>CM056194.1:29238855-29909855 GCA_029692085.1 Gymnothorax javanicus | reverse complement strand
ATTACTGAGGGCTTGCACTGGAGGGGTACACCACCCATACACTTCTGCTGTGAACAATTAAGCTTCGGTTACCACTGGATAGCTTCTTAGAGATTGCTCTTCTGTCATGCTGTGTGTGGCTGGTATTGTGCATTTCTGACTAAGAAACAGCTGAGCATTTCAGAGATATTAAAAGCTTGTGCTGCAGCTACAGGGCTTTACACATAGAGATATAGCCAGAATGCCCAGCCAAAATATAATTGAAATGGGAATAGAACAGGGAAATATAACAACAGTCGATAGCGGCTAAACTAATAGAACAATATCTTATTTCAATGGAGGACTGTGAGATACTATTTTGTGAAAATGATTTGCCTATAAGGGACAGAGGACAAAAAAAGCATGTTGTCAGATTTGATAGGTGCACACACACTAAACTTGTAAAATGTTCTTCCAGTAAACTGATAACCAATTACCAGTAGGATTTTAAACTTTTTTTTTCATTTCTCAATGTTGAATCATGGCAATTAAATCACAAGGATGTCTATTCTTTAATTCAAATTTTGAATCATAAAAACACACTTCATCAAATTTAAATGTTAAATCAAGAGGACACTTAAATTCTGAGGGCACTCAAATTTAAATGTACAATAAGGCGGACACTGTTGTTGACTGAATGAGACCTCAATCCCCCTGAATATTTATTTTTATGAGATATGGAATGCTTTCATTGTTTTTATTTATTTAATTATTTATTTATTTACTTTTGCTCACAGAATTGAACACAATTAGTTTCGTCCTTCAAAGCTAGTAGCATAACAGTGCTTGAATTTACCTTTTTAATTTATCCATTTAACTGCTTTTGGAAATAAATGGTCAAGTTAAATTCTGTTTTCTTTTGTTGAATGAAGTACTTTGTTTATGACACAGTTTTATGAGATATTTTTCAATTGAAATGAAAGGGGAAAAAAGCATTTTCATACCAATGGCCATGGTCTTTTATTTAATTAATTTACAATGTAGATTTTTTCTTTCTTATTTTATTTTGTTGTGTGGAAAAAGCCACTGTGAAAAAAACAGCTTTTTATTAAGAAATAAAAATATAAGCAATTTATGATATAGGGATGTTATGGGTTGCAGGTTACAGTGGTAAATAAAGTGAGTGGCCTTTCTGAATGGCCTATTCAACAATAACTAACAGTTTCCAGTTCGTTGTCTTCAGGAAACATTCACAAACACAAACATACATTATGAATAGCACACACGCAATCACATTCACATCACATATGTTGTGTTCTCACACTGATGCTTATGTGCACATGCAGCTAAATGCATTAAGAATTGGATAGTGAATGGGCTCGGTTTGTTCCACTTGAAAGCTGGTAATGGCAGTTTGCTTTGGTGTCAGTCTGTGGTCATTATGGAAGCCAGCTTTAAGCCTGCTAATCTTACTGGGTCAAAAAGCATATAAATAGCATCCAAGTTTTTCTATCCTATGGAGGCTGTCAGTTTGAAACCTAGCTGCTTCCCACTCCTCTTCTATTTATAGCTTTTATGAAATGACCTAGATGAAATTAATGATTTGGACTCCATGATAAAGTGCGTAAAAATGTATATTAATATAAATAAAAGAAAATAGAGTAACTTGCAGTGTAGGGAAAAATATATGATGAAAAACATGTGGGTATGTACGCAAATATTGCCACTTTAAGGAATTGCAATGTGTTTTCTTTTTTTAATTAATCTATTAAACATAGACTACTGTGCAGTACAGTTTTTGCACCCCTGGATTTTTTTCCCATATAAATTTGGTCTTATGTGATAAATTTTTTAGTCCCCCGCCATCCGAAGAGTAGGTTGGGGGACTCTTGTTTCAGGCAGTGTGTGCGTGCATGTGGCCAAATGTCCATTCAGATCCATGCAGCAGTCTTCTCATTGTACTCTGACTTCATGGTCTTTACCAAAACTTCACGTGTATTAGCTTTTTTGTAACCTCTTACCTTAGACCTTTCAGCAGTCTCCATCACTGTTCATTATTTCTGGAGCATATATCCAACACTGTTGACAATGCCCTTTAAAAATTGCTCGAGTAGGTTGGCCGCATCCTTTAATTGTGCCTTTTGAATGTTTTGTTAACCTGTGACCTTTGACTTTTTCCTAAATGGCCTTGACCTATGCTGGCAATTTTCACCTTTCTGAAAAGTCATTCAAGCCTTTAACGTAGCATATAAAAACCTACTGTGTTTAGTTCAAGCAAAACTAATGCCAGTAATAAAATTTAATCCCCAATCTTTACAAGGTATTTTATGCGACTTTTTACTTATAACCTTGACCTAATTTTGGTTTCTGAAGAGGATTTCCCATCTACTTGCAGTGGCTTTTCAAAAAAGAAAAATCACCAGGTCATGTTTGAAAGCATTTACTTGAACTGAGGTACCTGATTTGCAGGTAACGAGTCACAAGCTGCTTGTGTGTTAATTTAGCAAATATGTAGGCACAGTGGCTTTTCAAAAATACTTTTCATTTTCTGCCACCCGATGGGTAGGTTGCTTCATATCTGTTACTTTTTTGTGACCTCTGTCCTTTGACCTTTGAACAATAACCTTCTTTACTTTTTTTTGTTTCTGGAGCATATCTCTGACACTGTTGAAAGTGACCTTTCCAACTTCCATATGTAGGTTGGTCTTATCCTCTGGTTTTGCCTGTTGAATGTTTTGTTGACCAGTGACCTTTGACCTTTTTCCCCATGACCCTTTTTGAAGCAATTTTCAACTTTCCGTAAAATCATCCAATCTTTTAATGCAGCCTGTCAGAACTCATTAGGTTCAGGTCAAAGAAGCCAGGAAAAGTATAAAATTGACTTATGACCTTTACAGGACATTTTTTGCGACCTTGACTTGTGACCTTGACCTCAGTTCCACTTCTGGAGAATATCTCCTAAACTACATTCAGCAGCCTTTCAAAAAATGCTTTTTAGTCCCCTTCCACTCAACGAGGCCTTCTTCGTATGTCCGCCTATCTGTCAACAATCCGTCAGTTTGTGCATGTACACATCCTTTGGTGGGGAGTTTTACAGTTTCTGACCAGCTAGTTGTTTTCCACTTTGGTGTTGCTGAAGATTAAAAACACATTTGAGATATCATATACAAATTCAAAAAATAATTTTGCAAATGAATGATTTTATTAAAGACAGCTGATGCAGATGATATACCTTGACAGTGCCCTGATTTTAACATCGTCAAGGCTGTCTTTGATTAACTGGAAACACAATCTGTGGGAAGTTCTCCGATATACTTGGACCAAGTAAAAGCAAATCATATTACAAAACTATGGAAGACCAGGACAGTCTACCTCATTTTTAAGCAAACATTGCTTAAAACAATTTTTCATTTGACTAAGTATGTTTTATCCGTTCATGGCCTTATCTGGTACGTTTTTAAATTCTAGGAAACCTATCTTTTCATGATTTTTGGAAGAATCTTTGCCCCACTAAATAGTTTTAAATTTGCCTAAAACTTATTGTACAGTACTGTTCATTTTATAAGTTCTCTTACATGATAGTGTCAAGATACTAAGTGTTGCTGTGAAGGTGGACTGAAGAGTGACTGCTCCGGTAGACGTGAATTCCTCACGTCCCCTCAATAGTGCTGTTTAAAGTTGGCCACTTAAGGCCACCGTCATTCATACAATACATCACAGTTTTCCCAAATATTGGGGTTTGCCAATTTATGCTGGACCTTGGAGACTGAAACAGCCATTCATGCTGAGAGAAACAGAGAGTGAGAGAGTGAGTGACAAAGAGAGAGATTCCTACTGTGATAGTGATGGAGACTGTTGCAGATTTTAAACATTTTTTAAATTGTTTCAGAATTCAACAATGAGTTATTACGCCTTTTTATGAATGGCCTATAGACTTCATGAGGCAGTCAGCGAATTTTGGGACCCGCCCACCCCGTGCAGATTCGGTCCCCCTCAATGTCAAACTGCTTCCTAAGCGCCTGCCTCTTTGCAGCGGTCAACAGAAGGTGAAGGATATAATGAGACAGTGGGAACTCAGGATGTAAGTTGTATATATTTAGACCTAATTGCTTTTCAACCACAATCCCTGAGTGTTAAATGAAAACAAAGAAGCAAAAATAGAACCTAACTATTACTGTGCATAATGTAAAATGCTCAGGCTATTTTTAGTCAAGTATTTCAACTCAGATTTCAGTGATCCAGCTTTTTCCTCCAGAGAGTGTTGCTGGGGGGTAAGGTTTTACTCAGCTGTCCCATTAATCTCACCTGGTGATTCTGCTGGATAATACTTCACCATAAAAGTGATTAGATTGAGCTTTTGACAGAAACTCATACTCTGTATTACATCTGGAGGTAACGTTTTTCTCAAATAACTGTGAAGCTTCACCGTCTATCTGTCATCCTGGAGCAGCTCTGTTGGAAATCATTCCCTCCTTTTCTTTGAGAAGTAAAGGATGGTTTTTCGATGAATGCCTCTATTGTGGCTCCTGCAGGTACATGACTTTCACCATCACTGATGATAGACTGCAAACGCTCTGCATTCTGAAATAAGAGTTTGTCAAATGGCTTTGACAAATGTTCATTTGGCAAAGTATTTGCCTGTGCGTACAAAATTATTGCAGTAACGTTATATTTATTTCTTAGTTGAAGGAGTGTGAACACTTTACAAATTGAGGATATAAAATCTTTTTTGGAATCCAGAGAGCTCAAAGCCTTAGTTTTCAATCAGTACAGTCAAATGAGCTGAAATAGAATGTCCCAAGGTTAGTTATTTAAAGGTCCGTCCTTCAGTAAACGTCTGAGCCTAATAACGTAGAGGAGCTGTCACACAGTGTCTCTACTAATCTATCTCACTCTCGCTCCTTCTCTCTCGGCCTCTTTTACTCTGTCTGTCTGACACAGGGGGATTTGTTCAATGAAGGTTTTATTGATGGGGAAAACAATCCTTCATTCTGTTTTCACGCAGCAGTGGCAGATGGCTGAGCTTTTGGGATTTGTGTGACTGACGTAAGCAGGAAGGAGCTGAAGTGTTCTTATGCTTCCCGTCACTTCATGATCGTGAGCCTGTTACAGAAGCTCAGCACTTGACAGAACTGCGACACCCTTTGGACCCCGACCACCTGATGTACTTTCCCTAATGGTGATCAGCAGATGCCCCTGTCCAAACAAACAACAAAGGGGAATTATCTGATCTCCAGTCAGCAAAAACATAAGGCTGATGTAACTGCAGATTCAAAAGGGGAAAGGATTCTGCACTAAAATGCCTCCTCTTTTATTTTTGTTTATTAAAGGAAAAGCAATGTGGAAAGATGGACTATGTTTTGTCTTCTTTGGGCTGCTCGGCTTCCTTTATGGAATAAACCTGTTGGTGTCTCCTTTGCAAACTGAAGTCATACATACTCCAAAACACTAGAGACACCAGTGAAGATCCCATCAGAATATGAAACACAATAAAAAAGAGAAAAAGAAAAGTTTATTCAAAACAATACCAAACAATAAAAAATTGATCATTTGAAAAAAAGAGAAGTCATAAACAAATGAAATAATATAATCTGTATGTCATGAAAACATCAACATGAGTAAAAGAATTTTAGATGTCACAAAGTACTTTCAAGTCCAAATTATAAAAATAGTGCCATGGACTCTGTAGCGCACTTGGTATATTTCAGACATTAGTGTTATGTAAGCTCCCAAGTGGTAGTATTTTTTATGCTTGGGTCCAACACTGGGAAAATGAAGACACCTTTTGTAATTTGCTTGGGAAAAAAAAATAACCACAAGCAGTAATATGGGGTCCAAGAAACATGAGGTAATCATCAGCTTTGAAACAGTGCAGGACTCAAATTATATAAGCTTTTCAAACAATTTCCACTTCATGGCACATAACTGTGCATGGTATACTTTTCCCTGCAAATTTCGCATTGTTTAGTCACTGCAGTGTCTTTGAAATAACAGCTGTCACCTGATTGACAAATAGCAGCCAGATATTTAAAGATTTGTTTTGCACATTGGAAAGACTATTTGATCCTCATCCTGAGACGCAACATGCAAAATTAGAACCATTGAGTGAAATGGTTGAAAAGACATATGAAATTTTGCATTGTTTTTCTTACTACAGCCCCACATATTGGCCAATTGGAATCAAATTTGTTGTACCTCTGTATAGTGCCACCATTGGCCAATCAAAATAATTTGCATGAAGACTACCCTTTTAAACATCCTTAATAATTAGTATAAAGTTTCATGATTGACGACAATTAAAGTGAGTGTACGGTTTAATGAAATTTAATTGACTGATGTTAGCCATCTTGTTTCAACTATCGTTTTGTTTTTCCAGGTTTTCTTGTCAACCTTCACCATTATGAAGCCTGCAAAATTTAAAGTTGCTCACACAATGGTTTAAGAGTTATGACCATTTGTTCGCTATAGCGCTACCTACGGATGGATTTAAACCAAATTCAGTATGAAAAAGTTGCATGGCCTGTAAATGTGTGATCTCAAGTTTGGTAATGATTGGACATTGCATTAAGGAGTTACAGCTCTTTTATATCAATATAGGCCATGTCCTTAAATTTTGTGTGAATTGATCTCACTGCTCAGGAGGAGATAAAAATGAAAGGTTTCACAAACAATTCAAAATCGGGGAAAGTTTGCAAATACAAAAATGGGTGTGGTTTACATGGATTGATTAACCTTGACCCACAGAATCTAACAAAAAATAATTGTTTCTACAACCTATAGTTTAGAAGTTATTGCCCAAGACATGGTGGACCTCTCTTTAGCACTGCCATATGGCCACTCAAAGTAATTTTAATAAAAATGGTTCTTTTCCACATTTTTAATGTGAATATAATGTTTGATGATGACAGGTGACAGCTAGAGTATAGGGGCAACTGAAATTTGATTGGCTGATGTTGGCCATGTTGTTTGGTTTATCAGTTTGTTCTTATAGATTTTCATAGCAACCCTGTCGAACATGAACCATGCAAAATTCCAAGTTGATCGGATAAGTGGTTTTAGAGTAATGACCTTTTGTTTGCAATAGCGCCACTTATGGACGCATTTACACCAATCAAACTATTTATTGTAATGGTTTTGCCTTGCAGTCCCTCCCCCTCCAGCTGTCTTCGCCTCCACTTCAACGAGCCACACCTGTTGCTCGTTGAAGTGGAGGTGAAGTTAAGAGTATTTAAGAGCTGCACTGCCAATTGGCAGTTGCAGCTGCATTCTGGAGTTTTAGCCCCATCATGTGTTGCTGCTGCTTCCCTGTCGTTTAATTGTTATTTTTGTTATTATTATAATTAATTGTTTTCTATTTATTATATCAGCCTGAGTGGGTCCCTTTTTCCGCTTTTGGGTACATGGTCCCAGTGCCCGCCGGGTTGCAGATTGCATCCCGTGGGACCAAACCATGACAATTTATAATCTTTCCATCCATATATACCTCCCCACCAAATTTCACCTTCATCCCTTCAGTGGTTTGGCAGAAGAAGATTAAAGTTAAAAAGTTAATACGCCAACGATTTGATGGGCTGATGTTGGCCATGTTGTTTCATTTATCAATTGTTCTTACAGATTTTCACAGCAACCCTGACTAACATACTTAATAAACATACGAATACTTATGAGACTGTTTAAAACCCATTATTAATAGTATGTTTCTGAACCTGTTTGTGAACATTCTCAAACAGCACATTGGCTTGTCTGAAATTAACTGTTAGATAGAAAAGATATGTGGCCATCATCTGATCCAACATCTCACTCCAATATCTCAAGCATTAATTTGGACTTGGTATCCTGCTGGCTAACAAAGCAGCCACCACTATTCTAGTAAGTCTTTCCACTGGTCATTGTTTTAAAAAGCATCAGATTTCTAGGTCTCTGTCATTTAAATGTCATCAAAATGTCCCTGCATTAAATCAGATTAAAATAGAGCAACACTCCAGGTTATTCTGACATCCAGTGCTCCTGCAATTGGATTCCCCACCAATATTCTAAAAACCTAAATGGCTCCTTTTTTTTTTTTTTTTTTTTTTTTTTTTAGTTTTTTGGATGACAGAAACATGTCTAATTGAAAATAATTTCGATTGTTGATTTCAGCAGTAGCCTTTGTGGGTCATGATTTATATACATATTATGGAAAGACAATGGTGAACACTATTGGAAAATCATTACATAACAAGATCAAAGAATATAGAAAAAATAATACATTGCTAACAAACTACATAATCCACCACTCCATCTGCAGTGCTTTAAGTTGCGTAATACAAATCCTGCCATGAGAGATTGTGATCCTGTGAAAGTCACATTTGAATCAAAGCTAATGAGAATTATTTGTGGGTTAAGTCCTGTGGAGTCTGTTGTGACCTATAAAGAGTGCCATTCAATCAGATGATATTCAATCTCTAATTCATCCTCATGACTCAAAGATGGATTTGGGCCTTGGGCAATGACAAAGGTAGTGGCTGTGAGTGTACACATAATATGATATATGTAATATTTTGATTAAATAAAAGAAAGTTGCCAATATTTTAGCACAAACACTTTATTCCTAATTGATTGTTAAATTGTCTGTTATCTTTTTTGATTGCACACTCAAGAGCAGTGAAATTTGGGAACTGTCAATAACACAGGGAATAAATCAAAATGACCTGATTCTCTTCTTTCTGCTTCAGTAGTTACAAAATTCCCACATCTGTTCTCTCATCTTCTTTTATCTTATCACTTGACACTGTCTACTGTAAGATAGAGAAGGAAATGCTGCTAGTTTCTTGACTAAAATTAAAAAAAAATGGTTTCTGAAGTCAGTGTTCATTGCTTGAAGGCACAGGGCTGGTTCCATAAGCAACAGAAAAGCAAATTTCCTACAGTGTTTATAATTGATTTCATGTGATGTGGTGGAATCCAGGAAGAGCTCATTTCACCTGCTGCTGAGACTTGAGTTTTACCAGCCACCATCAATCACACCACTGATTCATGACAGCCATTATTGCTTATTTGCATACCTGGGATGCATACTGAAACGCACATGTGCGCACGCACACACACGCGTGCACACTCACAGGCTCAAGAATCAAGAGAGATTACTTCTGATTTATGCAATAAGCAGCCATGGGGTCCAAAATATTTCCTCTGTTTCAATCAAATTGACTTGCCAGAAGAATGCCAGCAATGATTCTCAGTTGTTTTAAATGTGAAAAAAGGAAGTCATCAGCAGAAATATTGCTGCTGGGGTCTAGGGGTGATGGTAAAGAAAATCAGCAGGAAATTGCATGCACTGCTTTGCTCACAGGTGTGGAGTTTAAATGCAGTTAGGGATTTCAGTGCTCCCAGTGGTATAGATATAGGGGGCATGCAGACTTGGTAAGCAGCCGCTGACAAAGGGCTCACCATCAGCGATGGAAAAAACAGGCTTGGGAAGTGAGAAATTTAAAAAGTCCTTGCCTGCATTCACTATAAACCATGACAAGAGTGGTGAACTCAAATGTTTTGTGGAAACCGATTATGTCAAAAAAGTATGAGTATGCAAACTTAATGATTTGTGTTCATAGCACTTAAAAACATGCCAAAATAGCTTTACCTTATTTTCTTTAACTTTCTTCCAAACAATGCAATTACGTTGGCCCACTCAATTTTTTTGAGGTAATCAGTTTCCACATAGCGTTTGAGTTCACCACGCTATCAGGGTTTAGCGCTCCAGTCCAGGATTTGTTAATTATCCCGATGTGTCAGCCATGAAATGGAACCTATTTTTGAAATTAGTGAATGAGAGCCCAATCTAATGATGGTGGCACAAGTGAAAGCCCTCTCATATTGCTTATGCTGTATCTTCTGAATGTGCAGCATTTCACTGGTTTTTTGTCTAGGCTTGAAAATGTCCATTAGAAAATGAGATGAGTTGATTTCAGCAATCTGAAAATTGCTGTTATGATGGCTTGGCATATCAGTTGTCTTCCCTCCTCAACATAAATTCATTCAAGAGAGATTTTAATTTGGATATGTCCATCTTATTTTTCAATATTGTACAACCCAGTATACTGTCTCTTCCTCAGAATCCTATTTTCAATGTGTCACATATTTCCTCTCTATTTCTGTTCACCTGTTATTTATGAATAAATACTGTACAGTATATCATTGGGCAAGTTTTTGTGGTAAGTGATAAATCTCAGCGATCTTGTCAGAAACGACAAACAAGGCGTTCAATTAAATTTTATTAGTATAGCGCCTCTCATTGGTGGACTGTCATAAAGATGCATTACAGGGGGAAAAAAATGGGCGGTGCCTCACCTAATCCCCAGAATTGTAAATGGGGTGCAAAAAAAAGAAAGAAAAATCCTTAAACCCTCTTGTATGTTTGTTTAGATTAATGCTGTAGCTCTATACGTAAACAAATGTGAGGCCTATTCATTTTTGAATGGATTAGATGATGAGCTGCAGCCCCATATAAATCTGCAGTGATGAGTGACTCAATACATTATTGGCTGGAAGCTCCATTGCTGAGTGCCAGGATCCAACAGGAGTGAGGTGCTGATGGTCAGTGTGGGCTGGTGCCAGTGCGATTTTAGTCTCGCTGCCCCTGTGTTGCTGTGGCTTGAATGACTAGCAGTACACGTTTTTTGAAGTTCTGTGCAACACTCGGGATCTTGAATGCTTAGATGCCATCTTCCGCATGAATTGGGATTGTCAGATTTCAATGGAGAACACTGACCGCGCTCCTCCACTGAAATCTGCACTGGAGTGCAGGAGCTGAGAGAAAACATTTACATGCAGACATCAGTGTCCTGATGAGCGAGCCAGGAAGCACAGGCTTCCTCCGCCCACGCAAAAAGCCCTGATCTAATTACGGCTCCCACCCACCAGCAACTGCTCCGGAATCGGTGCATCACAGAAGACTTATGGGGAGGACTTGATTAGCACCTTTGTGCGAGCAATTTTTCATATACAGAGCGAGGCACACACACACACACACACACAAATACCAATAAAGACAAGACTCTGCATTGTACGGAGCATACAGTATTACAGCAGGCAGAAGACTTACCGAAGGTGCACCCCAGCTTAAGAAGCTAGATATTGACATGTCTTACTCATTCATTGAACTAATATACCGTCAGTCACAAAAGTATTTGCACAAATGTTGTTTTCATCATTTAGGCAACAACAGTAGATTTTAAATGAAAAAAATCAAAATGTGCTTGAAGTCCACAATCTTAGTTCAAATTTGTGAGCTTTGTCAAAAAAAGTTGTCTTATACCGTGTAGGAATTACAACCATTTTTATACATAGCCCTCCCCCCCGATTTAGGGGCTCAAAGACAATTGGACAGCTTAACATAATCATAAATTGAATTGTAACTTTCAATACTTAATTGCATGTCCTTTGCAGTCTGAGGTCTGCAACCCATTGACATCACCAGCCATTGGGTTTCTCCCTCGGTGATGCTCTGCCTGACTGTCATTACTGCTATCTTTAGTTCCTGTTTGCTCAGTTTTGGCCTTCAGGTTTGCCTTCAGCAGCTCAGTGTTGGCCTTCAGCTTTGCCTTCATCAAATATAATAAACATTCAATTGGATTCCAGCCATGTGACTGACTTCCTTAAAAGTCTTGGGTCGCTTTCACAGTGTGCTTTGTGTTTTTTTTTTTTTTTCATCTGCACTGTGAAACACCATCCAATAACTTCTTAAGCATTTGGCTGAATCTGAGATGACAATATGGCCCTATAGAATTGAATTGACTTTTGACTTTAATACGCATATGGCCCCCTCCTGGAATGTATTCTTGATCTGATCAACTGCTGTGAAGGAATTTTTGCTGACATGAGGAAGAATTCTTATAATTTTTTATCCATGTTCCTCTGGGTCATTTGCTGTTCCCTGAGTTCACCAGAGTGTTCTTTCTTTTTATGAGTGTATTACAAGTTGATTAGGCCATACGGTTTTTTTTTTTTTTTTGCCCATTGATGGCTTGTTCACTGGCAGTTGTATAGAAGGGCAGTCACACACTCGTAACCATGATAGAGAATAATTAATTCATTAAATTACCAATGTTTCAACACAAGTCTTCTTCAGCGTATGAACCCTGATAATTAAAAAATTTTGGTAATTTATTAAATTAAATAATTAATTTATTAATAATTTAAATAATTATTTCTCGCTATGTGACTATGAGTATGAAACTGCCTTTCTTTGCATTTCTATTTAAACCATTGTTAGCACCTCTGAAATGCTGGCTTGTGATGCAATCTGACAGCAACAAATATCATATGTAAATGCTACACTTGGAATCAACTCTCGACCTTTTATCTGCGATTGGGAAATTAAATAATGAGGGAATAATGCATAGCTAGCCCTGGAACACCAGTGAAGCTAATTGTCAAATGATTTTTGGTCCTTTAAAAAGGAGGACCGAGTCTAAAAAATGCTGTAATATCCATCCCACTCACCCAATTAGGATGTACATATCCTCAAAGTAAGGCTGAAAACCTGCCCCTGGAGCTCATATTCATTATTCAACTTTTTACTCCAAGACGCTATGTTAGACAGGTAAAATAATAGTAACTCTGTCATTGTCCAAATAGTTGTGGACCTGACTGTTGGTGATCTTTGTCTGTTGTGACAAGCAGGAGTTGTCAAAGAAGGTATTAATGCTACGGATTGTATAGCAAATTATATGTATAATAAGGGGCTTATTTGGTTGCTGGGCTAATAGTGCAGATCCTGCTTTAATGGTAACAGGGTCAGGATAGTCTCACTCTTTCAAATATTATTTTGAACAATCAAAAATGAGTCAGGGGGACCTCATCTCTCAGCTGAAGCACAACACAGTTCCCCTTAATCAGTCAAATACTAACAGAGACCACATCTGCATTATTGCATGGGTTAGCTCTGAGAAAGACACAAGGTGGCATTGATGCTCAGCATCAGCAGTGAGCGGAGAGAAGGGTACGGGGTCTAAAGGAGGCTTTGCTTCAGCAGTTATTCCTAATAAGGGTACAGTGTGGTGTGACTGCTTACTGGTAGCTTCGGTTGCTTGCCCTGGGACAGATATGGGGAATATTGTTTATAGCTGCTCAGCTTCTTCAGTTAGCAATGAGGATGCAGAATTGGGTATGGCTACTGCCCTGTACATGTGGCTTTCCCCTCATGCAGTTTCCCCATTTAACAACTGTGGCCCACGCTGATTCAGATAGAGAGAGAGAGAGAGAGAAAAAACCAATAGAGGAAAGAAGGGTCTGTTGTAACAATGGCTGTATGCTTCAGAATTCATTCCTTTGGAGACGTTTTAATGGGTTTTAATTTGTTGTTGCCGCTAAAAGCGGTGAAGACTCCCACCGCAAAACAATCAACAGTGCTCAGTGCTGCTGAATATTCTCCAGAAATATGCGCTCATACGAAAGATGACAAAACAAAAACAGCTGCGTGGGAGATGGGCAGACTGGGGGAAAGCAGAATTCTATGACAGAGCCCTGAATAAGAGCACTATATTTCACATTTTCGGCTCCTGACAGGCATGAGGCAATCTGTTGAGCCAGACACATGCATGCACGCATGCCCACACACACACACACGCGCGCGCGCGCGCACATGCACGCACACACACACGCATGCACACACACACACACACACACACAAACACACAGCATAATTCGCTTAAAGCCCTGTCTGAGTGATAGCGCTTCAATCTATAGAACTTTCAAGGCAGCTACTTGATTGAAAGCCTCCATTTTTGGGCCACCCCTCTGGGCTGACACACACACACACACACACACACACACACACACTAACAGTCACAAACTATAAATGCAAGACCCAGACCAGGCCAGACCAAGCAGTCTGGCAGTAGGATTGAGAGTAAACAAGATAAGTAATTTCTTTGATAGGCTGCCTCTATTAGTGCAGCAATGGCACTCTCTGCTGGTGGATTAAAGATGGTAACATAGAAGTTCGACCAAACAGCTGGCAAACAAATGAAACTGGCTCAGACGAGGACTTGAAAAATTTTTGTGTTTTGTAATCTATTTACTCTCTTGGTTTTTTTTTAAACATTTTGTACATTGCTATATTCAGGATGCAAATTTATCAAGCAGATAATGGACCAGAGGTGAATTATCTGTATCAGGCATGTCTACCTCCAACCCTGGAAGACCACAGTGTCTGAATGTACTTGCAATTTCCTCAGTTTAAATTCATCATTCATGCTGAAACACATGCACACACATAGAAAGCTAAAAAAAAAAAAAAAAAAAAGCAAACCGCAGAATATGACACCCGTGGTCAATTGGTCAATGCAATTTCCCAATCAAAACTGTAGAGCAGTGGTCACCAATGCTGGTCCCCCAATAAACATACATCGTATGTGCATTGACATGCTAACTATTAGTCTGATGTGGAAAACTGGGGTGGAAATGAAAACCCACTGGAAAACCGATTGACAGAGCTCCAAGTGGAGGGTTGTTGACCACAGGAGTACACTTCCGTTCTGACCGTAGGCACTATCTGAAGATCTCCTCCCCACATTGTTTTGTGTGAAAATGTATCTTTCCTTCACAAATGCTAAGCGAACACCTTCTGAGTAGTATTAAAATGAGGCAGTGATGTTCAGACATCAACCTTTCATTCGAATGAACATTTTTTTATTCAGGTTTTCTGGTGCAATCAGTGTTTTTTTTTTTTCAACACAGTCTCATCCCGACTCGTCATATCGTGACGACACCTGACCAAGTATTTGATGCATGATGAAAATAAGGGCTTTTGGCATTCTCATTTGATGTTTAGGGTTAGGGTTTGGGTTAGGGGTTAGGGCAGGGCTATTCAACATTATCCTGCAAGGGCCGGTGTGGGTGCAGGCTTTCATTCCAACCAAGCACTTACACACCTGATACTACTAATCAAGCTCATTAGCAAAGACTCTTGGGGTTGATTAGTGGTGTCAGGAGTGTAAGTGCTCGGTTGGAATGAAAGCGTGCACCCACACTGGCCCTTTCTGGACACGGTTGAATAGCCCTGGGTTAGGGTGTAGAATTTGTTTTAACAATGGCTTCAAATGAGGACGCCAAAAGCCTAATTTTTATTTGTATGTCAGCGCTTGGTCAGGTAGCATCACAATATGACGTCGGGATGAGACTGCGCTCCTTGTTCATAGTGCAATAGTGTTAGGTGTGAGAGTTGAATGGAGGTGTGAAAAAATTGAGCTCATTGAGGCATTACTTTGCACCTGGCCCCCGTTCGCCATCACAGACAGAGTAGTTATTATTTGGAGTGGTGTTTGGAGAAAGTGCAGCTCTGAACTCCACCCTCCAGAGACAACAGAGCTGCCTCACAGATTGTAAAGCTCCTCCCACACCAACCAGCCTCCTCAGTCAGAGAGGCACAGCTGGTGACATCACAGCAGCCAGCACATGGAGAGAGGAGGAGACTGTGCAGACAGATCACCTGCCACCCCACTCACCACTTCCCACACACATACACACATGCACTCACGCACACACACACACACACACACACACACGCACACACTCATATACACACACACACACACACACGCACGCACTCACCACTTCCCACACACATACACACATGCACTCACGCACACACACACACACACACACACACACACCCACTTCCCACACACATACACACACGCACACACAGGCACACACACTCATTGCTTCCCGCACACATACACACACAGACATGCACATGCACATGCAGTCACCGCCTCCCACAAACGCACGCACACACTCCTTGCTTCCCGCACACATACACACACGAACATACTGTATATGCACACACACACTCACACACAAACACACACACATACATACATACATACATAGAGAACCTGTCAAAAGTTTGGACACGCTTTGCTAATGTCACAGCACTCTGTTTTAAGAGAAATTTTAACGGCTTAACTTCTCTATATAATCTCAAATGGAATCTTGTCAAAAGGTAGACAGTCAGAAGTGAAAAGAGAATAATTGACTTGTTTGATTAGTGTCCAAAATTTTGGAATTCTCAAAGAAGCCATATTTTGCAAAGTAAACAGACAAATAAACTCCTTCTATTTTCCAACAGCCGAATTAAAGTCAAGCGGTTTTGGGACTTATTTGGCGAAAAGGTTGATGAAGAGCCACCTCAAGTGCAGCACGTCTTTGGGAAGTGAGACAGCCATGCAGCTGCAAATTCATTATAGTCATACAACTGCCCTTGTTAAAAAAAAAAAATGTGAGAATGCTCTGCAAATATGACGACAAATGGTGGTTAGTTTGATGGATTTAAGAATTAGATCTTTTTTTTTTGCAAAATAAAGGCTGCTTATTTCTTTATTTAACATATATTGTAAGAACAAATGCAGGTGTTTCCAAACTTTTGACAGGTACTGTACATACACAGAACGCACACACACACACACACACACACACACACAAAACACTCAGGCACACACACTATCACAGGCACTCAGTCACACATGCACAATCACACACACATATACACACATACATACACATAAACACACACTCATGCACACACACACACTCGCACTCACGCACACACACAAACACACACACACACACACACACACGCATTCATGCTCATATACATACACACAGCCTCACACACATTCACGCACACACACAAAAACACACTCACACTCACGCATGCACACCCACACACGCACTCATGCATTCACACACACTCATGCAAACACATACACACAAACACGCACACACAAACGCACCCACTCACACATACACTCATATACACACACGCACACACACCACATACGCATATGTGCAGTGATAATTATACGCCACCACTTTCATCTAAAAGGGGTCGTAATATATTACTTATCTATAATTTTTTGGTGAAAATGTATTGAAATATACTTTTGTAGGCAATGAGAACAAAAAAATCATTCCCACAATTATACTGAGGTAAAAATGTTGGTAATAAACAAAAACACTGAAAACATCCATTTTTATAACAATTGAAAGGTGTTACAATTTTTTTTTTTTTTTACTCGAGTGGCCTGAATGCATGTTTCAAGGCACATTCCGTGATCATTGATGCTAAAAATTTGTTTAAACTGGTTTGAGGCAACATTATTCTGTAAAATTTCCTCTGATGGTCATTTGTTCCAGTGTATAAGGTGACATGAACTTTGAGCCGTGTCACAGCATTAAACACGATGGCACGACAGAAGGAGCTCTCTGAGATTGTTTGTAGTTGCATTGTGACCTTACATGATGCTGAAGACATTAAATACTGCCATGGCCCCGTAAGAAACACCATCAATAAAAAAATATGTGAAAACTATGCTCGTAAGATTAAATGCTGTAATCAAAGCAAAAGGTGTCCACAGTACTGTAGATATTGACTTTTGTTTCCCAAAAAGACGATATTTTTGTTTTTAAAATTTGTTATCATATTACTTATTTTCATCTATTTGATCCAATATTACAAACATAAATGAAATAAATTCTTGAATAGAACTTGGTTTCTGATTTATCTTCATTATGTTAAGTGTACTGTATAATTATCACTGCACACTACTGTACATAAACACGTGTGCACACACACACACACCACAAACTCATACACATACCACATAGAAACACATACATATGAACAAGGACTCGCACAAACACTCACACATGCGCACACAGGTATAAACAAACATGTAGACACACTCGCATACAAACATACGCACTCACTCATACACATATACACACACAATGCGCACACATAGACAAACACACACACACACACACACACTTATCCTTTTGTATAAAATCTCAGAAATACATAAACACATTCAAACCAAGAGAGTACTGTGCTGTATTTTTCTGAACAAAGCTCTGTGTCATCTGCTCCGCATCAACTCCACACATCATGCTGTGCTATGTACCACCCTGAGCTTTCTTTCATGCTGTCATGTCCTCTCTCTGTCTCCCCACCCACCCTTCAGATTTTTTCAGCTACATGGCTACATGCAAACCTAGTGAAATGCTGAAGATGTGGCTGTACAAGGAATAGTTGTCCAAAAACAGCTTTTCACAGAGCAAATAGTTGCCCTCGGCTAGTGTACGGGCCTGATTACAGGAGACTGGGTGTGTAAAACTGGGGCATGTGATGAAATTCACCCAGCCATCAGTGGCAATGCTCTAGGAGATGACAGGCATTTGGTCCTCTGAGCTACTGTAAAGTATTGAGGGAGAGGTCTGTGCAGCCCAGCTTGAAACCCTATGAGTGTTTGTTGAAAACTGTGCCCATTCTGACCAATTGGACAACAAATGTGAGTATATTTTCCCCACCTTCACTGTCGCCGCTAATATAGGCAGGAGGAAAGATGGCACTGGCTGTCTTTTATGATGCCAGAGCTGGGGAAGTTCCTGGCAGTTGGATAGAAGGCAGCCTACTATAGCTAAATGTGTTAAAGTCTCTCAATTACAGTCACTGACAGGGATGAGGGCGTCAAAGTGAGCAGAATTTTTTGATCCAGACTCTTTCCCGAAAGGCTGCTGGAGTTCTTTGTACAAGCCTCTGATTGAAAAATGGACAGATGGCCTCCAGACAATACTTGTGCATGGGGGTATAGCCATGACTCTGCACTTGGCGCACCTTGACTCCTGTATTGGGGAGGGCTGTTCTTTTTGTTTAGAGTCAGAGACTGTTTTCCACTTGTTTGCTTGGTGCTGTTGCCTGCTGCCACTTTTGTTGTGTGTTTTATCTTTGGCCCAAGATATGTTGCAAAGAAAAAATTATTATTGACTCAAATAAATGTTATTTCTGGCATGGCCAAACTGTCAATATAGGGAATACAAAAAAATTAGATCAGAGGAAAGGGGTCAACTGACCCATTGCAAATGTTTGAAGGTCCACACTGCCTGCTGCTACGGCAGCCATAACACATTTACAATTGCACAGGTGTTACGGCAGCCATTTGAGCATACGCATAAGAGGCAAATGGGTTGAGGTTAGGGTTAGGGTTAGTCACTAGCATAGCTGGTTGCAGTTACGGCAGGAAGCAGCATAGCTGATTGCAGTTATGGCAGGAAGCGCCCCAAAAAATACGCATGCGCAGAATGGGTGCCATAACAGTAGAATTTGGCTTGTCAATTATGGCTGCCGTAACTCTATCCTGTGCTTTAAAGGTTTGCTTACTGGTCAACTGAGAGTTGAGTATGCCTCCTAAAGGCTGGTAGGAAATGTGGAGTGTTTTGGCTAAGACTAGGAATCAAGTGTGGAGTCAGACGTGCAATTCAACTGGTAATTTACTGACAGCAGTACTGTAATAAGGAGGATGGAACCCTGGAGATAATAGGTAGGGATGGAACCCCAGGCAGAAAGGGAGACAGTTCTGCATATATGTAATAGGCTGATGCTTGGGCTGCTGTCACCATCCAGTCGGTTCTGGGGTGCTGCCAGATGTTTCGAAGCTTGCCAGCATTGAAGCACCCATGATGGGGAGAATGATTGCTTGAGAGGAACTCGATCCCAGTCCTGGACCCAGATCAGGGTTGGAAGCTTGTTCCTGACAAACCAAACAAATAAAGCAGACTTGGAAGGATTAACGTGAACGCGGTTCCAGTGCTGGACCCTCATCAGGATTGGAAGCTTGTTTTTGGAAACTGGAGTTGAAAAGCTGGACTAAATTAAAATAACTTGCTCACTCCTAATCTTGGACCTTGATTAGGATTCGAAGCTTGCTCGAATTAATTAAATAATAATAACGGTTTCTGAGAGATTTGGCTGTCACTAAAGTACTAATTGCATAAGAGAAAAATGAAGAAGTTTTACTAATCCTAAGGAATTTATAACTGGGATATCAGTATGAATGCGACTTTACAATCCAGCAACTTGCACATGAACTAGAGGACTTAAATAATTGTCACTTGCTCACTAGGAAACGGGTGGGGAGAGATGCACAAGATATAAACCATTCACAAAACACATACGCCTAATAGACATGCAAGTTGCTGAATTGCGAAGAGATACATAAGGGATTCACATGAGGGTTGAAACAGTACCCATGATGGGCGCCACCTGGGGGCCCAGTGGTAGACCCCAGACATCGGCGCAGGAAATTGCGAACCAGAGAGGGGTCCAATATGTTCCGTACTGGGACCCAGGAGAGCTCCTCAGGTCCATGCCCCTTCTAGTCCACAAAGACTTGCCAGCCACGTCCCCCATGCCAGACATCTAGGAACCGATGCACAGTGTATGCAGGGCCACCATCGATGAGCCTGAGTAGAAACACACAAGCTGTTCTCCATCCCCAGCAGACATGCCAAACCAGGACCTGAGCAGAGTGAACTGCCATTTCTCTCTTCTCAGGCTTGAACAGAGGTGGTTGATTGCCCAAACAACATTGAAAAGGAGAAATACCCAATCCAGCCACTGGTAATCTATTATGAGCTAACTCCACGAGATGACATGACCATTTGGTAGGACCACCTTCACGCAAGCAATAAAGAGTCTTTCCTAGCTCTTGGTTTAGCCTCTCCACCTAGCTGTTGGTTACAGTATAAAATCCCAAGGAAAGCCATGGAGTCATGGCTACTGAGGTGCAGACGACCCTGCAGAACTGGCTTGATAACTGTGGACTATGGTCTGATATCACCTCCTGCAGCACACCATGAAGGCGAATGACATTTTGCTGGAGCACGTCTGCAGTCACCTTTGCAGTGGGCAGCTTTAGCAATGGCATGAAATGGGCTTAGAGAATAGGTCAATGATGGTGAGGATGACCGTACTCCATCTGAAGGTGGTAAACCCGTCATGAAATCCATTGCTATGTATGGCTATGGTTGATGGGGGACTTCTACGGGCTGGAGCAGACCGCTGGGATGCTGAGTGCTTGACTGGGAACAGGCACACAGAGTACAGGCTGCGATGAAGGACTGGGTATCACCGGTGAGGGAAAGCCACCAAAACGGCTGACTCATCAGGGGGAGCGAGAGAGGCCAGGGTGGCATGCTAGCTGAGAGGTGTGGGCCTACTTATGGACACAGCCTCTCACTCTCTCAGGGACAAAAAGCCAGTGGTGGGGAACAGGACCGCAACGCCTCTTTGATCGCATTCTTGACCTTTAACTTGATGACAGCCAGGAGACAGTTACCCAGGAGAATGGTATCAAGAGGTTATTCTGGCATGAAAGGATATAGTCATGACAGGAAGTCAGGCTTACTATTTTTTTTTACCGGGATGGTATGCTAAGACAAAATTAAATCTTGAGAGGAGGAAGGACCTGTGTGCTTGCCCGGGATTCAGCCTCTTTGCTTTGAAAAGGTCCTCCAGGTTGTGGTGGTTCATCGAAATGAGGACCCCTCCAGCTAGTGTCTCCACTCATCAAAGGCCAGCTTCACAGCCAGCAGTTCTTGATCACCGATGGCATAATTCTTCACTGCAGGAGACAGGCAATGAGAGAAATAGGCACAAGGATGTAATTTACCATCATCTGTTCCCTGCAAGAGGACAGCCCCAGCTCCTATGTTGGGGGCGTGGACTTCTACGATAAACTGGAGCTTGGGATCTGGGAGCTTTAGGACTGGAGCACTGATAAACAGGTTCTTTGCATGTTTAAAGGAAGAAGCTGCCTGGGGGGTCCAGGTGAAGGGAACTTTAATAGATGTCAGCTTAGTTAGGGGTGCAGGAACACTGGAGTACCTTCAGATGAAGCAGCGGTAGAAATTGGCGAAGGTCTGGAATCTTTTCCATTGCTTAAAGTCTTTCAGCTCTGACTAATCCAATACTGCCTGCACCTTCCGGTGATTCATCTCCAGGGTACCTTGCATCAGCACAAACTCAAGGAAGGAGACCGTGGTTGTTGTGGGAATTTTAAATTGTATTCCTGAAGGAAATCAGACTGAGACAGATGAAAGTAAATAGGATCCTTTACTACGTGCGCAGTAGGGTCTTCGTTACAGGCAAGAACAACGACAAAGGCATCTCTCCTTTGCTTTGGATATATGTAAAAGCAGAATGTCATGATGTACGCCCTCTGCTTCAGCTGCGTGCGTGCGCATCCCACGTAAGTCTGGCTCCAGTAATTCTAAAATGTTTCTCCCCCCGCAGAAATTTACATTTCCTTGGGTCTTATCCAGAACACTCCAGGCTCAGAAGGAACACACTGTTTCAGTAACACACTTCATGGCGCTTCTACATAGGAACAAGCTAGATTTTAAAAGTTGCAATCACACATGGCCTAGGTCACCTAGGCCACTTGAGAACAAGTAAGGATAAACACTTAATGACTGAATAAACAAGTAAATCAATACTAAGTCAAGTGCAAGCAAGGAAAAACAATTAATAACCAAATAAGCAATAATAAGGAATTTATGACTGAATTCCAACAACGGTGGTATAGTGAAACCTGCATTTTTCAGGTTTCAAGAACAATGGATTCTCCAGGAGCCTTTCGATGACTAAGTGATCGTGGCGAACATGATCTTCCAAGTTTTGAGAGAAGACATGTATATCATTGAGGTACTCATAGATGAAGTGGGACACCACGTCATGGAGGACATCATTTATGAGGTTCTGGAACACAGCTGGGGCGTTAGCAAGATTGAACGATATAACCAGGTATTCATAGTGCCCAGGGGGGAGTTAAACGCTGTCTTCCCCTCATCTCCCTCCTGTGTGCACACTAGGTTGTACAGGTTGCACAAATCCAGCTTGATAAAGAATTGAAAGCCCTGGAGGTTGGAAAAGGTTAAATCCATTCAAGGTGATGGATAACGTTTTTTTATTGTCGCATTTAATCCTCTGTATTCAATGCAAAGGCACAGCAACCTATTTTTCTTGGCCACAAAGAAGAAACCAGTTCCGGCTGGCGACAAAGAAGCCCAAATACCAGGGAATGACTTATGCACTCATCCATTCGTTGGGATGCCTGGTTAAATAGGGAGTACAGCTGACCTCTAGGGAACAAAGTTCTGGACAGTAAGTTTTTTGGCAAATCATAAGGTCACTGAGATGGAAGTGATGTTGCTCTTACCTTGTTGAAGGCCATGTGAAGGTCCTGGTAGATGGCAGGAACATTCTTCAGGTCTGACGGCTCTTCCCAATGGTCGTAGGACGGAAATGCAGCTGGGCAAGCAGCAGCACGAAGACAGGACTGAAAGCATGGAGAGCCCTACTCCAATATGGATTTGGAGGGCAAGCGAACTTGAGATTTGTAATGTTCTTAACAGGTTCTGCCCAACACCACCTGAGCATGCAATGACTCCATGATATAAGGAGCAAGCTCTTTCACCTGGTTATCAGAGGTCAGCATAGGCACTGGCTGGGTGACTTTGGTGATGTCAGGAAGGAATCCCCCATCAACCACTGAGACTGGAAGGGAACTGGCAATGGCATGGTTGATATCTTTAAGTGCTGATCGAGACCAGGATGGATAAAATTCCTGTCGGTGCCAGAATTCTGGAGGCAGCTTACGAAGCTGAGCCTGGTCACCGGCCATGGCTACCAGAGGAGCCAGGTGGGTAGAAACTACAAGTTGTGCATCTTATAACACAGGCGGGGAGGGCACATGTAACCTCGCCCACCAATGCATCTGCCTTTCCTGCAGCCTGTTATCGATTCTCAGCAGCAGGTCAATCAATTGGTCCAGTTCAGGGGGTAGGACACAGGTGGTTATCTCACCTTGTATTCACTCAACTAAGCTGAAAAGGTAGACATCATATAATGCCCAGGCATTCCAGCACGTAGAAACAGACAGAGTGCGGCAGTCAAGGAAGTAATCTGTCAATGACAGGTTGTGTTGATGCAGCTGGAGAAGCTGGCGGACAGTGGAGCGGGAATGGTCGAACACCATCTTCATTTCTGCGGCAAAAGCAGTAAATGATGACACTGCTGGATAGTCTCTCTCCCAGCAGGCTGCAGCCCAGTATCTGGCAAGTCCAGAGAGGTAAATGATGACAAATGCCACTCAGAATCACTAAATGGAGACAGATGAGGCCTGAAGCTTGAACATCATCCCACACTAGACCAGGAAACTATAGCAGGTGGTGAGATTATCACTGTAGGAATCTAGAATGGCCAAACTGGGCTCCTGGAGGGCTTACGTTTGAGGGAGAACTTGCCGCAGAATGGCACTGGCTGCTTGAGCGGGGGAGGTGGAGTCCCACGAAATCTCTGTTACAGCCTTTAAAGAAGGCTTCTTGGTTCTGATGCAACTGGCAAAGCATTTCTTTATGCTGACCAAGGACCACCCCATGGTATCTCAAGGCATTAACTGGGCTTGACATCTTCACTGATTCTGTCAGTAGTTGGATTGTACTATAATGGCCAAAACCAGGAATCAAGTTGGGAGTCAGACGTACAGTTCAACAGGTAATTTATTCACAGTAGTAGGGTAATGACAAGGAAGGAACCCCAGAGAGAATAGGCAGGGACAGAACCCTGGAGAGAATGAAAGACAGTTCAGCACAGATGTAGTAGGCTTATGCTTGGGCTGCTGTCACCAGCCAGTGGCTTCTGGGGTGCTGCCAGAGGTTTTGAAACTTGCCAGCACTGAGCTGCCCATGATGGGGAGAGTGGTTGCTTGAGAGGAACTCGGTCCACATCCTTGACCAGGATCAGGGTTGGAAGCATGCCCTCAAAATCCAAAACCAAAATGCCAGTCCTGCATTTGCTTGCACTCTTGCGTCAGTGGGAAAGAGTAAGAAGAGCGCGTCGAGCTCGAAGACGACCACGCACATATGGCCTCGTTTGGACATCCTGGGACTAACAGACACCGTGTGCATCCAGCACTTTCATCTGGACCGTGAGACAATCATCCATCTTTGCCGACTTCTGGATGAACAGCTATCCAGCCGCAGCGATCATCCACAAAACATACCCATGGTCATCAAGGTCACAACTGCGCTGTTGGTCCTGGCATCTGGGTCGTTCCAGAGAGTGGCTGGTGATGTCAAGCACATATCACAGGCGTCTGTGTCAAGGTGTCAGACACAGTTCGTTGACGCTATGCTGCACCACATCAGCCACTTCATAAAGTTCCCCAAAACACCAGCTGAAAGACGAAGAGTTAAGGGGTTCTACCGGGTCGCCGAGTTCCCCAGTGTTGCGGGAGCCATTGATTGTACTCACATTGCAATCAGAACCCATTCCACTAATGAGAATATGTACAGAGACCGTAGATGTCGGCACAGCATTAATTTTCAGGTTGTGTGCGATCATGATACGCGCATATTAAGCATCTGTGCCAAATTCCCTGGCTCAGCCCATGACGCCTATGTACTGCGCAACTCGTCACTATGGCAAAAAATGGGCACGCTCGCTGATGAAGATGCCTGGTTGGTTGGTGAGTAAAGGCAACAATCTTAACAATCTTTAATGATGCTCCTTGTGTAGCCTACTAATCCTAACCATGCTAATATAGAGGGGACCGGGGATATCCTCTCCTGCCATAGCTGATGACCCCGTTCACCAACCCAACCACCGAGTCTCAAGATCGATATAAGCAGGCGCACGCAGTCACCAGGAGCGCCATAGAGCGCGCTTTTGGCATTTTAAAAAGTCGCTTCAGGTGTCTGGATGATTCCTGTGGCTGCCTGCAAATAACTCCGGGCAAAGCATGCCATGTGACCTCTGTTTGCTGCATGGTCCACAACATGGTATTAGACAGAAGATTCCCCCTGCCAGTCATGCCGGGAAACCAGCAAGAGGATGACCTGGTAGTGGCCGAGGAAGTGCCAATTGGGAGGGCAGCACAAGTGCGTCAACTGATCGTTGATCAGCATTTTAGGTACGTTCAGTATTAAATACAACGCAAACACCATTTAACAAAAGACATGTGACTACAAATACGGTGACATGTATTTTATTCAGCATTAATTTTAACGCCGTCTCCCACCCCTTGTTCTGGGAGCGCGGCTCCGGCCGCGCTGTGAAGAGGGAGGGTGCGCACCCCGAGTTGAGCGCATAACCTCAACCAGTTCTTGCAGCGCACCTTGAATGGCATTAAGGTGGTTGTCAACACTGGTCAAAGTTTCCCTGACGAACCGGCGGAACTGATGTTGGTGCACCCTCTCCTCACGCTCCTCTAACATCCTCTCCTCCTCCATTCTGTTCAGCCGCAGGTACTCTGGCCGAGGGTCGTCCACAGGTTGTGGTTCTGGCACTGGCAGTGGCACCGGCTCTGCCTCTGGCTCTGGCACCGGCTCTGCCTCTGGCTCTGGCTCTGGCTGTGGCTCTGGTTCTGGACTCCACAGACTCTAGAGGCGCTCTGGCCTCCTCCACCATACCAGCCTCCAGAGACAAGTCTGTCAGATCTGTACAATCTACCAACCTATGGTCCATTCTGGAGAGGACATCTCCTGGCTTTGTGAACATCATGATGAGATCATATAAACTGTCTTTGATTTTTATTTTTGTGTGACTAGAATTTTTAGTTTTTTTTTCAATTTTTATGAAAAAATATGTTTTCAGCGTTTTTGTTTATTATCCATATTTTTACTGCAATATACCAGAGGGAATGATTTTTTTTTTTTTTTTGCTCTCATTGCCTACAATAGTACTTTCAATACATTTTCACCAAAAAATTGTGGAGAACTACAATATATTAGATCCCCTTCAGAAAAAAAAAGTGTGGTGTATAATCATCCCTGCACACTACTGTACATCTAATAGTCATGCAAACTGCTGAATTGAATTGCAAAGAGACACACTAGAGACTAACATTAGGGTTGTGACAGTGAAGGGGTTTGTGTTGAAATGGTCCATCCTACCTCACACTCTCTATCTCTCTCGCTTCAGAAGTGTCAGAATTTGGTACAACCCCAATTCCGAAATAGTTGGGACAAAGTGTAAATTGTAAATAAAATCAAAACGCAATGACTTTCAAATCACACCAGCCAGTATTTTATTCACAATAGAACAGAGATAACATAGCAAATGTTGAAACTGAGAAATTTTTCAATTTTATCAACAAAATGAACTCATTTCAAATTTGATGGCTGCTACATGTCTCAAAAAAGTTGGGACAGGGGCCTGTTTACCATGGTGTAGCATCCCCTCTTCTTGGAGGCGTCTGGGCATTGAGGAGACAAGTTTCTTGAGATTAGCCATTGGAATTTGATCCCACTCTTGTTTAATACAGGCTTCCAGCTGCTGAAGAGTTTTGGGTCTCCTTTGACAGACTTTTTGTTTATTTATGTGCCAAATATTCTCAATCGGTGAAAGATCAGGACTGCAGGCAGGCCAGTTCAGCACGCGGACTCTTCTACTACGAAGCCATGCTGTTGTAATAGCTGCAGTATGTGGTTTTGCATTGTCCTGCTGAAATACACAAGGCCTTCCCTGGAATAGATGTCATCTGGAGGGAAGCATATGTTGCTCTCAAACCTTTATATACCTTTCAGCATTCAGGGTGCTTTTAAAACATGCAAGTGTCCCACACCATATGCACTAATGCATCCCCATACCATCAGAGATGCTGGCTTTTGAACTGAACACTGATAACAGGAGGGGTGGTCTTTCTCCTCTTTAGCCCGGAGGACACAAAGCCCATGATTTCCAACAAGAATGTCAAATTTGGACTTTTCTGACCACGGGACACTTTGCCACTTTGCTACAGTCCATTTTAAATGAGCCTTGGCCCTCAGAACACGGCGGCACTTCTGGATCATGCTCAACAATGGCTTCCTTTTTGCATGATAGAGTTTTAGGTAGCATCTGTGGATGGCACGGCGGACTGTGTTTCCAGACAGTGGTTTCTTGAAGTATTCCTGGGCCCATTTAGTAATGTCAATGACAGAATCATGCTGGTGAGTGATGCAGTGGCCTCTGAGGGCCCAAAGATCACGTGCATCCAGTAAAGGTCTTCGGCCTTGTCCCTTATGCACAGAGATTTTTCCGGTTTCTCTGAATCTTTTGATGATGCTATGCGCTGTCAATGATGCAGGGGTGTCAGCTTTTGACAATGACCACCACGAAACTGCTTTCGGCTAGTTTGGATGTCTGCCACAAGGGGCTTTCTTTGTATCATAAAAACCTGCTAATTTAACCCTTTCCCCCTCACTAGCGCCTCTCGACGCCTATCCCTTATTTTCCCACAAGCGCCTCTCGACGCCCGGTCTAAGCTCCCCACAGAGTATACACTGCTGTGTTATCTTTAGGGCTGTGAGGGGGAAAGAGTTAAACTTAACCAAGAAGTGCTCTGCTTACTTGTTTGCAACTAGGAAAATTAAAGATCAAGTTTCCCAGGAAAGCTTAAGTGGGAAAGGGTTAAAACATCCTTTCTTTAAAAAAAAATCTTGAGAGCAACACTGCACCAGCACCTACACAGTCAGGAATGGTTAACTGGGTAAAACTGCTAAAGTACAATAATGCATGAAAAGGAAAATGTGAATATTTTGATCATTGGGATTGCTTAGTAAATGCTGTTAACATAAAATAGATTAACACTGACTATGAAGAGGGTAAGACTTAGCCATATGCCCCCACAGAAAGGTACTTCATGGGCTTGAGTCCCAATCTTGGCTTTCACATGATATCCTTGTACCTGTGAGGGTTTCTTATTTTCCCCCACAGTCCATAGACTTGTTAGGCTGATTTAGGACTCAAATTGCCCAAAAGTATCTGTGTATGAGTGAATGGTGTGTTTAATTATTTCCAGCAATGAACTGGTGAACTTTACAAGGTGCATTTCTTCTTCTCACCCCACAGATGCTGAGCTAAGCTTTAGGCTTACGGTACCTTAAAGAGGAATAAACGGAAGGGATGGACGTACTACGAGTGATGGCTGAAGATGAACCATGAATAATAATTGGGACACAACGTGAATAAACCTCTGATGAAAAGTTCAGCAATAAAATGACGGCTACTCTGACAGTGACAGACTACCCCATGCGGCCTAATTTTACAGCTAATGAAAACAAAAGGTCTGCCATCATTATTAATGGGTAATTTTCCTTTGGTTCATCGGGTTGAAATGACTGTTCTTAGCCATTTGAAATTTATGAAAAATAAAGACAACCCCTGGTAGATGCTATAAATGATTACTATCAGTCAGCAACCCTGTGAAGATTTACTTGTGTAATAAATTTCAGGTCATAAAAAGCAAGTATTGTGAAATAACAGTATATACGAAAAAGATGACCAGACTCCATGATTGTGAAGTGATTTGCATATGACTTTTATGCATTTATAAATGGTGTGGTTGTAACTCTTGACAAAATCATGTGTTTGCATCAGCCTATATGTGATGTTTCTTGAGAGGTGCAGATGCTGGCAGAAGATCAGTTATGTCATCACATTTTTTGGATGCTGCTGCTACCTATGATGCCGTGTCTAATGATATTCAGGTGAACGCACCAATAATTTGTCACTGTTACCATCCTTGCACTGTGAAATCTATCTTTGCTTGTTGCCTGAATGCAAGCAGAAAGATGAAATCAACAAAAAAAAAAAAAAATCACCTTTTAT
Source organism: Gymnothorax javanicus (assembly GCA_029692085.1). NCBI lineage: Eukaryota > Metazoa > Chordata > Actinopteri > Anguilliformes > Muraenidae > Gymnothorax > Gymnothorax javanicus. Next base: position 29,880,424 of record CM056194.1, on the reverse strand, counting down.
CTGTATCTGTGATAACAATGTACCAATGCTCCCTGCAGACATTTTGCTTTTTGTCTCACCCTTTCATGCAGTGCAGAGTGACTCATTTGTTGCAGCCCTGAACGGAGGTGCATGACAGTCCTATAATTTGGTGTATTTGAGACATGAGTCAATCATGTCCTGACCACTCTCAGATGTACCAAAAATATCCCAACCAACTTTGGATCAGTGTGGAAAATGAATGAAACACGGAATCATAAATCTAATTTGATCTAGTTCAATGTCATGTTCAGTTTGCGGCTTTGTCCAATCCAGAGATAATCAACGATCCAGCTTGGAGAGTTAATCTCAGCTGCAGTTGCATTCCTAATGCTGATTCAAGAAAACCATACAGCATATAAATAGAGAATCTTACATGGGTGGGCGTGTTATTTGAAAGTTATGAAATGAGTTGAGTAAATTTTACATTTGTTGCAAGCTTTTAGCGAGTAACAAACCCAGAATTTACTAAACTTGTTTCATAATTTTCTTTTGACACAACCAAGAGTAAAAGATTCTGTTTATCACATAAATGAATTTACTAATTTAATCCAAAACAAATGTAATTTGTTCTTTCGGTCAGTTCCAAAATCTTGCGACCACAGTGAGGGTTTGAACATATATTGACCTGTAAATCGAGAGCTGCACCTTTAAGCTCAGCTCCTTCTTCACCACAATGGACAGGTACAATGCCCGCTTTTTCTGCAGATGCTGCAATGGTTGGTCTGCCAATCGCCCGCTCCATCCTACCTCACTCATGACCAAGATCCTGAGATACTTGAACTCCTCCACTAGGGGTAAAAACTCACTCCCCACTTGGAGGGGACAATCCACCTTTATACAGCAGAGAACCATGGCCTCGGATTTGGAGGTGCTGATCCTCATTCCAAACGCTTAACACTTGGCTGCGAACCACTCCAGGGTGTGTTGGAGGTCACAGCATGATGAAGCCAACAGGACCACATCATCTGCAAACAGCAGAAATGCAATCCTGAAGCCACCAAACTGAACACCCACTAAGCCACGGCTGTACCTTGACACCCACGGACAAAATAGAGTCTATAGAATCTAAAACCAATTGGATACGAGTCTAAGTCCCAAGAATGCGGACACAACTCCTGCTTTGGTTGCACAGGGATTGTATGGCTTGAACTAACGGCCGCAGAGCCCCATACTCCCGCAGCACCCCCCACAGGATACTTTGTGAGACACAGTCATAAGCCTCCTCCAAGTCCAAAAAACACATGTAGACTAGATGACCAAACTCCCATGATCCCTCCAGTATCCATGCAAGGGTAAAAAGTTGGTCCACTGTTCCAGGACCAGAACGAAACCCGCATTGCTCCTCCTGAATCCAAGGTTTGACAATCGGCTGGAGTCTCCCTCCCAGCACCCTGGCATAGGTATTCCCTGGAAAGCTGAGCAGCGTGATCCCTCCCAGTCTGCCAATCCAAAGGTACTGTACCCAACATCCACGCAATGTTAAACATGCCTGTCAACCATGACAGCCCAACATCATTCAGAGACTTCAGAATCTCAGAGTAAGTCTCATCTATCCCTGGTGACTTGCCCCTGTGGAGCTTTTTGGAGCTTCAGTGACTTTCACCAAGGAAATGAGCCAGGACTCACCTGAGTCCTCTGTCTCTGCCTCCTCCATAGAGGACATGTCTGCCAGATTCAGGAGTAGGGGTGCAATGATTCATCGACATTGTCGACAAAATTCGATAACAAAGTTCGTTGTTGACTAATTTATTCGTCGATAATTTGTCGTTACGTCATTGCCAAAGTATTTCATGCTTTTAAACTGGACTAAACATCGTTTCATAGGAGCTGGAGATGAAGGCAGCTGCAGAGTGAGCCATCTGACGTCCTTTGCAACACTCAGTCACGCCTGCGCAAATGCGACCGGTGGGAGGAGAAAGGAAAGCGACAGGATAATGCGGACGTGGAACTGCAAATATATGCATGCAGTTAAAATATTCTATCACTAGATGGCACACCAGGATAATTGAATATCCACAAGCAAGCTGAATACTGAATACCATATTTTTCATTCACCTGAAAGTTGTGATTAAAGAGAACAAGGAAAGAACAAAGAGTGGTTGCTTTTCTTCTTTCTATGCGTGCTATGAAAAATACTTTGTGCTTGTACTTGCAGTTTTGATTCTTAAGTATATTTTTCACTAAAATACTTTTGGCACGTAAGTGCATTTAATGTGAGCTACTTTAAGACTTTTACTCAAGTCATTTTCTTATGGGTGACTTCAACTTTTACCAAAGTAACTTTCAGTAATGGTTCTTCTACTTTTACTAAGAAGTTTTTTTCCAGTAATTTACACACCTCTGGATATACCTGGTTTAATATCAAAGACTCTAGACCAAAGAATGTTGTTCACAAAATGCAGTTTTTTTTTAATAAAGGAAAACTTTTTTTTTTTTTTTGCTGCTGCTGCTACCTGTCCTTGGTGAACAGAAAAAGAATGTATTTTTTTTTTTATTTCGCACTTTACCTGACAACAATTCAAAAACTTGAATTCTGACTTGAATTTTTGTTTATCTTTTCTCCAGAAGTAGGCTAATGAGCAGCAAAGTTTAATAAAACATTTTTGGAAGAAGTATTAATCTTTATTGTCTTTATTGTTAGTTAGCACATGGCTAAAATGACCTCAAGCTAAATTGAAAAGCTAATTGCTAAATAACCATTGGACTGTGCGAGTCAATCTGACTAGTCTATTTTCGTTTCAATAATCGTTGACGAAACGACAATCAAAATAATCATTAGTTGCAGCACTATTCAGGAGTTCCTCAAAGTACCCCTTCCACCGCCTAACAATTTCCCCAGCCGAGACCAGCAGTTCCCCACCCCTGCTGAAAACAGCCTGGGCAAAACCCTGCCTTCCTTTCCCGAGTCATCTGACGGTTTGTCAGAACCTCTTTGAGGCTACCAGAAAGTCCTTCTCCATGGCCTCCTCAAATTTCTCCTCAGCCCGAGTTTTTGCTTCTGTGACCACCGCAGCTGCAGTCCTTCTAGCCTGTCAATATCAGTCTGCCAAATAAGGAGTCCCCTGACACGACCAGGCCCGCTGTTATGACCTCTGTCCTAGTATTAGTTTTGCCTGGGCCTTAATTGAATGTTTCCACTTCCGGGGGCAGGGCGGTGCTTTTATAAGGTCGCCGCTTGCACTCCTGTGGGAGACTAGCTCTTCAACCTTTTGCAATTAGCGTTCCTGTACTGTGAGTATCTTGTTGCCTTCTGTGTTGGACCGGTTTGTTTTGACCTTCGATTCTTGCCTTGCCCTGTTTTTGGATTGTTTGGATTGCTGTGGTTGACCCTTGGCTTGTTGCATTTTGACTTTGATTTTTGCCTTTACCCTTCTATCTGGTTGTTCGGTAGATTCCTGGTTTTTAACTTTGATTCGCTTGTCTGACTACCTCGCTTGTCTCGCCCTTTCTGTACGCTGTTCGGTAACTCTGGTTAGAGTGTTCCCTGCTGGATTTACTATCCTTCCATCAGGATACCTCTTCATTGTTTTGCTTTGTTATTTTCCCTTTGTTATTTTTGGAGGTTACTCTGGGTGGAAACTTGTTTCCGTAGGGGGCACACGATTCATTCGCTTAGTCTTCGCTTTTGGACTGAGTGTTCTGGAGTTACGTGTTTAAAAGCCGCCCCGTGCCTGGTAAGCCTTCGAAGACTAGCGGTAGGTTTAAATTAGCTCTGGTTAGGCAGCGTAGGGACCGGAGTTCTGTTCAGCGTGCAGTTTCTTTTTGCTGTTTGCTGCAGTTTTCTCTTCCCGTACTTCTCTCATTTATCCATGTGGCTGCCCTACCTAGACCAGGTCGTAACACCACAAAGCCACCCTCTTCAGCTTGGCAGCCTCCCTCACTGCTGGTGTCCACCAATGGGTCATTGGGTTGCCACCACAACTGGCACCAACAACCTTCAGGCCACAGCTCACAGCTGCCACTTCCACAATGGAGACTTTGAGCAGGTCCACTCGGACTCCAGAGAATTTCAATTATTCAATATCGTTAAGCTTCATAATAAATGTTCATAACATAAATTAAAGTTGTAAACTTGCATTCAGAAATCAAATCAAATGTATTTCGATACAAAATTAAAAAAAAAAAAAACAAGTTTATGAATATGGCTCCTAGCGATGAAAGGTATGGAGGCACCTCACTTAGCATCATAAAAGTAAAGAAACTCTCATTAGGATGATCTTTGTATACAAAAAAGGCAGTATTTGCACTCAGATTATTGTAAAATTATTCCAGCTCGGGCGCTATGTGTGCTCACATTACATAAGTGTCCCCACCAACTTTCGCATTAAACCTATGCCCTTTGCATCAGTCACAGTGCGTTAAAATGCCACCAGATGGTATCATTGCCTGTGGGGAGAGCATCAGAATAATGCCCAAAACAGTTGTGTACAGTAAAGGACCATTAAATATTCTACCTTGTTTGACAAATAAGGAAAATACTAACAAAATCTCAAAAAAAAAAAAACTCTGGAGCATCGCTCATGTTTATTTTAATTATGAAAATTACTTATTCCATATTAAATGAATCATAAAATCACATCAATGCCAGGAATTAAGAAGCAGTTTCATTATTCAAAATCTATTACCAAGAGGAAATACCACATTCTACATCACACCGATTACAAAAAAATATTATGCTTTAATAATAGCTTTTGTTCATCTTACTGTCAGCATAAATTTTACTCTGGCCTTTTGAACGGCAGTAGGAGGCTAGCTATGGCCGCAGAAGATGTGTTAGATGAAGACCTTTTGTCTTTTCCAGAGGATATGTGAATTTTGTTTTTTGAGAGTTTCACGAAAACTCTGTGCGAACTATGTCTACATTAATTATTTTCTGTGAAAAAGCACTTGCCTCCATACCGATTCCCTCTTTCGTTGGGTATTTGTCACGAATGGTTACAAATCTTAAGCCAAAGTGTATAAGACAATGATAAGCTGAGTTAGTAAAGACATGACATAGAGAAAGAAACCAGGAAGAAGGCAAAACGACTTTTCTCTGCACTGAAAATTCAAAAGGAATCCAATTTAAATGCCATCACTAAGAAGATAATAATAATTATTATTATTAGTGTTATTATTGATGATGATGATGATGATGATGATGATTATTACTATTATATTGTTGTCACCACCTTGGCTATCAAGACAAATCGTGTGGTCCTCTCATGAATAAGTGAAATGGCTAAACGCGCGGATTGGTAAAAGGCTGAGGCCAGGCTGTGGTGAGACTGGAGTTCCTGTACCCGGAAGTGAGATGTTGAGTCACCGCCTGGTCGCCGCCGATTCTAGCTGGGATGAATCTGAACGGCGAATCGCCGATTCTTGATAATATCTAATTTAATCTAATTTGTCACCCTGTGTCTGTAATAAATAATTACAGCTGACTAGGAATAAAGTTGAGTGTACGTTGATAGAAGGGTCGCGCCTTCAAAATGATGGAAGAAATGGATAGATTCCAAGTGCCTACAGCACAGTCTGAGATGCAGCCGTTGGTGAGTGAAATATTTCTGTCTACGCAGCGTGCTTGCCACGCTCCACGAATACATTTCTAAATATGATGGCTGTCTGAGTGGCAGAACTAAGTGAATCTACAGAAAAGAGAACCTGAATCGATTGATTCAGAATTGAAGTAGGCTATGCCTGTTCTATTCTCCAAGGTTGTATTATAGCTTAGTAATACAGTGGGCGGAAATCATGCAAGCGATTCATCAATGTATAATGGCTTAATTTAAGCACCATTAAACCACATATTTTATATTTAGACTTTGAATACCCAAGTTCTAGTATTTTGCTTCATTGCTGGCGACCGGACCACGACGGGCGTTTTGCGGGGCGAAGCAGTTGATGCTGCCTCGCACAGATAGTGGAAATAGACGGTTTGTTTTTTTCCGTGCGTAAACCAAGTAGACGTGCTGTAAGCCCATCACTTTATAGTGCTTGTCAGAAAACAGAGGGGATGTGTTGCAGAATGGCTCCAAGACCTTTGAGATATATCTTAATCGTGACATCGTTTTGATCTGATGCACGCTACGCGCTCATAGGCGGTGTCACTTTCAGATCAGCAAACCGAAGGAGAGATGCTGGAGGGCGGAGAACGGTGCTGAACGAGCGCTGTACCCAGATTACTTCATAATGCGGAGTCTCCGCTAAGATAATCGTGTCTTTCTGTCCACCCACTTCCTTGGATTTCCGTTTCGACGCATCGCCGTATATCTTCCGCAGCTGGACTTCATGAAATGTGCTATATTTCATCCATCAGCTTTCACGATTGCGATGTATAGCTTGGAATCAGAAACAATTCTAAACGGGGGATGTATAGTCGTGTGCATCCCTCCTTGTGGCTTCTGGCCCACCGTGGTACTCCGCTGGAACGCACGGATTCTGCCCTAACTCTTGTTTTATTCGCGTTGCGATCGCACTTAGGGACTCCTTCAGAGCGATTGGACAAGGGGTCATTTAGAAGCACAGGCCTGGTTTTGGTCACCAGTCGCTGTTTGTCCGTTTTCTGCCTTCTTGTCATTAAGGTCTTCCCTGTTTTTACGCCTCTGTTACGTTCACTGTCTATCCCATTGGTTAAATTTGTTCCATTGCTGTAGTTGTTGCCTTGAAATACCACTGCGTGAAGTTTGTAGTGCAAACACTAATGCGATTTTGGCCAGTTTCGGCTTCATTGGCTTTGGAAAGTGATGTAAAAAGCTTGCTTTCTGTGACCTATGCTATTATTCAAATATTACCATAACAGTCTTTACACAAAAGAATGTCTATTTATGGCACTGATCCTAACTGCTCTTAAATTTTTTGAGGATGTCAGCGTCAAATGTTTTTAAATTCTTCCTATTTCTTCAGCTTAAAAATCTGTTTTAAAATATTTTTTTTCTTTCATAATGGCTGAAGACGTTTTTTGGGTGTAATTTTCCTCTTTAGCAACTGATAAAGCACCCTCATGAAATATTAGTTAGCTGACGACCATTTCCATTTTACTGTATTACCTCGGTACAAGTGCTATTCTTAAATGGCCGATTCGTTAATGGCCTCGGGATGGTCCTGAAATGTTTTTAATTTCCGGGCATTTTTCAGCATCAACGTTTTTATTAAAAAAGGGTTCTTGTGTAAAAAAAAATAATGATATAATAATAATTTTATAATAATAATAATAATAATAATAATATTATTAAATATCATTGCCTTATAATACTAAAAACATTGAAGCCCGCTCTTAAATCTGTTCAGTCTAGAAACAATTTAGGCTACAATTTTACATTTATTGTATTAACCAGGAACACTTGAGACTGTTTTCAGTGCTCTCCGGCATAACTATAGTGACTGAGTCCTATCCGGATTTCGTTTGCTGGGCAGCACCTTGTCATCCTTGAAGCGCAAAATTCAGGACCGTCTGCAAAAATCGCCGGTAAAATAACTTGTCAAAGTGATAAAAAGCCCTGAGAAAGATAGACCCAGAACCATATAAAAAGAAGCATTAACTACTTGTGTGCTCAGAGAGGCGAAATCATGTGCACACATCACTCAGCAGTGACGTCACATGTTGTAAAGCTATGCTTTTTTTTAATGAACCCTGGCCTAGGTGATTCGACCTTCAGAGGCTAGGTCTTCTCAGGCAATTTACAGCTGTCCCTATACTTCAACATGAGCTCACAATGTGCACCGACCTTAAATGCAGACTGTCAAGTGTGTTGAATCACGGCGGGCACTGAGGATCTGTTCTTATAATGATTTTTTCCGGCAGTGAGGGGGGACGTGATTGCCATTATTTTATTATGACCTCCATTGTTCCAATTCAATTTGGTATTCATTCATTCACTCTGTTCATTTTGGATATGATATTTCGCTTTTAGGAATGGACGTTTTTCATATGGATGTATTTTTAAAGGTGTCATAGCAGTAATCATTGATTGAATTTGGACCCACTACCTTTTGAAAATGGATTTGTCTTTGGTCCCCATCGGTTGGTGATCACATTTAGTTTGAGCTTGAGAATATAGCCTGATGTGTGCTCCCATTTGGATGTTAATCTGTTTTCTCAGAGGAGCATCCCTGGTTCCTCTCAGACTGGCTGTAGCATCACAATTAATTAGTTGTATTTAGGCCATAGCTAGGATATCTGAACCTGCAGAATGAAAATGGCTTTGGGGGGGCGGCGGCGGTATGGGGGAGGGGAGGCAGGCTATGTCCAATTCAGCAGGATGGACTTTATAAACAAAGCAGCTAACTAAGGTGCTTACGGTCCAGGTCTATGTTGATAGTTTTGATCGCTCTTGAATGGTGTGGAAAAGCCTCGTAAGTCTAATTTTGGTCATAACTGAGCTAGGACCATTTTTATGCTTTCTAGGCTTTGCCTCATCTCATAAAATATGATGCATAAAAATAAACCCTGATTCCCTATGCTTTGCTGTGGCAATTTGTGGAAATTTTCTGCTTCTTGTTATGGCAAAACCTCACAAGCTGGATTAGCTAATTATGAAGCAGTGTACGTATTACAAGATCTGTCAGGGCAGTCCCTATGCAGAGCATTGGATGTGCAGGCTATTCATGGTCAGGATTCATGATTCACATAATTCACAAGCTAATAACGACTGAAAAGAGGGCAGCAGGTGGTTGAGTTAGCGTTGAAAAACTGTCACATGCCACTGCAACTACATAATTTCTGGGTTTTTGTCCATCATTTTGATAATTGATATTTCACATTTTTTTGCTGGAAAAACCTCATAAGTCATATCACCATGGATACTAAGAAAAAAAAATGTCTTCCCAAAATATTTCTTATTACGTAATGAAGTCATAAACGCCAAGTCAGTTTCATTGTCAGACAAGAGCTTAACCCCATAGAAATACAGTTTTCTATTTCTCACTATCTGCTTTTTGTTGCTAAAAGTTTTTCCATGACACTCAAGAGCTGTGCAGATCTTGAATTCAATTACCAGGTAGGGAAAGAGTGTCTACAAAGCACAGATCAATTTTAAAAGTTTTACTTTTCACCGGAGTGGTGAGGAGAAAATATTTGTCAATAACGACATCCCTCACCTTCGCACCTTGTTCCGAAAGCAGTTGCTTCTAAATAACTGGGAAGAATGATGGCTTCATTGTATGACTGAGTTCATTTTTTGAAATCCGATTAATTTGTCAGGCTGACACCTGCCTATCAAAAGTAGTTGGCTGTGAAAGCTGCTTCAGAAGGAAGGCTGTTTCCTAGAATGATATCTGCCGCAGAAGAAAAAAAGTCACCTGCTTGGACTGTCCTCTGAGTCTGCACTTATGAAATAGCATTTTACATGCTATTTATGAAACTATTGAAAAATACTGTTGATGGAAATTGAAGGTATCGGTTCCTGGAGATGACTCTTTGAAATGAGTTGTATTAATTTATCTGCTTTAAATTAAAGCCTTATGTGCCAATCAAGCTGCTTGTGAAAAGTCTCACATTGGCCGCGTAACCAAATTGTCTGAGTAGAAGAAGCGACGGTAATTTTTCCGAGCTCACACATTGAGTCTCTGAGTAAGAGTGGCCACTAAATTAATTAATGCAAATGGAAAATGTGTGTGAGATAAATTATTTGATAGTCATTTTCTTTTCACAAGGTTATATTGTGAGAACATACCCGTATTTTCAATCTGTTCAGTTACAGGCAATTTTACAGATCTTTTAAAGATGATTTGCAGTACAAACAATGTGTGCATCCTATAGATGTAATCTACTGTAAGCACTGAGCTATGAATCTTTATATTGTCTTGCTGATCTAAGCAGGCTCATTTGCGGGGCCTTCAATGGGGTGCGGAGAGGCGGGGTCTATCAACCTGACGTGTCTGTTTCTGTTGAGTCATGAGTTTCTGCAATGAAGCTGAGCATGCTGGGAGATGCTCACTTATGAGGCGATGTCATGGTTAGCGATGGGCGGATGGCTGACCACTATCTATGTCTGAGATTGGCTGTAGATAGAGGGTCCCGCCTTACAGAGAAGATGTCACTTATCAGCCACATCAATGTTCAGGTATCTGGGGCAGAAGGACCCGTCCCTATAGGCTTTTCTCCGGAGGGCTGCCTTATCATACACTGGAGGAGATGGTCATGCATGCCCACAATCATGTGTTAGTTAGGCAAGTAAGCTGAAGTGGTAAGGTTGGATTTTAACTGAGTGATGGTAGAGAAATCTGTGGAATGCAACAGAGCTGTTTTCCGTTGTCAATAATTAACTTGCATTAACAAATCTGAGGGTTATTTATTTATGTATTTATTTTATTATTTATTTTTACAGTCCAAAGCACAACATTTTGGCCAAGTCTAAAAGACGGGTCAGAACGAAGGCCCTTTCTCAAACCGCTCCCTCACCTCTAGCACCTCACTACCGAGTGTCGCTCCGTGTGGAGTCTCCCTCGCAGCTATGAAGGGAGCTTCATTTAGGGGGAGGGTGTCAATACGTGTATAAACTTTGGGATGCCCTTGCCCTTTATCCAACGGGAAGCAAAGGTAGTGATCATCATGCCTACCGATAGGTGCGTTGCATTGTATATAATGGTCTTGTTCCTCAATGATACACTTCTTACCCAAAATACTTTATATAGGCATGGGCAATACAAATGAATAAAATGACAACATTTCTTGAGTTGCTGAGAAAAAAGTTTTTATTATTTTCTAATGATTTTTTGCAGGTAAGTACAGAAGACACAGATGAAGAGTTTGCCACAAGTCCAACGCCTTTACAGGAAAGGGTCTCAGAGCCACAGGGTCCCAAAAATGGCTGATTTTGGCATTTATCAACAAAACCCATTGCGAAAATGGGGGGGTGAAGCCTGAGGACATTTTCGAAAATGCAGTCTACTCTGAAATAAACCTGGCCAAATTATCCATTTGGGTACCCTAACAGAAATAATTGATGCTAAAGTCATCAACCCCTTTTCTGAAGTACAGCAGCGCCCCCTAGGCCCTTTTTAATGGAAAATGCATTGAATTTCACCCAATTATGTTCAGCAAACATTAGGTTTTGCATTGATATTAAAAAATGGTATGAATGGGTTGCCTGTGAAGTTTTTTTTTTGGATCAATGGCCTGCAAAAATGTCAAAATTATCGGTGGGAGGGCAAACATTAACGCTACTCGTCCATTACTATATAAAATGCAGTGAAGTCGCTGATGCCGCAGTTGTTTGCCCTCCACTGCTACTAAACGTTCCCCCTTCAATAACCCGTGGTGATTAAAAAAAAAAAAAGCCTTTGCACTGTTTTTTACAATGTCCATATACCCTCCTCCCATGATAGTTTCAATGAGCTACTGTGAATAATTCATAGAAACACAGTGACGTGCAGTCGGAGGTTAGTTTGGTGAGGCAGAAACCTCCCTTTGCTTGATTAGCAATCAGACGATTAACTAGTTTAGCAAGACTATTCGCAGAATGACGGGCCAGTTTAAGTTTCATGGCGTTATTACTCAGTACATCGAACCTGAAATGCTCACTAGACAGCAGATTTGCACGTGTACTTGCTTCCAGGAAGCCGAAGCAATGTCATCAACAAATATTAAAACAGTTCGACCTATGCAGAGTTCAATGCTTAATCAATATACAATGTATTCTCCTTTAAATACGGCTTTTTACACCCAAACAAAAAGCGGGCGCTTATTTTCAGTCTTCTTTCATAATCCGATTAACAAAATGTTTATACGATATACAGAATTACCGAGAGCTGAGAATTTTTCCTAATTGATTATTCAGATTTCCATCCTCGCAGTCTCGAATTGAAGGGTATAAGTGAATTAATCTTGTTACCCGGTGTTCGCGAGGTGGCATATTTTGATAGGTAGCAAAATTTGTCAGAACACTGGTAGGTTTTGAACGCCTAGCGCTGGTTTATTCCTTGGTATATTTTACTGAAACTTCACAAATAGGGTCACAGGATATTCTGTCAACTAACTATGTAGGTTATAGTAAAAAATACACTCACCTTTCTTGCTATTGTTGAGAAGAAGTCACGGCGAACTTCATGACGAACTTCAACAACTTCTGTCGAACTTATTTCACATCCCCTGGAGGTCTAGCTTGGACGAATAGACTCGTAATTTCTCAAATTAGATGGCTGTAAGTAAATCAGGGCTGTAGCTGGGATATCACGTCATCGCGGGCTATTTGAAATCTACCTTCAAAATGGATATTTTTGCCACGCCGTGCACTTGAAAGTTTGTAAACACGGCGCAAATTGAGGTCACGCATTCATCCAACGGGAGAATAATAGCTCTGTTCAAATCGCGTTCTTGGCATAATCGCAGAGTTCATGTATGAAATGCGGGTATCCTATTGAAAAGGTTGCTTTTAATCAAACCATGGTGTTCTTTTTGTATGAAAATGGTATTTACATCATTTTTTTAATAAGTTTTCTGAGGCTTGTTTACCGCCCCAGTTCAGCTGTTACGCATTCCGTTAGAGTTTATGCAGAGCGTTGCCCATGCCTATTTTATAGAGCAGTGGTTCCCAAAGTCGGTCCTGGGGACCCACAGCGTATGTCGGTTTTTGCTCCAACCACAGTTACGATCCCAGAGTTTTAACAAGCTGTTCATTTTTTAATTAGCAGTTGCTTGTCAGATACGAGGGACATTTTACCCCCTTAAACCACATTATGACAGAAATGGCTATGCATTCCATGAAATTTCAAAGCCCAACATTCATATTTTTTATTTTGATGTATTCCACGTAAGCACGACAATCAAAGGTGGCAGTATGTTTTATGTGATCAAATGCAAGACTGCAATCAGTCAGTAATCTGGTGATTAGGGTTCTGAATTCAGGTGCTCAGGTTCTTTCCTGAAACCAATCAAGTGACATTTAACAGGTTTGACTCATCGTTTGCTTTGTCTTTGAATTCTTAATTGCCTAATAATTGTTCGCTTTAATGACCTTGGGTCCACAATTTTATCTACTAGAAGCCCATTTATAGATTCATGTCATCAGTTGCAAATTTCCATTTTTTTATGTTAGAGAAGTAATTTCCAATTTAGCACACTATGAAATGATTTTCATCATGGCCATTTTTGACATGTGGTTTAAAAGGATAAATAATCAGCGTGAACAAGAATAGTGCAATCAAGAGCAATGAGCAACTCATTAGCATTCTAAGATTGGAGCTGTGGTTGACACAAAAACCTGCGTACACAGTGGGTCCCCAGGACCGAGTTTGGGAACCACTGTTATAGAGCATAATGTAATTGCATAAAATTTTGTATTAAAGACATTTAATACACAGCATTGATAAAGATGACGGTGTTTCAGCATGAAATGGCACATTGTGAAAAAGAGCAATCATTGATTCAATAAATAAAACTACTCACTCAACGTTTTCTCGGGTGCACATCTGCATGTTCATTTCACAGTACAACGTAACCTTTTTTCCGTGATGTGCACATGAAATAGTCAAATGTCTGGTTGAGGAACTGTATTACTCATCTTACGGAAATAGCCGCATGGAACTGACATTTGTAGATATGCAGTGTTTCTTCCATCCCAGACACAAAATAAGTGCTGCACTTGAAAGGAGGGTGGTTTGTAAGCTTGCATCGCTAGCTATAAGCTTGTAGACTTGCTGTGGAGGGTTTAATAAGCCACTTCCATTCTGCGCTAATTGGTTTTGGATGGCACTCGATGTGGCAGACCCTCCACGTGAACGCGCAAACGGAGGGGGAGTGGATAGGGCGAGGGTGTAGGGCTAGTTTGAGAAAGGCCCAATGTATGGTCCATCTGGCTTCCTTGTTGTAATTATTTAGCTGAGACTATAAGTGCTATGTTTAAAGACGTGTCCTCAAAAGGTGTTTTGTGATGCTTCTTTGGTGTTTTGAGTCAGTGCTCTGGAACCCCATTGCTTTCAGTTACCAGTAGTGATTGTTTCACCAGCGGTAGAATGGCCAGTTAATAATGCTGAGATCATACGCATTATAATTAAAAAAATTTAAGTTTTTGTTCATTAGCGGACTTCCTTATTCAGTGGTTTTTGCACTGCTCGCCCTCATTTACATGTGCTGACCACACATATTGAGGCGTTTCCGGATAAATGTCTTATGGCAAAAACAGACTGTAGCAACATGGAGTTCCGAGTCACATTCCCATTCTCTTTCTTTTGAGGTCCTGAGCAGTTGCACTCATGGCCCAGAGGCAGAGTGAAGCCACGTGAAGCAAGCGGCCGAAAGTTGAGGAGAGCTGAATTTACTTTAGATAAGCAGCGGCAACCACCAGGTCCTGGGTAATCGCATTCATTTGATAGTCAGGCTTTTCATTAGAAACCGGCGCCCGGCGCCTATTGCCGCTTACTTTGAATGCTGCGCCGGTTATCTTTATAGCTGCAAGCATGACATCATAAAAATACACGTCCGTGAATTTAATTGGCAATGAACGTCCAAACTTGTCGTAATTAAACCACAAACGTCTTGGCAAAACGCTTCCGGTACTTTGTTATGCACTGGCGCCTTTGGCAAGGAACCATTTGGAACCGTTGAACGGAATCGTTCGACTTACTAAGGAAGCAGCACCAATGACCACATTACAAGGTCAGCGGGACATTCTTAATGAGTGGACCGCATGGCCAGACATTGAAACCATGAAGAGGGTCCTTGGAGGCAAAGTGACGAATCAAGCAAAGAACTATGAAAGATTTCTTTACCAAAGAAACACGTGAGTGGAAACTTGAAATTTAATGGATATCTTATTAATTTTGAGACAACTAAGTGAATAGATGTTGCAAACAAGACGTACATTTTCATCTGTCACACTCCGTCATACAGTCGTTTATAATAGGTCTGTTTAAATTTGATCAATTCTGCCACGAATCAGTGTTGAGACAGTGTCCTGTAGCCATGGGATACTCGGCAAAACATTACATTGTGCGAGCATAAGAAATGAAATATGACAGCTGTTGACTGCTTTATCGCGTAAAATAACATTTGGATGGATGGAAAGTTTTCAGCCAATCGTATTGTCGAAGATATTAATTTATTCGAATAGGTCTTGGAACTGGTTTCAGATTTCCCGTTCGATGTGGCTGTCACGCCGTTTGTCTAATATGAGCGTTTTACCAAACGCGCTGCGTGATTGATCAACTGGATATTAGCGGGGCAATTGGTAAATGGATGATTCTCACGAACACTGTCAAAGTAATGTCAGAAGATAATTCATCTGATCAGACTAATTTTACAAATCGATTGAATAAAGTAGAGTCTGAAGTGTTGTTTTTTGATAAAAGTTAAACAAATTAATTTGATTTTATTCAAATTTCATTTCAACAAGATGCCCAAAAATTCTCATTACCGTAATGATGAATGAAGACAGCTGATTGTCAAGGAAAAAGTGATTTTTGCCAAATTTTTTCACATTTACACCAATAAGCATGTTAAATGAACAGCATAGTACATAAAAAGTAGTGTTTTATTTATTTTAAATCATATTTAAAATTAAATAACTCTCATTACCGATATACATGAAGATTTTCCACCCCAAATTTTAAAAATAATTGATATTTTAACAAGAAATGCAAAACAGAAAACACATGTAGAACACAGTTAAGGAACATATTTTAATTAATGACCAAATTAATTCAGATAAAAAATATAATTATTGAAATATAATTTCATTTTCATGCGTAACGGTAATGAAAAACATATTTCGGAGGATGAGGTTTTTGTGTTTCGGTAATGTGAACAATTTTATTGTTGTTTTATAGTTCATTTAAGATTTGCCAGCAGCTAATGGATAATAATAATAATAATAAATTATATGCAAGAGTGGATATGATACTAGAGTGGAAATGTAATGAGTGTGAAGTAGAGCCTGGCTGATGTAGGTTTTTTGAGACCAATACAATAACAATTTTGTTAACGACAAAATTAGGCGACTGATTTTTAAAATTTTTTTTAAGATGTAAAGAACAGGCACTTTTCATTTGTAGTTTGTGTTCAGATTGCAGTGATGGGACTGTGAAAATGCACTAAGAAGGCTGCTTTCTTAAACACAGCATTCTTGATGAATGTTGTCTTGGAACATATTTAAGTCGCAGCACATTTTCTTGGGTAAACTGATAACATGTAGTGACACCGATTACCGCAAGCAGATTTTCAGCCTTATATACAGTAACTGTTTTAATGTTGGGACATATTGGATAATACATTCACCGATATCAATATGAAGCCAATATGTCTGATCGCCGAATACTCTATCCGGCTAAAAGAAAGTCACCACCTGGATTTAACTAAGCAAATAGGTAAGAGCTTTTCATTGGATAATTACTGTAGTGGTTAATGTGTTTCAGCTGGCAACAAGTTATTTTACCCTACCTGATGCAGTGAGTAGTTTCTCCTTTCTTAAACATCCGTTTTTGAAGACATATCCTGTGGTCGTGGAAAAGATGTTTCTCTGTTTCAGAAGGATCAAATTATTGGCCTACATCAAGCAAAGAAAACGATTAAGGAGATTGCTGAAACTAAGGAAATTGTGATTAGAGCTGCCCAACGAATTGTTAAAACCTGGAAGGATAGTTGTGAACCACCTTTTTCGAGGAAGAAATGTGGCTGGAAAAAAATCTTGAATTATCTTGACTGAAAATCACTTAAAGGTTTGGTGAAATCAAATCAGAAAAAATCAATATACTCACAACTAAGTTTAAAAGTGAAAGTTAGACCATTTCCACACGCACAATGCAGAGTGAACTCTAGGAATTGGGACTAAACCCTGTTCCAGAGTGATAGGCGCATCAGGGTAAGAAGAGAAGCAGATGAAGTGATGCACCCATCATGCCTAGTGCCTACTGTACGAGCGTGTTGGGGCTGTTGAATGATTTGGGGATTACCTTAGTTGGCCAGGTACAGGTTCAGCAATGATATGTGCCCAAAAAATAGTGGCAAAGCCACTGCGCCCGCTTGGCCGAATGTGGCCAAAATGGAACGCCCCCTATTGGCCAAAGTATCGGTCCGATTGGGCTCAAAATCGAACTTGGTCTAGACCTTATGACCATATAAATACATACGAAACATGAAAAAGATCGGTGAAAAACTGAAGACGCTAGAGCGCAGATAAGCCAAAAGTTTACGCACGCACGCACGACAGACCACCACTAAAGACCCCGAGCATAGCATAAGCAATGGGCCTTTTGGCCAAGCGGGCTAAAAATTTGAGCATCTTAGCTCGTAGAATAAGGGAGCTAGAGTTGTTTGAAGTTTTGCAGAAAAAGCCCCCTGGTG
This sequence comes from Gymnothorax javanicus, assembly GCA_029692085.1. Classification (NCBI taxonomy): domain Eukaryota; kingdom Metazoa; phylum Chordata; class Actinopteri; order Anguilliformes; family Muraenidae; genus Gymnothorax; species Gymnothorax javanicus. The sequence goes on along the minus strand of CM056194.1, from coordinate 29,863,146 downwards.
GCCAAACCGAGAATCGCAGCATGCCCGAAATCGAACTCGGGCTAGATCTTGGGCCCATATACATGCATATAAAATATGAAAAGGATCCGTATAAATACATACGAAACATGAAAAAGATCGGTGAAAAACTGAAGACGCTAGAGCGCAGACAAGCCAAAAGTTTACGCACGCACGCACAACAGATCACCACTAAAGACCCTGAGCATAGCATAAGCAATGGGCCTTTTGGCCAAGCAGCTAAAAATTTGAGCATCTTAGCTCGTAGAATAAGGGAGCTAGAGTTGTTTGAAGTTTTGCAGAAAAAGCCCCCTGGTGGCCAAACCGAGAATCGCAGCATGCCCGAAATCGAACTCGGGCTAGATCTTGGGCCCATATACATGCGTATAAAATATGAAAAGGATCCGTGGAAAACTGAAAGCTGTATTGCTCTGAAATGACAATTGTGGACGCACAGACGCACGACAGACCACCACTAATGACCCTAAGCACAGCATAAGCCCGATTGGGCCTGTCGGCCAAGCGGGCTAAAAATGAGGTCAGTTGAATAATCGGAATGACCAGGTTTATCCATCAGTGGACTTTTTCCTTCCCTGATGACATGAGCGTACTCCAAGCTGACAATGCCTGGATTAATTGGGCTCATATTGTAATAAGAGTGGTTCAGGGTGCAGGAGACATCATTTTCACGCATGGATTGGCCTCCAGAGTCCAGACTTTAACCCCACTGAGAATCTTTGGGATATGTTGGAGAATACTTTTCACAGCGGTCCGACTCTCCCATCATCAATACAGGATCTCGGTGAAAAATTTATTCAACTCTGCATAGAAATAAATGCTGAGACATTGCCTAAGCTTATAAAAATGATGCCACAGTGAATGAGTGTCGTAATCAAAGCAAAGTGTGGTCCAATAAAATATTAAAGTGTGTGACTCTTTTTTTTGGCCAGGTAGTGTATATCTGATCTGGTCTATCAGGCTGGCTGTAGTGTGACGATAATTTCCCTTACAGCAATTAACAAACGCCTGGCTCTTATCCCTTCTCCTGTATTCTTCCAGAAGTTCAGGATTACCATATACTTTTTCCCTGCGCTTTTTCACCCAAGCTTTGGCTGCAGCCTTCTTGTGCTAGTTATTGGTCAGTCTTGGCAAAAGTCACGAAAAAACATTCACCATGTCATACATAGTTAATTGTTAAAGGTTAATTATTGCTAGGAATTCAAGAAAAGTTAATTTAAAGAACTGACACACTGATTTCTGAATGTTTAGTAATATCTCATTACCGTAACACAGCTTCTCATTACTGAAATGACTCTTGAAAGTACATGGTAATGAGGTGCTCCTTGCCAAGTTAGTGAATAACATTGAAGGCTAGCACGCTAGCAGCCTCTGCTTTCGCTACATGTTGCAGTCTTATATTGTCTTTAATGTGACAAAAAATATTCACTATATGAAAATTAGATGTAGATTATTAGCTCATTTTGGTAATGATATTCAACAGTGTAACAACAGGAAGATTCAGAGACATTTGCGAAAATTTAATAGTGTTAGAGAAGAAAAACCAACTGACCTTGGGTCCATTTTGAATCTTCTGTCTAAAGCAGGGGTCACCAACCCTGTTCCTGGAGGGCTACCATCCTGTAGGTTTCTGCGCTATCTTCAATTCGGCACACCTGATTCAACTAATTAGCTGCTTAATTGCCCAGCTCTTGATCTTGTTAAGTAGCTGATTAGTTGAATCAGGTGTGCTGAATAGGAGGTAGAGCAGAAACCTACAGGATGGTAGCTCTCCAGGAACAGGGTTGGTGACCCCTAGTCTAAAGCAATTCATTGAGATATTTCTTTTGAATTTAAAGGTACAGCGCAGTTTTTACGAGCAAATGAAGACATATTACAGTGATGAGGAACATTTAGTGTGGACACAGTTATTTTCAATAAAATTATTGGGTTGTTTTGTTAAATTCCATGAATATCCCCATTCTTAATAAATAGACATTTTTTTGTGACATTTCATGATTTTTTTAAAAAATTTACACAGAAAGGATTTTTTGGGGGATTAAAAGAATGATAGAATAATGGATCGACACACATTTCAGTAATGAGAGTTCATGAGGATATTTTGTCTAATAATTATGAAAATAAACTAAAATTATTTTTTAAAACGCATGTTCTTACAGTGGACTTCTTCCCTTTGTAGAATATATAAGAACTATAAGTTGATTCATTCTGTGATTGCCTTCAAACATTCCAGTGTTAATAACAAGAGTGAATTCAATTTGACAGAATTATTTCAACAGTGTTCAGTGGTGTGATATGGTGAAGTGTGGTGATGGTGCTTTCAGCAGGTTTACAAAATAACATTTGTGGCATTACCAGGTAGATACTACTTCAGTACTAGCAAATAACCATTGGAACATAATATGAATCTGCAAAACTACTATAAAATTATATTTATCAACATTAAAAGAAAAAATCTGAGGCAATTATTCAAGAAAATATATTTTAATCTTCACAAAAATCTTACAATAATGCAAGTGAGTCATGTCAATTGTACTTTTGGACTAGGGCTGTTAAAATAAATTTCAGGGGTCGAGTATTATTTGAATATAAAAAAATACCGTGCAAATCGTACTTAAGACCCCACGGCTGCGTATGTAAGCCCCTGGTGGGCAAAGTAAGTGTCCAAATTGGCTGGAATTCGATAGGTAAGTGAAGGATCCATGGACGTACCACCCACCCAAAAATGAGAAACCTAGAAGCAAACCTGAAGGCGCTAGGATGGTAACGTCGTTGAATTTAAAGATTGGCAGCATTTACGGTATTTGACCTAGAAAACGGTAAAAAATAGGTAAAATCAAAAACATGTCTGATATGTGATGAAGGGTGATCCCATGTACCTTCAGTAAAAATTTGAGCGTCGTGGCTGAAATGATAAGGAAGCTATGGCAATTTTTCACTTTTCACAATATGTCCCCTGGTGGCCAAACTAAGAGTCGAAAATGGCCGGAATTTGATAGGTATGTGAAGGATCCATAGACGTACCACCCACCCAAAAATGAGAAACCTAGAAGCAAAGCTGAAGGCGCTGGAGCGGTAACGTCATTGAATTTAAAGATCGGCAGCATTTACGCAGAAAACGGAGGAAAATTGGTGAAATATAAACGCGTCTGAAGTGTGATAAAGGGTGATCCCATGTACCTTCAGTGAAAATTTCAGCATCCTAGCTGAAATAATAAGGAAGTTATAGCAATTTTTCAAAATAAGCCCCCTGGTGACCAAAGTAAGAGTCGAAAATGGCCGGAATTCGATAGGTAAGTGAAAGAACAATAGACGTACCAGCCACCCAGAAATGAGAAAGCTAGAAGCAAACCTGAAGGCGCTAGAGCGGTAACGTCATCGATGGACAAACGGACAGACGGACGCCGCAGGGAACGACAATACCCCTCGGCCAGCCGACATGCCACCGGCTGAGGGGTAAAAACTACTTAATATTTAAAAGCTAAAGTATTCGAGTGTGTGTGGTTTTTAGGTTATAAATGTGTTTTATCACTCCTAAATCTCACCCTCCCGTACATCCCCCCCCCACCTACCCCCAACAGTGTACACCTCTTACTTCTGACAGTGTGCCTATTACTTGGGTTTCTAATGAAAAGCCTGATAGTGATGTTGAAATTCTTGTCAATGGCGTCCATCATGAAAGCATGCACGAAATTCAAATCTCAAAATGGAAAAGAAGATAATTGCAGCCATGTCAAGTTTTTTAATACTTCGATTGTTCCCAGTTTGACTTTTGGGATGGTAAGGAAAATGATTCACATAGGACAGTTGCAGAGATTGGGAGGGTAACTGGCGAGTTATAATATTCAAATTCATTGTGAAAATCTGATTAATATGAATGTAGTTATGCTTGTATAAGGTAATTTAAATGAAGCTAGCTGGTCGGTTAGTCATCTGACAAGATTTTTAAAATGAAGTGAATTTATACTTATAGGGCAAGAAAACACCTCGACATGACTTCTGCCCCCGTCACACCGGATTGACGGTGCCACTGCGGATTTTTGTCAAAATCGCCATCACCGTAGTGACACCGCCAGTAGTGTTTCCATAGTTTTCCCCTACCCGTCAAACGTGTTTTTCTTTGCGGTGCTACTGGGGAATCAGGGCGGAACCACGGCGGGATCACTGAGGACATGGCGATCCCATTGAGTTGCCTCTACGGTTTGATGACGGTGCCACGGCGATTATTGGCGGCAGTACTGCGGTGTTGGCGGCAGCGTTTAGGGGCCAGTGAGTTGCTACTGCGGGGATGGCGGTGTTACTGAGGTGCTACGGTGGTGGTGCTGCGGCAGCAGGGCGGCTCCATGTCGGCTATAAATGGGAGATTGTTTTCGTTCGAAATTCATTGTAATATTTTGTCTGCTGATGATTTATTCCTATAGTGATGCCACCGTAACCGCCATGCGCGGGATCGCTGTTGGGTCGCCAGTCTACTTTTTTTTTGGCGATTGCACGGCGGTTGTACTGCGGAGGCACGACGGTGATGGAGGTGCTACTGAGGTCCTTGTACGGTTCCATGGCGGTCATGGTGGTGCCACGGCGATCCCAGTGCGGATTGGCCCAACCTGCGGTGGCACTGCGGAAGTTTTGAACATGTTCAAAGTTTCCTCCGTGCCACCGTGGAGGTCTGCGGTTTTGACAGTTTTCTGCGGTGCTACGACGATCAATTGCGGAACTACTGAGGAACCATGGAGATCATGACGGTGCCACTGCGGTTTATGCCGTACAAGCACCGCAGTAGCACCGCCAATCCGGTGTGACGGGGGTATAACATTTCGTCGGCCTGATGATAAAACCTCGTATCTCCAAATTGATAAGAAACAAAAACTCATATGTCTACTATTGTTACATGCAAAATTAAACATTTTTTATTTTATTTATATTTTAAATTATATTTATATATTTATATTATTTTATTATTTTTTTAATTTTATATTTATTTTTTATTTTCCTGTGAAGTTTATCATTTTGAAGATACAAGGTTTTATCAGCAGGCCGACAATTTAAAAAGCTGGAATCTATCAGGGGAAATAAATACACCTTTCTTTCTTCTGAAATCAATCCCCAATCAAAAAAAAAAAAAAAAATATTATTAGCTGCTTGGAACAGGAACTGCCCACCACATCCCAAGCCATATTGAGTAGCCTATGACGTCAGCGATGGATCACACGGACACTTGCCAGTATATCAATGGTGAACAGCATTGGATTCCGGATTGAACATTGGATTCCGATGTGGAAGACAGGGGTTACGTTGGATTGAATTATAGTCATGGAAGCGAAGACCTTGGTTTTAATGAGGATGTACGTTGTAGAATATGTAGGGCCACAGTTCTATAATGTACCCTCAAGAGGTGCAAGAAGCCCGCAAAATAGAATTCTGAATGAGTATTCAGCCAGTCATTCGGTCATGATTGAGGGGCCAGGAGACCACATTCATAACGCAGATTGGTATGAGTAAAATCCTTGCGAGTAACAGTTATGTTTTGTGAATGCCACTTCAAAAGATTATTGTCGTTAATAATTCTTTAACTCTTAAACCCGTGCAACGCGATACCGAGGGCAAGCTGCACCCATAAAAAAGCATCTTACTGGAGAGCTACATGGTCATACAGCATATCCACTTAATGTGAAGAAACTCGGCTAAAAGCTCGTGATAACCATTTTTACCTCAACAAAACAAACCAAGCACCAAGCAACTAAATTAGCATGTAGAAAAACATAAAATAAATATATCAGTGCACAGTCGGATATACAGTGCTAGTGATTCTGAAAAGTTTGTGCTATGCAGACAAATGATACGTCGAATGAAAGAGGAGAGTCCACAGATTCCAACGACATAAGCCATGTCGCTTTAAGCCGACTCCAAACTCAGACAGCAGCCTATGAATAGCCTGCATACACTTCACCTTCTATGGCAAAGAGCAATTTTTTTCTTACCTTTGCTAGTTTGTGTTTTTAAAAAAAAAAAAAAAAAAAGCTGTGTGCAAGGGGATAAATCAGCACTAGTTATAGTTAGACCAATGTGTCCATTTTTGCTCTTTGCAATTAGCTTGTGATGCTGCCAATGTGGCTTTGGGGGTTGCAATTTGATTCTATTGGCTCTGACTGTTTAGAGGCTTCAACCAAGGGGAAATGAAAGGAGCCAGAAATTACGTCACATTCATCTCTGGAGAGGCTGTCTGCATTCAGCAAAATGCTTAAAATTGAAAGCGCTTTGATGAGGATGTGGCGTATTATCAATGAAATGTTTACCAACATTACTTTGGAAGACCATATAATTGATCCATTAGGAAAAATCAGATTGTAAAATAGGGTTTACATGCCCTTTAACAGAATGTGAATGTGGAACAAAAGGTTACCATGGATATTTGCGTTTGTCCAAAACTTAAACTGAAGATTTGGTGGTAACTGACAAATCAGAGTCTAAGCTGCTTGCTTCTGGTTAGCCAGACCTGCCCGATATTTTGTGAAAAAAGTGACAGCCAGTTTGTTTCGTGCTGCTAAAGTGTGTCCCTACCGTGACGCAAGGGCACAGCGGCAGTTTTACACCTGGGAATCAAACCTCTGACTTTTAATCGCAAGCCTTGATCATTAATCATTGTGTTATGCCACCCTAGACCGCAGGTTTTTGTTTTTCTCTTTTCTGTTGTAGTACACGGTTACCTGCACATTTTTCTGGCCCTACTGTCGCCACCGCACCCCCCTACCTCCCCACTTCTGATCTCCTGCGTGTCTCAGGAGTTTCAGTTCCAGCACAATCTCAAGATCAGTCAGCGTGTGTTTAAGTGCTTCCTCAATAATATCTTTAAGCCTCTTTTACCTGAGAGCAAATTTTGGCTCCCTGCCAATTTTCTTTGTTTCTTAACAATATATACAGGCAGGTATGTGACTCGGGTGACTAGACTCATTATATGGGGCTCCCAGACAATGGACATCGAAGCCTGAATTCATAAAGTTGGCAAAGACGTGAGTGATAATCAAGGATCAGATTTCCCTTGTCCAAATCCTATTCTGGTGTAAACTAGCTTCTGTTGGGAAATGTATGCTATCCTGCTTTGACATGTGACAAGAATTCATTATTTGTGCACATCCAGTATGTGCAATCTGCTTTGGTCATTCATTCAGCTCAGCAATTTATTAATTACTAAATGAGCGTAGTTAAACTCTTCCACAGAAGAGCATGCTATTAAGTATTCTAAGAGCTGACCAGATTGATTGGTCAGTCCTTCACTACAGACTGGTTGTTCAATCACCATGGCTCTCTTTTCTGAGTCTGACACAGTGTGGCCTTAGATGACAGGTCTTTGGAAATGGATAAGTCTGCCAAGAGATCAATTAGCTGGTTATTGCACCAAGGGAAATGCTAAATCAGCTGCAAGGAGGCCAATGGGCTAATAGGAGTGAAAGGCTGCACTGTTGTGTAATTAGAAAGGCAGTCAAAGGTGAGGCTTCTTCATATTTACTCTCCCTGTAATGTCCTTCCCCTGATTCTCTGCATGGGTTTGACGCCTGTGTAATATGCTGACTGGTAGCTGGGAAGAAAGAACACTGAGGTAGGTGGAGGGTCAGGTAGGGTTCACACCCAAACAGGGAGGTCATTCGCTTTTATACTCAATCACCTGGAATGATATCCAAACTACAAAATCTCATACAGTAGCGGAGTAACCGTAAAGGTGACTTTGGTTTCACACTGGCATTCGTCTCCTGTTTATACCCTATTATTTGCTACTTGTAGGCCATTCTCTAGCCATATAAACTGTTTATCGTCCAGAATTTGGCCCCAGTAACACAGGCGGCAGGAGTTCCGTATGTATTCAGACACAGTTTCTAGAATTATGGTTGACATGCTAATGGCTTTGCCCCTCGTTTGCTGAGATCAGAGATGACAAGCCCTGAAGAGAGCCACTGATGTCCTCTTTCTTTTGTGATTGATTTTTTGAGGATTTATCACTCATTCATCTGAAGGCCTGCGTGGGCCTTATCAGACATGGCAGATATGCAACCTCCAGCTGCTCTTGTTTAATGCTGATACGTTTTGTTTGCTGATTCTCATAATGTTGTGGTGTGTGTGTGAGCCAGTGGGAGACCTTTTATTGACCTTTAAACCTTTATTATAACAAAGAAGAAGCTTTTTCACAGAGAGAGAGAGAGAGAGAGAGAGAGAGAAGAGAAGGTGGGAGAGATCTTCGGTCTCCTGGTGTAACATGCAGTATTGATGCTGATTGAGCTGTAGAGGTGATGCTGGCCCCGCCCAGTGCATTAGCCCCGAGGACAGAGGGCCCTGTTACCTGGCAGCCAAGACTCTGCCCTCCAGAGACATGCTGAAGTGGCAGCTACTGAAGGGACTGGGGTTTATTTACTCAGTGCTGCATCTAGATATAGCGTCTGGGACTGGCACATGCTTCCCCTCCCTTTCTCCCTCCATTTCTCATTTTCTCTCCCTTTTCTTGCATAAGTAAAGCAATATGGAGATGCAATTCGTTTTCAAAATAATGTAATGCATACTCTATACTACAGTATATAGTACCTATATATTCCATAAATGATTAAGATTCAGTGTGATACAACCCTAGCCTCCGTTGCAGACGTCTTATGTGGTGGACTTCCCTCCCACAACAACGTCTGCGCACTCGAGTCGGGTTTTGTATTCCGAGACGTAATGGCATTGTGTGAAATAAGTCGATCAGAATGTTTGTTCTATGATAGTCTTTTTGAGTTTCCCTGTCAGATATTAATGACCAAAAATGACGGGCACATAAACTCCTAAAAAACTAGTTGATAATAACATTTGTGATAAGAATCGGATCGAATAAAGAAAAAATACATGTATATTTGAAAAGCCAACTCAATGATCCTTCAAGAAGTGTTCCTTCCGCAAATACTATTGTATATTCCACAAGTGAATTGTCTGTGTGCCGTACGGGATGCTACTGTTTATTAGAAAAGTTCTCAAGAATGAAAAGCCAACAGGATGAGACCATAAAGGAAATTAAGCGACTTTACCATGACAGTGACCGGCCCTGTGTCAAACGTCTAACTACCGAAGCACCGACCGAAGTGCCCTGCTCTGGGAAATCTTCAACACCGAAGAAACCACGATAAATTCTGCTTTTTGAATGTTTTACACGTTGCTGTTGGTTAGCCTCCGTTGCAGACATGGGGTTCTCTTCTCTCCCCCAACAGTATGTGCATATAGCTTCTGAAATTTTAGAGCTTCTCTCTAATTGATTGAACACAAAACCCATCTCAAATGTGCAGACGTTGTTGTGGGAGGGAAGCGCACCACATAAGAAGTCTGCAACGGAGGCAAATGCGATCCATGGTTTGGTATTCCAGACATGTAATATAGCTTTCTCGCGGCGCGACTGGTCAGATTCCAGTCATTAGCAAGCTTAAACCAATGAAACACTCCAACTGTTACCGGACTGCTTTCTAAACAACTCCCAAAGTCATCTGCAAAGCTTCTGAATAGCTGACCTGCGCCCTGGCGACATCTTGGGTGGAGTTAATTACATCAGCAATGCAGAATAGCTGTGCCTTCCAAACGAAGCTGTATTCATGTGATTGAATCCTCCTCTTAATGTAATTTCCATTCTATAATTCCGCACATTGTTGTTCATCTTAGTTTCACATTACTACATATAGGCTACATGCAGCACATGCTCGCGTTTGGCTTCATGTGAAGCTTGCAAGTAAGCAATCAGGCCGTGGTGGGCTGTGTCACCACGGCCAGTTTCCAATGTTAAAAAAAAAAAATGTTACTGTGTGATTTGTCTCTCTAGAAGTGTTTTACGACACTGATATGTATTGAATTAATATTGCTGTGTCATTTTTACTGTGTTATATTAAAACTGGCTCAAAATTTGAACTGTGTTATTTCTTACTGTATGGTGATTAGTTCTCTGGATTAGTCCGGATAAAATGACTCTTACATTTATGGGATAAATAGGATATCAAATTTATGAGCCTGAATAAAATTATCACTGTCTTTTCATAAATGCGATATATCAGGCTCACTCATAGAGATCCTGTGTGTGTGTGTGTGTGTGTGTGTGTATATATATATATATATATATATACAAATAAAACACACACACGCACACACACACATGCGCGGTACTGTGCAGCACGGCACCCTACATTTTTCTTTTTAATATAAATCTATTCCACATTAGTCTTGCTGAAGATTTCACTTATATTTGAAAGTACAAATTCTAATTTAAAAAATAGTTTTATAAATCAATGTTTGCATTTCTTTAAAAACAGTTAATGTAGTCTTGACAGAGCCCTGATGTCAACGTCATCATGGCTGGCTGCATTTACTTGGAGGGATAGATGCAAGTTGAACAGTCAGTACAGAAGAACGGTTACAAGTTTTCCACTCTGCTTGGAACAATCAAAAAGCCAAAAAGTATAAAGCATAAAACTAAAGCACAACAAGACTGTGTCCCATTTTTTTAGGCAAAAGGTAGTCACACCACATATTGGTTTGACTTAGTTTCTAGCAGTTGACCGCTTTGTATAGCACATTTCTCAGTTATTAGAAACTTCTAATTTCATTATTTTTGCAAGCATAATTTCCCAACAAAATTGTCTTAAATGAGCCAAAGACTTTTGCACAGCACTGTGTATATGTATTACCTTACATCAACCACTACCTCTTTCCTATCTCTTCATAATCTTTGTTTTAATTCAGATATATCATCCAGGCACTCAGTGATGTTGATAGGTTTTCAGTTTAGTGAGTCCCTGGGACCCACAGGTGGTGATCTGAGTGGGTCCCTGGGAAATTCAATGGGTCCCCAATGAAAAAAAATATTTCTTTCTTATATTCTACCATTTCTTAAAGTGTAGTGTTAAACTCCTTTGATGGTGGTATGGTATGATATGGTTATAATTAACAGATATATTCATGTAAGTTCAAAATGTATCTGAAATTAAACATGACATACAAAATTCAAATAAAATAGCATTTTTGTGGCAACATAAATACACCAAAATAAATGACTAAAATTCAAATGAAAACAAAATGGTGTCTGTGGTACCAAAATAAATTATCAATAAAAGTGCTGATTTTAACACATAAAGCATTCTCATCACCATGACAGAGTCAACAAATAAATTGTCACCAAAATAACACCAAATCTTCTTGTCTGAACATCAACTAAATCAAATGAACTGAGTCAATCACTGTGAAACTTTTAGCACAAAAATGAAGCTTAATTAACACAGTGGAAAGTCTGTTGAGAAAAATAAAATGATGCAGATATGTTTGTGGTGAGAGGGTTGAAACGGTGCTTGTCTGGTCTGCTGACAGAAAGGTTTCTTTTGCTAGTTACTGTGATTTTTAAATACGAGTTGTTGTTCACTATGGACCGATTTCACAAAAGCCTTTGAGCGTGCGTATAACTAAAATGCATTTAAATTTTAAACGCATGTTAAAATGCCGTTGTACGTGGACAACTAAACGAACGTTTAAACACCATTGCCCGAATTCATGAAGTGTGATGATAACCCGATTATTTTAGTCACGCACAACTACTGTATGGTGGCTAAAATGGAGAAGAACACGTGTGGATAAACTCCTGTGACTAGCGCAATTCAGGTAGAACATAATCGGGTGTTTACCCATCCGTGTACAAGTCCCCGCTCAGCCGATGTGTAGTGATGTCATGTGACACTCTGCATGCCATGAAGTGGTTTTTCTTGGCACATATTGCATCGGTAACACGACGAACTACTCGACAGCAGGTAGCCTGTGATACACCACACGTGTCACCAACAACCTTTTGGAATGCGCCACATGTATAAAAGCGCAGGGCAATACATAGTTGGTACTGGAAGAGGGGCATGGTTTCGTCTTGTGGGATGGTCAATGTCTGCTTCGATTAGGTCTAGAATATAACCAGGGCTGCCAACTCTTACGCATTCGCCGTGAGTCTCACGCCTCTTAGAGGCATTCACGTTCCCATGCTGCAGACAGCAATTATTCAATTGAGGCGCATTTAAGAGATTCTCGCAAGGAAATGAGTCCTTGAGCATGGAAGTTAACCAGTTTCACGTGCATTACGGTGGATTTCACCACTAGAGAGGTGGAAATCAATTATGACTCTGGAATTCTCACGTTTGTCTTTACACAGGGTTGGAAGCAATGGAATTGCATAAAAACGTTTCAAATGGTCTTATTTCGTTTAAACAATTTAAAGGGGACCTCGGATGCTGATCCTTCTTTTAATACATATTAGTAATGTTATAATGTTGGTTGTCCATGCTCAACCTCTGAAAAGTTTCTAAATATAAGATACAGGGGTTTTGCCGTAATCCAAGAACGTGATTTCGTGAGCGTGATTTCTTCTCTGAACAGCTCCTCCCGAGATCTTCACGAGATCTGGGCAAAACCTGACGCCAGGTTGTGCTGTCCAATTAGTACAGACCTAGCCAGAGCCAACCACTGCGCTGGACCTGCCCACACCGGAAACGATTCTAGCAGGCACTAACAACGGCAGATCATACTATGCCTTAGTAGTGTCGACACTTTTGGAAATACAAAAGAAGAACCGCAGATCATTTGAGGTGCAATTTTGTTAGTATCTCTCCCAAAGCTACTTGTCCGTTTTCTTTTGGACGCGAAGAAAAAACAAATATTTCTCTTCAAAAAGACGATGCCACCAGAAATCAGTGGGTAGCTTTTTTTGTTTGCTGGCAGCAAACAGCCACGGCCAAAGGGAACGTTAGCTGTTTGTGCTCAACATTTCACCAAAGACAGCTTTGTCAATAAAGGATAATTCGACACAGGAAAAGCGTTTCAGCTGCTTCTCAAACCTGAAGCAGCTGCATCGATCAAGCGCTCGGAGCCACAAGCTGTAAGTAACCATATAACAGCAAATAATGTAAGTGAAGCTAACGTGTTACGGGTGGCTAGCAGGACCGCTAGCGATAGTTAGCACTAACAACTGGCCTCAAACGCAGGCTTTGTAAAATATCTGAAGATAAAGCCTGTATCGGTCGCGACTGTCCGTGACTCACAGACACAGAAGCTGTAAGTTGCTTTTACTGCATGAGCTAACCTGACGTGATAGCCAGTTGATTGTGGCTGTAGCACAGTGGCAAACGTAGCCAAGTTACTGTTGCTAATGTTTGTGTCCTAAATATGCAAGAGTGATATCAGGGGAAATTCTACAGAAGGTATGTGAACATAAACCTCATTTGAAGCTAACTTTTAATACTTGTTTGTAATTTGGATGCTTGGTACAACTGTTCACAGAAACAGAACTGCTGTCTGTAAAACCTGTATTGCAAGGGTTTGTCTCTGTGGTTATGACCGCTCGGTTACCAGCTACTGCATGTTAGTTCGCGTGCCGTGCTAATTAAAAATGCTCCTGGTTAACTTATGTGCAGTAATTCTGATCGGTATGCTTGTGTTACTTCGGTAAGCATCAATGTGGCAGTTTCATCATAACGTTGCCCGATTGTAGCCACTACAGTTAGTGATCGCTTCACTTATCCATGACCGGGATCAGCCGGATACTTCACAAATGTCAGAGCAAGCTCTCTGGTGCTACCATGAAAGCAATGCGAAACACAGAAGCTCTACCGGCTTACAAATGATTTCTCTGCACTACCTTGAGATAATTTCATCCCCCTTTAGAAATTGTTGTGGCTAATAAAAAGCCGAAAAAGACGGAGATTAAATAGGTAATTTTTTCCAGTAGAAGTGATCAATTCGCTAGCTCCACATAAGCAACTTCTCCGTGCTAACAGAACTTACGGGCTGCAAAACCTGTATTATGTTCATAACATAACCAAGCTCTCTCTAGCTGTCGCGTACTATCCATAAAGCTGCTTTCACATCAGACACCAAACGAATTTTTCGCAGGACAGATTACATTCAAAGTCATGTAACTGCTACTGCATGTTAGTTTGCGTGCGCTGCTAATTAAAAATGCTCCTGGTTAACTTACATGCAGCAATTATGATCGGTATGCTTGTGTTACTTCGGTAAGCATCAATGTGACAGTTTCATCATAACGTTGCCTGATTGTAGCCACTACAGTTGAAGCTAAACGGAGAGGTGCTGTATGTGTCTGCCGAGTTGGGCTGCAGTTAGACCAGACGTAGATTTTGCAGAGCTTGGGGTGCGTTTTTGGGTGCTTATGAAACGACTGCTTTACTTATCCATGACCGAGGTCAGCCTGATACGTCTCCAACGTCTGGGCAAGCTCTCTGATGCTACCAGTGAAAGCAATAGGGAAGCGCGCAGGCTATAACGTGTCCGGTATAACAAACGATTTCTTTGCATTGCCATCGATTGAATATTAAATTCTTTCCTGTAAAAGTGATCGATTCGCTAGCTCCACATAAGCAACGGTTCACGCAGACGGAACTTACGGTCTGTAAAACCTGTATTATGTTCATGACATAACCGGAGCTCTATCTAGCTCTCGCACGCTATCCATAATGCGCCCATTTTCCGCGAGGAAAAGCTGGTCATTCCGAAGCAATAAGTAAACCATTACCACGGGCAATTTCTCAAAAGGCCATGTAGCTTGGAGCTTTCGCCCCTCCGTCATATACCAGCGCGGAAGCTGTTCGTTTCTCCACGCTAACAACACACCACAGCGATGCACACAAACCAGCAGGTCCTAATACACACCGAAGCAGTCCATAAGCTGTTGGTCCACTTTTAGCTGCTCCTCACTGTCCATGTTTCCCTCTAAACTCAGACCCACCGGATTTCTACGGTCTCCAGTCTACACTTGGGCATGTCGACCCGTTCTACAAATGTGTCTATTTGGGGTGGATTCTAGCTTTCCCTGCATCCTGGCTATAAAGTTAAAAAAAACTGCTTTACTCACCACTGTCGCTGTAGCAAACTGTAGCCGATAGCAAATTTGAGCTTGAGCTGCCAGATTTTCGCACTGCATCCTCCTCTTTCGCCGCTGCGTTTGTTAGAACAAATTCATTTCATTAGATCTATATTCAAGTATCAGGTTAGATTGCGGAATTTTCCCGCTGCTTCCTTGTCAAATTGCAGACGTGTCTCGCGTTTCACTCTGGTGAGCCAGACCCGGAAAACTGCATTCTGCAGCCTCGTCCCGCCCAACTCCGCCCTCCACAGAGCTGGCCAGTCAGAAGAAAGTGGGCACACGGGGAGTGGGGGCCATAGCGGAAGAGCCTCCCCAATGAGGCGTTTCAGGCAGAGACTACAATGGACTACAAATGGGGTTTTTTGAGGATGGCAGTATGAGCTAAATAAGGACCCTGTTTGGACTTTGAACGATCAGGAGTACTCTAGGGGAGTCCAAGATCAAAATATAACCTTGGAAATATAGCATCCGAGGTCCCCTTTAAACAATCATGAAACACACATTTCTTCCAACCCCTGAGTGAGGAAAAGCACACAATGTTTGGAGTCACAATCGCTTCCATAATACTCGTGGTGAAATCCACCGTAACGCAAATGAAACTGAAATTTCCGCACACAAGGACTTTAATTACACGTAAGAATCTCATTAATATTCGTTGGTTGAATAATTGCTGACTACGGTGAATACGCCTTCAAAATGCCTGAAACTTACACCGTATGCGTGAGATTGCGTAGAAAGTTGGCAGCCCTGATATAACGGTATGATTCTTTGGAAATTCTGTATCGCTTGACAAATTTTGTGTATATACTATACTATACTATACTCTTCTAACGGATTTGTCCTGTCTTTGAAAACCCTCAAGGCGGCACCTTGCCTTTAGTCAGCCCTCTCTTCCTGTGCTATTTCAATTATGCGCAAGAGATCCATAGTCATACGTCCAGCCACACAAGCAAGCCAACAGAGAATTGGTAGCTTGTACACGAGATAAACAAGCCCCTTGGGACGATTAGAATTTCTTTTGTTACTTAGACAGGTGTGACTAACCATGTACTTTGGCTCAACAGCAGCTGATCTGATCTCTCTTTCTGAATTCGGGCCGAAATTTGTCCGCTCGATCATCACCACACTGTTCAGCCAAGTTAACCGTGATCAAGGGAAAAACACCCTTTATGAATTCGGGGGTTAATGTTTAACTCGCGACAACTGCTACCACTGATTGATTTGCACCAAAATAAGTGACATCGGCATTAGTGGTAAGCTTGCTAAGGAAAATGAACAGAAAGAAAATTAGTAGGATGCCCTCTTCCACCACATGTAATACTCCCCATGCATTTTTGGTTTTAAGAATTTGCTTTAATAAGCTAGCAGCAAAAAATAAACGACTTGTTTACCGCCACTGGACTGCTCCGAACTGAGTCATGTATTGAAACTGAAGTTCGTGTACAAAATAGCCAGCTGCCTGATCTTCCTGGTTCATCGGGCTCGCTGGGGATGGAGTAGAATCCATGCCTTTCTACTCTTATCATGTGTCCACCCTCCAGAAGCAAGGGAATCGGTGTCATTGACCAGCTCCTGCTTACCAAGTAGGACAGAAAGTCTAGTTAGCCTCATAGGATATCCCAAATCTAAGTCTAACTGTATTATGGTGTAGAATGAAGCCTGGGATCTGAGGCCATTCTGCCATTCAGGATGTCCTCCGATCTTTCAAATTCAAGGTCGAATTTTTGTGAATATTTTCAATGCAAGATTGAGAGGATTAGCAGCTGCAGCATTTTTTTTTTTCACATGGGCCTTACAACGATTATTTACCAGTGGTGCCAGTGTTAGTGGAGGGCACTGTATAATAATATTAGAAGCTTTCTTCCTTACCACTGGTATAGTGGTTTCTGGATAGGCTTTGAAAGAGGGGCTTTTCTCTGTGTGAATCCATTTCTGCAAAGAGGAAAGCTAAGTTGTTGCAGGTTCGATTAGCCATCAAGCAGATCAGTTCAAACTCAAAGGGTTGTGTTGTGGGGAAAAGAGACACGCATTTGTTCTCAACTGCTTTGGTTCTGCTTTGTCATGAGCTTCAGCAGAAACCAAAATATTGGTCGGAATTTAGGGCAGCATTTACAATGTGTCCCGAAAGTTCATGCACCCCAACATGTCATGGGCAACATGTCTGTCTCCAAAATGGATCGCACCTGGTCAGCCAGGTGTTGTGAGGTTGTTTAATGAGTTCATCTGTTTGCGAGAGGCCTATACATTTCTTGGTTGACCAAGGAGCATGTCGCTGAGAAAACCTTTTTGGTAATGCTGCCAGGATGGCAAAACAAAAATCTGGAAAGGCTGCTCTTTCAGAGCCTCAGGTCCGTGCTTAAGCCATTGCCTTGTGCAGGGCAGGGAAAACTTACAGGACCTTGGCAGAAGCATACGATGGCTGAAGAAGTGGTGGCAGAGACACCAGAGTTGTGACTCCGTTGAAGACGAGCCCCGTGCAGGAGCCCCGCAGTCCTGAGTTCCAGGGCCAAGGATCTCATCCGAAAGGCCAAGGGAAAGAGACACCAATCCTGCCACACACTCAGTCGAAGACTGAAGAATCTTAGGGAAGCAGTCTCTAAGAGTACCATCCATCATTTTCTGATTGAGAAACTGGGTCTGAGAGCATCCAGAAGACAGCGGATTCCTCGCCTTACGAAACTGCAAAAGGAAAAACGGCTGGCTTTTGCAAAGAAGTATGCCACAATGACCCCAAGACACTGGGAAAACTGGGTTTTCTCTAATGAGTGCCCACTCTACTTATTTCCATCTCCCACCAGCCAAAATGACCGCATCTACACCGATGATCGAAAGAAAGTGCCACCTTCTGAACAAGCCAAGTTCAGCGCCCATTGCATGGTCAGGGGAGCGATGTCATCTTCAGGGGTGTTGGAGTTGCATGTTGTACCCTAGGGCACCACCATCAATACTGAGTATTATGTCAAGAACATTCTCCAGCCAGTGCTACTTCCCATACTCACCAGAAAAAAGAAATCGGGCCCCATCACTGATGGGAAGATGTTCAACAGGTGTATGGAAACGGTTTTCGTGCAAGATGATGCCCCCGCACATACTGCTTGTACAACTCAGCAGTGGTGTCCTGAGCAGCTTCCTGGCTTTCTGCGCAAAGAGGAATGGCCACCCAACTCCCCGGACCTCAACCCGATTGAGAACTGCTGGGGTATCCTGAGCAGTCGGGTCTTCCACAGCCCACCCCCTACCACCATGAAGCAGCTCCATGCGAGGGCTGTGCGGGAGTGGGGCAACTTTGAGCTTTCCGTTCTTAACAACTTAGTGCATTCTATGCCCCACAGGCTGAGGGCAGAAATGAAGATCCAGGGGGGATACACTGGCTTTTGAATAAATGCATTCTATTGTATATTCACAATCTTAGTTGACTTTTTCTGTGGTGCATGAACTTTTGGGACACGGTGTAGTTTGATTTGTCACTTCCAAATTTTATCACTTTGCATTGCAGATTCAGAACCATTATTTTGAAAAGGAAAATCTCAGTGTTCATTTGCAATTTTATGAACACACAGTCCCGTGGCACCAACAGTTAATTAAATACCCTAATAAATTGTATTCGGTAAGTAATGTCATTTTCAGCACATAAAATTGTAAGTGGAAAACACACTGATTGTACTCTTCGAGAACTGCTTGAGTTGAGCAGTGATAATTTTTCTTTCTAGGATGGTTGAATCCCATTCTGGTATCAGTCCTTCTTACACAGAGAGAATGGGGTCTGTGGCACATGTTTGGAGAGCGTGAAGAAAGGGGAGGGCCAATACCACAACACTAGCTTAGAAACTGCTGCTCAGAGCTGTATAGTCATGATAGTGTGCAGGTATTCTAATCATTCTGCATTGGCTTTGTACAATCGACACCAGATGTGAGTGTGAGCATCAAGCCCTGTACATTTCTGATCCTCTAGCTGTTGGTTCTGACCTAATGGAGATTTTCTGCAGAGCGCTGGTATAATGAATAGCGTGAATATGGGGGCCAGAACATTACTAATTCATGGTCTATCCAGGAAGGAGTAGGTAAAGAATCTTTTATTCACTGGACACTAGCAGTTACCTGGGCATCTTGGGAAAGAATCCATACTGAGGCTCTTGTTATAACTCCTATTGCCTTTCTAGTGGAGTTCCCAGGAGAATAGTTAAAAAAAAATGATGAATATCATCTGCATTGAGTGAGTGCAGTGGAGGTATTTTGCATATGTAATCGTGTAGGGCTTTGTTGTCTGGCTTATGCTGTTTAAATTGTTTACGATGGGCCGTGCTTCTGAAGGTACTTAATTATAAAATGAAGAGTAAACATAGAGGCATACTGATGATGAGAATCAATACCTACCCTGCAGGGCCTCCTCACCTCTGGATAACGCCAAGGACAGGAGCCATGGAGCTCACGCACGATCACTTGGGCACCTGGTGTAATGGGCGGTGATAGGACACCAGGTGCCTCGACCAGCGAGAGAAAGAGCAATGAGCAGCCCAGATAAGAGACAAACACAAAAGAGGTAAAAACCTCCGGTAAAAGCTCGCGCTTCCAAGGAAAAGTAAAAGTCCACAACACGGAAGCAGTGCGAGAGAAGATAAACAACAAGAGAGAAAATTTCTAAAAGAAGCAATACCTAACAATAAAAAGAATATAACAAATCACTTGGAAAATTTAACTAGAGATTTTCTCCGGCCGAAGTGCTAGAAACAAACAGACACTCTAGCAATAGGCATGGCGAACCCCTGGTCATATATATATCGAGTCCGGAAAACTCCGCCCCAGCTCAATCAGCCAGCTGGGCCAGGAATTCGATGGACAAGAACTCCGATATCGTCCCGGACGATAAAACAAAGAAAGGTCCAACAATCAAAAGCACGGCTTAACCATGACACCCGGGGCTCAGGGCGAGGGAGGATTCGATGTAATGCGAGTTTGAGGTGTTCCCACATGTTCATATCCACGGTTTTTTTTTTTTTTTTTTTTTTATCCAGGATGCAGTGTTGTTAGCTCAAGTAAATTGGTGTTCACTTTGCATGGCTTTTTTTCTGCGGAATCCTTTCAATCAGCAGCCAGTGTAAATAAACTGTGTGCACTCTCTGGGAAGTCAGTGACTTGAATTAATCACTCGTGAGCTGTACAGAAACACAGGAATCAGCCGGCTCTATGGCCCACCAGGAATGGTCAGAAACAAATGAGGAAAGGCAACCTGACGGTGGAAGAAAAAATGGACTATGAAGGATGTGTTTTTAGTGTGTGAGTGTGTCTGGGTGGTGGGGGTGTTAAAATGTCTGAATGGAGGGCTAAACCCAAACAAGTTTGGGAAACTCTATCTGAGGGTAAGAATTGTGTCAAGAGATGATTTTTGACCCATTGTTTTATTCCTCCGGGGCATAAGACTATGAATTTTGATATTTCTGCAGTAGAATTCATTCATCACAATCAATCATTTATGAATTTAACACCACCGAATGTGTGATTTGTCTGTATCTGTAGGACCCAGCCGCATCTTCCACCTCAGAGGGAGACTCCGATGCAAGGGAGGGGGACTCTGTCACCCTAAACTACAAACCTTCCCCATTACAGATGAAAATCGGTGAGTCTCATCCACATATCCCTGAAACCCCACCTCTCTCTGTATTTGTTGCTTCCTGTAATACTATCTGTTTGTTGTCCTCTGATCAATAGAATTCACTAAACAAAGTTTTTTTTTTATGCTGCTCAGCATAAATTTTATTAATATACACATAATACATACTTACAGTGTGCTCCAAAATTGCTTGTACCCCTGACTGGCAATGCACAAACAATACAAAAAAATATGAACAATATAATTATAGAGGAACGGACTAAACCAACGTGTAAAATAACTTACTTTATTAATGTTTCGATGGAAACAACCAAAATCATAACTATCATTTAACACAAAATAAATTTCAGCAAAATCAAGGTT
Organism: Gymnothorax javanicus; assembly: GCA_029692085.1. NCBI lineage: Eukaryota > Metazoa > Chordata > Actinopteri > Anguilliformes > Muraenidae > Gymnothorax > Gymnothorax javanicus. The sequence continues at coordinate 29,842,252 of CM056194.1, read as the reverse complement.
TCATAATAATTGGCACCTTTATTGAATACGTAGTGCAACCACCTCTGGCAAGGATAACAGCATGGAGTCTTTTCTTGTAATTTTTTTACAATGTTAACATTTTAGAGGATTTTGGACATTTTTTTCTAGGGAGATCCTTTTAAGATCCTTCACATTGTTGGGTTTGCATATATCAACTGCCCTCTTCAACTCAGCCCACAGGTATTCAGTTGGATTGAGGTCTGGCGACTGAGATGGACATTTCAGAAAGTTGATTTTGTTGTCACAGAACCATTTCTGTTTGGATCCTGTGGTATGCTTTGGGTCATTGTCTTGTTGGAAGGTCCATCTATGGCCAAGTCCCAACCTTATGGCGGAGGCAACCAGATTGTCAGCCAAAATATCCTGATACTTGGTGGAAGTCACTATGCCATTAATCTTAACTAGTGCCCCTGGACCTCTTGAATTAAAACAGCCCTAAAACATGACTGACCCACCATCATATTTCATCATGAGTGTGAGATGCTTCTCCTTGTAAGCATTTCTGTTTCGATATCAAACATCCTGATGCTGTATCTGACCAAAACGTGCAATTTTGGTCTCATCTGACCAACGTATCTTGTTCCAGTCATAATCTAAATGACGTTTAGCAAACTCCAAGGGCTTGCTTCTGTCTTCTGGTCAGAAAAGGCTTTCATCTGGCAACCCTTCCAAAAAGCCTGGAATTTACAGCATACATATTTAAAAGAAAATGTACTCAACAGCGTGCATTCAAATAGTTTGTTTCAGATTAAAATACGAAGCAATAGAACACAAAACCTTTTCCCTACAATAGTGGGCTGATATGACCATATTGGAAGTAAGTGAGAGAGTGTGTCACAATCCTTTCATACTCAATATCAAGAATGGTACTAGCCATAACCTTCTAATTTTGGACAAAAACAGATATGGTTTAGCAGATCAGCTGATTAAAATAGGGTTGAATCTGTGAAGTTGCATCATACTAAATTAATATGCAAAAATTTACTGCATTGCACGGTCCCGAACAACTGTATGTTCTTTCTATCGGTTATGTTATGGCCCTAATTTGTTATGACGTCACGGACAGCAAGGGATGACAGACAAAATTCTTAAACTTTAACAGATTTAATTAAACAAACACTTAGAACTAATCTACACTCTACCCTACTGACCAAGATTGAAATAAAAAAAAAGATAGTTACAGTCCCTTGGTAATTGAGATGGGCTGCTATGTTGCGATGTCCTGGGACAGGAAAATGCTCCAACACAGGCAAAAATCCACAAAAAGCTTCACAGGTCTTGAAAAGAGTGACAGGTCTGGTCAAATGTATCCTTCCACAATTTCTCCTTGCAGTTTCTCCAACTACTCCCTTTCACTCTCAATTTTTCTCCTTATATACTCTTTTCCAGCCCCCTCTGAGGCATGCCCAGGACATGCCCCAAACCTAGCTCTAGACTGGCTTTAACAAAAAAAAAAGTCAATACTGCCATCTAGTGGCTTTTTTTTTCCACATTACACCTCCATTCCAAAAGGGAAAAATTTTGACTCATAAAGGCAAAGTTTTTCTTTTCAATACAAAAATGGTTAAGTAGACACTTGTGTATATATATACATATAATACAATATGCTAATAAACGCATGTGATATATATATACACATACTCAAACATGGGATAAGCAATCAGCAATTACATTGTCAGTACCCTTTACATGCTTAATTTCCAAGTCAAACTCCTGTAGAATCAAACTCCAATTCAACAATCTCCGATTCTTGTTTTTCATCTTACTCAAAAACATTAATGGATTGTGGTCAGTATATACAATCATTGGCTTTTGCCCTGTACAAACATAAACCTCAAAGTGTTGTAAGGATAGAACCAGAGCCAACAGCTCCTTCTCAATTGTGGAATAGTTCTTTTGGTGGCGATTGAACTTCTTGGAGAAGTATGCCACGGGATGCTCAATGTCATCAGAGTCACTTCTCTGTAGGAGCACAGATCCACAAGCTTGGTCGCTAGCATCGACCGCCATGGAGAACAGTTTGTTGAAGTCAGGAGATTTGAGCACGGGGAAGTGACACAGCAGAGACTTCAGGTGATCAAAGGCTCTTTGGCATGCTTCATCCCAAGTGAACTTTACGCCTTTCTTCAGTTGGTTGGTGAGACTGAGAGCAATCTCAGCAAAGTTCTTGCAGAACTTGCGGTAGTACCCGATCATTCCAAGGAAGCGGCAAAAAGCTTTTTTGTTGTCAGGAACTGGAAAGTCCATGATGGCTTGGACTTTAGCATTTATGGGTGCCACCTTACCCTGGCCTATGACGTAGCCAAGATACGTGACAGTAGCACAACCAAAGTCACTCTTGTTCAGGTTAACAGTCAGGTTATCCTGGGTCAAGTGCTGGAACAACGTCTCTACATCTTTCAGATGTTCTTCCCAGGAGTCGCTCCATGTGATCAGGTCGCCGATGTACGCACCCGTGTGTGGCAATCCGGCGATTGTAGACTGTATCATCCTTTGAACGTGGCTGGGGCATTTTTCATGCCAAAGGGTAGGACTTCATACTGGTATAACCCAGATGGTGTGGCAAAAGCAGAGATGCTCTGGGCCCTCTCAGTTAAAGGCACACACCAATAACCCTTCAATAAATCAATCTTGGTCAGAAACTTTGCTTGCCCTACTCTATCGATACAATCATCAATCCTAGGTATTGGAAACACATCAGTTCTAGTTACAGCATTGACTTTGCGATAATCTGTACAGAATCTAGTACTTCCATCAGGTTTTGGAACTAGAATACAGGGTGAGCTGCAATCTGAGTTAGAGGGTCTGATAATATCATGTTCTAACATGTACTCAACCTCTTTCTCAGCAATCTTTCACTTTTCAGGATTTATCCGGTACGGATGCTGTTTTATTGGTTTGGCATCACCAACATCTACATCATGAGAGGCTATAGAAACTCTCTTTGGAACATCAGGAAATAGATCTTTATATTTCTGGATAAACCTCTCAAACTGATCTTTCTGTGAGGGTTCTAAGTGCTGGAGTTTTACATCAAGATTTTGCAACACTTCGGAATTTGACAATTTACATGAAAGAACTTCAGCTTTACTTCTAGGTTCATCATCTTCAAACTCCCCCTCATCTTCACAAGTCTCGGCCATAGGAGGATCTGAAGTGACAGCTGCAACCCTAGCATTCCTATCATGATAAGGCTTCAGCATGTTAATGTGACACAACTGTTTTGGCTTTCTCCTATCTGGAGTCTTCACAATGTAATTGAGATCATTGAGTTTTGTCAGAATTTCATAAGGACCATGAAATCTAGCCTGCAATGGATTAGACTGCAAGGGAAACAACACAAGGACCTTGTCTCCTGGTTTAAACTCACGGCTTCTAGCCTTATGATCATACCGAGTTTTCATTTTTCCCTGACTTGATTTCAAGTTCTCTTTGGCTAGGTCACAAGCTGCACGCAGTCTTTCCTTGAACTTGCTAACATAGTCTAACAGACTGATATGCGGCTCTTTCTCTTGCCATTGTTCACTCAACAATAGCAAAGGTCCTCTCACTTCATAGCCAAACACTAGCTCAAACGGACTGAATCCAGTAGACTCCTGTACTGCTTCTCTAGCTGCAAACAACAGCAAATGAACACCTTCATCCCAGTCTTTCTCATGGTCATAACAATAAGTCCTCATCATTGTCTTGAGAGTGGAATGAAACCGCTCTAAGGCACCCTGACTCTCTGGATGATAGGCACTGGAAAGAATCTGCTTTGCACCTAGTTCATACACAAACCTGCTGAAACAATCCGAAGTGAAATTGCTACCTTGATCTGACTGAATTTCCCTGGGAAGGCCAAACAACGTGAAGAACTTTATCAAAGCCTTCGAGATTGCAGTTGCCTTGATGTTGTGTAGAGGTATGGCTTCAGGGAATCTGGTAGATGCACACATGATTGTCAACAAGTACTGATTTCCAGATCTAGTCTTGGGTAATGGACCAACACAATCAACAATGACCTTGGAGAAGGGCTCCCCAAATGCTGGGATAGGCTGCAATGGAGCTAAAGGTGGGTCTAACTGGTGTTTTCCAACTACCTGACAAGTGTGACAGGTTTTGCAAAAGTTGGAAACATCTTTCTGAAGTCCAGGCCAGAAGAAATGTTTCATGATCTTGTCAACAGTCTTGTTAACACCAAGATGACCTCCTAAAGGCAAACTATGAGCCATTGTTAAGATCTCATTCCTGTAGACCTTCGGAACAACAATTTGCTAGACCACTGCCCAATCTGCATTGGCAGGGATATCAGGAGGGCGCCACTTCCGCATCAACACTCCATCCTTGAGATAATGCCCAACTGGAACTGCATCTATTTCTTCATCAGGAAGGGCTCTCTTCTTTAGTACACAAATTTCAGGATCATTGGTTTGCTCCTGAATCAACCGCTTTCTGGACAGAGACAAGTCTCCAGACACATCAGAATCACCAGACCCATCTGGCTGGCTGAACAGAGAACTGATAAAAGTGTCTGATAAGTCCTCAAACGGAGAAACCATAGTAGGCTGAACAGAGTCATGAGGCGAACCACCTGAGTCATGACTATTCAATGTGCTGGACGGCACCACATCATCTTCTTCTTGAGCCTTCTTGGCCATAGCACGGGTCACTGCACAGGAAGGATACAGAGATGGGTCTTCATCGCCATCTTCAGTGCTCGGCTGTGAAGTAAGATGAACAGGGGGAACTACATTGCCCCCAGCCAGGTCATTGCCTAGCAACAGAGAAACACCCTTGATAGGTAGACTTGACATAAGTCCCACCTTTACCTGTCCTGTAACTAAATCTGACTTCAAGAATACAGAGCACAGGGGTACGGATACAGTCCTCTCTTCAATACCTTGTACAAGTATGAAATCCCCAGAAGCGGTCTCATCACGTAACTCCAAGGAGTCCATCAACAAAAGTGACTGAGAAGCTCTGGTATCCCTTAGGATATATATGGGGACAGGAGGAGAATGCTCATTCAGAGCCACAAATCCCTCTGACACAAATGGAAGAAATTCCTCCCTCACTAAGTCAGCAGTATCGGGCTTCTTAGCCTCACAAGGAGCAGGCAATTTAGCAGATCGGTCATCTACTACAGGGGTTTCTAACCTTGTCTTCACAAAGGCATTGGGTTTGGTATCCATTTCTTTTTCTTTCTTAGCTTTTAGGAACCAACAGTTAGTTGTAACATGACCAGATTTCTTGCAATAATTGCAAACTAGACCACTTTTGTCACTGTCAGTTTTCACACTTTGATCAGACCTTTGACTGGATTTCTGAGCACCATCACCAGATTTGTCTTTGTCTTTGGGTGAGGAATCTTGGGTATCACCATTACCTTTCTTCTGAAATTGGGACCATCTATTTTTACTGCTAGACTGAAATTTGGACTTATGTGTGAGAACATATTCGTCTGCAAACTTGGCAGCTGATTGCAAATTCAGTGCTTGCTTCTCATTAAGGTAGGTCTTAATATCATCCTTGACACAGTTCTTGAATTCTTCAACTAACACCATCTCTTTTAGTGAGTTGAAATCATCCTTGACCTCCATAGAAGTACACCAGCGCTCAAAGCAAACCTTCTTCTCGTCAGCAAATTCCACATAAGTCTGATTGTCAGATTTCTTCAGACCTCTGAATTTCTGTCGGTAAGCCTCTGGAACCAACTCATAAGCTGTCAAAATAACCTTTTTGACAACCTCATAATCAGAGGAATCATCTGCAGACAAAGCCGAATAGGTTTGTTGAGCTTTACCCTTGAGGACAGTTTGCAACATCAGAGGCCAGTGTACCTTTGGCCACTGACAACTCTTAGCTACCTTCTCGAAGCACTGGAAATACTTATCAACCTCCTTCTCCGAGAATGGAGACACCAGCTTTACCTCCTGGCTAGCACGAAATTTGTTTTCGGCTTCCATTTTAATTTTTAGTTGCTCCATTTGGAGCCTTTCTTCCCTATCTAATTTTTCTAAATCGAAATCTCTCTGTCTCTGTCTCTCTTTTTCTGCTCTTTCCTCTTTCTCTCTTTCTTTTTTCTCTTCTCTTGCTAATTTTTCTAACTCAAACTGCCTTTCTTTCTTTCTGTTCTCTCGAACTCTCTTTGTTTTTCTTTTTCTTCCCTTTCTATCTGTAGCATTTTTAATTTAAGTTCCATTTCTACATTTGGATTTTCCACTGGAAACTGTTCCAGATCTCCTGGTGCAAACACGTTGTCATCAATGTAATATTCAACAATCTCTCTAACCAGTCTTGCTTTTCGCATGGCTGGTTTTACATCTGTCAGCTCTAACTGTCTGCATATTTCTAGCAGTTCTGTCTTTTTAAAAGACTTCAAAACCTCTACGGTTGCTGATGCCAAGAACTCATCCATTGCTGTTGATCTGCCAATATATATCTAGGAAAATTCAGAAAACAATTTCACAATTTGAAATTTTAGATTTTCAATAAATGACTCGCACAATGGTCTATCCCGGACGAGCCCCCAATTTGTTATGGCCCCAATTTGTTATGACGTCACGGACAGCAAGGGATGACAGACAAAATTCTTAAACTTTAACAGATTTAATTAAACAAACACTTAGAACTAATCTACACTCTACCCTACTGACCAAGATTGAAATAAAAAAAAAGATAGTTACAGTCCCTTGGTAATTGAGATGGGCTGCTATGTTGCGATGTCCTGGGACAGGAAAATGCTCCAACACAGGCAAAAATCCAAAAAAAAAGTTTCACAGGTCTTGAAAAGAGTGACAGGTCTGGTCAAATGTATCCTTCCACAATTTCTCCTTGCAATTTCTCCAACTACTCCCTTTCACTCTCAATTTTTCTCCTTATATACTCTTTTCCAGCCCCCTCTGAGGCATGCCCAGGACATGCCCCAAACCTAGCTCTAGACTGGCCTTAACAAAAAAAAGTCAATACTGCCATCTAGTGGCTTTTTTTTTTTCCACATTACAGTTAGCTTTCTAACCTAGCTTGCTAGCATGTTACTTAAATTATAAATGATTCAGTCAAAGCCTGATAAAGGCTTAATTTCACCAATAGTTATGCTGGCGATGTTTGTTTTGCATTACTGGCTCCGTTTAATTGTACTGCGCTAACCTTACTTGCGTATACCTTCATTTGACGTCTACAGTAGCCAGCTAACTTGCGACCATGAAAACCGTGGCATTGAGCAGCCTGTTTTTCATGAAGCTTTGTTGCTAGCAAGCTGGATACTGTAGACATCAAATTATGCTGGCTGTGTAGGAATAATTAAGGGATTGCCTTTACTGGCTATTTCATAGATCACTATCTAGATTTTAAAGTCCCTCCCCATAACTATAAATACTGCTTGGATTTGACTGGAATGCAAAAGCTTTTAGGGGGAATGGATCATTGTGGGGTATTTGGCTATGCTAATTCCTGTGCTGTCTTCCCTTTTCCTCCTGTCCCTCGGTTATGACTCAAATGGCTGAAATTCATTCATTTCAAACGAGGACTTAGTGGAAATTCAGGGCTCTTAATTTGCGATATATACTAAAAAGTACATCTTCAGCTCTATTGAGAACTGGAGAGACAGTTCCCCTTACAAGTGCTTCCCTAGCTTCCTGTTTGTTCAAGAACTTCACAAAAGTACAAAGGTTAATTACATTCTGCCAGCCATTTCATTGGGTTTTTAAAGGATTTTAATAAGAATGAAAGTAAATATACCAATAAAATAAGTGACTGAATACATAAATAGAGCAACAGTTAATTTAATAGGTTGTTTTATTTTGAACTAAATTTAATTTTACTCATTGCAAAATATTACAATTGATGCCTTCAATTTATATAGGTAGTTTTAAAAGGTAAATAGTCATATTTCTTATTGCAACCGTTCATTATAACAAGAACAACAACATATTATTATTATTATTATTATTATTATTATTATTAACTTTTTTGTTGACTACTTTTCATACAAGAAGTGTAGGTCACTATTTTACTACAAAGTAATTGAAGACCACAAAGGAAAAACGATCGGAGTCCAAATTTTGCATTTTTTTATATTTTATATATTATTGTAATATTTATAATGATATCATATACTATTATAATATTTTATATTTTTTGCATATTTTTTCTGTGCTTTGGTTTTAAAATCTTTTTGAATTTTTAATTCATAATTTCTCCACAACGGGAAAATGTGACAGATCATTTTTCCATTGTGTTCTTCAACTACAAACCCCAATTCCAATGAAGTTGGGACATTGTGTAAAACGTGAATAAAAACAGAATACAATGTTTTGCAAATCCTTTTCAACCTATGTTCAATTGAGTACACTACAAAGACAAAATATTTACTGTTCAAACTGACAGACTTCATTGTTTTTTTGGAAATATTCACTCATTTTGAATTTGATGCCTGCAACAAATTCCAAAAAAGCTGGGACAGGGGCATGTGTACCACTGTGTTACAACACTTTTCCTTTTAACACCCAATAAGAGTTTGGGAACTGAGGACAAATTTTGTTGATGTTTTGTAGGTGGAATTCTTTCCCATTCTTGCTTGATGTACAACTTCAGTTGCTCAACAGTCCAGGGTCTCCGTTGTCGTATTATGTCGTATTTGTCGTCATCGGTTCCTGCTCCACTCAGTTTCTCAGGCACGATGCTCTTCTTATCGGTGTGAGGAGTCACAGTGGATGTACGGATTTTAAAAAAAAAAAACATTGTTAATGTTGTGAGTCAGGCCATGCAGTGGTGTTTACGGTGTCTGAGGCCAGCTTGTTGGTTCTGCATATCTGACGTTATTTATGGCATATTTATTTGACTTCAACAGTTTGCTACTATTAGGCATCTGCTAGTTAACTGGTCATAATTGCCAACAATATGCAGCCAATTTGCTATGGAAGTTGGCATTCATTAGCTGGGGTGGTCTAATGCCAGCTAATTTGCTAGCTAGGTAACTGAAATAAGTTTGCGACCTCAGTCCTTTGCTTGCTGGTTGATATTGCCTGCATTTTGACTGGTAAAATGGAAAAATACGTGGAAAAATGTCGCTGACTAGATTTGATTTGGGGACATTGTGTTGGTGGTCGGCAGTTGGCTGCCTTTCCCTCAGCCCAAATTATGCTTGTGTTCTTAGTAAAATCAGAGCTGCTATCGGTATGTGGTGTAGAAGGAAGTGTCCGGAGCTCCAGACTGGTTCTGATCGCTCTTGTTCTGTTAATGCTACAGAGCTTTTGAGTTATTGTTTTTTGCCTACATTTCATCAACAAAGTCCCAAAAAACTTTCTGAAGTGGCTTACGCTCCTCTGAAATCAACTGTATCAATCAATCAATTACATGCGGAATTTGCCAAAAAGCCAGTGAATTGTGTACACCCTGGGGGCACATGTGCGGCAGCCCTGTTACAGGCTGCAAAACACCCTGTTCCCCTCAATCGCCTCAAAGTTTGCATACTGTGGGTGGAAAATGCTCGTGATTACATCTCATACTGGGCTGTGATGACGTCATGGGGTCCAGGTCCTGTCCAACCAGCAATATTGACCTCACTGAGCAGTTCCCTCAATTTCAGCGACCTAGATGAGGCCTGAGTTTATGGAGTTCTGTAGAGGCTCGTCCTGATTGGCCAGGGAAGTGATAACAAGCTTGTGAAATACCACCTTAATCAACAGTGACAGTTTTTAGCCTTTTAATTCCATCTAATTCAATGAGTAAGTATATGTAGCTTAGTAATTACAGACTGCTTCTACTCTGAATCATCCCCTGACAAGGGTTGTACGCATTGAGATGGCATGTTCCGGAAACACAAATTTACCATAAGAGGTTTATAAATTTAGATTTTTAATAGATATGCTTTCAATTATAAAGCTTTTCTGCTTGAGCTCCTCATTTGATTAGATAGATTGGAGTATGACGCCTTTGAGTGTAATCAATTTTACAGTGTGTATTTGTATTTATTGTGATTTATTTATTGACAAGGAGTACTGGCACACAATAATTGCTTTTTGTATCATGGAATGCATTATTTATGATGACATTTCGTGCAAAACCTGCTGCTGTCTTGGACCAGATTTGTTTTGTGAAAGGAAACAATCTACATAAATAAACAGCAAAAATAAATTTACCAAAGCCGGGCCATATTCAGGTAAACAAGAGAATCACCTCCATTGATTGATTGCCTGCCGAACCTGTCTTCTGATGAAGTTCGCCAACTCGCATTTAAATCCAGTCCTTTGCAGCTGAATCATTAGCTATTAATGAGCTCATAAACTTTAATTATGATGAAAAATCTACATTTTATCCTTTGTTTTCATTTAAAATTGATATCTGACATTTGTGGTGAAATGTGTCACTTAACCTCATACACTTGTAATTGTAATGGAATTAATTTGATGTTAGCTTATAAAACACTTGTAAGTACCTTGGATATGCTGATGGATGATCCTTTCTTAAACAACTTATAAACAAACAAAGAACTGGAGAGATCTTTGCCATTAGCAGTTAAAAATATGAAACTCCCTCAGTTCCTCTTTTTTTTGTAACTGGACAGCAGATGCCGCCCACAAACTGGGCTTGAATTTTCTTATCAGGCAGCTCTAGGGACACAATGTTCCCTGTGTGTATGTCTCGGATGATGATGATGTTGATGGTGAGGAATGAGGTATTGGCTCGGCTGAGAGCTGTCCAATCCCGCTTGAGTGGAGTCCTCTAGGGCAGTAGTGACCCAGCCAATCAGGGCTAAGGGATCTGTGAGGACCACTGAGTGCAGCTGCAGTTAAGGTCATCGTGACTGAGTGACATTGCTTGCAGGGGACAGATGGTAATACCCAGTGTCAGGAACAATGCTCTGAATCTGCCGTGCACTGCTGAAACCCTGAAATACTGTTAACACAATAATCTTGTGAATCCATGCTAGCATATGATTGTGTACATACTGTAGTGTTCCATCATGCAGTAGTTTTTGCACAGTTGAATTTACAGTAGGTGTATGAAGAGGCTGCTTAAACCTGATTGGGACCTGGTTTATTAGTTGATGCTGGAAATGAATTCCTTACCAAATGAGATGGGCTTTTATTCCTTTTCCTACAAGTTGGTTGCCTTCTCCAAAGTAAAAAAATGTCAGATGAAAAGCTGAGCAGGTGTGCATATGTCTGAAGTATTTAACCTATACGATTTACCGTAATTGTAGCCCCGGGACGGAGTCGGGCTGCTACTATGGATTCATGATCATAGTCTCCACCTCTGCCGTGTCCGACGAGATTTTCTTGTGGATGCTCTACAGGCCACAAATTTCATCCAATTCCTTTGATATTTGGTGTTGGCGTAGATTATGGTTAGGTCACAACAGCTATCGATTTTGGTTCCCTTTGCAATGTAAGTGGCTGAATAAAGCACAATTTCATGCTGAAAATGTGCCCGTTTCAATGTGTAGCTAATGAATGCTCTAGAGGTTAGAGTTTTCAAGATATAACAAGTGGCCACTTGGTGCTGCACCCATGCGGTCGCAGGCGATAGGACTGTCTAGTTTAATCTGTATGAGGTCTGTAGTGACTGAAATTAATTTGGGTCAGTTTTTTCCGTTTTTCATTAATCTTATAATAAGATAATTTTATGTACACAATAATCACTAAAGCTTACTTTGTCTAGACACCCTAACAACTGCTGCAACAACGTACTATGATGAGACTATTACTACTGTTATGTATAGGAATTCTTTGCACTCTATCCACTCATGAATCTGTGACCGGCAACAAACAAACAAGCTGGGGTGCAGATTTAAAAGTTTATTTACAAAGAAATCCTCAATCCTCAATCCTTTGCTATATTAAATCAAAGGCGACTAACAAATTAATAATATTAAAGTAAATTGTTGATATTTACCCAGTTGCGTGGCACAATGTCCAAAGTAATCCAAATAAATGTCCCAATAAGATAATGAAATGGTCCCGAAGGAGATATCCAAGAAAGCCCAAGAATTTCTCAGTCCATTGCTGTAATTGAGAAGGATAACTGTACGGCCAATGATGTAGAATAAGAAACACAGGCTTGACTGAATCAAAGATTTTCTGAATAAATGTTGTAATGCGTCCAAGAACTGCAAAATCTAAGATTAACGGCCTCGCAAGTCCACCAGTATTTATGTACCCAAAAGAACTTTACAGAAGTTTCCGCAGTCCTCTTAATACCTGTGTCTTGCTTGAGTATCTTCCTGTATATAATCACCTCAATTCTTGCGTCAGTATAGTCCAGTTGTAAATAGAACTTCCTGGAATAGTTGAGAAATACATAGAATTTTCTAGACTGTTCCACAAAACATTAGACTATTCTACATGCATGTGTTCATGTAACCCTTTTCCCCCTTAAAAGAAAGAAAGTATTTAGGAACAAGAAAACTTTCTTCATTAATCATGAAACAAACTACTGTTACGATATCAACAAAATATACATTGAAAATAAGTCTTCTTGTTTACCTAACAAGTACAAAAAACATAAACAAAATACAAACTTTCTGAATTACTGAAATTATGCATTTTGTCTATATATATTCAAAGTCTTGACAGTGCATCAGCACAGCCATTATTCTTGCCCTTGATGTGCAAGACTACAGGATGAAATTCCTGCAAACACAAACTCCACCTCATCGGTCTCTGGTTTTTGTTCTTCATTTTCTAAAAAAAAAAAGGTGAGTGGATTGTCTCTTGGCTCAGTGATGTCAAGCATATATTGAACCTCCCTTTGAAGTGCTTCACGTTTCACAGGATTCATACTATATGGATGCTGTTTCACAGGCAGTGCATCCTCTACATCCACATCATGACTCACTGAATCTGTATGACCAGGAAATAATGAGAAAACTCATGTATTAACTCTTATAACTGAGCTCTTTGTTCAGGTGATAAATGAGACAATTTCTCATCCAAACTGGCTAACACCTCAGAATTCCTATACTTAGGTGATGCATGGTCATCAAGATCATCAAATTCTACATGATCAACGTAATATTCTTTACATTCAGTCGCACAGTCACTACAATCCACATTAAAGGTGTGAGTAGCCACACTTTGCATCAGTTCACTGGAAACTCCTTCACGATATGGTTCAATTATGTTAAAACAGCACAACCTTTTTTGCTGTCGACGGCCAGGAGTCTGAATGACATAATTACAGTCACTAACCCTTTTTTTCTTTGGAAAGGACATTGATATCTAACTCTCAAAGGTTGACCTGAAACTGGGAGCAAGACCAAGACTTTATCTCCTTGTTGGAATTTTTTTTTTTTTTTTTTTTTTTTAAATTTGGCATCTCCAATCCCACCCGAATCTGGAATGCCCAATTGGTGAACTATGTACAAGGCTTGCTCGTATGCAACCCCTTGCTGCAATTCAGGAGAGTGGAGACAGTTCGCGGCTCTCCTCCGAAGCACACGCCTGTCAACCACCGCTTCTTATACACTCATTGGTTGAATCTTCGCAAGTTCAGAACGAGGGCGGAGGATACCCGGACATGACCAGACTTAGAATCTTCCTGATGAGCGCCCGTCTGGCCAACAGGAGGCGCTTGAGCAACGACCAAGGCAACTATTGTAATCCCTTCTGGCAGTCCCTTCCCAATTTGCAACCCTGTAGCGCAATAGCCAATTGTGCGCTACTCTGAAAAAGCTGCCGACCACTGCCGGCTGGTACGAAGCGGGGCACGAACCCGCGACGTGATAGTCACTTCTGCTTCGCAACGCGATGCTTTACCGAGTGAGCTATCCGGCAGCCGGAATTTTCTTTCTTTTGACTTCTCATGTAGTGTTTTAATTTTTTCTTGAGAGCTCTTCAGATTTTGGCTGGCTAATTCACAGGCTTTTGACAGTCTATTTCAAAAGGTTGAAACTTATTCCAACTAGTCGATTTCAGACTTTTCATTCATCCATTGCTCCGTTAAATATTTTTGTGGTCCAGGCACTGAATGACCAAAAACAAGTTCACTGGAACTAAACCCAAGAGATTCCTGAACTGGTTCCTTCTCAGCAAATAGCAAGGAATGTATGTCTTCATTCCACTCTTTTTCAGTTACTAATCAATAAATCTTGATCATGTTCTTCAAAGTTTGGTGAAATCTCTCTAAAGCTCGATGAGACTCAGGATTGTAAGCACTGGATTTTATTTGCCGAATGCCTAGCTCATACATGGCCTGTTTAAATGAGCTTGACCAGGAATTTTGAAAGAACTCTTGTAAGTCAAAGAGGCAGGGATGGGAGCGGGGGGTGGCAGTATGTTGATGCTGTGGATAGTGCTGGGCCTCACAGCAAGAAGATTTTGGGGTTTGAAACTGGGGCCTCTTCGTTACCTTTCAGTTCTCCCAGTCTTTGCATGGGTTTCTTTCGGGCAACCTGGAGGAAGGACATGCATGTCAGGCTAACTGGAGACTCTAAATTGCCCACAGGTATAAGTACTTGAGTTAATTGTGAGTGTGCCCTGTAATGGATTGGCAGGATGTTGAGGATGGGTCCCTGCTTTTCATCCATTGTCAGCCGGGATAGGCTCCAACTCCCCACAACCCTAGTGAGGAGGAAGCAGTTTAGATGGTGGATGAGCAGAACCACATGATGCATAGAAATTATTCTTTTTGAGATTTTGATGTCATCCAGGTCATCTACACACTCATGTTCAAAATCTGTAAACTGCCTCTATAAATTTCCTTGCTGGAGTTGTTATGATCCAGACGGAGACCCAGATGCAGACAAGCATACGATCCAGTCGGATATTTATTCACAGGAATATGGTAATACAGAAAAACAGGGCCATAGTCTCAGTGACAGGGAAACAGTTTAGTGCAGATGTATTTATGCAGCTTGGTAACAGGGGCACAGCTTGCTTTCGGCCAGTGGTTTCCTGAGGCTGCTGCCAGGTGGTTTCACCCTTGCTTAAGCTGGACAGGCAAGGCAGGAAGTTTGGCAGGATGGCAGTTTCAAACCTGATGACCACTGAAGGCTTTGGAGGTGTTCCTGTTAAACTGAATGGGGGTGTAGACTGGTGCAGGAGGTTAGTTGAAACTTGGCGTCAATCCTGGAGGCCGGTGGAAAGGCTTAGGAGCTTGTTGCTAATAATTAAGCTATGAAGAGCATTTAAAATTTCAAGTTTCATAAATATATGCTAAAGTTAGAAGATGTACTATGCACAATATTTAAAAGACTAAAAGACTGGTTGCTTTTTGGGATAATACATGACAATCCAGTGATGTCAGCAGACATAACTGAGGCTTAAATAAGCTACACACACAAAGGGGGAGAAAGGGAAACAGCTGATCACACGTGGAGGGGGAGGCATGCTTGACATCAGACCAATGACAGGAGACAATGCATCTAAAAGACACACATCACTGAAAATGGGGCAGAAACGCTTACTGAGACATGCAGGTTGTGATTGGAGTTCAAAGGAAATTACTGCTTCAATAAAAAAGAAAAAACACTGAGAAGAGATTAATATCCTGGAGGTCTTTGACTGACTAAAAGGGGTCATGCAGGGAAAACCAAATTGATTGTGTTTGGCGATGTTCTGTAAAATGAATAACATCCATCACTTTAACCTCCAAGTTTTCTGGTCGTACATCTTAGTTATGTCTTGAGCTGCCTGATGCTGAGAACTTTTGACTTTGAAAGTTTTGTCTCCCATGGTATAGGAGAAAAAAAAATGTAGGGATCTTTCTAAGACCATGCTCTGTTTCTTAATAGAAAAACAGAGAGAGCTGGCCAGGAAGGGGTCCCTAAAGAATGGTAGTGTTGGGAGCCCGGTCAACCAGCAGCCCAAAAAGAACAATGTGATGTCCAGGACACGGTAAGATATGGCAGATCTCTGGTGTGATTCATGAGGAAATATCAGATCTACACAAAAAGTACACTTTTTCTAATATTTATTTCCCTTTAAAATTTGGATGAAGCTACTGTGTACAGTTTGCACTGTACACAGTTCATGTAGAATCACTGTACTTGTGCTCATGCCTTGTTTCTAATAAAATGTTCATCACAGAATGATACCACTATTTGTGTAGATCTGATCGATAGAAATTCAATATTTATGAAGATATAACTACTGGTTTGAGAAGGAAAATGTCAGCTGGTTGACAAGAGGAAATTGAAATGGAAGGAAGACAAATCTGTGTGTCCAAGAGAAATGCATTTGAAATGTTTGTTGGACATTTCTATCAGTCACCACTCCACACTCCTGTTTTACCCTGTTGCCTGTCTTTCTTACTCTTTCCTGTCTTTCATCATCTTATTTTTTCTGTCACTCTTTGTCTTGCACAGGTTGGTTGTTCCCAACAAAGGGTACTCTTCTTTAGACCAGAGCCCAGATGAGAAGCCTTTAGTAGCATTGGACACCGATAGGTAGGAGAGGTCTTTTTTGAGCATCTACACCTACACACACGCGTGCATGTAATCATTCATCATAGTCACAAGCTTCATAACATTATGTGGTCTCTCTAGAAAACTTAAAACTTACGAGTATGTCGGCTAGCATAGATTTGTGTAATTTACCGTCGTCTTTTACTCAGTGAGGTGCGCATGAAATAAATCTCTCTGTCCAAGTACAGTGACATGCTTTATGGTCCTGAATCAGAGGACCTTGACAGTACTGACAGCCCACTAGGGCAGCAAGTAATTACCCATTGCATAGCCCTGTGCAGTATGTGTATGTTCCAGACAGCAGGTCCTGGTCCAGAGTTACCTGAGTGGTTTGATCTGATATACCCTAGCTGACTGTATCCACAGGTCTCCACTAGCTAATTACTCTTCTAAAGCAAATTGCTTGCTGGATTCCCCTGAATGTGTTTGTGACAGACCTGACCAATGACCAGGAAATTAGCAATTCATCAATGCTGAGATTACATCTGTTCTGAGTAACACTGCCATGCTACTTTTTAGGAGCATAATGAGAAGGGTAACCAGACCAGCTTCAGAAGCTAACTGGAATGTTCCTCTGGGGAAGGGGGTTTCCTCCTAGGGTCAAGTGAGTGGAAGGGTCAGATGGCCATTTAGCTGCGCTAAGAGCACTTCCCTGTCACCCTCAGTAGAAAAATGGATAAGGGAACAGAATGCAAACTGTATTGCAGCCTGGGCCAGTATCCAATTGAAACTGGATGGTCAGCCAAAAGTGAGGGAGTAGTCTTAAGTGTTTAGTAGGGAAATAATTGAAAATTTTTTTCCATATAGGTGCTGTATAAAGTATGGCCTGCTTACTTATATTTACATTTGTTGAAAAACATGGACATAACACATATCCTCGCATTACTCACAAACGTCCACAGGTTACCCATAGTATTGCATTGGATGGACTCTTGCTTTGTGTTTATCTACCAAGAAAGTTGTTGTAATTATATGGAGGAAGATGAAGAGGTATAAAAGCACATTGACTCCAAACATGCACATTCACATGTAATCTCCCCTCTGAAAATTCAGTGGTGTGTTACTGTGTGACTACTGCGATCGTCTGACTTACCCAAGTGATACCTCTGAGGGCCATAAATAATTTAGGGTATAAAATTTAGGCCTTGCAATGAATAACCATATGTGATAATTTCCGCATTCTAAAGATGGCAGAAGACCGTAAAGGGGTTTTTGACAAGTGAGCACCAGTACTAATATGATGACATATTATAAGTACGAGTCTTGAACATTTCACTTGCAAAACCCCAGATGTGGCACGCAAGCAAATAAGCAAGGAAAAAACAGAGTATCTTCAAATGACAAATTACGCACATATATGGTTCTCCATTGGAAGTGTGCAATTACTCATGGATTATTTCTCCATCTGTTGTGATACCCGAGTGCAATACCTCAGTCTGCCACTGTCTGATGGTGTGAGACCCTGGCATCTGATCAACCCTCTCATTGCCTTTCAGTGATGATGACTTCGACATGTCCAGATACTCCTCGTCGGGATATTCCTCAGCCGAGGTGAGATGTCTGAGGGACCAGGTACCTATACACGTTCGGCCTACACACCTTATCTTCAAAACATGAAACCACTGCCATTAACATTCATTGCCCGCCGAAAGTCTCACCCATAATCCTTCATTTACCTTTTCATAATTGAGCTTTTATTAGTAACATCCATGAGTGCATGCATCATCACTGTGATATCCACGACCATTATTTATTATTGAAATTGACAGATCTTTTTCTGTATGCAATCTCTACATAGTATAGACCTGCTATTTATGTTTTCATTAATTGTGACCTGATAACGTGTAAGACTACCATTAATACTGATGATCTGAGCGTTGCATCCACTACCTCATATACTGTGTGGTGGTCATCACTGCGAAATCTACTTGCCTTCAAAGTCATGCCTATGATGTCATGTAGAGTGGAGCTACAGTAAGCACTAATTTAAATTACTGTCAGCACGTTTATAATGGCAGGCAATTTAATGCAGTCATTATCAGAAACATGGCTTTAACTCCAAGGACACGCCAAGTAATGACCCCATATAATGTAATTTCTGCTTTATAACCACATATACCATCACCATTAATGCAAGTCTATAACATGTTTATGTTCATTACCTTTAATGTTAATGTGACTTTAATTGTCATTTATGTTAGTATGTGCCATAGTTTACTGCCACCATGAATTGGCACTGACAGTAATTGCCTCATTACTTCAACATATCACATACTTTGCCACAAATGCCGTCCTTCAAATCTATGTACTAAAATTCCAGCCTCTTAGTTTCACCGAATCATATAGTCTTACTGATTGTGGCCATTAGTCAAGATACTTTTTTATATATGTTCCATAACTTTTGTTTTCATATCAAGGACTTGAAAATTCTGCACTTATGCTTTAATAAGAAATAATGTATTTATATTTCCCTAGTTTTTACGATTTTTATGAGTAGTTTTACATAAAGATGTCACAATTGTGGAAGCACCAGTCCGGACTTTGGTTATAGCTAGCTGAATTTCCACCATTTATGTGATTGTAGAGATTGATGACGTTTGCTGTGGTGAAGCAGCGTTAATGAATGCATGGAGGCTGGGGTACCGTGGTGACACTTTTCTTCTCTCTTTTTTTCTTCCCTCATCTCTCTATTGCTCTCTCCCTCTCCCTCTCCATCCCCCGCTTCCATTTGCCCCTGCAGCAGATCAACCAGGACCTAAACATTCAGCTGCTGAAGGATGGCTATCGGCTGGATGAGATCCCGGACGATGAAGACCTCGACCTCATCCCCCCTAAATCCGTCAACCCCACCTGCATGTGCTGCCAGGCAACCTCCTCCACCGCTTGCCAAATCCAGTAGCCCCTCCCATTGCCCCACCCCCCTCAGCTCCCTCCCCCATCCCCACAATTTCTTTCTGTCTACCTGCAGTGAGTCCTTTTCTCCAGCAGGGCAGCGAAAGAGCACGGCAATTTAAAAAAATATATATTACATGGTGGTGAAGATGGTGATTAGGGCAGGTGAAAAAATAAAATGTGAAATGCCAACATTTAAAAAGGTAAAAAAATGCAAGGTAAAAAAAGAAAAAGTAAACAGCCATTGCTTCCTCCTATGGTAGGACATATTTGTGCCCTCTCTGTTTCAGAGCAAGGATGGGCTAAACCATGCGTATCCCAGATAATGACCTCGCCCCCCATCCCCTTGCCAGCTATGTCCCTGGGAAAAAATAAGGATCAAAATAAAGTTTCTGATTTAGCCTAAAGCTTAGAAGAAGAAATGAAATTACATGAACAAACAACATAATGACACTTTTTCCAAGGCGTCTGCTGCCTTGCTGAAAACTGGCCTAGCCCACCGAACACACTTTTCTTCTGCCTTTAAGTTGTTGAATTTGTTTCCTCCTGTGTATTTTAAAAGTCTTGTGTGATTGTGTACGTGCTTCATGTAAAGAACAGACTGAACAGGCCAACGGAGAAAGAAAAGGCTTAGATGAGACAGTCTTGGGAATGCTGATGACTGAGCTCCCCTTTGTACCAACTGTTTGTTGCCAGGGGACTATGCGGAAATCATTGGGTACTCTCTGTATAGCCTTCTGAGAGGAGCCTGTGTCTGTTTCCTTCAGTTCTTATCAATGTGTGTCTGTGACCAAGCCTTCCGAGACTATAGACTGTAATGGAGGTGATGTAGGTAGAATGAATTGAGCACCTTTGAATGAAAATGTCGTGACTAGCACACTGAATGGACAAACATACTCTCACTCTCTCTCACACACACACACACACACACACGCGCGCGCACACAGACACGGAAGTATCCCAGTGTTCTCAAATTCTTAAATTTGAGCAATGTCATTCCGAGAGAATGTACATATTACAGGATTGATTTATTTATTTGTTTATTTTATGTGTTCTGTTCTAAAATGTAAATTTTTTAAATTACCATTTTGAAAACAAAGAAGTGTGTGGGGGTGTGAAATATACTGGTGTGAGGCCAGGATCGGAGAGTAGCCAGGATTTGGGGAAAAAAAAACTGCTTTTGAGGAGAAAAAAAAGACAAAAAAAAACAAAAGTAACTTGTGTACAACTTTGCATGTCATGTTGTAGCCGTAATCAAGAACCTGCTGCTATTTACAAATACACATACACTATGAACCCTTGCGATTCATTTTTTGCAGTCACATGTGAGTTGATACAATAAACCTTTTCACTGCATATGATGCAAATACAGACAGGTAGATTTTGTTAATTGAGCGCTGGATTAAAGGATTTTTTGAAGACAAGGTAACACACTGAAAGCTACAGTGGTTCGATTGGACAGTTTTGCCTGGGCTGTTGTGCAGCACCCACATTACTTATGATAGGAACATAAGAATGGTATATCCAGATGATTGCCCACTGGTACTCACTTATTTATTGCTTATCATTCTCCATACTATCAGTGGCTTTCATATACATGCATATGCACACACATTAACACACACAATTGCACACTGGCTCAGACAGTAGGGAAGAAAGTGGAATTCCCATTAATTAGGTAATATTTCAGATTGACCTTTAAAGTAAATACATATTTAGTGTGCATGCAGAGAGAAAACTCCCTGATAATTTACTAATTTTTAGTTATTAAAATTCTAGCAAGAATAAATATTGACGTTTGTTTTGGATTTTGAGCGACAATTAGCCTTTCAAGTGCAGCGTGTTCCTCCCCAAGACGTGAGGTCTTACATGCTCTTTGATAAATTATGTCCTTGCAGAGACGGAGAGATATTTCGGATCTTCCTCCGCATTTTCCCTGCGTGCAGTGAATGAATGAAAATCCCTCTTCAATCTGAGATTGGCTACTTGCGTAGTCTTGCTGACAGTAACAATCTTACTGAGTTCTATTGCATATCTTTGTCATGGAAAAAAAATACTCCATCACCTCATCAGATTGCATCTCTGTTTCTGTTAATGATTTTCATTAATGTACATATTGTATGTATGTTTTATTTACTTGTTAATATCGATAGGCTACTGAGTGGGACTGGAGAAAGAAACTTAAAAAAAACCTCTTTTTTTTTTTTCCTTCTAGTTCAAGCTGAGTGATATTAAATGGAGAGTTCAAATGGATCGCCTTAGCTGTTGGCCCTTTTCATTATTTAAGTGTTAGAGACTCGCATTATGTTCGTCTTTCATGGCTTGTCTGTTACAGAGCAATGTGTTAAAATGAATGATTTTCAGATGCACAAACCTCATGGGAAAGCACGTGATCTGAAACCCAGTGATAGGTACAATGTGAAGTCAGTCACTTGGTGGCAGCCAATTAGAAGGATGCTTTCCATGTCTAAGCATGTTGATTTCATATCATAAAGCTAATAACAGCTGGTATTTGGGACTGAACTTGAGCAAATATGCCTCTGACATTTTCAGACTGTCATGCCTTCATATATGCAGCACTGGTATTTTTCTTTCCAATTTTTTGAATTTTAAACCAACCAATACACAAGCACATGCCAGTCTCTCAGATTAATGGGGATATTTTGTCTGGATTTTTTTTTGTATGTTTTAAATGTGATTAATACTCTTGATTGTCACCTCACCTCAACTTGTTAAACCTTCACTGATTTCAACTTTCTTTGTGGCTCATAATGTACTCACTCACAGCTTTGAATAAGTTTGCAGTTAGAGTATGCCTTAAGTGATGAGTTTTATAAAACTTATATTTATTGCCAGTGGTACATTCTAATTTATTTGAAAGTTACATTGAGAACGTATGCATTTTTTTAAATGTAGAAATACACCATTTTTTATTCTTATGATTATTATTACAATGATTATGAAGATGTAAACATTTCCGTACCAGTATTTAACAATGTTATTGTTCCGTGTAGTGTAACATATCAATAAAAGCAAGGCAAGTGGAAATGTCAGAGCTTGTCCATGTCATATTGTGCATCAGCACCTCACTATGGGGGACCAGTTTTCATGGTCTCAAATAGGAAGAACGATTGTCCAGGCTTAGTCAACATCGATCTGTATCTGTGGCTTGCATTTAATCATTTTTAACTGATCATGCTGTATTCCGCTTTCTTGTTTTGAATATTTTTTCATAATTTAATGTGGGGCATTGATTATCTCAATCATGGAGTTTGAGAAAAAAAAATAACAACACAATTTAATTTACAAATTGAGTAACAAACATCAATTGAATCTAGGCCATTGTAACATGATATTCCGATTATTTATAAATTAGAAACTAAATCCAGTTTATCAAAATGAGTGAAGATCTGCATGTTCATTATTTCTAAATCATGAACTGCAAGCAATTGTAAAGATACCATTTCTGCTAATACCCCGTGCCACAATCCCCATGTTGATGTTTAATTATAAATTATGAATTAGCTGCTAACTGTGTTATCATGACTCACCAAAACTGCCTGTTAGCAGTTATTTCTCCCAGAAGAAACTCTGTATTTGTAGTGGTTAGAAATACTTGTGGATAGCAAAATTAACTGCAGTTCTAAATTGGTGGAAAAAATACATTATAGACTGACAAGTTCTCCAGCGTGTTGAAAAAAAAAATCATCCAAAGTGGAGTGTGTCGGTTCCTGTATTTTTTTGGAGACCACAGATCCACTGCCACGGAAATTTGCGGATTTTTACTGACACTTGCAGAGCGCCATGGATCTGACTACCATTCATAGGTTTATGTAAATTAACGCGAGCCAAATTCCTCATTCTTAACCTTACTGCATAGTGGATCTACCCTATAATACAACTACACCTTGGAAAAAGTGGGGAACGTACGGAAAATGCCTCATATAAACAAAAAGCGGTGATTTTTGCATTTACTTTGAGTTGTATTTCATTCTGACAGTATGAAGACATGCTATTTAATGTTCTGTTCATTTTATTTGAATCAGTGAATTCAATAAGGGCCCCAACTCCATGCATTAAATTTGTGGAGTTGGGCCGCTATTGATTTCACCAATTTACTTGTAAATATACATCCATGTCTGCCATTCATGCTTTCAAAGCAGTCCAGGAAAAAAAAAAAAACGTTTAAAAAAAACTGTGTTTCAGGTTTTCTTTGGTAAGAAGTGGATGCCATGTGCTCAGGACCAAAGAAGAAAAGAACCATTTAGGCTGTTTCAGTCAAAAAGTCCAAAAGCCGTGCTCTGTAATTGTATGGAGTTGTCAGTGCCCTTGGTAACGGTATTTTTCACTTTTGTGAAGGTACCATAAAAGCTGAGTAGTACAATGAAATTTTGGAGCTACATTTGCTGCCTTTTGGTTAATGTCTTTTTTGGAGATGTCAATGCATATTTCTGCAAAACAACACAAAACAAAGGTATGTTTGTATAGTGTGTTGGTGCGGTGCTGGACTGGCCTGCCAGCAGCCTGACTTATCCCCAATAAAGATTGTGAGGCATAATTTGAAACACAAAAATGCAACAATGAAGACCCATGCTGTTAGACGCAATAAGACTTGTTTGTTGGAAGAAAAAGACAAAATTATATCTGAAACAATCACTTTGTCTCTTCAGTCCCTAATTGTTTATTAAAGTGTTGCAAAAAAAGAAAGAATGGTAACATTACAAAAAGGGTAATACTTTACTCTCCCAATTTTTAAAAATCCATTGCAGGAATCAAAATCGAAGGTTTTTTTTTTTTTTTGAACAATCAATAATCTTCATGTAGTGAAACAGCAAGTAATGTGCTGTTGTATTGTTTTCAATGAAATTCCAGTCAAAGATAATCTACTAATCACTGTTTTCAGTTATAGTTTTAATTAAACATTTCATCCCAAATTTTCCTGATTTTGCAGTCCTTGAAATTTGCAGTGTTGGGACGGGCTACTCTGGGCCAGGGCAACTCTGGTCCTGGGCAGCAGAGTTTACAAGCTTTTGCTGTCTCTTTTCAATCAGGATGCAATTATTGCCCAGAAAACAAGATGTGTGGACTCATTACTCAATCTGACTAATATGAAGTACTTGTGCAGAAACACTCCAAAAACATGTCGTCACTGTAGCCTGCCAGGATCGCAACTTCCTTACCCTGTTGGAGCAAATTAGTGCAAGTCAAAGCAGTTCAGTTCAGCATCAAGGTTTCAAATTTCGATTCATAAATGAATTGGCCACCAGAGGGCAGATGATGATCAGCTGGAGCTGTGGACCTTGCTCTCGTCGAAGTATCCAGAGTAATTATGCAGAACTGGAATTCCTTTTGAAAGTTGTTGTGAAGCTGTTGTCCTCTTGCAGTTTTGTGCGGCAAACGCACTGTGTTTATCTCTGCTTAATTTTTAATACAATACAATTCTCCTCAGCTGGACACCCTCTCAAGATGGATGGAGAGAGCATGAGAGGGAGTGAGTACACATCCACAGCTATGTCAGCATCTTTATAAGGCAATAATTAGCAGATTGTTAAAGTGAGTGTGAAAATTGGCCATCATTATGGAAGTCAGAAAGTAGGCATATGTAATTACAGGTGTTTGGGTGTTAGTTAAATACTATGTACTAAGTACTGGGAAACTGCAGGACTGTTTGAAGTTTTCCTGAAGTCTGGGCAGTGCAGCTGCAGAAAGGACAGAAGAAGCTGAACAAGAATATCTCAGCTGGCCCTTATCATGATTTAGGTGTTCAGAGACTGGCATCATCTTGGGCTCTCGTGGCCTGCCTGCTACAGGGCAATGTGTTCAACAAAATATGACAAATTTTCAAGTGAGAGAATATACTAATGGGGAAGTGCGCATTCTCAAACCAAGAGATGGTATGTTATACCATGTGATGTCAATCACTGCTGGCAAACAATCAAAAGAATGCTTCCCATGTGTAATCACATTGGTTTCAGATCATAAAACTAATAACAGCTGGTATTTGGAATGAACCAGAGCAAACGTGCCTCTTCATTACATTTTCATAATGTCTACATACTGTATATGCAGCACTGGTATTTTTCTTTCTGTGCTTTTGAGTTTTAAAGTAATATCTATGCAAGTATATGGATTAATAGGGATATGGTCAAAGTTTTTTTTTAAATTATTATTCATAGGTTTATTTTTAAAATGTAATTGACACCCTCCCTCGGCTATCACTTTACATAAACTTGTTAAAACTTCACTGATTACTTGTTTTATTCATAATGCACTTGCTCACAGCTTTGAAATAGAAGGGCACTTGGTAGAGTGAGTACCTCCGCCATGCCTTAAGTCAGTATTATTGGTTCTTCCGGAACTGGAATCCAGAATATGTTCCGGATCACTTCCGAAATTGAATCAACTCAATTTGAATCCTTGGACTACCACCGACCATCCTATCAAATTATGTGCCATCCGTTCATAACTTTTTGAGTTATCCTGTTAACAGACAGTCAAACAAACAAACAAACGGGTGAAAACATAACCTCATTGGCGGAGGTAATAAGTTTGACATTGAAGTATGCCACAAGTGATGAATGTTATTGAAACTTATATTTATTGCTAGTGGAATATTTTAATAGATTTCAGTTAAATTGAAAAAAAAAAAAACATGTATTAGAAATACAATAAAATATTAAATATATTTATAATACATACAGAAATAAATATAATTACTCATAAAAATATATAAAATATTCAAGTATACTGAAGTTTAGAAATGAGAATGTAACCATCGCTTGATTATGCAATCAATTAGCATAACAGTGTGCCTACAATATAAATTCTCTATGCAGTGCCTTAGAGCCCGGAGCTTATTTTTTGAGTGGCAGATGAAGTGCACAATCATCAATCGTCATTTGGGTCACATGGTTTTACATCTCAAACAGAAGGAACGAACTGGTCGCTCCTTGGAATTAACAGGCAGTGCGGGCAGTGAAGGTGGTAAGTGTCAGTGTCTGCTTAACGTTGTTTCTAGAGTTCGGATCGTTCAGTGCTCTCTGTTTGGATTGCGCAGTTTGGAAACGATTCGTGGAGAAAAACTTGACCCTCTTTTTAAGTTGCAGGGCTGTGCGATGTAGTTAGCTGACTTGGCTAGGTTGTTCATTGCTAATTGCTGCACCCGTACGGAGCTCTATGCGGCAGAACCTGGAAAACGGGTTACTTTCAGTTAGAAACAGGACCTGTCTGGGTTTATGGGTTCATAAGATCATCGCCGTCATGTAGCCATGCTCCAAGTGACAGAATTCGCCTTGCAGGTGATGAGTGACAATATTAGTTGTGCCAAAAATTGAAGGTCTAACTCCTTCAAAGAGTTAAGCTGCTTTCACACCGGAGGCGAAACGAATTTTTCGCATGACAGATTACATTCAAAGTCAATGCAAAGACGCGAATACACGCGAAAACGCATGTATTCGCGTCTTTACATTTACTTGGAATGTAATCTGTCATGCGAAAAATTCGTTTCGCGTCCAGTGTGAAAACGGCTTTAGTCAGCTAAGTTTTCCTAGTTAACCAGTCTTAAGATGGGTTCATGTAGTTAGTTGTTTATGTCTTAGCCAACGATACACCGATGACGAGACTGCATGGCAATGCGAGTGTACTTATCTTCTTGAATAAGATGGCTAAGGTTTTCGGAAGACTAGCGATTCGCTCTAACAAAAAGCGAAAGAAGTGCCGTTAAAGCTGAATCTTGTCGATCTCCGGGCATGACTGTCAAGTAAAAAGTACGAATCTACACTGTAAACATTAGCCAAGTGGCTAGCTGGCTAGTATTTACCATACCGAAAGGAGGTCTGTACCCACAAGATGCATGTTCCAAGTTTCTCAAATGCCAGAGACACGCCCTCTGGGCATTTACTACATTCATATCGATTCATTCGGTGCTTGCCTACTGCTTAACTAATCGCCATTTGTCATATTCTCTAGTTCCAAGTAGGTCCATTAGTTTAGATTTATTGCTTGAAAAAAAAAGGGGGGGCAAAGTACTATTTAAACACCACCATGCAATTTGCTAACATCAGATTTATAACAGAAATAAATGGTAACACTAGCAGCAACAGCAACCCCTAACTTGAGAGCGAAAGCAATACATTCGTGTAGTACAGTCATATATTCGGTGAGCTCTTGGACGGTGTTGGAGTAGTGTCAGTGTTAGTCTCACACTAACACCTGTCTTATCCCCTAATTTGACCTTAACATTGGTATTGGGTGTTTCCAATGCCGTTTGGTGTTAACACTGTGTGAAAATCGGTGTTAGTGTAGGAATTTGTGTTACTGTCTGTATTAATATCATATGTGGTGTTCTGCTCAGAACAAAGGAGTTGATCAAATGTCTAATATCAACAAAAGAATAAAGTATCACAGCACAAGTCATTCCCTTCTGAATTTGTGGAAAATTTGGACATTCTTTTTATGAAAATAGTGCATTATGAAGCTTTTCTGTTTATAGTTTGGTGTTAACGCTAACCTCTGGAGGTTAACACCAGTGCGAGGTCAAGTCTGCTGTTAATGTTGATAGTAGCAGTTAAGCTCACCAGTGTTGCTTTTGGTGTTAGTGTTATTGTTTTTGTTGGTGTTACAAATCTGGTGTTGGCAAACAGCATGGTGTTAGGATGCAGGTGTCTGGATAACTCAGAAACTCTACACCAGAGGTGGGCAGCGAGGGCCGTATCTGTCCCTGGTTTTCACACCAACTTCTGGCCTTCAATTAGTTGATTATCTAAACTAGCCAAACCATTTATGAAATCTTACGTTTCAGGCGCATTTCTTTAAATTATCATGAATGACCACCAAAGACTGTTCTTGTCTCCCTTCATAAAACATTTTCGTTTGATCGAATCATTGCGAAAATATGTATTTGTGCATGCAATCAATTAACTCAATTAGTCGGGGTAATTGATAGAAATAAAAACCTGCATACACACCGGCCCTTCAGGACCGGGATTGCCCACCCCTGCTCTACACTAACACTATTCTTTTCCTCAACTTTAATATCAACACTAACACCCAACTTGACCCTGCACTGGTGTTATCCCCCAGAGGATAGTGTTAACACCAAACTATAAACGCAGATAAGTTTCCTAATGCATCATTTTCCTAAATGGAAAGGAACAGTTTTTTAAGAGTTCACAAATGAATAACTTGTGATGTAATATTTTATTGTCTCGATTATATTCGAGATTTGATGGACTACGCTGGTTCCGTATGATATATTAGCACTAATACTATTGTACATTCTAGTACTAACCTCCTTTTTTGCACTGTTTTAACACCTAACATCAGTGGTAACACCCAACACCAACAGTGAGATTCAGTCAGGTGTTGGTGAAATGGTAACATTAATACTGCACACTAACACCATACCTCACCTCATCCAGTGAAAAATATTGTGTTATACACTGAACTCTTTTGTGTTGCGGTAGGCCCAAGTTGCTGACACATGTAGGCTGCAGCTAGCCTGTGTGTTTTCATTAGCTTTTTTTCTGTCACCTTGCTTACCCCCCACTGTGTTCAAACAGTCTGTGAGAGTCTTTGCCTGGAGACATCCATCCTTAAGTCTGTGGGGACCCTCTCCTGCATCTCTGAGACGTAATCGCCTTTGGCAGAGTCCCCAGCATTAGCACTTCTGCTCCAGGCCCACACTGGGTGTTATTGAGGACTGCTGACTGAATGCATTTCTTTGTGTGGTGAATGATGACAGGGAAGCAGATGAGCTAATATTCAGTTGCTGTCTCCATGATCCAGCGGCAAGCGCACTTTCCTGTGGTGGTGTGTCTGCTGCTAAAGCTTTGGCCCAGGTGCCTGTATCTTTGCGCCAGTACTGACGCAGCACCTGCTGATAAGTTATGGTGATTCATCACATCTGTCTCTCTAAAGCCGCTTTCACACCAAACGCGAAACAAATTTTTCGCACGACAGATTACATTCTAAGTCAATGCAAAGGCGCGAATACACGCGAAACGCGTGTATTCTAGAGCTGTCCCAAATGATTATTTTTCAAACAATTAATCTGGCGATTATTTTTTCGACTAATCGACTAATCTAACAATTACTTTTTATTTTTTTTTAATCTAACGATTAATTTTTCTGTTAACAATTCTTTCACATTACTTGATCAATGTAACTATTCACACAATAAGGATATCAAACCATCTCTTGTTAACATTTCAATTCTTTAGCATGGCACTTGAATCTCTCCAAAATAAAATTCTGTGTGATGAAATAAAATGTGCAAAATAATGCATTCTGATGCCAGATGTAGCATCTAACAAAATAAATAATAATAAGAAGTCACACAGGAGGAATACAAAAATAAGTGTTTTACAAATTAGCAGAGTAACTGAAAAAAGTAGGCAACATGATTTTTTCTTCTTTTAGAACTGACAGTAGTAGCCTATGTAAAATAATGCATTGAACAGCCAAGCTCAGGACACATAAACATTTCTATATTTAAACACTTAAACACTGCCCTGCAAGTCATTGCTCCTCAAGAAAAGTATATCCAAAATTAAATAAAATGCAGACAGATGAGTAGTGCAAAATAATACAATCTGAATCTGAAAATAATACAATCTCACATTAAATGTACTTAAGTACCAAAAGTATTTTGAGAAAAAATTAAGTATTAAAAGTACAGGTACAAAGAATTTTTCATAGTACGCATAGAAAGAAGCAAAGCAACCACTCTTTGTTCTCTCCTTGTGCTCTTTAATCAATTTTCAGGTGAATGAAAGATACAGTATTCAAAAAACAAACAGGCAGTCTGTCCTTAATATACTTCTTGAGTTTACTGGCAGTTTAAAAACCACTATAATTAATAGTAGAATTACATAGTATCAATAACATGTCTAATTTTTGCTTCAGAAAACTGATTTTTCTTAACTGCTGATTGGGATACCATTGGCTCACTGTAGCTGAAATGCCTGCTGCAGAGGACAATGATTATTTCTATAGCAAGAGATAATTTTTTTTTTTGAACTACTGCATAGATACTATGGGCAAGTATATTGAGCAGTTTGCACATCAGGCTTAGCTGAGGAGTTTTATTCAGGCAACTCCTGAAAAACGGATTGGAGTGAACTCATTCATATGCTAAACCTTGTTCGGCTTGCTTGTGAATATTCAATAACTGATCCGGGTGTGCCATCTAGTGATAGAATATTGTAACTGCATGCATACATTTGCAGCTCCGTGGACACATCTGCACAAAGATACCCTGCCGAGCACCGTTGTTCTTCTCGAACACGCCAAATCCAGATAATCCGTAAATGATTAATTAAATTCATATTTTAATTTGAAACGAGTAACTAGGTTGCCAGTGTCAACGTAACAAAGTGAAAGTATACTTTTTATCTTTTAAATGTAGTACAGTAAAAGTAAACGTCCCGGTTTTTAAAAAAAAAATCTTAAAGTAGCAAAATCCTCAAAAAAAAAAAAAAAACTAGCCTACTTAAGTAATGTAACTATGCACCTTTGAAAACGGGAGTATCATGCACCCCCTAGAGAAAATCTCACTCTAGCCTGCATTCACGACTTGAGAGCCCTGAACGTTAGTAGCGATGCATTTATAGACAACAAATCAACAGTCTAACGTAACGTTACTACAAAAACACATTATGTCAACGCTTGATAATCGCACATTCCAGGGTGGGAAAGTAAACATTACGGTGCTTTGCTGCCATCCTGACACAGAGCTCCCGGGTGATTTCGCTTCAAATGTTCGTTCATTGCTGTCGTACTCGTGTGGTACGCCAGCTGATTTTTGCATAGTCTGCAAAGTGCCACATCACTAGAAGGGTTAAGAGTGAAAAATTCCCACACTTTTGAAGACCGATTTTTTTGCTATGTGTTGCTCCTCGGCACTCGCGCTGCTGTTACTGCTTGCCGCCGCCATTATTGTTGTGTGAATTCTTCTTCTTCCGTTTAAACTGTAATTTCTGGATATAGCTTTTTTGGTGTATTACCGCCACCACTGGACTGGAGTGTGGGACAACCTACTTGTTTGGGACGCGTCGACGCAAATAATTAATGTCGACGAATTTATGTCGTCGATTACGTCGACTACGTCGACGCGTCGTCCCAGCTCTAGTGTATTCACGTCTTTGCATTGACTTAGAATGTAATCTGTCGCGCAAAAAATTTGTTTCGCGTCCGATGTGAAAGGAGCTTAACTCTTTGAAGGAGTTAGACCTTCAATCTTTGTGCACAACTAATACTGTCACTCATCACCTAAGGCGAATTCTGTCACTTGGACCATAGCTACGTGACGGCGATGATCTTATGAACCCATAAATCCAGACAGGTCCTGTTTCTAATTGAAAGTAACCCGTTTTCCAGGTTCTGCCGCATTGAGCTCCGTACGGGTGCAGCAGTTGGCAATGAACAACCTAGCCAAGTCAGCTAACTACATCGCACAACCCTGAAACTTAAAAAGGGGGTCAAGTTTTTCTCCACGAATTTGTTTCGCGTCCGGTGTGAGAGCGGCTTAAGTGGCCGATTTGCAATTCGTATCCTGCAAAGGTGGAAAATTTTCAAATTATATTGGGTTTTCAGGGTTTGGGGAAATGCGTGAAATTTTAATGTTTGTTTTCTTCATCTGAGCTGTTTTCAGCTTTTGAGGAAAGAAATGTATTTTCTTTCCTGCCCTGCAGGATAATGTTTTGTGCATTTATACAGGAGAGGAGAACAGGAACCAAAAATAAAGCCAAAACAGAGAACGCAGAAGCAGGGTAGGAGGCCTGCCTTAGTCATCCAGCACACCCCTCCTTTCTGTGGTTATCTCAAGGAACTGCGCCAAAGGATTTGACTGCAGCTCACTTGAAGTTGCACAATTGTGCATTCTCTTGTATCACCGCAGCTGCACTCATGTGCCATGTTAACCACAGAAGAAGGGTAAAAGAGGGAACCATTATCTTTTTGATCACCTAAACACCCTGCCTTACGATGTACCATGTGGTCCCGGGAGGTGCCGATGGCACCATGGTGGGGACAGGGGTGCACCGTCAGGAGCACCATCACCGGAAGCGCAAGATGGGGAAGGACGGGCGGCAGCTGATGTTTGCAGTAATGGTGGGGGTGATGCTTGTGATTATGTCGGTGGCAGCGTGGTGCTACTACAGCAGCTCCCTGCGCAAAGCGGAGATGCTGAAGACCGAGCTGCTGGACCTCCACGAGGACGGCTTCATCATCCGCAACCAGGCTGGGGCTGTGGTCTTCCGCATGGTCTTCAGGTGGGTGCCACTGTCCAGTTCTGACCACGTTCTCAACCCAGAAAACCTAGACATATTCTTGAGGGCATTCTCTCTGTCTGTTCCATCTTAGAAATGACTGGTCTTTGCAGCAATTTTCCTCAAATTTGTGTTGCCTTCACATAAGGTGTAATTGTTTTCTGTGTTTAAGTTTTTCAGAAACAACTATTTCTCTTCAGAGTATCATCAATGATTCCCTCGTATGATTTACACAAATGACTCCGCAGTCAGTGTGTTTTCTAAATGCAGATAAAATACTATTGTCCATATGAGCTTGTTTATCAAATTGAAATTGGAGGAAACGAGATCAAAATCTAGAAGTGTTGCTAGCAAATTTTGTGTGAATACTCTCGAGCATTTATTTGCAATAAACTAAATCCTGGATCACATCATTTGTATTGCATAATATTGGCATTAAAGGAAACTCATCAGCATTTTTTGATGACTTAAATATTGATTGGTTGATGAAATGGGCTAGTAAAATAATGCATGAATCATGTCAGAGGAGTTTACATTAAATGAAGTAATCTTGCTTAAAAAGTAGCGTTATTAGTTACTGAAAAATGTGGTTCTACTCTGGGATCTTAGGTCAGGAACCTTGGATCTCAGTTCATGCTCAAGGGAGGGGACGATTTTGAGCTGTGATCGCGCGGACACACGGAAGCTTAACTTCTTCATCCAGACGGTGAAGCCTAAGGACACTGTCATGTGCTATCGTGTGCGCTGGGAGGAGCTTGAATCTGCCCTGCCTGTGGAACATGCCATGTCTTACAACGGCTCGCACTGGTACGGTGGAGCAGAGACCAGCGTCCAACGTTGGCCTATATCCATGGAGGGACACCAGACACCCAAGCCCTTCATCGCCAGTGACGTCTACGCCAACCGCCATGACTTTGGTGGTATCCTCGAGCGATACTGGCTTTCATCCAGCGCTACTGCCATCAAGATAAACGACTCTGTCCCCTTCCATCTGGGCTGGGATGAGGACGAGATGATGATGCGCTTTCAGGCCCGTTACCAGGACAGCCCGTATAAGCCGGACCCAGGCCAGCCGGCATATGCCGAGCTCAGCTACCGTGTGTGTGTGGGCTCTGATGTCACATCTATACACAAGTACATGGTCCGGCGGTACTTCAACAAGCCTAACAAAGTACCCTCTGAAGTGGTGTTCCGCCACCCAATCTGGTCTACGTGGGCCCTGCACAAAACCTCAGTGGACCAGGACAAGCTCCTTGCTTATGCCGCAAATATCCGCAAGTACGGCTTCAACTGTAGCCACCTGGAGCTGGATGACGGCTACACCACTGGCTACGGTGAGTTTGAGTTTGACCCTGTGAAGTTTCCCAATGTCTCAGACATGTTCTCAACACTGAAGGCTGATGGGTTTTTGGTGTCCCTCTGGACACATCCATTTGTCAATTACAACTCTCCTAACTTTGGTGTCTGCATGAAGAAGGGTTTCTTCGTTCGACAGCCTGACGGGGACTTGCCGGCTTTGGTTCACTGGTGGAACGGTATCGCTGGCATTCTTGACTTCACCAACCCAGGCACCCGTGACTGGTATGCATCCCACCTTCAGTCCCTCAAGGATAGGTACCGGGGTATAGTTTCCTTCAAGTTTGATGCTGGTGAGACCAGCTATCTCCCCCAGCACTTCAGCACCATGCTGTCCTTACGCGACCCCAGCTTCTACACTCGCCGCTACTCGGAGATGGCTATCCCCTTCAAGGAGCGGGCCGAGCTGCGCGTGGGCTACCAGTCGCAGAACATCTCCTGCTTCTTCCGTATCATGGACCGGGACTCCGTCTGGGGCTATGAGCTTGGCCTGAAGTCCATCATCCCTACAGTCCTCACCATCAGCATTCTGGGATACCAGTTCGTATTGCCTGACATGATTGGTGGCAACGTCTATCCCAACAAGACATACGGTGGAAAAAACCTGCCTGACCGTGAGCTGTACATCCGCTGGCTTGAGCTGTCTGCTTTTATGCCCGCCATGCGTTTCTCCATCCCACCCTGGGAATATGACAGTCAGGTGGTGGATATCGCCCGAAAGTTCACAAAGCTCCATGAGACCTTAGTGGCTCCTCGGGTCCTGGAGCTGGCTGCTGAGGTTCTGTACACAGGCGACCCTATAATACGACCCCTGTGGTGGATTGCCACAGAGGATGAGACCGCATACAAGATCGATTCCCAGTTTTTGATTGGGGATGACCTCATGGTGGCCCCTGTGCTGGAGCCTGAAAAGCAGGAGCGAGACATCTACCTCCCGGCAGGGCGGTGGAAGAGCTCCAGGGGTGACTACTATGACAAAGGACCAATGCTCCTCACGGACTATCATGTGGCCCTGGAAGACATTGCCTACTTTCTGTGGGTGCCGTAAAACTTAATTCTGCTAATGGGACTCTTCTGCCTTGCACAGATTTGGGCAATAATGTCTGGACCTAAAAAAGTTCAGAAGACCAGAGCCTGCCCATAAAATTTTACTGTCCCTACCTCTTCACCTTTGTAATGTTCTCATGCCACCTTCATGCAGTCTTCTCCAGTATTTGGCTGGAGGGCCACCAATCCCCTCACGTACCTCTTGCTAAGGGCATTTCACGGGCCCACTGTACTAGCCGAAGGGTGTACAGTGTACAACCAAAAATGTCTTGCTTGCAGCCGGGCTGTGTGCAGTGTTTTGTGAAAATGCCTTTTGCCTCATGGCTTTTTAAACATGTGCCTTGATTTAATCAGAGAGACACAGATTTTGCATACATATCACACAGAGATGGCACAGTGCTAGGTGTTAACTAGACTGACATTCCTATACATATCATGATTTGGGTTTGGTTTTGCTGCATGTATTGATGATTTGATGCACTAACACAGGAAGAAAAGGAGATCATTTTGAAGTACAAGGTTTAATTATTTGGGCTCATGTGTGTTTTGGGCACTCGCACTAGGTTTTCGATGAGGTCAGACCACTTATCCCTTGGTACTTTGCGCTTAATGTTTGGTAAGTTTGGTTTTTACAGTCACACTGAAGTAAAAGTGAAGCATCTTTTCAATCTTTGAATTTACACGGGTTAAATTACTACAAGACTGGTTTTTAAGTCATATTTTAATAATTATCATTTATTGTTAGCACACAGTGTGTAAATTGCTCTCATCATAACCTCCTGACTTCAGTCCCATACTTCGGAGCTCATTTTAATTGCTTCCGCCCAGGAAGTTATGTGATTGGTCGTGTTTGTTAGTTAGAAAGATTATGGAAAAAATACTGGCTTGATTTTGATGAAACTCGGTGGAACGGTTTAGCATGGGCCGGGGCAGGACAGATTCAGTTTTGAAGGGGATCTGAATGACGGGGCGGACAGACACATTGTTTTTCATTTTCAGTAACATTTGCGATATACGGCATTTGGATGCCAAAGTGGACTAAATGCAATACATCTTACAACCCAGTAGCTGGTAGTAAAGTTTGATAGTGACAAAATATATAATGGCTATGTTCGCAGATGGGCGTATCATAGAAAGTGAACTATTGGCCTTGCTGGAGGACTGTGCTCTCTGTGAAGCATTGTAGTTGCAAATTACAAATTAAATGAACGCTGTTCCCTGAATATTTTGTCCAGCAGATAAAAGAATCAGAAAAATAAAATGACTGAAGGTAGCTCAATTTTGGAACCTTGCAATTTCGGTGTGTTTTATTGTCGCAAAGTTTGGTATTTTTTCTTTTTCGGACCACAAAAATGTGCTGGGAGGTGTTAAATTTTTGTGGCGAAATGAGCCAATGTGACAGCATTTTATTATTCCTGTTACTTCAGTATTCATATTTAGTGTGACTGTAGATTCTTCCCTGGAAATCTACATTTGATATATCCTCATTGACACAAGGCGAGACTGCTTCTTTCACCTTATCGAGCATTCACATGCATTGGGGGGAAAAATACCATACGCAGCTCTGAAAACGATCCAGGAAAACTTGCATGCCCAAACAAACTTGCATCATGGGATGGGTGGTCTGTCCTCTTGTTTTAGACCATGTTTCTAGGTTCTTTTTTTTTTTTTTTTTTAAGAAAGGCAGTAAATGGTAGTGAAAATATTTTTGTTTGTCAAAATACTTGTCTAGATTCTCCCAAGGTAAGTAGAAATGCACATTTGGCTTATTCTAGATTTGCCCGTTGGTGTGAGCATGTAAGTGATTGTGTCTGCTCCCTGCCATGTTTTTGCACCCTGTCCTGGATGCTGGGACAGGCCCTAGGCATGTTAGACTGCAGAATCAATATATAATCAGAAAATGATGATTGATTTATCCTTTTGATTATTTTTTTTTTTAGTTGCTGTTTCAAATTGACAATCTCTGGAAATCACAGTGACCTAATGCATTGATAAGCTATTTTCTTTTCTTTTTAGCCAGAACAATGACCAATCTGCGTAGGACTCCTCAGTAAAAATGTTTAAAGAGTTGTATGGTGCCTGGTGACACACAGCGGGCGGCTACATGCAGGTGCAAGTTATTTCTCACACTTTTGTCTTCCTTGTGTAAGACTTAAAAAACGGGGACTGACCAAGTTGCATCATTAATGTATGCTGGTTGCAGTGATGGGTTTCGGGTTTGTGTGCCCCATTGTAATGAATGAGCAAAGCAGCAATTCAGGAGCAAAGACAGAATGTTAATACTCCTTTTTTAAAGGACTTGCGTTATATTTCATCACCATTCTGTAGAGCTCTAGCCCTTTAAGTGGGCTGCTGGGCTTGGGAATGCAGCCTGGAAGCATGTTCACAACCTTTTTCTGTTTCCCTTACTATTCTGGCTTGTGACCTTTTAAGAGGCCGTTATCAGTGTACTCCACTGAGACTTACGTGTGGTTTGCTTCTTTTACCCTTGGCTTCTGTCCCAGTGTAATGGCCTTGTAAACAACTCGACAAAATGGATGGCGGTTCAAAGTGAAATGTCATCCAGCTTTCTTTGTAGTGCTAGAGGTCACTGTTTGAGATGTAAATTTTCAGTATATTGAGTTCAATTTAGGCAAATGCTGTTGCTGCGTTAGCTGCAATATGTTATAATACATGCTTGTTTATAACATTTGCGGCAATGGCATTGAATGTAAAATGTATTTGCAGCAGATAACGCAAAAATGGCTGCCTTTGATAAATTATTATGAAAAACAATTTGCATTATTTAAATCATTTGCATAGCTATTGTAAAGGTAGTTCAGAATTAATGAATCTATTTTCATAAAGATATATAAAACAAAAAAAAATACATTTGAATCTTTTGTATAGCCATTATAAATGGGATATTGGGGTTTGAAGTGTGGGAGAATTGAGTGGGAATTTCTACACCCTCAGTGTTATTGTACTTACTGCAGGGAGTTTTTGTTTCATTGCAGACCTTTGCTTTTGTATCATGTGAGTCTGGCCTATCAGACCTTACACTGTCCTCTCACATCACATCCACACATTTCTCACCTCTCATTCCTGTTATCCATGGCTCACATATGGCCATGCTGCCCATGAGCGTGAATGCCTTCTGATCTATGCATCCATGAGTGCAGAGGGCATGGTCTTTCTCCTATCTGTGTCCATGCGCACTGTGTTCAAGGGTCTGGGTACCTGCTTACATAATTAACACTTTTGCAGCTGCAGATGGAAAGTTCCATATTATCAGAATTGACTCCTCTGCCCAAGTATGGATTTTTCCCAAGTTTTTCGATTGCCTTGGTGCAGAGGTCCTCAGTCTTATTCAGAGGGGGCCGGTGTGGGTACAGCCTTTCATTGCAACTAAGCAGTCACACACCTGATTCTACTAATCAAGGTCTTAAGCAAAGACTCTTGGTAGTCATAGATCATCAATGTACATTAAATATCCTAACTAATTAATTTGGGGCCTTTTCTTTAAAAGTTTTGGGGACAACTGTCGATGCACTTAATGACTAGTGGCGCAAAATTCAAACTTGTCATGCATCGCTGAATATTTGTTCTCGATGCATAAAATCTGCATTTTGCTGTGACTAAGTGCATCAAACTTGTGCTGCAGTGTATGAGGAACATTTTATTTTACTATTTCATACCATGAAATGCTGTGGTTAACTCAGAATTTGAGAAAAAAATACATATGAGTGGTCTTTGCTTGGGCAGAGCAGTCATATTTGGTTTTGGACAAGCTAGGTGTCAAAGTGTTAAGTGTGAGTATGATTTCTTGCTGTGCGCTTGTGTCCGCGTGTTTACCTCAACATTTCTGAACTGTGCATCTGATTATCTTTTTGTCTGCTTGTGTGTTCATCTGTCTGTGTGCCTGTGTGCGTTTGCACATGCAAGCGCATATCTAGGTCTCTATATTTAGCTGCTGATCGGTGTGTGTTCGTGAGACGTTTGACAGTTAAGTGTGACTCTGTTGTTCATTCATTGCTGTCAGCACTCTGCATTTGCCTGTGGGTGTAACCTTCCCCCACCCTGACAGGACAGGGGCTGTTTAGATAGCTGACCACACTGTGCCATCAATGTACAGGGAAGAAGCACAAAGACTACAGTGCAGATAAGAGTGTGAGGAGGGGCTGGTATATCATTGCTATTTTTATGGGCCCCCTCCTCATAGACTTTGCTCTTTGGTCCTTCATATCAAAACCATTTTGGCTCTGGCATTAGTTTCCTTATGCACTGTGCGGTGTTCAATTTTTATAATCTGAAAAATAAGTGATGTATGACAGCACAAACTAATGGCTGGCCATGGATATTCATAAAAATAATTATAAAAATATTGTTATTATTATTTTTATTATTATTAATGTGTACCAAGTCTTGTGGTCTTGAAAAAACAACCTCTTTCCTGCTTTCCTGTAGATGGCACTAAGATTAAACATTTAAGCTCAACTGAATTAAAAAAAGAGCTTAGTTTGAGTGTTGTATTGTTCTAAATTATAACATAATGTCTTCACTAAATAAAAATAAATAAGTGTGTAATATAGGTGAAGTAAATCCATCTAGCCAATGTGGTCTTGTTCGTTTCGCCAGCAGAGGGCAGTGTCCACCATGGCTTATGCACTTCAATTAAAGGGCATCTAAAGTCGATTCTCAGACGGGACGTTGAACGTTCAATGTTTACAAACAAATCACTTGCTTTTGTTGACATCTTGCATTGTCACATGACCAATTTCATTCATTAACCAATGTTTTGTGTACACGCGTAGATAATCCTTCTATTTCGGTTCGTTTGCGCTGGTGCGGCTCGCTGATTGGCCGATAAACAAAAACAATGGGAATCGACTTTAGATGCCCTTTAAAGCTTGTAATTCAGGAGATGTACCTGCGGCATCCCAGATTAACTTTGCACTGACGCGTGTGATTTGCAGCAGAATGAGAATTCGTATATGAGCTTGAAATGGACGCAGAAGTCCTAACATAACTATGACAGACGCAGAACTCCTGTCTGGTATATTTTGTTGTCTTCTCCTTCAAACTGATTAGCCATACAGATGCACACTTTATTCATGATCTGATGTAGCATCATGTTCAGTCATTACTTTTTTCAGGATGAGGGAGCTGTCAGATGATTAATATATTTGCTATGGTTGTGGCCTTTTGCTGAATTGCACATAACACAGAGAAAGATGAATGCTGTTCAGTCAGTACTAAACTCTACTGAGCAATACACATGTTAATTTGTCTCTTCTGTGTACTGATCTCAGACTCCAAAAAGTGGGAGAAGAAACCGATTTTACTTTTCTTAAAATTCATTCCACTCCTGTTGCCTCAGTGATCACACCTTCCCCCTGCTGCAGGGCTTTTTTTATGCCTTCAAGAGAAATGTTCTTTGCAATTTTTGAAAACGATGATAACGTGTTAGCTTTTCTCATATTGCAAGCAATAATAAAAATACCATAACTTTTGTGACTCCCCAAAATTCAGAATTCAGACAAGTGAAGTTTTGTTATGATGGATTTCCAGGTAGTGTGCTTGCACAGGCACTTGCATTGCATGGAGTCAAAGATGAAGACAGATCTGTGAAGTGTGAATGCTTTTTAAAGTAATTTGAAATACTTGCTAAATGTGGATGCTATGGGAGCAAGTAATGTATTAAATTGTAGGCTGTGATCAAGCCAAGGAAGATGTCCCTCATCTGGAGGGGGAAGGGAGGTACAACAAGAATTTGTGAAGGAACAAGACTGGATGTTAATGAGTACATTTTGTAAGTGATACTGTGGTAAATTTGTCTGGAATACCTTCCCTTTACAATGATTTTGTTTTGTTTTGTTTTGTAAAGCTTGCCGGTAAACTTTCCCCTGAAAAATAAATCGCTTCTCATGGGAACCTTAATGATCAGTGTCATCAGTGCTTTCATGTTTCTCGTATTACAGGTTGTTAACTTTTGTTATTCAGTTTGGGCTGTTTCAGCACATCACTCTGATTGTATGACTCTTATTTTGAGGGTTTTCTGCTCATTTGATCTTATTTTTATGTATATTACACTCCTCTTCAGTGTCTCACCCATTGAGCTGAGGCACGGTTAAGGTTCCTGAATATGATCCTGCTTCTCTGCACAGCAGACAGTGCATATTGATTAAATGCCTCACGCCAGTTCCCAACAAATCAATGCATAATTTGCATGCCTGTCTGTTTATATTGTTAGATGGTAATTTCATCTGCCATTGCATCCAGTATTTCTCTCACTGAATGGTTTTAAATCTTTTGGCAAAATGTAGTATCAGACAAAGGGATCCTGAGTGCACACAGACAATTAAAAACATATATTTTATATTAAAATGGATCAAACGCTCATAAACCCGCGAAAAGTACCTGTCCCTTCACTAACCTGGGCTACCAATTAGCCAAATGAATCTGCTGAAGTTGATCTGCAAGCTGAATACAGAGCTATGCCTTCCAGTTACAGAAGAGGGCGCTGGTGGATGTTGATCTGACCAAACTTGAGTTTGTAAAACATTCTGTTCTGACCTTAAAGGGAAGTGAGGTCCACAACTGGAATTTTGGGACTAATGAATCCATTGACTATGATGTACAAGTGTAATTTATCAGTCATTTTACTCTAATCTGGATGCCTGAGATGTCACATATACACCTAAGCAAAAGTTAAGCACCACCAAATTCAAAATGAAATTTTCTGAAAGTAGGCAAGTTCTGAGCTGTATACATTTGCATG
Source organism: Gymnothorax javanicus (assembly GCA_029692085.1). NCBI lineage: Eukaryota > Metazoa > Chordata > Actinopteri > Anguilliformes > Muraenidae > Gymnothorax > Gymnothorax javanicus. The sequence goes on along the minus strand of CM056194.1, from coordinate 29,800,518 downwards.
AAGGTTTTAGCGTGTATTTTATGTGCAGAAGGCTTCGGCATCCATTCTTAATTGCACAAACTGAATGTTAGCAGTAGGGTGACATTTCTGAATATGTACATTTCACCTAAGTCAGATATTGACTCTGGTTCTTCCAGCTGAAGTTCAGACTTACAAGGACAGTTTTTTTTTTTTTTTTTTTTTGTGTATACAGATCTCCTTGTCATCTTTTAAAAAGTGAAAACTGTACTTTTAACAGAATTAAATGTATTATAAACACCCTTACTTTAAAAGCTAATAAAGGGTGTAGTAAAGATCAAAGATGCTTTTCAAACTCATTTTGTTTGCCAGGGAAGCTATGTCCAAGCCATATTTCCCAGATTTGGGGCATGTTTGTTAATGTTATTCATTTAATCCTTTGGTTGAGTGGAATTGGTTTTAAGAATTGGGTGGTGCTTAACTTTTTCTCCGGTATTTACTACCCCCATTCTGACACAACTCATCCCTGATGTGACTGAAATGAAGCTTGAGGCTCTGTGTCTTTTAGTTCCATAAATCTGAGATTCTTCCCAACAAAAAAAAAAAAGGTGGCCGAGTTACTCATTTGTTTGCCCTGCCAAATACAAGAGCCAAAATGGCATCGTCAACAATTGCTTTGTCTCGCAGACCCACTCCTGTGGCCAAACAGAAGAGAATTGGGTTTATATCTTGGTGCATATGTTGCCCTTGCTTCATTGGCCTTGGCCCTCCCAAGTCATTATTCATGATTTGATTATTTATTTATCTGTGATATGGATTTCCATCTTTGTTTGGATGAAGCCTTTTGCCACCCACTCAGACACAGAGTAAGCAACAACCGGCTGTCGGCCTACAGGACTGAGAGAACAGCGTAAACAGACACAGAAAATCGATTACGCTTCAGTGGCCTCTGCTGTGTGTGCAGGTTCACAAAAAGTCAGGAGCGAAGGATCTTCCCTTATGGTTGTGTGAAGCTGACTGAGCATGTTCTGACCAAACGTGATGCATTACAGTAGTAGCACTCAAACAGTTCTGACTTTTCTCAACTTTAACTTAAATACAACATTTTTGTTTATTCATTTGAACATTCGCATACATATACAAAAACTCACACGTATATACATATGCACCGATGAGCCAAAGAGTTCAAACCACTTATAGATGCAGTGGATAATGTTGATTATTTTACAACAATGGCACATGTCAAGGTCTGCAGACAGATCTAAGACGGTAAGAGAGCAGTCAGTCCTCGTATTGAATGCGTTTGATTTGGGAGAAATGGGAACTGGGGAACCGAACCAGTTTGACACGGGCCAAATGTTATGGCCTGATGATTGGGTTAGAGCATCTCTAAAGTAGCAAGACTTCTGGGGTGCTTTCTGTCTGCAGATGTGAGTACCTACTGACAGTGGTCCAAGGAGGGACAACTCATGAACCGGCCACGGCGTTTTGGGTGCCCAAGAGCCATCGATGATCGAGAGCAATGAGGGCTATCCTGTCTGGTCCAAACTGACAGAGGGGTTTATGTGGCACAAGTTGTGGAGAATTTCAATACTATTTAAATGAGAACTGTGTCACAACACACGATGCATCCTACTCTGCTGTTGTATTGCAGTTTTTAGCTTACAGACCAGTCAAAGTGCCCACTTTAATCCTGGTCCACCTCTAATTGCATCCCCCATTGAGCACCGGAGCTTCAAAACTGGACCCTGGAGTAGTTGAAGAAGGTTGCCAGGTCTAGTGAGTTTCATTTTATTTCACATCATGTGCTTTGGCTGGGTATGTGTGCACCATTCACCTGGGAAGAGATGGCATCAGGCTGCACTGTGGGAAGAAGACAGGCTGGTGGAGGGAGTGTGATACTGTGAGAAATGTACTGCTGAGAAACTGAGTTTAGGAATTCAAGTAACGTCAGTTTGATGGAGCTGTTGGGCAGCACGAGGGGGACCTTCACTATATTAAGCAAGTGCTTTTAATTTTATGACTGCTCGGTGTGTGTGTGTGTGTGTGTGTGTGTGCGCGCTTATATATACAGTACGGTGCAAAAGTCTTAGGCACTCTGCACTTTTTAAAATTTAAATCTGTATGATTTGTTTACTTTTTGATTCCATATTTGAGTTCCTGAAGATAAAAAGTAAATTTGACATTCCAAATGCTAATTTAAAGAAAAGTCTCATAAATGTATGTCTGTATTCCATTAAAAATAGTCGATACCGATATTATAGTCTTGACAGAGCCTTGATGTCAACATCATCATAGCTGTTTGTAATTTCTTGGAGGGACAGACACAAGTGAGTCAGTGTGAAGAAGAACGGTGGCAAGTTTTCCACTCTGCTTAGAACAAGCAAACGCCAATCATCTTATAAAACTAAAGCACAACAGGACAGTGTGCCAAATTTTTTGGCAAAGGGTAGTTTCACCAAATATTGATTTGATTTAGGTTTTAACAGGTTACAGCTCTGAATAGTACATTTCTCAGTCATTAGAACCTTATTATTTCATCATTTTTGCATATATATATAAAGAAATAAATTGAGGCGCTAATATGAAGGAGAGGGAACGCAGTGGTGTCTGTTAGTTAAATAGTACATTGGCACGTGAGAACCTTCTCTCCTATTTGGACCCTGCGAGGCTGGGATTCGAAAGTGAGAAAACAAGCATAGGCCTGTTATGCTTCTCATAATGACAAAGAGGAATTACTGACTCCCTTGTTTTACACACTTTTGTTTCTAACACTTTCTTTTACAACCTTTTGCTTTTTTCACCTTACCTCTGTTCCTCTCCTGAGTCTCCATCTCTCCATCTCTAAATGAAATGGTGCTACTGTGTACATTGCTTTCTCAGGAAGTCTCTCCCCTCCCTTTATTGTTAATGAGGCTGTGGATTGGGCTTTTTTGACAGATTATGTCTTTTCTGTCACATGCTGCTTAAAGGCACTGGATAAAGTACCAGGCTGAATATATGGCAAGTGCATCTACTAGGCCTGTGCAATGTTCTGCACTGAGTCAACACCAGTGCTTGATTTATTGTGCTCTAACCATTTACAGGGCATAGTTATAATGAGTTTTCCATTTTCCATGCATTTAAAGTAGTGTCACATGCCTTTCTCGTATCTGAGCTTTGTCTGTTTGTCCACTGAGCAGTGCTGTCATTGATTACACTGCCCTGTATCATTTTTGCTGAATAAAATCCAATACTTGTTTCTTACTAATATTAGGATGCTGATTCCAAAAATTGTGTCTGTTTTGCTCTAGCATGTCTCATTTTCTCACAATGTATGAAGTGCATTTCATGGCATTGTCATTTTCGACTACCACTTGTAAGATCAATAAGTGAGAAGTCCACTTGCAAAGCCTTCTAAGTCAAGTGAGTCCATTTTTTAGAAAAATCTGATTTTTTGGTAGGCATAGAAATTATCTTCCATAGATACCAATTTTCACTATACCGAAACTATTAGCCTTGCAGACATAATCCATGAGGCAATTCATTATTTTTTTTAAAGAAATGACTTTGATTTTGCGACACAAAGTTTTGACTTAGCAGGTTTTGAAAGTGGAGTGGAAATTTAGCAGGTTTTGACAGTGTTTAAACCAGCCCGATTGCTCAATAGATGAAGGTATTTGACTCAGGACCCACTCTACATGCATTTTAAGACACGCAAGGATATCATTCGAACTCATAATAGTGTTTCTTACCTTTCAAGCTTGAGGAGCTTCCTTTTTGAACCCTTACGCAGAGATTTGTTTGCATTTTCTACGATCAAAACGAAACTTGAGTCTGCATCCCCCATTTTGAGCTAGGGAAAGCAAAAGCTGAACAGGCTATAAAAGCTCGACTGTGATTGGTTCCTTCTAGCAAATGAAAACGGAATCACCTTTCCACGTTGGCTGATGACTTAGCAGAATTTGACAGAGTTCTCCCTTGACTTGATGAGTTTTGACAGAGTTCTGCTTTTTCCGTTACAATTTATAGCATGATTTAGTATGTTTTGAAAGTTGAGCTATCAGTGGGACATGCGCAGGTGCCTGAAAGAAAGGCTAAGGGAGATAACTCATTTATTTTCAAAACTTGACTTAGCAGGTTTTGCGAGTTGACTTCTCAAGTCTTGTATCATCCCTTAAGCACCAGAAAAAATACCAAAAAGACATCGGTTCCATCTTCCTCTGAGCCAGCTGAGAACTAATTGTTCAATTTTGGCTGATTTTCACATGTATGAATGACTTTAAAGACATTATTTTATGCCCAATCCTGATTTCAGGCTTAGTAATAAGACTACTGACGGAAGGAAATGCAAAAATGGTCCAAATGTTTTCTGCTATATCTGTGGGGGTTTCACTACACCCAAACACAATTTTTGCTGTTTTGATCAGTGCATAAAAGCCAAAATATATATATTTATATGATAGAAGAATCTTCATTCTTATTTTGTGCAAAAAAAAAAAAAAAAAATCTGCATGTGATGTAACATTCTACTTTAATTTTGAAACTCAAGATCCTCAAATTAGGTAACATGAGGACTTTTTGGGAAATCTGCAAAAAATTTTTTCAACATGCAGGGTGGTGTTATGTAGTGCGAATGAGTGTGAGGGAGAGGCGTCAGAAAACTAGAGCCAATCCGTTCATCAGTTGTACCCATCAACATTAAATGATGACATTAAAAATTTGGCTTTTCATAAAAATACAGACAGCTTCACGCCTTCACGTGAGGGGCAGCTGAGGGAACCGCACGCAATGTGGGCAACGAAATCTTTCCTCCCTCATGGCGTGTTCTTGGAGCATGCTGTGCGCAGTAAACTCCCCGTTATCATTTCAACCAGGGAAATGAGGGTGTAGAGTTGAGCAATTTCGGTGTGGTGTTTGAATCTGACAAGTTTGTCATCACGGAGCCTAAGGTGACAGCGCACACGGGCTGAGATCCGCTGCCCTGATCACCATCTGTCACCAGCCCTCACTCTGTCCCTCATCACCAGCATGGTACCCATTTGTCACATTATAAGTAATTAGACTATTGATTTGTTTATTTGCCTGCACGTTCCCCTTCACATTTCCGCTTGCACATCGCTGAATTTAGCAGGCTCCGATCAAGCAGTGTATGAAATACCCAGTACACAGAGATTTTCAATGAAGAATAAAGTTTGCTTGAGCCAGGGTCGGTTAGTTGCTTTCAAATCTAAGAATAGGAATCAAGGATTTGCAAGGGCTCTTTTCATTATTCTCACACAACAAAACTGTAGGCCCACATTATGCTTAGATTCGAACTTCATTAAAACCCCAGATATGCGCGTTAGAGATACGAAACTTGCTATTAATTGACCTTTCTTTTAATTGACCAGCTTTCAACGTAACGGATTCAACCACCGTGTATTGCACGTTCTACAAGCTGGTTCTCCCAGTTGGAATGACGACGGGGGCTCACAGCACAAAGCCCTTGCCAGGAACGTGCATCTCATACTTCTTACTCTGCTGCTGATGACCACTTTAAGGTGAACTGAAGAGCTGAAGTGGTCCAGGTGTAGTGTGTTTGTGTAGATGCTTTGTAAGCAGGTGTTTAAAGACCTAAGAGAGGCCTGCTGGGACCCACAGCTAATGGAGTGAAAAACGAGCACTAACCGGGACCGTGGGAGTGCAGACATCTGATGCTGATAGCCCGTGTTCATCGCCTTATTCCTCCATATGGGGGGAAAAAAAAAATCAAATGCAATCGAAGTCTCCCTGTCCACTCTCGGTTTTGGGTGGAGAGTGATTAAATATTTGTTTGGTGCACTTTCACACAGTCCTTCTTGTCACGAATATTGCCGGCTGAAGCGCAATTTTTTTTAAAGCATCTGTCAACAGGGAGAGGTCAAGATCTCAGAACAAACGGGCATTCTCCTTAACCCTATCTGAGCCACCTGCCTGCAACAATTCTCCACCCCCCAAACCTGAAAAAGAGACAGTTGCTACTCATACCAGGCTTCACATTTTCCATTAACCATCATATCACAAATTTAGCTCATACATGTTTCAGTTTTGCTGTCATTATTCCACATAAAATTTATTAATTCAGCTGTCTGTTGTATATAAAAAACTAACAAAAAAAATTTGAACTTTGACTGAGGGAACCCCGGAATAAGACCTACACGGAGTCACTCAACCAGTTCCGTGTTTGACCTTTGGGACCATGTTTTTCAGGTTGAACACTTCACCTTTCTTACGCCACTTACTTCTCCAACCCAGGCACACAAGAACTAAGCTAGCCTTTGCAAAAGCTCACCTGGATGAAGATATAAGCTTCTGGCTGTCAATGTTATGGACGGATGGAACAAAGATGGAGATGCTTGGGCACAGAGATGTGGCTTTTGTTTGGCGTAAGAAAGGTGAAGCGCTCCACCTGAAAAACACGGTCCCAACGGTCAAACATGGTGGCAGGAGTATCATGCTCTGAGGTTGATTTTCAGCAAATGGGCCCGAAAACCTTGATAAAGTTAATGGCATTATCAAACAGGACCAGTATATCCAGATCCTCAGTGAAAACATTAAGCAATCTGCCGAATAACTTGGTCTTGGGCAGGAATGGATCTTCCAACAGGATAATGATCCTAAACACACGGCTAAATCCATTGAGAAATGGTTAGTAGACAACAGAGTGAACGTTTTGGAGTGGCCAGGACAGAGCACCGACCTCAATCCTATCGAGAATCTGTGGAGGGAACTGAAGACCAAGGTCATAGCAAGGAAACCCTCAAACCTTACGGATCTGGAGAAGTTCGCCAAAGAGAAGTGGGCCAAAATCCCCATGTAGACGTGTAGAAACCTTGTGATCAACCACAGGAAGCGTTTGGAGGCTGTAATCGTGAATAAAGGCTTTGCCATCAAGTCCTGAGAAAAGGGTATGAATAATTCTGGACATGGCATTTTTTTGTAAATCTGTCAAATAAAATACCAAAAAGTATTGTATTTCTCGAAAAATTGTTTACTGTACTTCTTACAGCCTTATGTCAACTTACTGTGTCATTTGTGCAGGAATTAATTTGATTTGTCAAAAAATATCTCGAAAAAACCCAAAAATTGGTAGGGGTATGAATAATTTCGGGCATGACTGTATATATATATTTTTTTTTGTTTTTTTTTTTCTCAGAGACGTGTGCATCATTAGTGAGGCCATTACACATAACCTCCGGAGCTAGGTGAAACCTATGAGCAATTAGGGTCTCTAGTCCATTACACACACACACACACACTCTCTCTCTCTCTCTCTCTCTCTCTCTCTCTCTCTCTCTCATAATACTGGCAATCCTGGAATAACGGTTTATAGATCATCTGACCTTATTCATATGTCTTCAGAACATACTGCCTTTGTGTTTGTCCGAACATTGCTCAAATGCTTTAAAAAATGCCTGCCGTGATTACCTCGTCAGTCTTATCGCGCAATTTGCGCCTCTGGAAACTCAGACTGAAAAGCGGCTGGGGTGGGTAAAGAAGTGACAAACAGATCGATACCCCACTGCCTTTCATAAGAAATATTGCTTTAAACATACCGATAACGGCGAGGGATGAGTATTGATTTACAGCGGCACCCCGAATGAGCAGGGACTGTCGACACTTTTAGATTGTTCCCTAAGTGGGCCGTGAAGCTACGTAGCATTTGTCGCTACTCCTGTTTTCAGTTGGTGCACAAACCTGAGGAGTTGATCAGTACAATTCAATGTATGGTTTTCAAAAGGGCTGTTCTAAAACGCCATATGCCGCGTAACCATCCCAAAAAGTGTGAGAATGAGCAATAGCTGACCGTATTCAAACCAGTTAAAACTTAAATTACTTAACGACAAAATAACCTTTATCAATTCGCATATTTGCTTTGGAGTTTCAGGCTACTTGCGAACCATGCAATACTTTCTTAATTTACCATGCGTGCGAAATTCTTGATTTTTTTTTTTTTTTTTTTTTTGTTATCTGTAAGCGCTATAAATTTTGTCATTTTAGCTAATACATCCAAAGTCTGTTTAAATATGGGGTTTCCGTGCTTTTGCTTTCAGCGGAAGCGTAATTTAGCGTGCTTCAACCGTAAATTGCATAAAAGCAAAATTGAGCCACGTCCTACAGCCCTTTAAGCTTTGCCTCGCTGCAGTTCTCCCTTCTCACCGATTGATGGAGATGTCTACCATAGAATATTGGCCATGAAACAGTCCACGAATCTGCAACGAATTACTGTATTCTATATGCCAGAAATACGTATAAGCCATCAGAAATAAGTTTTCTGTTTGAGGGCATTAGATAAACCTTATATGTTTACAATTTGGCATAATACCAAACCTTGCTCTGGAACATGATCTTTCCTTCTGAAACTTTGCTGGAAAAGCATTTGACATCTTCCTATTTTCTTAAATTTTTGAATATTTCTCTTATTTGAATTTGGTCTCACTTTATTTTGATGGTCCCTTTGTGGATGCTCAACAGACTAGAAAAAACATGTTAACTTTATAATGGTTGACTTTCAACAAAGGATGATTTGTAGCCAGTTCAAATGTTATAACAAAAATATCATCATACTATCTACAGACTATCTTAGACAAAACCTAAATATTTGTGTTGACAATCTACAGTGACATGTTCAGAGATGCTCAAGAAACATTCATTTAAGTATCAGTAGACATGTTATTGATGTCAGCAGAGCATCTGCAAGCATCACCCTGTATATTTACCTGATCATCTATTGATACTCTGTTGATAGTTTGTTGAGCGTCTCCAAGTATTAACCTGATCATCTGCTGATACTCAAGTTAAAGTTTCTTGAGCATCTATTAGCATCATACTGTAGATCGTCAACATAAGGATTAAGGTCGCATGTAAGACACTTAGTAGACAGTGTGATGATGTGTTTGTTTATAGTATTTGAACTGTCTACAAATCATCCTTTGTTGAAAGTCAACCTTTATGTTGTTGACATGTTATTTCCTGTTTGTTGAGCATCTACAGAGGGACCATCAAAATAAAGTGTTACCAATAATTTTAGATATTCATATATTTTTAGATGAAGGCAATCGGAGTAAACACGAAATGCAGTTTAAATGATGCGGTAATTTACCGAAGGAAACAATTTAGCCAACACCAAATGAAAAAAGTACTTGTCCCCTTATTACTTTGTACATTTTAATTGATAATTGGGATAAATTAGTCTAGACACATACAGGTTTGATTACTACCATCCCTATTGAATCAAGATATCACTTAAAGACCATTCCATAATTTTAAGGTAGGCTAAAAGGTATCACATTATGCTGTGATCAAAATAAATTCCAGAGGATGTTCAGAAGAAAATTATTGAAACATATCAGTCTGGGAAAAACTTTATTCTAATCTATTTAAAGTGTTGATCGCGGGGGTGTTAATTGTGCTGAATAATCTTTCTTTCCTCAATAAATGAAAAGATCGTTCAAAAACTGTATTTTTTATGTCGTCATGTTCTCCTTGTCTCCTTGTATTTTATATGAAGATCTGAAACCATTTAGTGTGACAGAGATTCCAGTGTAAGGAAATCAGGGGAGGAGTAGGTACTTTTTCAAGGTGAAGTAATTTCAGTGTGCCAAGGCTGGAATCTTGTAGCCTGACTCCGCCAGGCGTGGTCGAGAGCCATGATGTAGCCGCTGCGCCGAGTTTGAAATTGTTGTCTCCGAAATCAACAATAGCCATGGACATAGATACACTGGAGGCCATTCACTCTGTCGTGGAGAAAATCCTGGGTGTCAGCGACTTAAAGCCACAACCAGATGAATGTTTGGTTAGTTTTTTGAATGGAAATGATGTTGTAGCGCTACTCCCTACAGGTTTCAAGAAAAGTTGTCATATCTACTTAATATCCATCATGAAACATGAAATAGGCATCCTGTTCATCTCTGTGAGAGACAGCTGAACCACCTCAGCTTGTAGCTTCTAGTGTTACATTGCCCGCGAATTTCACACTATTTAAGTTAGCAGTGAACTTTTTAAAAGCCGTGTTTTTGTTCATGTCACAAGACCTATTCACTGTCTCAGTGTTATGTTGTCATTATCCATGAATGAAATGGCTGTCTGAGACAGCCAACCGCTTAGAGCCAAACTATGTTACTATAAAGTTAGATAGCGAGCTCAGTATGATGTTTGCGCAAGTATTGTTAACGTTTCAGTTTTCGTGTCAACGCAGATTTTGTCTTGATGTAAATAATGCGTTATTCTCGCCGATTCTGCCGTTGGTTTCGGGTCTCTTACTTTTTTTTTTTAACAGCAGCAGTATCGGCAGGAGAAACGATAGCTCAACAGTTTGTTTCTTGTAAGGAGAACAGAAAGAACACCTTTGGTTCTTTTAAGTGAATGAGTGAAGGCTAAAATTTGGTAGATGGGCATATGTACGGGTACAGTATTAACTTTAATGTACTGATCAGTTTGTTTTCGGTGCATTCCTGGTATGAAGGACTGTGTTTACAGCGGAAGTACTAGGCGGCTGAACCGGCGCATAACATACGTCATCACCAAACGTTAGTGATTAGTTTCGGGTACACCAATGATTTCAGACAAGCGCCCACCCACCAGGAAGTAAACACTTGTCAATGACGACTGTCCAGACTCTGTGTACGAAGCAAAGCGAAGTAGCAGAGTCTGGTTTTACCAGGCTAGGAATCTTACACTAAACACCAAGTTGGAATCAGATCATCTGTGCTCCAGACCGACTACCATGGACAGTTAAGAAAAGACTAAATCTGTCTCAGAATCAATGATAAGCCCAGCTGTTGTTCTTATTTAGCATGCAGTTGGTTGACTGGATGCAAATGGAATGAGTGTATAGCAGGTGTGGTATCTGACAGTTGAGGAGTTTATGTGTGGAACATGTGTGAGAAATTGTGAATTATGGGGTTATAATTGAGTGCACATGCACATGTATGATTGCATTATTTGTCTCTGAGCATATGTCTGTATGCACTGTTAGGTCCATAAACATTCGGATATTGACAGCATTATTGTTATTTGTGCCATCAACCATAGAATAGTGGAGTTGAAATTAAATAATGACTACAAGCTCAAAAGGCAGCTAGTCTGCTTCAATTTTAGGGTATATGCATCAAAGTATGGTGGACAGTGTAAGCATTACAGCAGTTTTTAAGAGCTCTCCCTTTCTTAAGGGACCAGAAGTATTTGGACAATTGGTTGCTCAGCAGCTCCATGAACGAGTGTTTTTTTTAATTCCCAAATAATTTCATTTGCACTTTGGAGTCCGTTGGCGTGGTTACACTTCTTTGATGTTTCTGCTAAATATCTCAGCAATAATACAGGTGTGAAGTATGGTTTAAATGTTGCAGGGATCAGTTGAGTCTCCTCTTTTGACTCACAGGAGGCTGAGACAAGAGCTTGACGCACTGTCACTGTGCTGTGGTTGGTAGATTCGTGTGTCCATAAACGGAAACTGAAACTGAAACCAAGACTAAACTCACTAAGGACTTATTTGTCACTTTAGAAACAGTTCTGCTCTCAAAGATGCTTGTGAAAAATGGCCAAGAGGTTTACAGCTACTGACACTCTTGCAGCCATTTGTGAATATGGTGCCTAAGACGACAGAGCTTCGGAGCCAGAGGGATTTGATTCTTTTGATGAAGATCAATCTGCATATGGTGCAATGCCGCAATTTTCCTATAAATGTGACCATCTTGACTGAATGCTGCGTTTGTGCGTGAGATGCAAAATTGATTTGTGTGGCATTAGTCAAAAACTTTGTTAGACCAAATTAACTCACCATTAGTAAAGACTTACTTTGCGTAAAAATTATTTCCCGGCGTAAAAGTGAGCTTCACTGAAAAATCTTAAAGATGAATGAATTGCTTCTGTTTTGGCGATTGACTATTATATCATATTGCTTTTTGCAGGCAGCTTTTTTTTTTAATAGAATTTCATTTATACCATATTTCTGAGCTGCATTATTGCAAAGATATTAATGAAAACATGAAGTGTGATGCTCCGCCGCAGTTAACTGACTCCAGAGGGTTAAAAAATCTACTCGTGATTTCAAGTGTTGAATTTGTTTCTGCAGTCTGTTGTTGCTAAATCTCAATATAAAATCCAAAGAGCTGTCACTGCCAGTGAAACAAGCCATTATTAGTCTAAAAAAATAAAAACAAACCCACCAGAGAAAGAAGCAAAACCAGAAAGCCTGGTGAAGTTAACTATTTGGAACATTCGTAAAGAGAAAAAAACACTGGTGAACTCACAAACACGAAAAGGAAAAGACAACCAGCAATAACAACTGTGCTGGATGACTGCAGAGTTCTTGGTTCAGAGATACCCCTTAAGTTGGCCAGAACAAAAACACTCTCCAGGAGGTTGGCCTATCAATGCCAGAAAGTCAGCAATCAAGACATTGCAGGAGTAAATACAGAAGAATTATCTCAAGATGTAAACCACTGGTGAATGGGCCAAAAATAATTTTTCAAAAATCTAAAATAGCCTGTATAGCTCTGAACCGACATCCTAAGGACGGACAAACCAAAGATCAACTTGTACCAGAAAAATGGGATAGGAAGAATATGCAGAAGGGAGGGAAGTGCTCATGATCTGAAACACTCCACCTCATCTGTGAAGAGTGGTCATGTGTGGACATGCAAGGCTGCCAACTGTGCTGATTCTCAAGTATTTACTGATGATTTGACTTTTGGAAAAACCTGTGGGATGAATTCTGAAATGTATGGGGATAGTTTATATGCTTCGATTCAGCAAAATTCTTCAGAAATCATTGGACAATTATATATTGCGTAGTTGGACAAAGATTTTGAAGCATAGTGCTAAAACAACACAATGTTTTTTAAAGGCAAAGATGTAGAATGGTCTACAATAGTCTAGCCAATCATATTACCTGCGTAAAACTGAGGATTCATTTCCCCTTCTGGAGGCAAAACGGCCCAAGAACAGGTAGGAACTGAATACAGCTGCAAAGAAGGCCTGGCAGAGCATCTCCAGGGAAAACATCTAGTGTCTGATGATGTCCAAGGCTCCCAGACTTCTGGCATTAGCTGACTTCAAACAGCTTACTGGTTATTAAAAATGCAAATTTGATTGATGATTGTTTTTTTTTCATTGATGCTTATGTTTTTTTTTTGTCCATTTACGTTTCAGCCCCTATAACTGAGGGGGCAATGCATAAAACGGGCGTAATTCTAACAAGGGTTGGTGCAATAGTTTTGACAAAAGTCTTAAGCTGATAGTCCACAATTCAAGCACAATTGATTGTTCCTTTTCAAATCCATTGTGGTGGCGTACAAATGTACAATAATGAAATTTGTGTTGCTGTGCAAGTATTTATGGACCTGACTGTAAGTATGTACTGGTGTGGTGAATGCATGTGCAGTGTGTGTGTATGTGTGAAGTGGGTTTCTGTATTTTGTGGTGTTAACTCCAATGCAGGATGGACCAACTTTCACACTGTAACACTTCCCAGTGACAAAGAATTTTCCTGGAGCTCTCTGTCAGCCATTATTGTGTGTGTGGCATTCAAAATTAAATGAAAGACAGAAAAAAAAAAACAAAAGAGCCAACAGCTAAGCAGACCTCCAGCTTTGATGCAGTTTCTCTAAGCCTTGTAAGGAATGTAGCAAGCTGCAAACAAGCCAAACCGCCTGCAGCCTGTGCTAAATTTGTTATTTTAATATCCACTCCCAGAAGACATATAAGCATCTCACAAATTCACATTCCTGTGATGTCCATGACCTGGTCAGATGCATGTTTGAAATCCTCAAACCCTTTATGGGTAGGTTCATGTAAATCTACCTATATAGCCCTGAGAAGCACATTGCAAAAAACAGAGACACCACTGGTGAATTATTTCGTTGCACAAATATATTGGGCTTCAGGGAATCCATGGGGTTTACACGCTTCAAATGCATATTGAACCAGGTGTAATAGACGTATAATGCAGGTAAGATGAGACAGAGATCATTTAAATCAGACATGGAATTGTATAAAAAGGTGAAAACGATGATGGTGGTGCAACCTAGTACCATATCCACTTTTCACAATGTCCCTGCTATCTTCCTTCAAAGTCGCTGAAGTCTGTCTTTCTTCAGCTTTATACCACGGTTGACTGGTACAAGTTTGCTGGCATCCATTTTCTATAAGACTTAGGATGTCTTCATCAGCGCCAGAGCCTTGTGCCAGCGGTTCCGTCTTAATGACGAAGCGTTCCGGATGGTTCTGTGATGGCCGCAGATGTAATGATGTGTACCCTGTCCCCGCCAGGTGTTTGCAAGCGGGGTGTCTGTTAGTGATGTATCCATCTGCAACGAAGCTTGACAGAAAAATACTCATCTCTCCATCTCTTCCCCCCCTCTGACTGCCTTACCCACTCATTCGTTCTTACTCTTTTTGCCCCCATCTCTCTTCATGTTGCTAACTTTCAATCTCTTTTTACAGTCCCTTTCTATGTTTTTTTTAATTTTATTGTAATTTTCCTCATTGTATTTCTTTTCTTAATTCAATTTTAGAGAAATAGGTGTTTACATCGTAAACAAGTGTGAAATAAACATTTTATTTACTCTTTATCCCCTTTTCTCTTTTTCCATCTCTCTCTCTTCTTCCTTTTGTTCTTTCTATCCCTATTTCCATGTTTTTAGGGCTCTTTCCTCCCTTTTCTCGCTTCCTACCTGTCACTCATACGATTAATACCATTTTGAAAGGGTCAATACGTAACTCAAGCCTGATCATTGGTTCATTGCTCGATTACTTGTGTGAATAAACAAAACCAATGGTTCACTTTAATAAATATAAACTTGAGAATGTTTTACATTTCTGTGTTCTCTGTAGTTTCAACCACAGCTATGGCTTGCTCACTGTAACACTTTTTTATTGCAGCGATGTATCACTTGACCTCCAGGTTGTCAGACAGAGGAAGACTACAGGTGGCGTAATTAAACTCTTGTTATCAGTAGGAGTTTGTTCCTTTCGGTCTCAGTCTTGCTTTCTTAATCACAGGTTTCCAGGGTAATGTTCAGTCTCTTTTGCAACAACGAAGTCTTGGATAATTAATTGTCCTGAGGTAATGAAAAAAACCTAGAAAAAAAAAAAAATTTAGCATTGTTCTGTAAAGTGCATGGGGGGTTTCCACGGGGTATTTGACTTGATGATTAATGCTACGGGACACCATCTCCTCTTCGAAGGTAATTTTCCCGTTTTAGTTCCCAACCTCTGCTATTTCGCTTACCGGGAGGTTGTTTTGTTGCCAGTGATGGAGATCATTTTGAATTGAAGGCTCTATTGACGAAAACTGCACTAAAAAACCAGGCCATGCAGTGTGCTCCTCGCAGAAATGGTTGCAAAAAGGCTACTCTATGTCTCCATTTAGGGTATGAATCTAGTGCCAGGTTTCTTTGCCAGGAGAAGTTCAGAGCTTTTACCCATTTTGCACCAACCACAACCACACAGTGTTCCATAAAGAGTTAAACAGTGATTTCTATGAAGACGAGGAAAAGTGCCTCTTTTGTAAGCTTGGGAGCTCATATATATGGATATGCCACTTGATAGGGCTGCTGCAGTTCTCTTAAAATTTGAGGCGTTCAGAGATGCAGTAAGAAGTGGAAAGTTTTGTTTGACAGTCTGGAATCTTTGTGTCTGATCAGGATGAATAGGGTAATGCCATCAGAAATCTCACCCAAGCAAAATAAAAACTTCAGATTCTATTTGTAAATTTCGACCCATTTCTGGGTATCAGGGAGCAGGTCACACATCGTGGGGGGGATGTCTGTGTCATTCTGCCTCCTCCTCAGCTGATGTTCCCAGCATGAAGAAAGTACCAGCCATTACCCAGGAAGGCTGGATGAAAAATTACTTCATTTACGAGCAAGTCCTGAGAGCCAGGTAATGTCAGGTTTCACAAACACTCACACACATGCTCACACATTCACACACACTCAGTAAAACACACAGATACACGAACACACACAGTCACACACCCAGATACTCTCCTTTTTTTCTTGCAAAAACAGGAGAAGCAGGCAGAGGTCACACAGTTACGCAGCAGATTTGGAGTCATGCAGTGGCGTACGGATTTTGAGTGCTCGTGCGTGTGTTTGTGTGTGTGTGTGTGTGTGTGTGTGTGAGCACGGCCCAGCAGCTGGGGTGCGCAGAGCAAGATGACGGAGGAATGGGCCCTCATCAATCAGGTGGGGGTGGGGGGGCTCGCCAGTCTAGCAAGCTCACATCATCCCTCACTGCATCCCGGCACTGCCGCCGCTGGCCCATCCCTACATCAGACCCCCTCCTGCCAAATCACCATCATCAGCGCCCGGGACTGCCGTTACTCTCAGCGCCAGCGGGATGCTGCCCACAGCTCCAGAACATTCTGCAATTCCAGGCACACCGCTCTGAGAGAAGCCCATGGAAGAAGTAAAAGGAAGAGAAACTTATGTAGACTTTGCTGTTCCAGTTTAGTGAGAGGAGACTTTACTAGGATGATTTTAATGGAAGGTTCTGAAGTCCAGGCTGTCATCAATGCCAGATATTCCCTAAGCTTGTGGCTCCCAAACCTCTCCCAGGAGGCCCAAACACACCTGATACAATTTAGCGAGTTAAGATTATTTACATCATGTGCTCCAAACCAGCACATTCTCATCCCGACTCATCATATAGTGAGGCTACCTGACCAACCGTCAATATACGATGCAAAGAGAGGGTTTAAGGTTTAAAGGTTAGGGGTCAGATTAACGATTGGGGTGGGGGGGTTCGTTTTACACTGGCGTCAAATAAGGATACCATAAGCGTCCTTTTGCATGGTATATCGATGCCTGGTCAGGTAGCGTCAATATATGATGCGTTGGAATGAGACTGGGCTCTCCAAGCAGAAGAAGTTAAATACCTGGATGTGAATGGGGGTCAGGGGAAAGTAGCGAGCCACTGATCTTGGCATAAATGAAGAAAGCATTATCTACCTAATTGTGCCATTCTGTGCCTTGTGTTTGTGTTTTACTGCTCTTCCATATCATAACATTGTCTTGACAGCAAAAATTAATCAAAATTTTCCCATAGTTATAAACTTCATACTTTTGGCTATAATAGCTCATATTAGCTAAAACTCTGAGATGGTATCTTAGTGTGCAGCGAACAAAATGGCAACCAACAAGGAAAAACAAATACCTTGGCCACTACTATCTTGGAAGCAGAGCCACAAACCACCATTGCTGCTTCCATTGCTCTTCAATGCAATTGGTGAGAAACTTACAAACAACGTAGAATGCACATTTATAACTAGATAACTCAGTCGCCACAGGGACCAAGTCATGTATCTCCCCGATCCCCAAATTTCGGACAAAATGGCCGCCGACAGCCATATCGGACGTCCAAAATTGCCGAAATTCGGCCTTGAGGATTGTCAAATAAATAGCTTCACCTGTGCAAAATTAGAAAAAAATTCCTATAATAATTGTCGCTTCCAGAGCCCGGAACAGTAAATCTCTGCGGGCGTGGCAGTGGGGGCCGTGGCGGCGGCCCCGGAACTAAACCATTGTATCTCCCGACTATCGTCGTCGGGGAGATACAATAAGTCTGCAGCAAACAGAGTTCATCGCCAGTATTTTCCTTATCATTATCAGGTTTTTGTGCTCATCATTAGAGCCGAACTTTGTGCTTAAAATATTAAAATATTGTTAAAATATTCCTTCTGTTTGGTATATTACATGAGTCTGGGGGAAAGAAAAAATTCTCTAGTCTCTGGAATTTTCCCTAAATTTAACATTACAGCGGCATTGAAAGCTCAGTGGTTCTCTTTGGAGACATTCAGCGCAGATGTAATGCTCATTTGAGATTCATTATTTCTAATAGAAAACTAAGAAGGTGAGCAGCAAATGAGTCCATGTTCTCTCTCCCTGTGGCTCACGGTGGCCATAATTTTGAGAAAAAATACAAGTGTATCTTAAAGAAACTGCCAGACTTGACATTAAATGGACACTTATGGGGCAGAATGTGAGGTGGATACTTAAATCTGATCCAGCGACCCACAGTCAGCAGGGTGGATTCCCATGTGAGGCACATCTGGTGTTCCATTGCGCAGGGCATTTATCCTGAACCGAATCTCTTCAGTAAATATCTGGCAGTACACGCAGATATTTATGTGTCACCCAAAATGGGAGGTGGCAAGGTCTTATGGGGGGTGGTGTCTTCAAAGCCAATACGCTGTAGAGTAATGTGACTTAATGTGAAAACAAGAATAAGCAAAATTTTATTCTTTCATGCTCCGAATCAAATAGTCATGGATAGATAACTAAAATAATGGCACACAGAAACCAAGGGTATCTAAATTATGGGCTGTATAAACACTGAATGCATAATGTGTGTATACACAGTGCAATTCATTATCATTAGCATGAGTGAGAGTCTTCCACTTACGCTGCACCTGTGACTCATATTTAGTCTGTAATACCACAGTATGGAGGCTCACAGAGAGATCCGGAAAACTAATTGAATACAGCTTAGTTGAGGAGCCTTACCTGCATTCTAATCCTATGTTTATGAAAGTAATAATAAACAATAAGGGAGCGCATGGAACCCATAAGAAAAAAGAAATCAGATTACCTCTGTACACCAAACCACCAGTGATTTATAAAAGCAGCCAGCTGCCAATATTCACTCTTTAAAAAAATATTCAGAGGCCCTTAAAGGCATTCTAATTTAATGTATATTAAATTATTTATCACATTTTACACCTACTCGCACACCCACCTAATTTTGAAAACCAGCCAGCGCCAGTATGAATGTATGGCGTGCATTTGAGTACGAGAAACAGAACCTTTTTATAGATGCATGCATCATTATTGAAGCTATTTACACATAACCCTGAGAGTGCGATGAGTAATTGGGGTTTTTGATCCATTACTTTAGAATGCATGCTCTCTCTCTCTCTCTCTCTCTCTCCAGTGAAAAAGGTAGCCCCTCCGCTGATCAATACCTCCATTATTTCAGTAATGTGTGATGCCGTGCCGCCTTGCCGCTGCTATCATTGGCTGACCCCGCCTAAAACAGGAGGCATTAGCTGCAGTTCGATCCGCTTTGCCAAGCCGTCAGCTAAAACAAATGGAAAATGCATTCTTTTGCAAAGGGATGATGACGGTACAAATTAATTGTGCATTTCAACACGAATGGGGTTTAGTGAATCATCGGCAGAGACTGGGAGGATTTGAGCGAGGGGGATTGCGAGGGCTCAGACAAAAACAAATCATTTTTCAAGAGGATGTTTTCCTCCTTTTTGGCCAAGTTTTAGGAAAATGCATCAAACCCTAGCATTAATTAATGGATAGACAGTACTCTAGGTAAGAACAGGGGTATTCTAATTTCGTTTTTGGGTGTACTGTCCCTTTAAGCATCTATTCTAGGAACAACTAATTTTGTCTTGGAGCTAGCTTTGATGTGAGATGAGGTTACTGGGTTGTTTCTAATGTTTAGCATGTTCGGGTTGAACCCCTGATATAAGAATGGATTTTGACTATCCTGGTGAGGTTTTGCCCAACCCATCTCCAAAGATGAATACTGTGCACGCTTGCTTTTAAATGTTTATTTTAATGTAGCATTACAATTTATTCCCATAATCACTGGCTGCATTTTGTTAATCTTTGTAATATTATCATACTAAGCAAAATGATTATTATTCTACGGGAAAAACGTGAGAACTGAAAAAGAAAAATAAAATGGAAATTTCACATTGAACTGCACAATAGGCCTATACAGAGATACTAAAAATTGTGTGCGCAGAAAAAGAAGAAATTAACAACTTTTTTGCACTCTGTCATCTGCAGGAACAATCAGTCAAATTGCCGAGAGAATCACAGGTTGACATGTGTCCCACTCCTTTACACAGTCTGTTAAAGGAGGATATCCAATCATCACTCAGGAATGGCTCTCCGTGTCTCTGTTCGATGGGAATTTTAATTGAAAATTCTTTATTCCTGCGGTACTCCGCGGCATCTAGCATCCTGGGGATGAAGCAATTCTGCAGCTCTGCTTCATATTTCAATGAGACACCGTATCTCATGACACCGTCACTGAGATAGACGAATACGCCCCGGGCTAGTCTCGGATTCACGCTACATTCTTTTCAAAAAAATTATATCCATTTCAGCAGTGACAGTAATGCAGTTTGCTCACGTGAAAGGTCAATACACATTTAAGAACCGAAGACAGGGAAAGACTGTGGATGGCCATGATGGAATGATTAGATTGTTTTTCTCCACAAATAGCTGTAGACTTTTTTTTTTTTTCCCCAAGGAGATTTTTATTTTGTTCATTTATCACAAATTCAGGTCGATTTACGCGTTAGGCAATGCTGAGGTTAATCATCAAAGAGAAAAATACCCATTACTCTCTCATATGTACCCATTTTAAATACTGCTGCCAAAGCCAAGGTTTCATTTTTTTCTTGCTCAGTGGCACAATGTTATGTTTGCTTGTTGAACAACTCTAATGCTTTTTGGAATACAAGAACCAAGCGCCTGCAGTGTCCAGACCGCACAATCCACATTTGTTCTTTGGGGATGGAAAGGTAAAAGCAATATATGTCTCTTGTGCTTTTCTGGTTATCAGTAATGCACAGAAAGGTGTGATTACTTGTACAAAACATGCCAAGTGCCCACCACTGCTCACACAGTGAGATGAAGGATGGCTGTGTTTAGGTTTGATTGCGAGAAGAAAGCGGGGTTCCAATAGGGAAGAGTGAGGATGTGGGGGTGATAAAACACGTCTTGTCCTGTACAGCTTCACTGGAACAGGACAGAGTATGGGGGGGTATGAAGGTGTTTCATATTGAGCCACATCCCTTCTGAGACTCTGAGCAGCGAGAGGGAGAGAGGGGAAAGGACCAGGGATTGCGAAGTGGAGAATGTAATTACTGCGGTGAATGTGCGGAAAACCCATGTGGATAACCAGCAAACTATCAACCATTTCTTCTTCTTCTTCTTCTTTCAGGCATGTACGGATATGGAGAGAGAGAGAGAGAGAGAGAGAGAGAGAGAGAGAGAAAGGGAGAGATCTTTGATGGAAAATGCCTTCCAGAGGCCTCGGTCCATGTTTTATTTATTTACTCAACTTTACATACACCAGACGAAACACAAGACAAAACCATCAGCTTGTAAAGCTGATAAATGAAATGAAAATGCAAATGAAAACAAACAGGCAAAACCTCATGTCTGATTTCACTGGAACCAAGCAGGAAGAGGTGACACGTGTAAGACAAGAAACTCGGTTCCTTGAAGTCTAGGGTTATGAAATCCCAGGGGGGTTTCTCAGAATCTATATCTACACCTGAGTGGCACACTTGAAATGAGAGCGGAACTTATAAAGGGTGAATCTAAATTTTACACCTCAAGCAGTCAGTAACCAGTGTGAACAGTGCAATTTTATGACGAAAAAAAAGAAATTAAAATAAAATCCTGTGGAGTGGGCTGTGTCTGAAGAGTTCAATCCAGACTGCGCAATTATACATATAAAAAACTGCCAAGTGCAAAACTGTGCTATTAATTAGCTCTAACCCTTTTTTTTTTCAATAATTTTATATAACCAGATCAAACAATAATTACAGAAAGTTTTCCAAGAATTATAGAAGGCTCTGTCACAGATTTGAGTCTGAGAAGCTATGATATTTGATGAAATTAACACACAGCTGGAATAATAATAATTATTATTATTATTATGAAAAAAGCCCAATTTGGAGAAAGTTGACACATTCTGAAAAGCGCAAACAATAAAAAAGGGGTGATTTGAAAAATCAATTTTATTGAAATCAGTACAACACATTAACACGTTAACTTATGAATTCAATTGTTTATCTAAAATATAATTGTATTTCAAATCTGATGACTGCAACTGACTCTAAAAACATTGGCGATGGAGCAATTTAGATCTAATAATGATGTGACAAGTTGCAATAATAAGGTGATGTTGCAATGGTGTGTTGATCAAGTTATGATATGAAAGGAGCCACCAAAAAAGGCCCTCAAGAGCAAAGATGAGTTGAGGCTCACCAATTTTCTAACAGATCTGGAAGCTTATATTTCCTCACTATGAGAACAATATTTCCCAAAGACAAATCAGTAAGGTCCACAGTACATAATATAATATAAAGATTAAATAGAATGTCAGTGCATAATGGGCAAGGCTGAAAACTATCTTTAAGTGCGTGTGATCTCCAGTCCCTCAGACAAGCATATCTTAATATGTAATATTTTGAAAACTCTTCGCCAGTCAGCCACACTTGCTGCTGCAACCACAAAAGCGAAGTAAAGCATTTTTATGAGAAACTGATACCAGCACAGCAGTGTAAGCAGTGGGTGATAGATTGACCTACCTACAGTCCTGATCTTTCTTCATTAGAAAATGTATGGTACATTCTGAAGTGAAACATTTAGCAAAAAAGGCCCTGAACAATTATACAACTGAAGACTTGCACAATGGAGGAAATTAGCAAAATTCCACAAGCTTTACTTGAAAAACTGGTGTCTTCAATGCGAAAAGCATATGGTAAACGGTTGAATTGCAAATCTTTTGAACTCTCTTGCGGGCTCTAAATTCGTTGACCAGGAATGGGGTGAGCGCCGCGCCAACGGGGTGTATCCAGGCGTATTTTGCAATTTAGTGCCCGGCGCAAGCACTCATCTGTCCCGCCTCTGTCCCTCCTGCCGGCGCAAGTGGCAAAGAGGGAGGAGAGAGGGCCTGAGTGGGTTTAACACAGCCGAGTCAAATCTTCACCAATCAAATGAGCTCCTCTCCTCACCTTTAAATATTGGAATAAAGAAGCCTCTGTCCTATATCTGCATGATGCGTTAATGCTGTATTTTACTTTGCTGCTTAAGGCATGTTTTCTGCACCGCTTACGTCCATATTAAGCATTACGAATATTAGTTAGCTGGCTAGCTAGGTCATTCACAAATTATTACCATTAGCGAACTTGAATGGAATTTCAAAATGAAACTACGTCAGATCATTCAAACTTATGAAGTTGGAATGAAATATGACAGTTGCTCATTTATTTCTTCTGCCTGTATCATTGGGAAGAGAAACGATGGATAGCGTGTTCCTATTATTACACCCTGTTGCTGCTTAAAATTTTGGGATTAACATGCATGGACAACGATGCAAGATACGTTACACATTTATTTCCAATATGCGATCTTAACTCAGTACGAGATCATAGCAATCAGTTTGTATTCCCTTCCCCCACTAAAAACGATAAAACCGAAGTGACAATAATAGTAGGTCTAGTATTAAGCCGCTTGCACACTGGACGCGAAAGGAATTTTTCGCAGAACAGATTAAATTCAAAGTCAATGCAAAGACGCGAATACACACGTGTATTCGCGTCTTTGCATTGACTTTGAATGTAATCAGTCGTGCGAAAAATTCCTTTCGCGTCTAGTGTGCAAGCGGCTTTACTGAGCATAGAACGCAAGCATTCTATATATATATATCGCACTGCCTGATGCCAAGGCAGTTTGTGGTTGGCTGAGAAAGATGTGAAGTCGTTAGTTTGCATCACAGATTCAGCTGCGTTGATTAAGCCAGGTCAAGTTTCCATTACGTGTGCCAACCGCCTTTGATCTGACATCAGGAAAATCGATATAGATACTATAATTTATGTCCTGATTCAGATAGTTACATTAAATAGTGGCTGCTGTAATAATTTATTGCATTGAAATGTGCCTGAAATTTTGGAAACCTGCCTGTGAGGTTTCGGTGACGCGTGCGCACTGTGCGCCGGTCAGCCAAATTACCAGTGCACAGAAAGTAAACCAGGTTGCAGCTGGCGAGCTCTCTGCGCACTTTCGTCGGAGCCTTTATCCACGAAATTGTCACTGCGTCATGATGAATATGTGACACCTCCCCCTACTATGTCACCACACCCATCTCGGCGCACGTCTGTCTACTAAATTGCCAAAGTGGCTGCACACAGTGTTGCACTGCACGAAATTACCACTGCGCGGGCTGCACAGGACGAAATTACCACTGCGTGGGCTACGCCACGCTGCGCCACCCTGCGCTGCACAAAGAAATTAGAGCCCATCATGTTCAACAAGCAATTAAATTCACTTCTTAAAACATAAAATAATGTGTTGTTGCACCGTTTTCATTCCTTTTTGATTTTATTGGTATCTTGCATGATGTGCGAGCATTTTTGGAATAGGAGTGATACCATTAATAGAGAAAAAAAAAAATACACTGTAGGAAGTTTTATTGCATGCATACAGAGTGACTTGTTTGATTATCACTCAGACATGAAAATGTTTTCAGTGGAAGCTTTGAACCCCAAAACTCGAGTGGGCAATAATGTACACATGCAAGCTTGCCAGATTCTGGGACAGCAACAGGGTAGCATGCAAAAGCCACCTCTGCATGCATCATACACAGGGCTTCTCAAATGCAAACCAGTGCAGCAAACAGCTTAGGTTGTTTATCTGATTCTGCATTAGCTGTCAGCTCAAAATACATTTTGCTTCCAACGTTTTTTTTATTTTGCTTGCTTTTGCAGCATACTATTATTATTCAGCAAAATAACTGAGAAAATTTCTCAGGGAAACACACCACAGCATATACACTGAACATGCATTCACTTTATTTTTCTTGCTTTGCTCTCTCAAAACCATCTCAATACAGAAGAAGAAGACAATAGCAATCAAACAATGAATCAGGGAAACCGCATGGATCTAAAAGTATCCATTTAGCTGCTGATTCCCTATAATGTTTTTTAAAGACAATGTTACATCTGTTGACTTCTACAGGTTTCTTTGTCATTTGTTATGTGTCCAGCGCTTGCAGTTTTGGCAGTGCATGGAAAGAGGAAGGAGCAGGATGAAGAAAGACAGTAGGGTGTAAATTGCAGGGCACAGTTTGTCATTGTGCAGATGTCTACCGATAGGGCTGCTCTCTGTGGTCCTGAAAGCTCTCGGGAAGGAGGCCAGATAAACCATGTGTTTCTGCCATAATTATTCCTTGTCATTACGTGGCCTTCTCTGGCAATTTATTTTGGTCATAAGCCCAGAATTCAGGAAGAAATAAAGACGCACAAAATTAGAGCCCAAAGCAGGCCACAACAGTGGATGCTAAGAGGATTTTAATTTATTTTTTGTCAACTTTTGATGCTTAGTCATGCACACGTTTTGTTAAATGTTTGAACTTTGATACTAAAAATAGACATGCAGTACTATACGAAACATGTATCTGTAATGTATAGTTGCACTGTTGCTGTTTGTTGTGAGTTAATGGCTGTATTATACAATATTACCTCAGCTGTTTGATTTAATCTCGTGTTGCAGGTGCTGATGTCCTTGTAATGAACATACGAGGACTCCAATCGCGGATCAAGCTCAGAAGAGCGTCTTTTATTAGACTGGGAATGTTCAATGCTCATGGTCAGAAAAAAACAGAAACAAGTCAGAGGCCAGAATCAGGAATATCACAGGTAATCAGAATCGTAAACCAGGGACAGGCAAGGGATCTATTAACCAGAAAATCCGTCAGCACAAAATACAGAAACAAAGGGGGATCTAAACTAAGGGAAATAGGGGAAAAGGGGAAAGGGTAATTGGATAGGGGAAAGGGAGACAAAGAAATTAACTAAACGAAGGGAATGCAAGGGAATATGGGAAAACGAAAGACTAGCAATCAAAATTCACAATCACTCGACGCAAATACAAAATATCAACTGGTAACAATGAAACACGCAGACAAATCTTACAACAATCGCAGAAGCTCACTAGAAAGAAAGGCAGAGACGGGACGACCAAGACTGAGCAAAGGAACGAAACGAATCGACACTGACAAGAGGAAAAGTGGGGTCTTTATAAACAAACTAATCAGAGTGTTTAGCCCAAGTAATAAAGGACAGCTGGAGAGGAGGCGGAATCTAGAACAGCAAAGGATGGTGATAGGACAGATTGGGGAAGTAGGTGTGCCCTGCTTCTTCAAACTAACTAATCACCGTGCCTAACTACTCTGCTCTAATGTGTAGTCCTACCCATTTCTAATCACCCGTGCCTCAGCTAAACTATTCTCAGGTGCAGACAGTTAACAAGCACAGGAAGAAGGAAGTAGGAAGTACCCAACCAGAAAAAACAGGGGAAGAGATTGTGAATGGAAACAAGACAAGACACCACACTTGGGAAACACAAAAGGGAGCTCAGTACAAGGAAGACAAGAGACAAGCATTCATAAAACATGAACAGTCACACTAGAAAACATTAACTAAACACAATGAAACTAATAAATCTAAGCAAAACATACAACATCAAACATAAAATCCTTAATTCACAACAGTCCTGTGTAGGTTAGTGTAGTGTGGTTTATAAATTGTGACTGCAGCCTGCTTCAGCAGGCCAAACAAGTGAAATCAATAAAAAGTGCTGCAAGTGGCAAATTTTCAGAGTATACTGTGCTGTTCTCCCACGTCCTTACAAAGACCGGTGAAAACTCTTTCAGTATTTCATGTTGAAAATAAATGCTTTTGCCATTTTTGAAATCTAAAGCAAATCATCAGCAAGAATTTATTTCTCACACCAGATTTATAATGCTCTCCAAATTGTACATACTGACAGAGGCTTTTCTTTCCAAAATATCAAAGAAGTTGGATGTTTCCCTAGCAACAGGTACAGTACAAAGAAAAGATAATCAACAAGTGCTATACATGTATTGACATTGCATCAGACATCCCAGGATAAGCTCTGCTGTCAAAAAAAGAACCAAGTCATATCAACAATCAGAGCTGAGTTTAGCTTTCCCTGCACTGAAATTCAATTCATGTAAGTCGCTTACTAAGCTGGCACTTGGACTGGTAAAACAGAGCTTAGTTTATAAATAATAGGCCCCCCTCCTGCAATACCATCATCTGACCGTTACCCGTTCCTTTATTTTCCATATACAATTTTGCCGAGAGTCCAGACTGAGGCCTTCTGCTTCAGCATTTTTGATGCAGTTTCTGTATATAGCGCAAAAAAAAAAAAAAAACTTTCACTTTCCATTGTAGTTAATGGAGTTTTCTAAAAGCGTTGCCATGGGATTTCATCTGCCTATGCAATCAATCCAGTTGCATCACTGACTGGTTTCTGTGAACCAATGGTGGGACACAGTGGAGCCTGACGTTGCGAGCTGTTTGCTTTTAGTATGTGAACACAATGCGAAGATCTTGGCTTTCACAAATGAACGGTAATAGATAAGTCTTGGTTTGTAAGACATGTATGGACGAGAGGGACCTAAAGGTAATGAGAACTGCATTGCCGCCAGCTGAACAATGACATTTAGTACATTACACGTTGACTCCTATCAAGAGCAGCTTACACAGCTTACATTCTCCGCACAACAATCCATTTATAGAGCAGAATATTTGCTGAATGGAACACCGGATACACACCACCTGGGAAAAAATGCTAGTGCTGTGGAGCCGTAAATCCATTTCCCCAGCCATTACACCACATTGCCATCCCAAAACAGTTGATTTACATGCTGTTACTCCAAAAGCTCTTCCAGTTTACAAGGCCCATCTTCTCAGTGAAAAGAAGCAATAAATGCTCTTCAGTCATGTCAAGGCATTCTGATCAGGAAGTTGCTGTGATGCTTACCCAAAAACAGCAAAGGGAAAAAAAAAATATTGCAAGGTTCACAGTCTGTGCTATATATTAATATATTGGCAGGGGAGCAAATAAAAAAGGGAGAGAGAGTTGAGTTGGAGGGTAGACAGGAAGGATGGGGAAATTGAAATGAGAAAGAGAGTGACTTTCACTAGAAGTGTTTTTTTTGTTTCAGTCACAGCTGCTGAAGAGGATTTATGTGAGGATCGATTGAAAAGTAATCTTTTTTTACAAGGCTATTGGCAGCATCAGAAATAAGAAGATTAAAAGAGGGACCATTCCCCCTGTTTGGGCAGAGATAAAAAAAAGGTGTCTGTGTCTGGCATGAGGATTTCTTTCCACAACCTTTCATTTCTCTCTGTGTGACTTGAACACCTTGATCAGGGCCTTATCTGCACAGCCGGGCCATAATCCTTGTTTGCACCAAGCTTTAGCCAAATAGAAACAAAAAGCCTGTCCTTTGTCAGTCTGATGGCCTTTTGTCTTCATCCAGTAATGGGACAGTCAAACAGAGTCCTGCCAACTAGAAAACCATGGTAGTATTGGTACTGGCTGTCAACATTAATTAAGGTGTTCTGCATGGCCCCACTCTTGAACCTCGTCAGTTTTTTGGACTGCTGGCTGAGAATAAACCACCAATATGCTAAAAACACAGTACAATGAGTTAACATACGCTATTTCATTGGATTGGCACAAAAACCTTGTGGAAAACGAGATGGTAATTTCTAAATTTTTTTTAAAATCTCTTAATTGGGATTTACATTTAAAATGCAGCCAAGAAATCCACTACATCCTCCATATGGTTAATAGCTTTCTGGATAAAATGAGCTAAAATGAGCCCAGAATCAGGAGGTGGGATGAAGTTTATAACCCACTGAGCCCAAACCAATTACCAATTCCAGTTGTTACGCATTACAACTTAATCTACTAGGTGGCTTTTTAAATTGTTTAAATCATTATGCAACAGAACTGCATTATATATATATATATATATATATATATATATATATATATATATATAATGGCTGATGGAGCCAAACCTTACATTCAAGCATCTGTGGAGGTGGAACAGCTGTGCAATCTTTGAATTTCATTGAAACCTACGCAGAGGAAATTTTATAGTGGCTACAAAGTAAGAATCAAAAATTTTCTTTTCAGAAAGCTAATGTAATCATGCTTGAGAGACATAGAAGAGAAAGGAAGAAATTTAGGCATGCAGTGCATCTCAAATATGTGTATTTGATTTAGAAATTAGTCATTTTGATTGCCGTGATAAAATTATGTCACACCTCATGGGCTATTTCTTTAGTGTGTTCATCATTTACAAACAGTACAACAAATAACCAAAAGCAGGACACCAAGATGGCTTGAAAGCTACAATTCACATCAATTAGCTTCATAATGAGGTCTAGTTATCATGTTTAAGGTATGGAACAGTGGCACAAACCAGGTGGAAGTTGTAATTAAAGTAAAATCCTGACCCACTCACAGGAAAAAACAAAAAAAAATGGAGCTCAGAGAGCAGATCTGTACTTCATGTCTGTATGATACAGCTAGATTTTGTGCAGAATGCATGTGTGTGTGTGTGTGTGTGTGTGTGCACGCACGTGCATGTTTGTATGCATTTGTGTGCGTGTATAACACATAGACTATATGTCGTATGCTGTCACTCCTGCAGAAATGCACACAACCATACATACATACAGATGTTAAATTAATATACAATATTTTGAATAAAAGTAGGGTTTTGGACATACTGTTGAGTATATGAACTTTGCTTGCCATTATTAGAATGCAAGGTTATCTAATGACAATTTTTAGGGTCATTGATGTTCTCCCTATTGGATACACTCAGCTCTGCTTGGGGAAATGATTTATAACTTATGAAGATGCACCTCAGAGCCTCTCATGGTATGGCCCAGGGCCCAGCCTGTCTCAAACACTGCTCCCCTTACCTTCTGCAGTGTCACCTGAGGGACAACCAGACAGAGCAGAGGACGGCAGAGAATTCATTTTGGGATTTTTACCCAAAGGAAAAAGTTCTCAGGTCAGAACAACAATGAAAGCAATAAAACATTGATAATCATTATTCCATTTTGATTTTATATTACCATTTTCATTCTGGTCATATAAAAGCCCTCAAAATGAAGTGATTTTTTTAATATACAAACCATCTGTACCTGTATTTCAAAAGTGCAACGCATCTCTCATGCACAAAAATACAATTTTAATCAAAGCTAAAAAAAAAAAAATGTAGGTTGTTTCTGTGATCAAAGAATGCTCATTATTAAGGCAGGTATGTGTAAATGCTAAAAAAAAAAAAAAAAAAAAAAAATCCTTTGGTGAAACAGCCACTGCAAATGTGGATTAATGTAAAAAATGTGGCATCATGACTTATTTGTTTATAGAGTAAACCTATTGGGCAGCTTGTACCTTGTCTACTAAGAAATTGGCACAGGCCAGAGGTATCTGTTCCAGAATGCACTTTTTTTGCATTTTTAGTTGCTAGACTCCTGAAGCTTCCTTCCCAAGGCTGGCTTCTGCCAATCTGAATTAAATGTTGCACCATCTGCCGAGGTGTCTTTCTATTTCACATACTGTATTTATTCATTCAAAAAGGATGCAGGTTCCAATAGAACACACCAGTTCCAGATGCAATTTAATGAGGGGAAATCAGAAATAATTTTGTAATTTTGGAGTATATATATATACACTTTGAGAGTAGATATGAAAGGTTAGGTTTAATGGCAAAGTTAGCCCTTTAACAGATTATTAGTTTCGCACAATATATTGGGTTTTAATGCCAGATCCCAAATTACACATTCACAACAGGAGGAACTTTGGAAAGTAGTTGTCTGCAAATGACCAAATAGTTCTGTGACTTGCAGACACGACAGTCCATTTTTTGATATACTTTAGTGGTAAGAGCCTGATCCTCCCTGCGACTCTTCTGCCCAAAATCTACATCTGGATTTCCATGTCTCACTCTGCCTTGTGCAATCCAATGGGAAAAGGGCAGAGCTTTCATTGCGATAGCTCTCTGCTTCAGCACTGGAGATCTGTGATTCATTACTACCAGAATGACAAGCAGAGAAATAACCACAGCAAAGTTGCCAGGAAAGATTCCGTAAAACACTGATGCGGTGCAGAGAAATCCCACTGAAACCCATACAAATCAATAAATCAATCTGGCAACCGACAGAGCAGCCTGCTTTCATATTTCACAGGGTAGGCTAAATGAAGTTGGTGCCATACTCAAGACTTTATAAAGGTTTTTTTTTTTTAATTATTATTATTATTTATTAATATAACACTCACTACATCCCGAGGCAATCAGTCCAATTACAGAGGGGAAAAGAAAACTCTGACTGTGATGTCAGCATGAAACACAAAGGGGATTTGATGTTCTGTAATATGTAAATGCATGGTGCAATACAGAGCTGTGAAAAAAGTGTTAGCTCCCCTCCAAATTCCTTCTATTTTTGCATATTTGTCAACCTTAAATGTTTCAGATCACCAATCGAATTTTAATATTAGACAAAGATATCTCAAGAAAACACCAAATGCAGATTTTAAATGAAGACCAAAAAGGAAAAATGATCCAAATTGTGCATTTTGGTATATTTTATATTATTATTATTATTATTATTATTATTATTATTATATTTATGATGATATAATAATATAATATATTATTATAATATTTTAGATTTTTTGCATATTTTTTCAGTGCTTTGTTTCAAAAATCGTTTTGAATTTTTAATTCATCATTTCTCCACAACGTGAAAATGTGACTGATCATTTTTCCATTGTGGTCTTCAAATGATAATTTCATTAAATGAAGGAAAAAAGCTCTCCAACCCCACCTAGCCCAAAGTGAAAAAGTTATTGCGCCCTCATTATTTAGCAAATAAAACAAATTTTACCATGTAGAGCCTGAACCATGAAATAATGGCCAGAAAATTCTACATTTTTGAAACTGAAGTATTTATAGGACCTACAAACAAATGTAAAAAAAAAAAAATTTGTTAAAATAATTTTCATATATGAAATTTATTTTGTATCATATATGATATTTTTATACAGTGAGGTCAAATTTCAAAACCTGGTCTCACTGCAACAAAATGGAAACTTTGGGGACTACAGTAACACCATCACACATGAATAAAATTGAGCTCATTGAATCTACAAGAGGTGGAGTTTTCCAATCATAGCCAATTTTTGAAATTCCAAGACTGTTTAGGGCCCCCTGTATACAAAAATATTCAAATAAAACTGGTGAAAATAACACATTGACACTGCATAAAAAAAAACCCAATTTTCTTTTTTGCTCACTGCATTTTTTTTTTTATTTATTAAAACTGCATGGGATTCTCATAAAATGAGCATGTCTGCAAGGGGGAGACTCATCAGTAATGGTAACCCATTTTCATTTAAATATCTTGAGGTCAGAGGTTAAAGGACCCCTGTAAAAATGGCCATGACAGTTTTTCCTTCATGAAAATTCAGCCAAACTTGGACGCATTACTTGGCCCACTTACCTAAAAGGTAGCTTGACATCAATGCAAATCACTGAATGCCTTAGGTCTTCTAGTTTCAGGCAATACCACTATCTTTGAGCTTGCTTAAAAGATGAGACTCATAAAAACAGTAATGTTACCGCTCCTGCAGATCTCTCAGGGATAAATACCTGTAATATCACATTTGATACATACGTTTTCAACTCGATTTTACTATGAAATAAGCAACAGAACATTGTGTGTTTATAAGTTGCTTCAATCCAGTAAATATTCATACTGAATCATAAATAACAATATTAAAGTTAATCTGAAATCCACTCTAACGTTGTCAAAATTAGAAAAGATTTCTGTGAAAAAAACACCACTTGCAGGTTAGTGAATGGGAGCAGCCATCTTTGATTTTGTTTTCTAAGGGCCTTTACTGCCTGCACTGCACAGTCCACCATGGGGGCAGATGAAATGCATCAACTTGCATACAACAGGATTTTGAGAAAAGTATTGATCATGAGCAGGGGCAGATGAAGCGGGGGGTTCGGGGCTGGTTGTTCCAAAGTGTGGCAATGCTCCAAGGGCAATGCCCTAGTTGAGGGGCTATGGGGGGGAAAGTCATCCACAAGCTGACAATATTTTAACCTCATAAGGTGCATTGGAGGCCTCTCCTGGTGTCTATTTACAATGCATACATGTGTAAATCGTATAGTTTTCACATACCTTTGACATAACAACATGCTGCTTGATGTAAAATAATGATAGTATGACACTATTATCATTTTTAAAAATTACTCTCACAACAATGCACTATTGCACAGGAAGAAACAGACAAAAACGATATACAGTAATTACAGTAATTTACTCATGAAAGCAGACGGCGAGGGACAGAAAGAGAATACAGAATTCCCTCAAAGGAAATCCTTTGCAAGTAGGTGCATATGGGACCTGAACTTTGTGGCATAGGAGTCTACAGCTGCTTCAGTGTCAACAGGAATGTCACAATGGACCCTAATGAGCACAAGACAATTCAGGCGGCATCCCCCATTGACAGGCGCATGCAGTTTTTCTGCGATTCGCTTTGGCATTCTTCAGCTAAATAAAGTGACGAATACACTGATGGTCTGTACACAATGTGCAATAGATAATCTGCAACACCAGCAAGTCTTTCTTCTTCACAAATTCCTCTCTAGTCTAGAGCTTTCTTTTGCACTCCCGCTGGCAAAATTCTTTTCCCCAAACAATACGTCAATGGAGTCTATTTAGAGGGTTCTGATTGGCTCTGGCACCGAGGTCAGTTTGCCTCATAATAATTTATCAGCAGGATGAAAACAATGCATACCAGCCAATCAACTTCTCAGGAGGGCATGCACACTCAAGCAAAGGGAAGTACTGGCCCTCTTATGTTTGGTCACTTTCAATGGGATCACTCACAAGTGAGTCTTGGCACCAAGATTGGAGTTGAAAACAAAAGAGGTTTTAAGAAAACTGTTAATAAAGGTGGACTGACTAAACGGCTTGCTTATTGATTATGTCATGGCAGCTAGACTGCGTTACACTGCTATGTATGCAATCGCGTATTATGTTACACTTGATATTTCCATCTTCACGGCTAGCTAACGTTAACTCAGGTAGATCTTTGCAAATCATCATTTTTACGTGATATGATTTGGCTTTTGTCTTAACTTTATTAACGCAATTAGCTGTAATAGACATGAACTTATCTTATTGATTTCACCAATAGTTATGCTAGCGATATTTGTTTCAGGTTTCATAGCACCATGCAGATAATTAGTCTCATGCACAAGGCATGTGCTAAACATTCCTGATCCTTCCAAACACAAGTGTGGGTTTTACAGTGCTTTGTCAATGAAACTGATCTGAAAATAATCTGATGCATATTGCATTTGCCATATGTGAAATTGACTTTATGAGCCTGTCACGATCCATGTAGCAGGCAGCGCTAATTTTAATTGATAAAATAAATCACACAATTATAACTAAACGCCAAGTAATAAAAAAGGCTTTAGAAAGAGAATAAGGCAAAAGCTCTGAGGGTCACGCCTGAGGGATCGACGGTTCAGTCAGGCGAGCGCACGACTTCTTTCCTCTCAGCTGACAGGACTGTTAGATGACAGCTAGCACAATCTGTACTGGGTACATGGCAGTGACGGGCTGCACACGTCAGTGAAAGGATCTGCGGGGACAACTAGCTCCCTCCTGTCACTGCTTTTAATTACAACACGCCCGGCGGGAGTGAAAAGCCATTGGCAGCAATTACCGGTTATTGTTAAGCAGCGGGGCTCGACTTGACGACAGCATCACATTGGTTTAATGGGAGTTAGTGACTGAGCATGCATGCGTTTTCCCACCATGTGAACACTTCTTCCCCTTTTTCCCTTTTTAGAAAAAAAAAACTCAAGGCATCAAGAATTGAATCCTTCATGACAGAACAGAAAGAATTGCCATTGAGCGCGGTAGGCCGTTTGTCAAAAGAAAACATCACAGGAGAAAATCAAAATAACGAATTTGCATGAATAAACATTGTGACAGTAAAGAGACCTCCCTTTCCAGTCCTGTGACGGCGCTGTTCATGTTTGTGCATACACTTGGGATGTATTGTGACCATTCGGATAAATCTGCAATTATAAACGTTTTTAACACGCTTTGTTGGTGCACCTAAAGCTTTGACTTTAGTGTACAACCTTACACACCACCTATCCCCTCCAACATTTCAGGTTGGAGTTTCACAAAACCATGTCCGCACGCTCCATCTCTTATTTATTTATTTATTTATTTAGCTGTTGACTCGTAGTTGCGTGAAGGCAGCTGATGTATCGATTGATTTCGAATCGCCCGGGGGAAAAACATGGACAGAGATGAAAAGGCTGCAGCGTCTCCCTGCTTTACCATGCCCTCGGCTAACGCTCCAGAGAACAAGACAGAAAAAAAAACTAACTCAGGGCGAAAGAACACAAGAACATCAGATGAGTTTACATGCTCCAAACACATCAAAAGGAAAGCCTTATGAAGGAAATGTTTATTCATTAATTTGTTTGATTTATTTTGGCAGTTTGCTACAGGCTGGTATATGGCTCTAAGTTCATACTTTGTTTGTGATAACACAAATGTGGAGGACAAAGTACGGATTAAGAATGAGCCCATTTGGGCCAAAGTGAAACCAACTGTTAAGTGGAAAATACTGTTAATGAAGAGATTATTTGTTTTGAAAGCAGATTGTTTATGTTTTTCCTTGGCAGCCACAGTCAGTGAATTTTAATTCAGAAAGATTACAGTAATTCTGCTCTCAGTAAAGAAGTTCCTGCGATTCAGTTTATGTCTAAGATATCAGTTCTCATAATTCAATTAATTTCTTTTAGAGTTCTGTCGCTGATTTTCTAATGGCTGGCAGAAACAGAGAGAAATAACTGAAATCTTGATAGAACATCAAACTGTTCATATTAAATATGTTAAGCTACTTTTCCTTTTACAGTTGTGTTTAAAAAAATAGCAGTGTGTTAAAGAATGTGAATAAAGTGCAAATATTTTTTAATAACCTTCAGTTCCATATTTCAAATGTATTGGGAACATTACACATTCAATTCCAAATCAAAGCATTAGAAAATTTAATCAAGTCTGTGTTATTTTTTACAGGAAGCAAAGAAAAGGAATATTAATCTGTTCAAAAAATAGCAGTGTCAACAATTTTCTCTTCAAACTCAAGTACTTAATTTAACTCAAGCTTTTTAACTTCACTTTAAATTACTGAAAAAATATTTAGTAACATAACCATTGTTTTTGATAACTGCTACGCATCTGCATCGAGTCAAGCAACTTCTGGCACCAAGAAACAGATATTTCAGTCCAGGATGAACAAACTGCATTCCACAGGTCCAGTGAGTTTTTGGGTTTTGCTTCAGAAAATGGATTTTTAATGTCACCCCACAAGTTTTCAATGGGGGTTGAGGTCAGGGATTGAGCTGGCCACTCCAGTACCTCAATTCTGTTTGTCTGGAACCAAGATGTTGCTTGCTAACTCATGTGTTTGGGGTCGTTGTCTAGTTGAAAGACCCATTTCAGGGACATTTCTTCTTTGGCTTATGGCAACATGATCTCTTCAAGTATTTTGATGCATTCAAACTGATCCATAATACCTGGTAAATGATAAATAGGCCCAACATCCTATGAAAAACATCCTCATACCATAATTTTTGCACCACCATGCTTCACTGTCCTCACAGTGTACTGTGGCTTGAATTCAGCGCCTGAGGGTCATCTGACATATTGTCGATGACTACTAGACCCCAAAAGAACAATTTTACTCTCATCAGTCCACAGAATGTTTCGCCATTTCTCTTTGGGCCAATTGATGTGTTTTAACCGGTTCTGCACATGCCATTTATTCAACAATTAAGCTTTATGGGGGCTTCTTGCTGATTGCTTAGCTTTGATCATATGTCTTCTGACTGTAACAGCACTTACAGGTAATCTTATATCATCTTTGATTTTTCTGGAGGTGATGATTGGCTGAATCTTTGCCATTCTGACTATTCTTTGATCCGTTTTAACAGTAGTTGCTCGTTTCCTTCTGCATGTTTCAGGTTTTTTTTTTTGCCATTTTAAAGCAGTTGAGATCATTTTAGCAGAGCATTTTATTATTTGCTGCACTTCTTTATACATTTTCCCCTCTCTCATCAACTTTTTAATCAAAGTACATTGTTCTAACTGTTTACAGTAGCCAATTACGTGTTTGGAACCGCCTATTTTACTTCAGCAGGAAATATATTTTATAACAATGTGTGAAACATTTGCTTCCCTTCTTCCTCAATAAAGGACAATAAATGAGACGTGTGTCTTCACAGAATAAATAAGTTCTCTAATTCCACACTACTATTATTTTGAACACAACCCTTTGAATGAATGAGTCAATTTCTCAGAACGAGTAACGTGCATGTCATTACAGTTGGGTTTGTTGTTTTTCTATGACAGTATGACATCTGCAAGTAAATTATTTGCCATGGAGGAATATCTCTACTATTAATAAGAGTGGTTCATCAGGTTATTGACAATGCACTGCTATTTTTTGAACATAACTCTGTTTCTATTTCTTCTTTTTTGAATTTGAGTCTTTTTTTTCCCAGCATGAAATTCCTGACCTTGAATTGTCCACCATTAACATTCCCATTCTACTTATTCTCAAAAGACTAACTTATTCACATGTAAGTACATCAAAGTGTACCAGACGAAACCCTTAGCAGTGCAATCTTATTGTAGTTGCTTAACAACTCTGATTGTGTCATTATTATTTTTTCAAGAACAGGAGTTTCGCTCCAATCCTGATGCATTGCCCAGCTGTTCCACTTCTAGCAGTTTTTCAAATGCTCTGAGCACATTAAATGCCAAGTGTTTGTGCTTATGTATGATTAATATGTGCCTGTGTATTTATATGTATGCTCATGTTTGTGTATACAATTGTGCTTACTGTAAATGTGAAATGTCTCTGTTTTCAAACCAGCCATTCGGATGTGAAATGTTTTTCTCTCTTCGGAGGTTATGTCAGCTACTTAACGATGAGCCCTTACTGGACGTCATCACAGACCAGCATCGCAGAATCTCTGTGCAATAAAACCTTGACTTTATTTTCACCCTCGAATCAATGAAAGCAGCACAATCCTGCTGGAGTCACATGGTGATGGAGGGGTGAGTGGAGAGAATGAATAGAGAGGATTACATCTAGGCAGGAGGAAATTGCAGGAAAAATGATAAGAGGACTGGTCATCAGCGGGCTCAGTGTCGCCCCCTATCCTGAGGAACGGCAGCGCGTGAAGGCTGTAAAAGACTAAACGGTTGCTGTGTCGAGGGTGGGGGGGAGGGCGACAGGGATTAGATTAGTCCTCATTACTCGGTATCTGTGTCAGCCCTTTGCCAGTCCCCTGAGGCACTGACAATGGGGAGGAATGACAATTAAGAGAGAGAAAGACATCTTTCACCACTGCCTCCAAATCATGCTTGCCTCTGGAGGGCCTTTCAATGATGGTTTCCCTTTCTTTGATAACACCAGCAGCTTTCCTTCATTAACGAGTACACAAACACTCTCTTATATCTCAGTCTCAAATACACACACACTCTCTCTCTCTATCTCTCTCTCTCTCTGTCTCTCACTCTTTCTTGCGTTATATGATCTCAAATAGACACACAGATACACACAAATGCACAGGCACACATACAAACACATACACTTTCTCTCTATCTCCATCATAAATCACGTTTTCAAACAAACACACACATACACAGATGCACGCACACATACACACACTCTACATCACGTTGTAAGACACGCACACACAAGAATGCACTCGTTTTTGAGGACTGTGTCTGACAAAAATGTTGAACAAATATATATTTTTTTCGATTACACTAAGAGAGCTCCTTGTGCATAGTCTATATCTGTGTCCATTTGAACACTTCTCTCAGATAACAAAGTTAAAATCTTCATAAATGAGGAAGAAATAATTACACTGCAATGGCAGTAAAGACACAAAGATGCTTTTCACAATGATGGTTGTTATAATAAAATGAGTAATGTCTTGAGCATAAGCTTTACTGCAAAAAGCAGTCAAAAATATCATCTATCCTTCACATTCATTTCCTTTTCATTTCTTCCAAATAGTTTAATATACCTACAAGTACATATAATGGTCTTCAAAAAGTCTAACCACATTGGGAAAACAATATAGTGCCGAGGGGGAAAAAACTTAATATGTCATTATGTGTTTTGACATTCTGTTCATCTTCAGGGAACTGGGTTTCTAAATAATTCCATAAAAAAATGTTTTTCCCATATACTGTATACCTCAATGCCAACATTGGCCTATTCCTCTCGTAAATCTGTTGCTGTCTTGTAAATGACTAATAGACAGTGTCTTGTGTCATCAGCTGCCTAGTGTAAGCTTGCAATGTTTTCAGGTGATGAACAATATTTGAAATTATTTATTATTTATTTACTTTCGCCATGGAGGGGAATTTAGATTTTTTTTAATGAAGATAGCTTCTCATCTGATTTGGGTATCAACATATTCTAATATACAATAAAATGAATGATTAGCAGTCCCCATTAGGAGTTCCTAATCTCAACAATCTCTGTACTACCTGTTATTCTGTCTGTCAGTACACAGACCATCATAGTTTGAATAGCATATCATCGCTCCCAAATGCTATCACTGCTGGTGATCTGTGCACCTTGGGATTTCTGCTGTTCTTTCATTTCACATCCACTATAACTCACATTTATTTCCATGTAATTTGCTCTGTGACAGTTCCTTTGTGAAGAAGATCTCTCTGTTTTATGGAATATGACTGAATGATTGATTAATCATAGGTAAAAGAATTTCTTCTTTCCCCTTCCTCCCTCTCCGTCCTTCTCTCTCACGTCTTTGCTTTTCTCATCATGGTGGGGTTGTTTCATCTGCACTTTCTGAATTCAGGTTGCATGCTGATGATTTGAATAGACACGACTGCTGAGAGAAAAAATGTGCGTATTCACTCACATAAGCAGACTCACATACACAAATTCACAGACATACACATATCACTTTCAGACATACGAGCACACACATGCACACGGAAACGCACACATGCGCACAGGGCACCTTCACTATGCTGTGACACTTGAGATTACCAACCTGCCCATGAGAAAGACTGATACATTTTGCCAAGCTTCAGACGCGAACACAACAATTGCAGATGAATGCGTGGAAATTGTAGTTCCGCAAAAGTGAAGAGAAGAGAAAAAAAAAACCTTGCAGAGGTCGACTCGGGACACAGATAAAAGACAAGAGGAGGGGGGCTGGTTTAGACCCCCACCCACCCGAGGGGAGAGAACTGTTGTGGAAAGCTCATAAAAACAGACGTTTGCCGCTCAGCCTCTAATGGTGAAAGAGGCAGAGCCACTCATTGTTGTGGATGAAAAGTAATTTCCTTCCCTTCAGAGAGGAGCTCTGTTCCTCCTTCACATTCACAACTTCCTCGCACATTTGCTGAAGGTCTTTGCGCGGGCGTTGAAGGCTTGCAGGAGATATTCTGCATACATTACCCATACACCCCCACTCTCACCACCTGCCTGCCTGTTGCTGTATATGCCTGGGGTGCTCTCCCAGGGGTGATGTGCTTTCCCTGGGTTTGAAAGCATGTCACTTTGAAGCTCTCTCAGTCAACATACATTAAATGCATCCACAAGGTTATTTTAGCACTGAGAAAGGCAAAGCTTAAAGAATAACTTTGGTGCCAGATTTGTAGGGAACATAACAGTTCGTAATTTCCTGAATAAAAGCTTTTTTCCATTTTCCAAGTGATATAATCATGTTTTTATAGTATTTTTTTTTAAAAAAACATGCATTAGAACATTGCCATTTAGGAGTTTTTGCTTTTTGAGATGACATTCGTGCAGACAATTGATGGCAGACACAATTTTGCTTTTTAAGGTGACATTTGTGCAGAAAATTGGTGGCAGACACAAAGTATCTGGTACAGTATGTGCACATACTGTATCATTAATTGAATTAAAATTATTTTCCGGAACTAATTGAAATATACTGAATTTCCAAACCTTTTCGAAACAGTGACATAAAACACCTAATAAATAATCTGTGGCCAATCCTATCTAGTGAGTGACGGCCGGAGAGTGACAATGCAGGTGGTTGAACAGAGGAAGTCCACTGTATGCTAAAGCAGGTGGCAACCTGGAAACAAGCCATTTTAACCCTTGAAGAGTAAGATCAGAAATATATTGCTGGATCTTTTTTCTTTTGACAGATCATTCTAATCCTGATGCAACAATCACTACTGGTCACTGAAAACAATGGAGACCCTGAATTCCGACTGAGAAACCTGAGAGAAAAAACAAAAATCAACTCCACATTGGGATAATGTTCTGGTCTCACTCTCTGTACAGTGCGCCTCTGTCCTGTAGCTGAGCCGATGATGTTGACTGATTAGTACTTTCAGTTGGGTCTGGTGAGAAAACTGTAACTTAATGCTTAGGGACCTGAGCTGGTGATGGCAAGGTTAAGGTAGGTTTGCTTCCTCTGTGGGATACTGTTGTTGTACCCCTCAGCAAGATATTTAACCTAAATTGTGCACAAAACCATCTGTTTAAAAATAATATAAGGTTTATGAGTGGCTCTATGTAAAATGGCAAAAAAATCTAAATGGCACATCAATAATGACACTCTGAATATATTCACACCTAAAAAAACTCTTATTAGAATAATATTGAAAAAATCATAAAGCATAATGGAAAACAATAAAGAATAAAAAAAAAAACATTTCTTATTTGTTCCATGGAGACATTAATGTGTATGGCAGTAAGAGATAAGTGCAGCTTTAGAACTGGAGCTTTTCAATAAGAAGACGGAGACATCTTGTGAAGAAGAGAACAAAACTCGCGACTGTCATGGCAGTTTGACAAACGGAGCAGGGGGTACTTTTATTCTCTCTTTTACTCTCACTCTCTTTCTCTTTCTCCCCTTCTCTCATTCTCACTTCTTTTAATTTCAGTGAAGAATGTAAGCCCACCATCACAACTCCATTATAAGAGAAGATCATGGTAGAGCAGTTTATTGACTAAAGTTTTACGCGCAGTAGGCATAAACAAACCCGCAGTAATGTGGGCCTGTAGCATTTTGAATGGATTTTCCAGAAGAAAAGCGCCATCCAGATTAAATGTCATAAATGTTATAATAGCCCCATTGCTTACCACAATACACAAAACAAATCAAACGAATTGAAATTTAATGGGGTCACACCATATATTCATCCATACCCTCTGGTCTCTCACTCAAAAAGCGGAAATTTCAAGGATGATTCAGCCAGTAGTTTCAGCAGGGAAAAGTGTTTACCCAAAAGACTCAAAGATTTGACCTTTGCGATTAACAATATCCTCGGGTTTGAGTGAATATCAGTCGTACACAGTCCTCATTGGTGAGACGTGATTGATTCCACCTCGCCATACTTGGGGGGTTTAAGTGAACCAGTGTACCAACAGTTACTTTAGCCTTGACTTACAGTACATGTGGCAAATCCTCATTGCTTACCTAACATTACTAGTGAAAAGGCACAACAGTCTTAAAACTGTTGCTCACCCCCTGTGTTTGTTCAGTTCTCATCACTTCGGAGGTTCAGGTGCTTTATTAAGGTACTGATTGTCTAACACCAAAACATTTTCTTTAGCCACAGAGCCTTTGCTTTTTGGAAATAATAACCTATAAATGTTTTGTCTTCAACGGAAAACCTTAGTATATTAGCTAAAGTATTAAGAAATGAACAAAATCAGGCTGTTTGCAGGGCAAACAAGTTTTATGAATTTGTTGTGATGTCACTCCTTTCATATCTAAGATCTCTCAACTCGTGTCATTGGCAACTAAAATCTGGAGTGCTGTCATTGGCTGATATTAGAGTATGCCAAAGAAGGGGGTTTCCACTATGTTGCATACAGTACATGGCTAAAGTTACACAGGCAGTCCTTAGTGTGGAGCTGTTTTTCATTGCTCAGTATGAGGAAACTTACCATGCTACAGCATACAATGATATTTTAGATTATTATGTGCCTTCAACAGTTTGGACAAGATCCTTTAATGTTTCAGCATGGCAATATCTCCATGGACTGTAAGGAATATGGCCCAACCACGGTTTGTTGAGCTGAGTGTACAGCGACTTGACTAGCCTCCAAAGAGCCCTGACCTCAACTCCACAAAAATACTGCCGGGATCAATTCAATAGCCAACTTTGAGCCACCCTTAACCACCAAACATCTCTTCCTGACTTCACTAATACCTAACTGGAGGGAATTACACCAAATTCCAGCAGCACTCTTCTACCATTCAGCGGAATGAATGAACATAATGAAAGAGAGACCAACTTTACATTAATGCCCATAATTTTGAGCTGGTGAAGTATCTGTAGCATAATTGCTAATCGACAAGCATGACTGGAAGGTCAACATGATTCACATGAGAATTGTACTTTCTTTCTGAAGTCCTGTAACTAGTCAATCAGTCATCCATCAGTATAGTGCACAGTCCCAAGTGCGTAACTGTGCCAGCAAATGGTAAGGTTACCCCCTATGCTGAATGAGGCCATTCAAAAAAAGTGTCCTGGCATGTTCACTTTATTTCATTGAGATATAATATTGCCAGCAGCTTAAATGAATCAGCATGGCAGATTGATAATGCCTGCTACACGCATGGACACCTGGCTAACAGCAGATCCTGCCTGTACTTGCAATATAATTGGTTTAAGAAGTGTGCTCATGTGTGTCTGTGAGGGGGTTTGTGTGTGTGTGTGTGTGTGTACATGAATGCACTACTGTATTGTAGTCTCTGCCTGCATGCAGTGTGTCAGTTGTGGAGCACAAGTGGTTCTTTCTAAGCCTCCAATCCGTGGGAATGAGGGATGCCGTCAGGTGAAGGGAAGTTGATCCAATGAAACTTACAGACCTCTATTAGGATTGAGGAGATATGTCACGATTTGGGAGGCGCCAGATCCCGTCCACCATATTGGGGGTAACGCTATCGGTTGCCATGGGTGACGGCAAGGCAGAGACAGTGCAGGAAAGACAGCTTGAGTAATTGTCGCAGCGTTTTAACCAAAAAAATGGAGAGGACAAAGCCAAAGGAAAATGCTATTTACAGAGAGAAACTTACCGCCATAGCCAAGCGGCGATATTTGGATAAACTGACAGAGATTAACCATGTTGACCAGTACGAGCTGCCGGCAGCAGAGTGGGACAGAAAGCTTGACAGTCTACCACCGTGTACCTACATTGTCACCGTCAACTACCTGGTTTTTGGCATCAGTTATTATATGATGCAGGAATTCAAAAGCCTGAAGTCCCTGGAGTGCTACAACGTCAGGTTCACTTTGCGGCTTTAAGCGTCGACAAAATAAACACATTCAGAGACATTTTTAGAGAACTTACCTGAATGAAAATGCTGAGAACACACTCTCATCAACTGGGAGATGTGGTCGAATGTAATGTCCTTTCTTCTAATAGCGGTCACCCAAGCCATCCGGCCTCTCTTTGTCACCTTGGAGACATGCTCTCCTTCAAATTTCTTCCATTTCGGGAAACGCAAAAAACTTAACTCACGGTTGGAAGACACACTGGAGCAGTTTTTTACACAACAGTGTTTTCCAGGCATCTTAAACACCGAGCTTTTCTTACAGTACTGTGAAATCCAGTGGCGGGCGGTGGACAGAGAACAAGGAGGGCGATAAACATGTCTTTAAACTGCTTATTTGTCTTGATCTGTTTTCAATCAATTTCCCTCGTAAAAGACACTTGAACTTTCCCCTCTCAGGTGTAGCTAATTGTCTTCGTTAAGACGAGAAATCAAACGCACCAGTTGAACGCAAAAAAAAGAGCGCATTTCAATCTTTTTCAATTAAACAATCATTACGCACAAGTTTGACGACTTGCTTAGGATCTGACAAAATTTAACACGGAAAATCCACAGTGGTTTTTTTCGTGAAGAGTTGCCTATTAAGGCATGTGAATTAAACATTTTATAGAATTTATTGTTCACTCGCCTAAACATTTCATTATAAGGGAAACTAACATGTTGACCCAGAACAATGATTGAAATCGGGTCACTAATCTCATCCGTTTCAAGGGATGTTTTCCGCCCCAC
The DNA here is from genome assembly GCA_029692085.1 of Gymnothorax javanicus. NCBI lineage: Eukaryota > Metazoa > Chordata > Actinopteri > Anguilliformes > Muraenidae > Gymnothorax > Gymnothorax javanicus. The sequence goes on along the minus strand of CM056194.1, from coordinate 29,755,743 downwards.
CAGTTTTCCGTCCACCGCCCACCACTGGTGAAATCACAAGCACCTCCTCAGCTGACAGCAATAAACAATGAAGACACTCTGGGGGGAATCCCTCCAAAATGGTGGATTGGGGGCGGGGCCTTGGGTCGTGACGACAACTCCTCAATCCTAATATGGGTCTGTAAAATGCAGCGGCTGTATTCAAACTCATGAAACTTTAGGAGGATTTTAAATTCGAGAGGAGATCCCAAGGTTTCCAATGACCCCAAATACAACCTGTTAAATAACTGGGAAATGTGCATAAAATGATGCACAAGATCTAGATCATTTCCATTTGTTGTAATGCTGTAGCCACAAAAACATACCGTCCTGGGTTTGAATATTTTTCTCTGTATAAGTGTGGTGTAGCTTTAGTAAAGTGCTGCAACCAGCGAGCCCAGTCTCATCTTAACTCGTCATATAGTTACGATATTTGACCAAGCGTCAATATACAACAATAAAGGAGGCATTTGGCGTCCTTATTTGACACCAGTTTAACGCCTTTCTGCAGATGTAGACGCCTGCGGACATAGAGCAGCTCTTTTTATGGACGCAGTTGCACTACTCTCTCACTAGATGGCAACCCCGGATCAGTTATTGAATATTCACAAGCAAGCAGAGCTCGAACGGAGTCTAGAATATTGACGAGTTCACTCCTATCCCTGTTTTTCAGGAGTTGCATGAATTCAACTCCTCAGCTAAGCCTGATGTGCAAACTTCTCAATATCCTTGCCCACAGTATAAAAAAAAAAGATCTCTTGCAACAGAAAAATTTGTTATTCTCTGTAGCAACCACTTCAGTTACAGTGACCCAATGGTATTCCAAGTAGTTAAAAAAAATCTGTTTCCTGAGGCAAAAATTTGCCATGGTATTGACACTATGTCATTCTACTATCAATTTCAGTCATCACATATTAAAAACGCGCAATTTTCTATCGTGGATTAACGCGTAGATATGTCGGTTGAAGAATTTAGCTGTCTTCTAGAGCCTCATACAAGCTCTCACGGAAATCCAATCACTTTAATGGTGATTCAATGGTATCTGCGTGAAAGCCCAGCTGTAGTTCACACCCACGTGAAATTCCCCTGGTAATTACCAGTTGGTTGACACAATTTTTTCCAATTGCAGACAGTATGAGCTTTCCTCAGTAAGTGAAAGACATTGATTGGGCCTTAAAAAACATATTAAACTACTTGCGTAATAGGGTTACGTTGTATTCAATAAACTTTACGCAGTTCAGACTGACGTGGTTGCATGGGAACAAAAAACCTCAGAACTGAGCCTGGAGAACTGAGCTTATTTGCGGGATGGAAATGTGATTCTAAGATGAAAAATAGCAGTTATTCTGAATGGAACAGACAGGAGGGCTGACAGCATTGATACTTTTGAGGAGCAGCTTAATAATTCTTTTGAAAAGTGAGTAAAGCTGTCTTTGTATGGTGTAGCTCTATCTTACTTTTAGCCAGCTAGCTAACTAGCCAGCTATTTCTTATTTTTGGTTTACCACCGTGATCACAGAGCTAGTTTGTCACACTGGGTAACAAAAGAGTAGTCCATACTGCAGTGTGCTGGCATTTTTCTTAACTCGGCGATCAGTTTTAGAATTTATACCACATTCAATGAAACGGAATGCCTTGCATTTTTGTTCTTTTAAAGTGCGAACAGCTATTACTGTGACCTGAGTTATACTTGTTCCATAGAGGGTGTGAAAAGCGCTGTCACAAGCTTGGGTTTCGCTGGGATGATCGGAATTGTAAACAGCAAGCTTTCCGTCTGAATGATCGATCTGACCGTAAAATAAGCAGTTCCTCTAATGAGTAGCTGTGCATGCTGACGCGGCTTTGTAGATAAATGGACGAGACACTCAACTTTATCTTGGAGAAAAGGCATGTTTTTGATTTGGAGAGGTCACTGGTGACCATTGATGTCCAGCTACGCCTATATTGATAAACTCATGCTAAATTCAACCAGAAAATCATCCATTCATATTGAACTTCATGAATACAAAGTTGATTTGCGTTAAAAATATGATTATTTTATTAATTGAAAGTGCGCCATTTTCAAGGCTCAGGGAGTTTGGGGAGCCACCTGGATAGCTATCTTATTTGGCTTATAAAAAGTGGATAATTTAATATTTCATGTTCAGATGAGGAGCACTTGTGGTCTAGGAGTTTATTATCCAAGAAATGTATTGTTTTAACCCCCAGCCATTTTTCAATCCTCAGAATTATTTTTTTTTTTAGTTTCAATGGTGAATTCTCAGGAAGATTTTTTTATGTTTGCAGCCCATTTTCTCTACCAAAATTATGAAAATAAACTGAAACTGTTATGGTTCTGCCTCATGTGTGTTGTCTTTGTGCTTATTTGTGCTTGTGATTTACTTTCGTTTTATTTTTCAGCTTTCATTCCCGCCGTCTGATGTTCGATTCTCGCTTTGCCCAAACTCCAGTGATGTCGTGTGACATGCCTGCGTCTCATTGTCCAATCACGTGTCCTCATTCGGAATCGGCTGCGGTATTTCATTCATTACTTCCACCTGTGCTTGATTCTGGGTCTCGCTAAACTCTGAGTGAATGCGTTCTCTGATAGGCTAATTACTAACCCGTACTAACCAGCACTTAGTTGAGGGTGACTGTAAATATTTTGTCACGTAATATTAACCTTTATTAACTCATGAGCGAGTGCAAGTGTTTCTAGCTTTTGTAATTCCTGCCTAAGCTTTCCCTGATTAACTGCGTTTAAATCTGTGCATTCCTTTGCTTCTCTCATGGTGCTTTTTACTCGTCATGTTTAGATTACCTCAATCTAAACTGTCTAGCTTGATTGATTGTCTTAGAGTCTTGTCTCGAGTCATTATTGTTAACCCGGTTCTCGTGTAATTGTTTTATTAATCCTATGTGTTTCTGTTCCATTCGAGATTGCATTCCGAGTCCCCGCCTCCTCTCGTGGCTATATCTGTGGCAAAGTGAGAAGCGACATCAGACGGAACTTTGTATTGGCTTTGCTCTGCATTGTGAAATCTTCGTTCCTGTGCCTTCCCGAGTATTTCCTTTGTATGATTCCCGAGCCTTGTGTTTTGCTGCGCCCACGTCTTGTCTGCCCTTTGTCTAAGTCTCCCAGTGTGTCCGTCAGTTTAGTTAGGTCCAGTTTTTGTTTTTCTAGTTTATCCACTCTAGGAGTGAGTACTTCTGTTTCCCCCTGCCTTGGGCAGTGTACTTTAGTTTTCCCATTTGTTCAGTGCACGTGCACGGTGTTTTGTTTCTGGCCTGTGTGCCCATTTTCTCCCAGTGTTTTGTGTTTTAATAAACACTTTGGATCCTGCACCTGGTGTCCACCTGACCTCTCCTTAACAGAAATACGATGTAATTCTAAATGCTGTAAGTGTCTTTTCTGAGTTGAGCCACATTCGTCCTCTTTATGAAGCTTCAATCTTGAATTATAAAGCATCAAATTGGGTAACCCATAAATAGCCAAATTTGGCTTCTGCGCAAAGGGGTTAAGAAGAACCCTAACCCTTATCCTAAACCCTAAGCATCAAATAAGGATGCCAAAACCTTCCTGTTTTGTCGTATACTGATGGTTGGTCAGGTAGTGTCACTATATGACGAGTTGGGATGAGAATGTGTTGAACCAGCAGATACAGAATATGTATGTGACGTAGTCCTACAAAATGAAAAAATGCTTATTCTAACTTTTAGCCTACTTCAAGGAAAGCTTAAGTAAAGAGTTAGAGTTTAAGGAGCTAACGTCTTTCCTCAGCAAAGAAAAATCCAACCCCCGTGTCCCACACTGCAATATCACAATTCTTTTCTGTCACAGTCTGATATGGTCTACAATGCTCGTGAGTAGCAATTCCGCTAATGACAGGGAACCCCAAGTTGTGCATCTTCCACATGAAGCCTTAGCACAGGACTATTCCATTAGATCCCTGTCCTGTAACTATAAGGGCGTTCCTCTGACCTAAAAGCCATATCGAACTCGACATGCCCACGATCTCTTTGCACATTAAATTTCCTTCTTAGCCAAAATGCAATTATTTACCCTCAACCCAACGATCAGAGTTTGGTGAAAAAACAGTTACTCAAATCAATCAGACAATTTGCATTTGCAGACAAAATGAGAATACACAATTTATGCACAGGTCAAATTTATGATAAACATTGATAACAGTCTTGGCTGAAGTGTAGTGCAGAGAGGTGTCCACAGCAGATGTCCCACCCCAGCAAAAATCAATTCTAGGATGTCTAAGAAATGCATACAGCACCCCTGAAAAAAACATTAGGAAACCGATGGGGTTCCCTGAAAAACATGCAAAAGGACATTCTCTCCTGACTTGTGAATTAGTCACTGTAACATTGGCCGTCCATTGGTGACAGGTTGATAGAAATTTGCAACGTTTATTTTCAATAGCTGATCTGCTGAAAGTGTGAGTTCGCTCCCAGCAACTTATAATAATAGGATAGAGGGGAGGCCAACAGATATGTAATGCAAACCTATAAACAACCGCTCAGCCTCAGCAACACACAACCATCACTTGCTCCTGGCTTTGCCTTGCGAATAAGAACATACATTTGTTTTTGTTGATTTACAAAAATAAATTTCATTCAACTCTTTCTTTCTCTTCAACGCGGTTTGGCAACAAAATGAATGTTGACTGAAGGCAGGCTGGAATCCTATCCCAGCACTGCAGGTTTAGTGCTCTCCTTCGAGTGCCTGGTAGTTGGGCTGTAGTTTCTGGCAGGCACTGCTAAGCACTATCCCAGAAGAAAAAAGCTTAGCTGGGAGCAGAGGCAGTAGACCCGGTCCGCATGCTGTAAGCTCGCTCTGCGCGACTCTGCGATTCTCAGCTCTTTTAATCTTCGCCCGCAGACGTTTGTGTCACACTGCGTGCCTACAGATCCCAGCCTTCAAAGCAGAGGCCTCGTTAAAGATTATCTCTAAACATCAACCCCTATAGAAAGGGCACAGGTGCCGGTGCCAGCGAGTTGTGGGTGATGATTAAAATAATGTGTGCAGTATGTGTGTGTGCGCGTGTGTTTGCGGGTAATTGCAGCGATACATAAATCAGAGATTTCCTTGTGTAGTGTGATAAAGAAAAGTAAGTAAAGGGAGCCGATGAACATGGAGTACCTGGCAGGCGATAAGCATACTTGCACTGCAGAAAAGAAGCATTCAACATGGAAATAACTAGAGTGCATGTGTCCGTGAACATTTACTACTTGTTATCTCTCTTAAAACAAAGATCAAGCAACAAGGGACACATTAAGTTTATAGCATTTACTGAAACAAATGCTGCTGCATGTAGACATACCCTGGCACTGAAGCGGGAGGGTATATCCTGTAAATGCATGTTGTACTCAATGGTGCAACAGTTTTGAAGGTGTACGTCAGCATACCTGTATGATTCCACTGGCAATGTTTAAAAAAAGCTAATACTGCTCATTGGCACTCAGCACGCCGGATGATTAGTGCTGATGCTTTAGCAGCAACGAGGGGAACAGTGTGACAGATAACAGTGCTGATACTAGTGGGATGCAAAAAGCCATTACCACCCCTCCTCCCTCCCTGAGCACGAGGAAAAATGGGAGATCTTTACTAAAAGCCCATAATTACGCCACGCAATCAGTGTGCATTAACAGAACAAAATGGACCATGTCTGATGGAACAAAGGCTAAACATTGTTTCTGATTGCACATTCCTCATATAAAGACTTCATTTCCCAGGGTAATAAAAAAAGAACACTACACGGATTTCTTATTTCTGTAAAAAGTGGTAGATTTACAAGTTTGTCGAAGGAGCAAAGTCAAATTAAACGCTCGGCAGTTAATTAATGTAACCTTTTTTTAACCTGATGAAAGATTAATCCTGTGAGTGTGAGCTACACGTGTCATGAAATAACTTTTCTGAGCTATATGCGCACCTTGAAACATTTCACCTGCAGACCAGTAACAGCGATTGCATGCTGCACTCCTCGTTGGTCGTTTCATGTCAAAACTGAATGTATTCAAAAGGCCACGGACATGGCAGTAACAAAGAATCCAGGTGTAGCCAGGTGAAATGTTCAGACAAACAGCATCTTCTAACCAGCTGTTTGGATCACTGACCTTTGCAGATCAGCCCATGTAACTATGAACTTGAGAGGAGAGAGAGAACGCCGAGAAGAAAGACAAGAAAGTGCAAGAAAGAGAGCAGGAGAGACAGAATTGCACAGAAGAGGAGAAAGGGAAACAAAAACATAGTGCGAGGTAGAGAGAGAGAGAGAGCAGAGTGAGCAGATTGCCACATCTCATAAGATATGCCCTCCAGGTTTAATATGCATTTAAATATCTTTCACTCTGAAGTTAAACTGCAAATTTTGACAGAAACGGATTATATAACAACAGCTGGTCAAACCTTTTCCCAAAGGCTTGCTTGCACTTTTTCTTTACTGGTAGGATTTATTTTATTTTGGCCACAATAGCAGATGCTTTTTGACTTTAAAGATACAGCATCCTAATTCTTGTAAGAGAGTGGTAGGAGGAGGGGGAATGCATGTGAATTGTAAACATGAACATTGCCATCAAGTTGATTGTTTTGTTTCTCTGTCTTTACTCTTTGCATGTTTTTAAATAATGAGTCAGAAATAAGACCTCAGTGAATACTGTGCAAAAATGGTGATGCACATACTGACAACTGCATCTGTCTGCCCCAGTGGTGGCCTTAAGCATCTGGGGGCCCGTTTCAAAAGAAAATGTGGGGCCCTATAAAACATAAGAGCTTCATCATTTTGCTGGATGAAAGCTTACACCTAATAGCCTAGAAATCTAGACGTACCCTAGCAGTAGCAAATAGTTTTGCTCAGCCGATACCATCTAGCCACGAGCTATAGGGCCCCAGTACTACCAAGTGATTAGTCCGACCAATGACAACGCTGTATGTTTGTAGAGAGTCGTTGGGCGGGCTTAGCACGATGACGACAACACTGCGACGGTGCAAAACAACTGAAATGGCTGTGGCAAAGGAACACCGGTGTTCTGACAATTTGTGCTGCCATGTCAAAAAATGCTACCGTAATGCAAAGCGATTGTAAAGTCTTTGTTTTCGCTGTAATATTGCAATGCGAATCAGTGTACAGTAGTAACTTTGTCATTTGTTATTTTATTATAACATGAGCAGACGTTATGAGTTGGATAAGTTTGTTTTAAGATATATGCCATATGCCATTATCATCCAACCTCTGCGTTTTCAGGAAAACCCTGCGTGTACATGTAAATATATATACGCTAAAAGGTCGAAAGGCGCACCGAAAAAAGACGTATTTTTATAACATCTGAAGATACTTGAGATGTGAGTGAAGAAATAAAGCTCAAGATTTTAGGCTTGCACAAGCACAGAACCGCGAAGCAGCATATTTTGATAGCTAGCACAAATTGACAGAACACCGGTCGACTTGTTTGAATTGACTTTGGTTTTGACTTTGGAAGAGTTAGACTTGGGCTTTTCTTTGAAAGACGAGCAGAAAAAGGCACTCAAGTCACTTGTTTCAAAGACTGATGTATTTGCGGTTTTGCCGACGGGATACAGCAAAAGTTTAATTTACCAGCTGGCTCCGCTGGTAGCGAAACGAATGGGGGTCAGTGAAAACCCACTGGTGGTTGTAGTCTCGCCGTTGATTGCCCTTAAGCTGGTTTTAAATATAGGCACGATGCGTTAGGAATATCATTTTCCTGTCATTCGTGGCACATTCGTGACATTCATAACGTTACTTAACGCATCTGAATATGGTTCTTAACAGCGCATGTCGGTTCCTGACATTCGTGATATTCGTGGAGCATGTTTTTGGCTACCAAAAAATCTTCCACGAATGTCACGAATCACCCTCAATTCGTGGAGTTCGCAACTGAGCGTGTCGATTCGTGGTGATTCATAATAGAGCGTGACAGCATTCGTAGCGTACTCTTGTCATTCTTGGAGCCCATACTGTCACGCGTCGTTACGAATTGACACAAAAGCTGTCAAGAACTAAACTGAATGACGCGTGACGCCTCTGCCCCTAATCATCAAATTCAATTCAAATTTGTGATCCTCGGTCACAAATTTTGGTTTGTGGCATTCGTGACTTGTCGTCGTTATGTGTAAACCCAAGCATTGTACCTCGTTTCCACAGAGGCTACAAATCCTCACAAATGGGAAATTTAAGCTATTCGTGGTTGAATCGTAATCAGTTCAGGAAGTTCTTAACTGAATCATATTTAATTCTTATTAATTCTTGCAATTCGTGAGCGGTGGGGAATTCGTGACAAAAGTTTTGAACTGTTAAAAAAATTCCTGGAAAGGTGCACGAATGGAGAACAAACTCATAGTCTATTCTTAGTCCCCGTAACTGATGCGTACTCGGTTCTTACGCATTCGTGTGTATTCTTAAGGTTGGAAAGGTTGGAAAGGTTGGAAGCATACGTTCGTTTTCAAGGTGCCCAATTTCTGTCAAATAGGTTACTGATCAGACACCAAAAAAAGCTAAGTAGACGAGTTCTTTAATTTTGCAACTTAAATTTTGCGAATTATCAGCGCATCTTATCGATTAGAAACTATTTTAACTGGGCCGGTTTCAGAGGCTGCCAGACCGTGACCTGGCGCGAATCCAGAAATCTCTGTAATGTTTATTGATAATTTAATGCGCAAAAAATGCATAAAAATGCTAGATAATGTCTTGAAATGTATACATCAAAGCTCACTGTTATATTAATTGTGTGCAGGACTAAGAAAAGGGGTCACTTGGGTCATTTTATGAAAATTGATATTTTCCAACAAAATCAAAGGGTGATCCAAGTTTTTCACATCAAAGTGTTGTAAATTGACAGTACAGTAGTTTGAAATTCTAGCTTTGCACATGCATTTTCTGTTAAATAGTACAAATTGAACTTTGACCCCGTTAATCTCGGAATAGAAAAAAATCCCAAGTGACCCTTTTCCTAGTCCTGCACACAATTATTAAATACCTCCGAAATGGCGCAAGCGAATCACTTTTTTCTTTTGTTCACATACCAACTGATAAGTCCGAGGCACGAGCAACATTGGCTAAGGTGATCACTGTATTTCCGAAATTTTCAGAGTATCAGCTACCATAGCTCTTTAGCCACCATCATTTGTAGACGATGAATAATTACTACACATTTTAGCCAGCTCAGTCTTCGTGCAACTAATATATCTGACAGAGAAAACCAGCAACTAAGCCATGTATTCTCCCCATTCGCCACAACTCCGAGAAGGAGTATAGGCCGGGGGTGCGCTATAATGCCTTCATGGAATAGAGTGGCAATCGGGGATTCCAAACATCTGCCTTTTTGGGAGGCCTCAAATATTTGCCCGGTTTGCCTCTCCTGGCAGTGCGCCTCCGCATGTTTTCATACAGTCAAGGTTAAGGATGATAATCCTTGCCCGCCAGCTGGGGCCCCCTGGAGGGCGAGGCCCGTTTCAACTGAAACGGTTGAAACATAGGTAAGGCCGCCCATGGTCTTCCCATTCCATTTGAGTGAAGTTTGCCATGGAAGACCATCATGGGGCATCCATGTTTTCGTCATCAGACCACAAAGGTAGACATTATGTTGAATTCCAAAATGTTCATACGTATTAACCCTTAGGGCACTGAAATAAATTTTCAAATGCTTCAAAATTTAAATATCTTGAGCTTTTGTAAACCTACCATGTGGCCAGTGCCTCCCTACGGGAGCTCTTTCAACAAGTCGGCACATGATAGGTTTTCAAAACCTTTGATTTTATTTCATTATATCAGCGAGCAGCAAATGCTGTGTTTAGCACTTTAAGGGTTAAAAATTGCATGACAGAGCAGCCACCAATTTTTTCTGACCTTAGCACCTTGATTTTGAAATGTAATATTCTACGTGAAGTGGGACAACATTATGCCACTGAGTAATGAGTTACGTTTGATGGCACACGGGTGAGCATCTCTTTATTGTCATTCTCTATTTTCCATTTTGTTTTTTGGCACACCATCCATCCTCTGGAAACTAATTTCCAAAGAATGACTGCAAAATGATATCAGTTTGAAGAATTACAGAGCCGAGTAGCAGATGTGTGAATAAAAACACAGTTTTCTTATTTTAGCATCACTTTTCTAAACTGGCTGTGGTGCCAAATGTGACTGATTGATGCAAATTTATTGTATTATCCTTATCTGCTTACTATTCAAAACAAGATTTTCAACCCTTCGTGCTTTCGGGAGAAATCTTAGATGGTTGATCGATTCATGTCAATCAATCTTCAACTGCGAAGGAAAGTTGTTTACCATTAACAATCCTTGCTGGATATTTGTCTGCATCCAAGTTTCATGCCATTTTCATTGATTTGTATATTAACATTTATGATTAACTATTTACTAAATTAATTTTTCAGTTGTATATTGCATTGGTCTTTACATTGCATATATTTAGCATTTCTGGGCCTAAATGTCTGACTGCAACATTGCTAGTTATAATGACATTAATGAACTGAAAAGAACTGTGTTTACGGTTAAATCTTTTGAGGTTTACAAAGATTTTCACAATTATCGGAGATTTTTTTGATATCTGTTTGAACCTTCTATGATACGAGCAGACTTTACGCTATCCTAATCTATCAACTTCAGCCAAAAAGGTAGAATTTAGAAAAGGTTACAGAGAGAGACAAGATCACAGTAAAGAGTTTTATCCTCTGCTACACTGGTGGATGTATGCCAGCAGCTGGTGACCTGAGAGACAGGACAGTACAGCCTCCCTGGTGATCATCTGTTCACAATGCTTGTTTCTCCGGGATCTCCAGAAGAGAACAGCCAAGAAGCAGTAGCATCTTGACTATGATGTGTAAGATGTTGACTTTCAGAGGAAAGAACTGGACAGCGTCTGTTGCTCGCTCAGTCAGCCCAAATCCCCTCGGAATACAGATTCGCGAACAGGCGCTGAGGCGGTTGTCGTGGGCCAATCACAACAAGCCTGAAACAGCAAGGTTATCACTGAGGGTCAGGGCAGTCGCACCACCGCCATTTCCGGTACCTCTATTTTGGCGGTAATCCCAAACGCGGGTCCCACTCGCGCCCGGAGCGAAGCGCCGATCAGATACCGCAGGATGATGAATCACGGTAGGCGAGGGAACGGAGGGCGACTAAGCCGCGATAACTTCAGCTGTGTGCCAGGGGGAGGGCTTTGAAAAATCCGTCACGTCGACCAGCGCCGTCTCGGACAAACGCAAGCTGCCTCTGTATTTCAGATTGTTATCGACCAGCAAGAAGCACGCTCACCGAGGCCGATTTCGGCTGACACTGATAAGGTTTTGAAAAATAGATGTGTTTCACGGTGGTGCCGTACACTGTGTCCACCGTTTGCTTTGCTCGCTAAGCATAGAAGCTGGGAATAAAATGACTGAATTAGTGGTCATGCTGGTCACCTCTCTAGAGTTTTCTTATCTCCACTCATGTGCAAGGACAGAAAATCTTATTAGGCAAACACATGGACAGAAATCCCTCATATGCATTCTTTGACGTTGTTAAATTCTCCTTCTCTTCCATTTAATTGAGGCAAGGTAAATCTACACTGGTTGTTTTTTTAATGAGAGAATAAATCCAAGGCTAAGCTTTTGGCTGCTCGCACTAAATATTTATAAATCAGCTTTTCAAAGGCCATTGACCAGATGCGTGCTTCATATGCGTCTTAATACTTTCATTAACATTCCCATCAAATCCTTATTGACTTTGTCCCAGGAAGCCTACAATTGATTTTGAGATCCAAATAAATATGCATTTTCAATGGAGGTTGTAAAGTTAGATATTTATTTAAACATTTATTTTATCAAACAGCAGCCCTAGGGACGCCTCAAAGGAAATGTATTCTCTCTCTCTCTCTCTCTCTCTCTCTCTAACTAATGCTATCCTCATTAACGATACAGTAACACACAGTGTGTATTTTGTTTCCCAGAGGAATAACAAACTTATCATTTTCTTTGTCTGTGCAAAAAGAACTGCAGTTTTACACTTCTTTCCATGCACACATACTCATATATGCATGCACACACAGGAATACAATCAGTGCTCCTGCTAAGGCTGGAGGCTATTGTAATTTATTTTAGACACGATTATGTCATAATTTTATTCAACAAATACAGTAACAGACATCTATGTTTTTTATTGCAACACAATTTTTTTAGGAAAACACCCAACAGATCTGTTATCTTAGATGACAAACTGGTTTTAAAAACAAAAATTAATAGCATTATAAAATACTAGTCAATCACGGAAAGAAATGCATTAGCCCATTATCCAGAGCATGACATCACTCAGCAAAATCCTGTCAAATGTTGCTGACAGACTTATATATGATTGACAGCACTCTCTTTATGGTCAGAAGCTGGAAGATTGACGCGATTATTAGTCCTTGACCTCAAAAGTAATGTGGCAGAGAAAAAAAATCACTATTTGATTTACATTTGTTTACCCTTCTTCCATTAAGGCAACTGAATAGATTTGAAGCAGCATGATGCCTGTAATGCTGAATTGAAGCTATTATGTTTTCCATTTAAATTTGGTCCAATTTAATGTGTCGCATTGGACAGGGGACATTTTATCATGTTGCACTATTCTATTCTACCTTCAATCCTTCACTCCACTCTTCTACTTAATTGTACAAGAAAGCAGTCATATCCCCAATCACTAAACAATGTCTTTTCATATGTAGATAATTCTAGCTCATGGCTTTAGTTGATTTTGAAACACAAGCTGATGGCTGCAGGCCATGCTCTCGGCCTATGCTACACAAACAGCAAACATGTAAATCTGCTCTGATTAGTGGTGGTTTGTATGTCTACTTAACACTATTCCCCATGCCCAGCCTAGATTCAGACAATTTTCCCTTTGTTATGATCCAGACTAAAGAACCACACACAGATTAATGATGAAAGCCTCTTGGGCATATTTATTATGAATAAGAAGCAGCTAAATAGAGGAGGTCTCAGAAAACCTCGAGGTGAGGGCCAGTTTGAGTCAAGCAATTTGCATACAGCAGTAGAGGGACATATCCGAACTATGGTCAAGACAGTCCAGGGATCAGAAGCCAGGTGGTTAATCTAATACTGTAGTGGCCGGACTGCTTCCAGGAAGATGGTTTAGTAGGGACACAGTCCCGGATCTGGAGACTGCAGAAGAACAGGACGGTGTTCCTAATAAAAAGCTCATAAAGAGAGTTAACATTTTTCTTTTCAATTTTAGAGACCGCACGGGGGGAGAAGAGTTTTGTTTAATACTTTATTACTATTACTTGAGGGCAACTTCAGACAAAGGGCAAAGACAATCCAGCAATGACTGAGACGCCACAAACAAATTCTTAGATGAGACAATCAACAAAAGGGGCGAGGCATACAAATGTTCACATTGGGAGACAGGGGATATGACAAGACAATAAATCAATTATGAGAGACAAACTGCAAAACTTACAAAGTGTAAATGCCTTTCTTGTCTCCTCCTATTTGCAACTTGCGTATCTATGAGAAGTGTGTCTGCTTTGGTTGGTTTACGTCTTGCATGCTTTCCACTCCCCAGCTGTTTCTTGTTTCCTGGCTATTTCCTACTGACCATGGGACATGCATTTAAGCCCCCTGCTATGTGTTGCTAGTTGCTGGATTGCACTCTGCCTTTTGTGCTTAGAACCAGTCAGTATTCCAAGTAGGAACACTTCATCTTTATTAGGTGTGACATGGACTGTAATGACAGCTATTTCAAAGGCTTTACTCTTTACTTATTTAACTCGAACAGGTGTCCAAGCCAAGATTGGGACTGCGTTCAAGTTAACCCAGCTCAGGTCATTTCATCCATCCAGTTTAATAGGAACAGGCTCCCACGTCTATTCAGGGTCCAGGTTTGGGACCTTCTTGTTAACCCTTCCTCTGTCTTCCTTCTACAATCATCAGGATTAGAATCAAGTTCCCCTCAAGCTACTCCATCCTCCTGTGGGACAGTTTGGTGCTGGAGAAATCTGTATTCCACCTAGCTGTAATCTTGGAAGCCACTGGCTGGCGATTGACAGCTCAGCTTCGCCCACAACCTGTGTACTGAACTGTGCTATCCTTATCTGGACTTCCGTCCCCACCTCTTCCTGTGGGGTTCCCCCCCCAAAGTCCCGTATAAGCTGTCAATAAAACCACCTATTGGATTGTACTCTGCATCTGCACTTGATTCCTGATCTTTATCATAACAAATATCTAACAGCTGCTCAACCAGAAATGTTCCAATATGCATATAATTAATATTCAAGAGGGGACATAATCAAACTGCAATACTGCATCAATGGATGTTGTTTCTTCATGAATAGTCACACAATTCCACCAACAAATATAAAGAGAGTTACACCACTGCAAAATGCTTATACTGAGCCGAGCCTTATGTATTATGGAACAGAGAAGAAGGAGTGAGTGCTGTAGAGATGCAGTTGTTACAGGGAAACAGAAACTTCCCATGAAGTTTTTACAAATAGGACTGAGTATATTTTGTAATATACATAATGTAAGTATATTTGGAAGATAAGAATTGTTCCACTGGATAATGCCATTTTGGATGATGACAGTCAGAGTGGAGATCAGCAGTACTGTGAAATAGCCCTTTTAATGAATCAAATAATCCCACTGTCTTAAAAATCTGTTTTTATCCCCAAAAATGTACTATGCACATTTTGTGCAATGAGAGAGTGACTCGGATTGCAGCCCACATACTGAACACATGGATAACATTCCCTCCAAAGCCAATCTTTAGCACTCATTGACAGGAAGACGCAATGCAAATGAATCTGAATAAAAGCACCGATAAAAGGAGACTGTGATATTTATTTTATTTGTTTAGTGCCAAACTTGTTTGACTAAAATTCAATTTAGCTTTTCGCCTGTATGCAGTGTTTGCTTGACGTATCCTGGGCCCGGCGCCAAGGGGGAAAAACAAACAAAACCAAAAAATTAAGCATATATTTATATTCTGCGAATACGGCAGTGGCTCAGCGGTAGTCATGTCAAGATTCTGCCAAGTGTTTTTGGTGAGAAACTTCCGCCTCACCGCTCTGTCGCTCCTTACCGGCAGTGTTTCCGATTCCTCTGCCCTGTCTCAGCAGAACACTGCGCTCTACAGCAGGGCAAAAAAGGGAGAACACATATTTATGCTCATGATGAATGAAAAAAAAACTGAGTCTATATCATTATTTTATCTCCTTATATAAAAAAGCAGGTGGTGACTGCCCACGGCTTGCTGAGGTATAAAAGACAGAATTGCAGTTCATTTTCAGCCCTTGGTCATATGGTTTTGCATGAATAATGCACCTCACCACACGATTCCAGCATTCCTGACAACACACTATCTCGCTTCAGCTGTCCTTGCCCTTGCAAAGATCAGAAGGCCTCAGACCAAAGAAGTTTTTAGGGGTGAAGCTGCAGTGCAGTCTGAGTGGCCTTGAGCAAAGAAGACTACTGGGAGAACACTAGGGATTAGTGCACGTCTACCACTGAATATTCCCCGGTCCGGTTATTTAGCAAGACTTCCTAAAAAGATAAGCATCTGCTTAGGAGATTCCTGTGCAATTTTATTTACTTTCAAGGAGCAGGCCAAGAGCATCCAAGTCCATCTCTGACCTTGGCACGATCATATTTTCATAGCTCTGTGTGCAAGTTTAATCTCAGGCACGCATACACGCAGAAATACAGTAGCGCGTAGTGATGATTATACGCGTAACAAAATGAAGATAAATCAGAAACCAAGTACCATTCCAGTATTTATTTCATGTAACATAGGATCATAAAGATGAAAATAAGTGAACACATAGTATAGTAAAAACAAAATTAATTATGTCTTTTTGAAAGAGAAAGTCAATATCTAGTGTGGCCACCGTCACCCTTTGCTTTGATTACAGAATTTAATATTTCAGGCATAGTTTTCACTTTTTTTTTTTCATTTCTTCACACGCTAAAACATTCCATATGGTTTGAAGTTCATTCAAAAGAGATTCATTAAATGTTACAACAGATTTGCTCAGTCGAATTAAGGTCTGGTCTTTTGAGCAGACCAAATCATAACTGTTATGTCAGCAGATGTTTCTTTCTGACTGAGATTATTCTTGCAACTTAGAAGTGTGTTTAGGGTCATTATCTTGTTGAAAATAAAATCCCTGACCAGTCACAGGGTGGCCACACTAGATATTGACTTTTTTTTTTTTTTTTTTTTGTTTTACCATATATACTATTATCTGTTTACTTATTTTCATCTATATGATCCAATATTACATCAAATAAATACTTGAATAGTACTTGGTTTTTGATTTGTCTTCATTTTATTAAGTGTATAATCATCACTGTGCATTACTGCAGGTACAGACAGATCCTGCAGAAGGATATAATAGCATGGAAATTTGAAAAAGGATGGATAATGTATGGGCAGCACAACTGTTTGCCTGGGCCAGAATCTTTAAACTCATCTTGTCTGGTTCTCTCAGGAAACTGTCCATGGCACATGTCGAGCTCTACTTCCTCTGACAGAAATAAAATGTCAGATATGTTCATGAAAGCCCCATCCTTCTGCTCCTCTTTGCCTCTCGCTGCGCTGGAAAATTGTTTCAACACGGATGTTCCTGGCAAAATGGTCCATGTCAGTAAAGTTCACTGAGACGCCACTTCATATCGGAGGACATTACTGAACATGTCAGCTATGTAAGAACAAACTGTTCCTTAGTCTGAAGCAGGCCAGTCATAATCTCCATAAAAAAAGGAGTATAAAAATTTTATACAGACGCCCTCAAAGTCAATCAGCTTTCTTTACATTTTTATAACACAAATAAATGTATCTAATACACTGTTTTTGCTTATGACTTTCATTTCTGCCTGGAACGTTTACAGGTTATGAGTTTTCCCACCTCTCTGGACACCTCTCAAACACAATGTTTAACACAGTAAGACCCGCACCAAGGGTCTCATTCATGAAATGTGAGCAGCACAAATTTGTGCATGAACTGTTCCCAGAAGAGCATTTACATGGATTTGGGTCTTCATCAATTTTTTAGTAGCGCCGATCTTTTCGTAGCTACTCACAAAATCTACACCTACTGCCGACCATGAGTAGTCCTTGTGTAAATAACGAATGCACATAAATACTGTATGTCATTATTACAAATTGCATTTTTTATGCTCCGTTATGGTCACATAACGCAGATGCCTTTGAAAGTCACAATTTACATATGGAAATTTAGTAGAAATATAACATATTTTGTTACTTCAGTTGGCAATTAGATAGCAAGTTTAAGGTTTCGACCACGTTTATTAAAAAAAGTAAATGAGTTATTTAAATTGACTTCATAGATAGATTTTCTACATGTTGAATCCTGTTGCAAATAAAATGTTTTTTCCTGGTCTCTACTTCAACTAAAATTACTTCTATCTCAGCCTCGGTAAAGTTCTTCTTTCTCTCTCTCTCTTACTTTGTTTGCACCATGCTTGCAGGCCATGTAATGCACCTATCCAGAGTTAAATCATCTCCTTATATGGTGGTCATTGGCTATTCAGGGGCAGAACGTATGCTAATTCATGAATACTGAGAGCGCGCTGTCTATTTACACTTGATCAGCATTCATCAATTAAACACGTACTTAAGATCAAATCCGAGTCTTCCGCAGCTTTCATGAATCCAGTGTAGGTATTTCGTACCGAGGCATTTTATGTGTAAATTTACCCATAAATTTATTAACATTTCATGAATGAGACCCCAAGAACGGTGGCCTGGTCAGCAATATGCGATGTTCAAGAAGAAATCTGGAGTGGTGGACAAATATTCAAGAGGACATCCTCACAAAACAAACATATAAAAATTGACCTTTAGTTTTGAGCAAAACTAATTCGATTCAGCAGTGGGTGGCCTTGCTATTGACTTTTGACACAGAAATTTTCGATTTGACAGAACCCGACAATGATTCCTCCAACACATTTTACTTTCTGCATTAATTAAACTCTTCCACTCTTTGACCACTCACCTTATCTCACAGAATTTCCCACGCTAGGATCTTTCGGCACACATTCTCTGTTAAACTAAGTGTCCTTTCAAGCTACCACCAGCACTAACATTAGTCATTAATGATATACTGTATTTGTCTCTGTCATGTGATCCATGCACTTCAACTCCGCTGCCAGATATGTATTTTTATTTTCTGCTAAAAACTTCACAAGAAAACTCATGCTAGGGAGGAGATTAATTGTTAGATTTAATGACATACTAGCAGCGTAGCAGGCACATACACATTAAATCCATCAGGTCCTCAGTGTTCCTAAACATGTCCAACGTCTATCGATGAATGAGAAACATCCATTTCAAAGATTTATATTAGTCTTTTGAGGGGGCAGGCTTGTGAATGGCTCATCAGCAAACTTGCCCCAATGTCTTTTATACCCACTTGATTTTCCCAAGTAGTGACTGTCAGTTAGACTCAATGACTGGTATACAGCATGTGTGTAATAATGCAGGATCAATTTATTTCAAATTTTAACATCATTAGTGAATGAGTGTAGACACTGTTACATTGTACACTGGGACAGGTTAAAAAGTGATGTGCGATCAGGCAAACCAAAGTCAGAAGATTGATGGATTGAGAGGTGACAGGCACAGGGGGTCCAGTTTAACCCTCAAGGGTATTTATTGAAAGCTGGCATAATGTGGGAGAATGTGTGTGCATATGTGTGAGTGTGTGTGTGTGTGTGTGTGTGTGTGTGTTAGCTATGTTAGCTAACGGTTGCTACCATTCAGAAACTAGCCACAATCATGCTTAATGGACCTAATTCCAGGAGTAGTCAACCTTTTTATGGTGACTGCATGTTAAATAGCTGGCTAGGTGGCCAGGTGCTAGTTCAGTCATCTGTATTTTGGGATTTGCCAGCTGCCGGGGGATTTTGACATTGTACTTTCTGTTGACACAGTGCTCTGTTCATGGCAAATCAGAACAGAGCTCATTTCTTAGAGGGGATACCCACAGAGGACAGCCTGCTTTTCAGTGGGTTAGGAACAGCAGGAATCTAATTGCTATAAATCATGGAATTTTTATGTTTTTTGTTAATAAGTTTATAAACCTCCCTTTTGGGCTTCCAAGAATGTTGTAAATTGGGGGGAAAAAAACAACATAATAAGTCCACTTTAACGTAGCTGTCTCATTCATGACATAACTGAGGAAGGGTAGAAGAAAGGGAGGAAGAGGGAATTACCTGAATCTGCTGTGCTGCTAATGCTAGCTATTACTTTGTTTTTAAGAGCCTCTTCAGCTGACTTGTTACCAAAATTGACGTGAGCACTCTTGATCTGCTGCATCACGGCAGACCAATAAACTAGCTAACCAATTAGCTTGTGCCAAATAACATAGGCTGCAGTGTCAACATTAGCATGCAAACAACTTTCATTTGAGCAGCAATGCTGATGACAGCAAAACAGTTTAGAGGCTTACAAACTGCAACATTGAAAAGTTGTATCCTGCTTTGGAGTGTGACAGCACTCTTGTGAATCCTTTTCGTGTCTCCTACCATCCAGCAGCTTGCAGGTCTTTTAGACATATTGTCTCCTTGGATTGCTTTATGTCCTGCATGCTCTCCTCACCAGCTGTTACGAATTTGTGTTTCCCCATTCCCTTACGTGTGTTGATGTATATATAGTCCATACTTTGAGAGTGCACATTGCTGAATTGTGACTGGCTATATACCCTTTAGCTACCAGTCAGAATTTCCAAGTAAAAGTTTCCTGTCTTTGGAAAGTATTCGGAATGTTTAATGACAGTTAAATATGGAAGTTCTCTTCCTATACTGAAGGACTTTGAAAATGCATAGAGGATTTTTAAAAATATTATTGCAAAAATTATATCCAATGAAAATGAGGTGTCCAACGTTTGAATAGTTAATGAAAGACGAATCTTTTTGACTTATTGTCCGAGTTCGAATCCATTCCATGTCCTTGAAAACAGACAGAGTTGCAAAAACGCAACTCTTGCTCATTACCATGAAAATGCAATGTGATTGTGAAAGATGTAATGCACGTGCTTTGCATGGGGTGTCATGAATTTAAGGCAAGGGATTCAATGGGAGAGCAGTCATTGACGACAATGCCACGGCTGAGTTTACAAGAAAGAGAACGGGCTCTTGGACTCCTTGAAGCAGGGACTTCACAGACAGATGTCGCCAGGCGTCTCCATGTTAACCAGTCCACCATCAGCCGCCTTGTCAGCAGACATCAGCAGACAGGAAGCGTTGCTGACCGACTAAGACCTGGTCAACTTCCGGTAACAATGCCAAGACAAGACCGACAAATGCGACTGGCCCACCTCAGAGACCGCCTCCGGACGGCAGCAACAACAGCAGCGAACACCATAGGCAGACATGGGAGGCAAATCCACCCCATTACAGTTCGACGACGCCTGAGACAAGCAGGGTTAAGGCCCCGACGCCCCTACCGTGGTCCCATCTTACAGCCGCGTCACTGCCAGGCCCGACGTCAATTTGCTCACCGGTATGGGCGTCAACCACGTCTTTTCTTCAGGAGAATTATGTTCTCTGATGAGTCGAGGTACTGTGTGTCCTTTGTTGATGGACGAGAACGTGTTTACCGGCGACATGGTGAACGTTACGCCAATGCATGCGTGCGACAGCGAGATCGATTCGGTGGTGGCAGCGTGATGGTTTGAGGGGCAATAAACGCACGTTTCAGGAGTGATCTTCATGTCATCCAGGGCAATCTCACAGCACAGCGCTATGTGGATGAAATTCTTAGGCCTGAAGTCGTTCCTTTACTGCGCCGTCACCAACGACCCCGCCGTCAGTTGATTTTCCAGCATGACAATGCACGTCCCCATGCTGCAAGAGTCACGCAAGCTTTCATCCAGCAAGCTGGGATCAATGTGATGGACTGGCCCGCATATTCACCCGATTTGAACCCCATCGAACACCTTTGGGACGAACTGGGAAGGCGAGTTCACCGACGTCTGATACCGCCAGCTAACGTCGCAGATTTGACCTTGGCCTTGCAGCAAGAATGGAGAAACATTCCGATGGTGTTTATCACTCGTCTCTGTGACTCTATGCCTCAGCGTATCCATGCTTGTGCCCGGGCTGATGGAGGCCACACAAGATACTGACTGTTAATGTGAGGGTACCTTACTTTGAATGACGTCATGCTTGTCCTGTTGACACCACTGCATTGATTTCTTCTTTGTACTGAATGTTCATTCCATGGGCTTTTGAGAAATAATAACAATTGATTTCATCTCTGGTCTTATTCATTCTTTTTTTCACATCAAAGTTGGTTATGCGTTTCCAAAGTCTCTCAGTTTAGTTCAATTAATAGTAAGAAGCTCAGCAGCCTTACGCTTAGTCTTTAGGATTGGGACTACAATCCTGTTAATCATCCCTCAGCATGTTCCCCTGCCCAGTTTATTAGGAACGCCTCCCAAACCATATGCAGTCATCAAAATTGGGACTGTGCTTCTGCTAAACTCCTCGGTCCAGCCATCTGGCAT
The DNA here is from genome assembly GCA_029692085.1 of Gymnothorax javanicus. Taxonomy (NCBI): domain Eukaryota; kingdom Metazoa; phylum Chordata; class Actinopteri; order Anguilliformes; family Muraenidae; genus Gymnothorax; species Gymnothorax javanicus. The sequence continues at coordinate 29,734,197 of CM056194.1, read as the reverse complement.
TTCTGCTCTGGCAAAGTGTGCACTCCATCTGGCAGCAGTCCCGGATCACCTCTGGCCGAACACTGACACGCCCCTTGCTCCCAAGCCTGTGCCGTCTGAACTGACCTGTGTTATTCTGCTCTGGGCTCCGTCCCTCTGTCAATATTGTACTGCTATCATTAAACCCTTTGGATTGTCCTCTGACTCCGCATTTGGTTCCTGGTCTGGATAATACGAGGTCCCAGTGACAAATTGTTTTTTTTATTTTTTTATTTGCATGACACTTACATAAACTTGTTTGAAACAGATTGATATGAGTTTTATTGTTTTCATAGAGAAAGACAATAGCTTCATCTTCTCTATATGTTGCTTCCCCCAGTAAAGTACTGCGGATAAGAGAGAGAGCGTCAGATAGAGAAAGATGCGCAGCTGAATCTCATATGATGTGAACAGGCTTCTGGCCAGAGAGTAATCTGCCTTATCGAGCGCGGTGGAACGTTATTTAGCAGTGGTGAAACATAACTTAGTACTGAGAAAAAAAAACATTTTCAGTGGTGTTGAGACTGCCTTTCTCTCTCTGCCTCAGCTCGCCCACTTCCAACTCCACTTCCACTCATATGAGATTAGCCCTTTTATCTTGATTGATCCTTTATTGTTTCTGCTGTCAATTTAGCCTGGAGCAGTATGGTTAATCTTTGCCAATTCGTTGTCCCATAAAGTATCACTGTCTAATCATGGGTCCTTCATTCCATCTAACCTCCCCCATCTAACCTCCTCCACATCCTTCCCCCAACCTAATCCTCTGGCTAGTGCACTACCAAAAATGCCGTGCTGATTTTAAGGAAAGGGTCGCTAATGAGCAACATTTCTGTTAGTTTCAGGCAAAAACCAGAAAAATTAAAACAAAAGAAAAATTCCTTAATTCTTTGATGTTCTGTTCATGGAGCAAAACTAATGTATGAAAAGCATTGTAGGAATTATGAGAAGAAAAAAAAACAGCAAAAATTTTTACCGTTATTTGTTTCTAATCTTGATTAAGCAGGCGGTAGAGGGTGCGAGGGTATAAATACACACCGGTGGTGATCCGGGGCTGTAATTAGCAAATTTGCATCAGATTTTCATTAAGATGATGTATGTGGGAGCAGGAGGTGTGAGGCGGGGTGCCCGTGTGCCCACACATTTTTAGAGGTGTTTAGTGCCGACACGCGGGCCGGCGTGGAGCCAGGGTGTCGTCCATCATCAGATCCAGGCAGCGGCGCCCATTCTTTTATTAAATTCCTGACCTTTATCATCTCTATTAATATTTTTTTTTTTTTTTTTTTGGTGGTAAAAGAAATTATGAAAAGATTGGAAAAAAAACATCTGGCTAATACAGTTTTAATCGAATTCAATTTCCACTATAACAAAGGTAACTACATGTAACACATAGTATAGGCAATGGCATAAGTCAAAAAGCATAATTTAACTATAACAGTATATGTAAGTATGAAGCTTTTGTTATCGCGCTCGGTACATCACATGCACAATGTAAAATGTCCTAACAATGGACACTTAAAGGAAATTGGTATTAAATAAACTTCAAACTTTCAGTGGAATATATTTTTCCTTTATCGAGGATACATCCTTTTTTGACTAATTTAAAGCCTGTAAGAGTTAATTCAATGCTACCTACCAGAGTATAATTTTTCTGTTTTCTTGTTGTGCTCTGAATACAGTAATACCAAAACACATTTTAATCGGGGTGACATTTAGATACCTGACGCAAACCTTCATCTGCAAGAACGCTCTTCAAAACAATTTTGCTGGCTGTGTGGTTTGAAACGAACCTGCTCCAGGTGACGGTTTTCACATACTGTATGTTCTCTCTCATTCCACGTATTCCTTAATTGCGATTATTGAAATTTACTTTAGTGGAAAGCATCTGCTCTTAATTAAATCTCTTCCTGAGTCAGTAGCCTGAGTCAAACAATGGGAAAGTTAAAAATCGTAATTACAGACGGATAGAAGGAAGAGGCAATCACGAGGCAGAAGCAAACAAACTCCTGTATTAAGCCTTAGTAATATATCTAGCCATTATTGATAAAGTGCACCTCAAATGCTTCGATCCAAGTTTTTTTTTTTTACTCCACCAAGAACCCAGCAGCCGAAGACCACTGATGAGAGACTAAAACTAAAGCTTTGACATCCAAGTCTCGGGCAAAAAGAGCATACTATGAAAGAAATCAAACATCAAGACTTCAGGGAGGTGCACATTTCCAGTAAGTGTTGAAAGTGTAATCAGGCAATTTGTCTGTTTATCAGGGCAATATCAGAATACAGTTCAAGGTCACCACATTCTCTGACCTACAGAAAAATTTCAAGGACGCAGCCCTCATGTAGTTCCTAAAGTGGAGTTCCTTTCTCACACAATCAGGAAAGTGGCTATACCCCCATCTTCTCTTTTTTGTCTTTTTTTTTTGTTTTGTTTTGTTTTGCATCAAACAGATGCTAAGCAGATGCGACCACCAAATTACAGCTGAGAATACACACACTGGTGGTATTTACACACACATACATGCACACACAAACACTCGCTCTCATGTACTGCAGTATTTTGGCTGGCTATGGTCTGGGACTTTCACTGTATTCCCCATTAGAGGAAATAAAAGCTTCTGGGTTTTGGGGATCACCTAAAGGGGACAGCTGTTAAACTATGGGACTGCTGTTTCTGGCACACCCAAACAGGGACTATCTGATCTTCGCACATCTGTCTGAATGTGTGAGCAAATACCAATGAAGACAGACTAGTATTTGCATGTGAAGCACGTCTCGCTCGAAAAATGTTAATGTACTAAGAATCATTAGAGAGATATAACACTGCCAAGCAGGGTTCCTTGGAGTAAAGATGCTGAACAAAATGAAACACCCACAAACACGACAGCCTTGGCATACTTCTCAGTGAGATGGGCGGTCCATTTTCTTTGGTTGAAAACAACAAGTTTACTCCAGGATATGTTTGCAGCCAGAAAACTTGAGGGCCTCCCACTTTATGCGCCCCCAAACTCCTGTACATCAAACAGAAACTAAAAATACTGAATTCCAACCGTACAATAAAATATTGATACACGTATGTATGTTAGTGGTGTTTTTTGTTTTGTTTTTTTTTTTTTACCGGGAGGTGACTTCAGAAAACTAGCCCACAAAATGGCAGGAAGTGATGCGTTTGCTTCATTAGAAGGAAACTTGGCCTATCCAGCAAAATATTTATAGTCATTTTTATCAGCATCAGATACAAATCCAACTGTTCTCCAAATTTTGGAGGGAGCTTTGCTGATCTGAGATCTGCAGAAGATATAACTCTGATTGCTTTTATCATATATTGTCTATTGAGTATTGTGGACAGAAACTGCCAAAATCAAAAATAGATATAGATATAAATAAATTACATTGAGACGTTTAGATCTGTAAGAAAAACCCAAGACTTATCACAAGTACTTCTCTACTTCTTCTTTGAATTCTTCCTTTTGAATTTCCTCAACTCCACAAATGAAATAAAAAAAAAGAATGAAAATGACAACCAACAACTGATCAGACCTACACAGGTAGAATTTAAGACCCCAGTGCTAAAAGTACTTAAGTCATAAACTGTCTAATTTGAGAAAAAAGGGTCTGAATATATATCTATCCATCCGTTTTCTTTTGTTTTTGTGGAGCTGGGTTGCCGGGGTATCAGACTAAGCAAAGTGGCCAGACATCCCCCTGCCCAGCTACTTCTTCCAACACTTCCTAGCGGACCCCAAGACATTCCCAGGCCCGATGTAATCCCCCCAGCATATCCTGGGCCTTCCCCAGGGCATCCTGCCAGTTGGACATGCCCAAAACACCTCAACGGAGGCGTCAAGGAGGCATCCAAACCAGATGCCCGAACCACCTCAACTGACTCCTCTCAACACGAAGAAGCAGCGATTCTACTCTGAGCCTCTCCTGAATGTCTGAGCTCCTCACCCTATCCCTAAGGGTCAGCCCAGCCGTCCCGTGGAGAAAGGTAATTCTGGCCGCTTGTATGGCAGATCCCTAAAATCTGCTAGATCCAGAAGATCTGCTTATTGAAGACCCCAGCACTAAAATCACTTAATTGACAAAATGTCAACTTTGAGAAAATTGATGGAATCAACTTCGGTAACTATTAAAAGTTTTTTCCCATCCGGACCTCAAGATGTGCGAAAATATGACTTTAGTACATTTAGCTCTAAGCTCTTCACTTGAGCTTCAGTTTTTGCGGTTTGTTTCCTCTTCTTGTTGACAGACACTGCTCATAGGGACCACAGTGATTTCTCCAGTACAGGTCATCTAGGCCCATTTGTCCATCCAAGTCAATGGCATCGTTGACATACAACACATGCAACTACAAAGTAAGTAATTCTTTTTGTACAATAGAATATACACATAGCCTACAAACATTGTAAACTGATTATTGAGCATGTTCCACATATATGGAGCGCTTATGACTTATTCTTTCGAAGATTCCAGTGGTGGGAATATGTGTTCATATTCCTTCATTTAGTGGTTAAGTAGTTAAGTTTAATTGCATTAGTTCAGTTTACTTTACTTTAATTGGGCTGCAAGTTGCTTCTAACTGTTTATTATTAGTGACGCTAAATTATTTTAGCATGCTTGAATTGAATAGATAAATTTTCGAGCTAATAAATTACTCCCCTGTCTAATATTAAAATCCTTTATCTCATTTCAGTAAGGGTTGATCACTGAGCACTGGTGTTGTGCACGGAGATCAGGAAGTGTGGACTGGACTCAGGTGCGAAGATGGATTTGGTTATTTATTACGCCTTCACGGCACAGCAGGAGGGCATAGAAAACACAATACAAAAGAGCAAGGAAGCGAGGTTCCAAAATAGTAATGTAATACATACAACGAGGACAACAGTGCTATGTACATATTACTAATATAAAGAAATAAAGAAACGAGGTTCCTGGATTACAAAAGGAAGCGCTGACCGAATAACAAAGGAACAGCGCTTAATTAGAGATTAACAAATATATACGCAAATTGCAGGAGTAAAGTCTAAACAAAACTATCGTATGACAAGAGGCTTACAAGACTTCACACCAAATGAGTGCGAGAGTCTCTGTGAAATAGAGAACACTATTGCATGCACACAATAGGGAACAGCTGTAGACAATCGGGTGGATTGTGGAATGTGGTCCAGGTCTTAATAGGCTGGTGAATTGGAGGGCTGGAGGTGTGGCGTTATAATTTCAGCCTGCTTTCTGACTATTTGTTACTAAATTAGAGAAAGCAAGAGACATTAATTGAAAATGAAGGATTAAGAAAAGTTCGGAAACACAGAACGACCCATCACCTGTACCTTGTATTGACTACTTGAAACTCTGTGATGAAATACTGTCAGAGCAAGAGATTGCTGCCATCATATGAAACTTAAATTCTCACTTTTTCTTGATGTGTAACATTTCAAATAGTGGGGGGCTTCAGGCTCATCACACTGAAGAGTGATTGAGACACTGACAGCCATGGGGGAGAGGGGAGGTAAAGGATTAAAAGCTTCGTAAGGAGCAGGCAACTGGACCCGCTCCCCCTCTCACACACAGAAAATTATATCAATAAAATACGGCGTGGCCAATTTTTCCAGTCATTAGTATAAAGTGTTGGTGATATGCATAATGTTTCTGAAAGCGGTAGGGAAAGGAAATGTAGGAGGAAAAGTGGGACAAAACTCAATATGGGCAAAAAAAGAAACAAGAGCAAAAGAGTGAGAGGCAAACAGAAAAAAAAGCTGAGAAGAAAAGTGAGAGAGTAGGTCAAAAAAGGAAAAAAGTGAGAGAGACTGAGTGGGAAGAAAAAGAAACCTAGGGAGGTAAATAGTAGGTCAAAGATGGGACTTGAGAGAGGGGTTCGTGGGAATATCAGATTGCTTAATGCAGCTCCCTGAATGAGAGTCTCATAAAAGTTCCACCCTCAGGCTTTAAGAAGCTATTCCATCTCCCCATGCTTACAACCAGCCTAATATCACCCTCTAAATCATAGTCAGGCTCCCTTCAATGTTTTTATAAAAAATGAGGTGCAGGAAAAGACCCAAAGCTTTCCTGTAGCAAGATTTTTTTTTAAGGCGCAAGGCACTTGAGCGATTCAGAAAATCTGCAAGGTATGTCTCAAGATGACTTATCGACCTGCATCAACCAGTTTATGAAATTCGAGCCCATAAATCACCCTGGGATCATTTTTTTGGGGACAGAATTACAAACTTGCCTCTTTGAATCGAAGAAATCTTTGCCTCATAAAGGTGGGACTACCCTGCAAAGAATTAGACATTTGCTCACAGGTCAGATTACTCATTCGGTTAACAATTTAACAAGTAAATTGCACCACAACATTATTCTTTTATTTATTAAAACCTCATTTCCAAAAACTGCAACTTGTTTTAAAAGTGCACTGTGCAACGGTCAAAAATTCTTTATCATTATGGACACAGTCGGCTGTTAAATGAACTGCCGCCAGCATCCCCGTGGCTCGGCCTCTAGATAGACGACATAAGTGAAGTTAAGCTGTTTTTATAGGTTGACCAATGTTATTGTCTTTTTTTTTAAAATTGGATCAGCTCGGTAGATAGTACAATATAGGCTAATGACGTTCAACTAATCCGTTCTTGCTCCATGACATATTGGTAATAGTAATTGGATGTGATTTGCCAGAGTTAGCCAGCTAACTCAGCCAGCTTTATCAATCACTAGTTGTCTAGCTTTCACTGGGAGGCTCTGCAATGTCAACATACCTAAATTTGCAGACTGATAACGCTAACGCTCATTATAAATAAGGTAAATTGTCGCACGTGATTATTGATGTGATAGTTTCCATCACAACTTTTACAATATTTTCCCTGCCACTTTAAGACTTAGGCACTGCTCCCAAGTTGATCCAACCAGAAATATGAAAAGCTTAAGATTTTGATAAGTAGCACTCTAGCTAAAAAATCTACCAAATAAAAAGCTTTGCTTGTCAGTCTGTGGATGCAAAGCCTACTTAGGTGGACCCTAGTATGAATGCAACCGTAAGAATTTGTTTGCTATGTGAACATTTTCAGCTTTAGCAGACTATGTGCTGGACTCTGTGTTGAGGTGTATACTGTCAGTTGTTTTCATATTAGCTGACTCAATTTCCCTGCAAACCTTAGCTGCAAAAACAAAAGAGTTCTAAACATAGTAGTTTTCCAGGAGAGCGGCAAGGCACATGGAAGCGCATATAACATCATCCCTAATAACTTCACTTGTAAATTAGGCTGTAATAGGCAACCAAGAAAGTTGGGAAAGGTCTTTTTTTAAGTTGCGTTGCAGTTCATTCACGCATTGGCAACAGAAAGCAATTAATACATGTGAAAAAGTTACACATAGTATTTCTGAATTGAACACGGTGCAGTGACAAGATATTTATGTTTTGTATGTGGTCTACGTACTGTATGTTATGTATATGTTTTTCTTGGTCTACTTTGATGTTTTTAAAATAACCACTCATTACAAATATCATGCTGGCTACTCTTTCCAGATAAGGTGGGACAGGGGTGTGTTCCACAGCGTAAAGTCACATTTCCTTTTACAGTCCCTCTAAGTAATCATTTGTGGAACTGGGAACACCAATTTTACTGCTTTAGAACGATTTTTTCCCCACTATCCCTTGACATACATGTTCACATAAATTTAGTAGGTGGTTTTCCATTGTCTTGTTAAAATAAGCAGGGGCGTCACTGAAAAGATGTTATCTAAGAGACAACATATTTTGCCACATTATGCATCAATGTCCAGTGCTACTCAAATTTAAATGATTTTGCACTGCTTTTATTCATGATGTATTCCTTTATTGTCTTCTCTTTTGTGTGTGTTTGTGTGTGCGTGTATGTGTATTTCACAACGTATTTTAATTGTTTGACTTTTGTGACCTTGAGGGCCCTATCTTACGCCAGAGTCTCTAAACCCGTTATTTGGGGATTTAGCATTGCGTAAGAGGCGTTCCCCCGCAAATGTTGCTATCTTGCACACCTGCCTATATCCCTAAAACACCTGCGCTACCCGTTATATTATGCATAGGCGTGGTTTGGGCGTTACGCCAGTTAAACCAATCAGTGTGCCAGGTGCCATTGCCTTTAGGAGCAGGCTGCGCTATCCCAAATCCTCAAACCGAAACCCGTGATGGAGAGAGGAAGATCGCCACGTTTCTATGAAGACGAAGTTAAATTGCTGGTGCATGAGGTCAAATCCAGACAGGGGAGGATCTGTTTTTGTTAAGTTAATCATGAATTGTATTATTATTATTATTATTATTATTATTATTTGACATTGACATATTTTTTAATGTTTATGTAATCAAAAAAAAAAAAAAAAAAACATCAAGCCTGCCCCTTTTGTGGTGGAAACTTCAAAAAAAAAAAAAAAAAAAAAAAAATGCGTTTCGCCATGATTGGGTCATGCCTCCAATTGAGCTGAGTGGGTGTTGGAATGACCCACTAGCATAGAAAAATAGTGCCACAGTAACCCTAACATCAACGGGCAAGGCATACGGACAGCTGGCAGCGGTGTATACATCATCTGCAACCAGGTGACATAATTCCGTCACTGCCTGACGGGAGAGGCGCAGTTTTGTTACGCATTCTCGTTCTGTGGGAAATAATACTCAGGGCCGGCGCTAGACCTGAAAATTTGGGAGAAAATATCCATCCCTTTATTGACTACAATTAGTCCTGGCTAATTCTAGATGGTTTTCCCTTATTAACGCGTTTTCCAATTCAAGAGTAATCACGTGGCAATTGAAGACACGGCTTCTCTCCCCCATGCGATCTAACAGCGACAAAATATTGGGCTACATTCAGTACAGAAAAATAATCTAATTATAAATAGGTCTATGCACTGGCACTCAGCAACAGTATTTTTTTTTTTTCCAGCGAGAGCTGAATTTCAGAACTCTTTTGCGAATGAAGGTAATTTCGGCGACAAGTACGCACACCTGTTTTTGCAGCACGGTCACGCAACTTGCTGTAAAAAAAAATAATAGACAGCTGTCCGATTGGAAAATGTAAACGGACGAAACCACGTACTTGTCACCAGAATTACCTTCACTCGCTGAAGAGTTCTGAAATGCCGTTCTCGCTGGAAAAAAAGTTACGTCGCTGAGTGCCAGTGCATAGACCTAATTATAATTCATTATTTTTCTGAATTGAATGTAGCCCATTTGTCGCTGTTAGATCGCATAGGGGCAGAGAAGCCGTATCTTCAATTGCCAAATGGGTAGCGGGTGGTTTGAGGACCCGCTATACGCTTTCCCTAACCTGTGTGGTCAAGATAGCAATTGTAGGGAAAGCGCATGAACACGCCCACGGGCACACCTCCAGGCGCAAATAAAGGATTCGGCATAATATATAGCGTGTAGCGTGGCCGCAAGATACCGTTTAGGGATAGCGGAAGCTGCTAAATGCGTAATTCACGGGTAGCGGGTAGTGGCAACGGGTAGGGCAGTGTGAAAGATAGAGCCCTGAGTGTCGTGAAAGGTGCCTAAAAATAGAATGTAGTATTATTATTATTATTAGTAGTATTATTAATGTTCAAGATGCCCATGCCATGGGCATTAACACACCCCCATAATAGATACTGGCATTTTAACCTCTCATTGATAACAACTGGGACCATGCTCTTCTTCATGTGCCAGGAGAACTGAATGTCCATTTTTACCATGAGCAATTTGAGAGGTTGACTAGTCCAACAACAGCCATTCGTCCTCACTGTACATCAATCCAGTTCAGATGAGCTCAAGCCCAGAGAAGATAGCTATGCTCTTGGAGGTTTTTGATATATGGCTTTTTCAGTGCATAGTATAGACTTCATTAACATTTATGACTCCAATAATGAATGATATAAACTGGCAAAGATTTTCCCTTGCAGTTCCAGCTCATGTGGTGATATATATTCCAAGAGCATGTTGGTTTTCAGTGCAGCACCATGGACTGAAGGTCAGGGGCATTATTATTCCATTTTCCACCAGCCATCATGCCCCTTATCGGAGGGCACTTGTAGTTGTCTATAGTTTTCTAAACTAATGCACTAACAGTGCTGGGAGGAAAGGGTAAATCAAAGAATGTATAAAGAATAGCCACTAATTGAACAGAATGATAATATAACACAACAAAATTTAAAAAACCAGAAAAGAGAAGAAAAAAAAACATTACTGATATTAGTGATGGTGAGACAGTAGTAGACAAAGTTAATAAGCAAAGGAACATAATAGATAATGATAGATGAAATGAAGTAGAGAACATGGATGATTCAACTTAGAATTCTTATCCATCATCCAAAATACTCATTCCAGACAGTGCAGGAAGCAGAAGCTTCCCAAACGTTTGATTTTTCTGAGGAAAATATAAAATTTTGTTTCAATATGCACTGAATAGCAAAGTCTGGAACAAACAGTGCTGGCACATCTTCAAAGGATACTCAATAATATATACTTTTGATCTCTCCTGACGTTTCTGTCTGTTTTCATCCTCTACACCCATATGGATCTGTAGCATATCCTGTCTTTGCCTTCATGTTGCTGAACATTGATTTCTCGTCTCTGCAACAAGTGCACTCCCTATGTGTAATGCTTGTACCCTCCCCAAAAATGCCAACAAAAAGCACCACCCCCTCCCCTGCATCCATAATCTTGCTCACCAACTTCCACAGATTCTGTCACGACCCTTCCTCGTCATGACAGACCCTCACGACTCTGCCCTCACCCGCCTCTCACTGTCACCACACATCTCCTCTCCCGCTTTAATTTAAAACGCTGCTTTCATCTCAACATCCCCGACAGACAAGCTTTCCCCTCCTCTTCTCTTCTCTGCTATCGTGTCCCACTGACAAAATGATAGGACTCACATGGTCCCTCCTAGCAACGTTTCATTCCTGTTAAAGGTCACTCGAAGTTAGTCCCCCTTCGGATCAACCCATTGGCTATCAAGTAAACCGGAAAATTAGGAAAGCGCTGTCAACCGCTGCCTCAGTCTGAAATACGACAGAAAGTGGAGCTCTCGCAAAAGCAAAAGAGCTTTGCACTTGTGCCCGCCCAGCTTTTCATTAAACTAGATGACTTTTAGACAGTTCTCAGTCAGTTGCAGGTTACTCTGAGGTCCAATGGTTTACCAGACCTCACAGCTCCAGGTTAAATGGACCAGTGATGAGTTTCAATCCATGCTGTCCATACTAAATTGTCCATTAAAACTAACAAGTTGGACTGTACTTTAAACGCATCTTTCAAACCCTGGTGTTAATTATCTTCTTGCATAAACTTTCTCGGTGGGCGGATCAAATGAATATCGTTACACCCATTTCAAGAAATGCATGATTTAGCTGGGGTATCTTTGCTTCATAAATAAGCGAGAGTGGGCGGTGGGAGGGGGGGGGGCAGGGTTTACAAGTTTCACAAATAGATAAGCAATTGTTTGTCTAATTATGCTGATCCATATAATGCAGATCCCTAATCTGCTGTGAATACAGCATATTTGTAGAAAGTTTCTGACCCCATCCAGAGGTATCAGGGAGCAGGTAAAAAAATTCCAGCGCTCCCGGACATTCCAGGAGAGTTGTTGTGTCCGCTATATCTACTAATAGTGCCCACTAGCACAACCCACTTCTAATGAATGGCTATTACAATTGCCCACAAGGAGTGCTTCATAGCAATGGCCACTAGCAGCTTGCCAATTGTATAGCTGACAACATTTCTGCAAATCGGTGCGACAGCCGCCTCTAACTTTTTCTTTTTCTGTTCTTTTCTTTTATTGCAACATCTCAAAGGCTGGATTGCTTTGTTGCGCTTCTATCATGGTCAATTAGCATAGCGCTCTCATTTTATCTCTTCAACCACAGACCACATCTGTTATTTATGTGTCAGCCATGCAGAGATGACTCCTATCCTGTGATTAGGGTAGACAAACAGAGAGAAAGAGAAAAAGGAAGAGAGAGAGAGAGAGAGAGAGAGAGAGAGGCTGATATGGATAAAGAGAAACTGGAATTGGAATCAGTATGTGGAAGAAGCAGACTTCAAGCTCCCTCGGCAATACCTTCTCCCTTTAACGGTTTTAGACTATCCAGAAAATGTGTGGGGACATTTATTACACATCATAGTGAGAAGCATATAAATGATATAAATCATGCTCAGGCCTGGCTTCATTCACAAATCATTTTAAGTGATCACTCATCTTGTGAAGAACCAAAAACTGACTTCATTGTTATTCAAACAAAGTTTAAGACCAGAGCCCAAGTGAAAGTTTCAGCCATTGCATTCAGCAATTAAATAAATTGTTGTTTTTATGCTTTAGGCATGCCCTGTGACAGACACATGAACATCTGTTTTGTCCTCTGTTCCAGGAAAAATTTAAGGGACTAGCAGGTCTGGAATATCATTCATAGACCACTTACCCCCTTCTCTCCTGTGACTGGCACTTTCTCAATGGCATCATTAATAAGGGGCAATTGGGCAAGGGGCAGAATCGATAATTTAGAATAAATACACCATGTTGGCCAAGAGGGCCAAATGATTGTAACATCACTGTTGTACCAGACTGAAGGACCAAAGACTAAAAACGGGGGAGACTGTTTTGTATTTAACCACGGGCAAGATTAGAGAGGGTGTACCACTCCAGAAGGTAATACAACAAGAATACAGTAAGTGATGAAAAGGGCAAAAGGAAGTAAGTTGATTTGGACAAATTGAAAACACGCTAATAGAAAAAAAAATCAATTGGCAATCCAGCAATGGTTTGTTTTTGGATTTCGTCTTCTAAAAGTTTACCTTGAGCCTATCATCAGGGGGGTGTACTACGAAGCTGGCTTTGTGACTAAGCCTGACTTTTAACTTAAGTAAAACCCGGAGCAGCTCCTTTTACTTTAGTCCACGTTCCAGATTTTAAGAGGTTCCTGGCTTTAACAAGTGCTAAAGACAGGCTTAATCACATAACCATCTTCGTAGTACACCCCGCAGAAAAAAAGGAATATGTCTTGTATGCTATGATAGCTGTGGATTTGGTTCAGAACTCTCTTGGTTTAAATTCTCCTCCTATTTCACACGGTTGAATGTCACAACCAGACATTAAAGGGAACTGATTATTAAAGAATTCACTTTTTCATTGTTTGTGCACATAAATATCGGTATATCGAATGCTCTGCAACCCACAAGCTGAAATAAAACATCCCAGTCACTTTTTTGTGGGCTGCCTTTTCTATGAAATATGGCTTATGGCCTTACATTCAGACTTGGCTCCCCTTCCTACGTCACATGCAGACTCACAAGAATTGTTCCGCCCCTCATCTAAGTATCTCCACCCACTGCTTTTTTATGTCAACATCCCAGTTTAAATCAGCAAAAAGCAATGTGTGTGTGCTATCAACTTTTTAGCTGACTACTTTATACTATTAACCTGGGTCAGTACGACACAGGACTGGCAACAAAATTTATATTACAGGGGACTTATTAGCTATGCTTTTCAGAGGATAAACATAAGTGGTCGCTTCAATTTATTCTCAAGGTAAATCTGTTGCTAGCTAGCTAGGTAAGGGCTTCCAATTTCTGTTAATATTTAAACTGAATTCCAAGCATAGCATCAGTAAAATTTGTGTGGCTTGGTTGTTGATGTAAGTTAGTTAGCTAGCTAGGTAACACCTCTCTCAAAACTTCTTAGCTTGCATGCATGCATCACCAATTCATAATCATTGCACTTTTTTTTTTATAGCTAACTAGCTAATGTCTAAATTGACTGTGAATTTAGAAATCGTGACTAGTTTAACCAGAGGCCATGCATGAGACATGTGGATAGGAACATATAGAATGGGTGACTGTTTTAATGGAGTTGCACTATTAATCGAAAGCTAGGAAAAAGGTTGCTACTCTATGGATGCTACCTACAGAATCATTACTAACATTAGAGACTGAATTCCAAGTGTATTTAAACTTTTATGGTGACTACATGTTGCACTTCATTGTGAATGTTGCCAACATCCATCATCACTCAGCTTGCAGACATCATCTTTCAATATTCATTGTGTAGTTTAATAGCGACTTATTCAGTGATCTGCATTTAGAGACCTACCAGTTGTCCTGGGATTTTTACATCATTGCTTTCCTTTGACATAGTGGCTCTGTTCGCTGACCAATTAATACAGAGCTTATTCCATAGTGGGAACACTCACTCAGAACAGCCTGTTTTTCAGAGCGTTGGGAATGGCGGGGATCTAATTGCCCCATGTGCATTTATGCCTCTTCTCTTAAGCCTTTCGAGTCTTGAAGGGGTGTATGGGAGAAAGCATTGGTCTGCCAATGATAGGCCTTCTCAAATTTGGCTTTGCCATGGCCATTTTTTGAAATCCGAATAACATAACTGTGGACATCTTTCTATGAAAAGTAGTAAAAAGCAGCTCAGCTTTTTAACTAAGTTTGCCTGAATAGCAAGGAAAATGGCTAAGGATCACTGGGTTTATTTTGACTCCCCTTCCAATTTCAGATAGTGCTCGTTTCCCAAGGCTCAAGCAGAAGTCAGCATTCGTGACCAAACTGCACATCCTCCATGATGGCCAAGGAGGTGTGTAAGGCAGAAGTTGAGGAGGGTGGGAGTGTTGGTGGGTGACGAAGGCTCATACGTCACTTGCCACCAGATCAGCCAATTGCAAAAGTCAATTGAAATAGGAGGGTTTCAACAAGTAGAGAGCAGTCACTCTGCATATTTACAGCTCAGTATGCAAAAATTAAATACTTTGCACTAAAATGTCAAGACTTGGACATGAATTCATCATCAACACCATTAAATATTTATATACATTGGTTTTCAGCTGAAGTGGTTTGGGGGTTTAGTTACACTTTAAAGCTGCAGTTGGAAACGTGTGTTTTATTAGGTAAAAAAAAAGTCAAAATACCCCTGCAGCTGTCAGTAATTGAAGTGGTCTGAGAGTTATAGGGTATCTCTGAGTTTTCCCCCATCACTGTATTCAAGAGTCTAAATATTCCGCTACTCCAGTCACCTTTGACCAAACAATGCCTCTATCTGTCCTCCTCTTCCTGGTTGGTTGAGGGGCTGCCCGATCATGTTGCTGTCTCAGTTTCATGAGGGATCACGAGAAACTTGTAATATTGCAGGATAGCAAAACTCAGAGTCAAAATCTCCATCTTCACTTCCGATTCCTTCATTGCTGACAACTGTAAGTACTAGTGATGTAGTCAAGACCGCCTTAGCCGAGACCAAGACACTACTGAGACCAAGACAATACTAAGACCAAAGGGTAGCGAGACCAAGACAAGACCGAGACCGAGACCAAGACCAAGACAGACCATTTCGAGACCAAGACCAGAGCAGGACGAGACCGAGACCGAGACCAACACCAAAAAAAGTGTTTCACTTCACTGTAAATATGGGCAGTGTTTGGGTGAAAGTATTTGTGTGTAGCAACTGCATAACAGCTATAATTGCCCTTTCAGAGGATTGAGACTTTATAGGCATTAATATTTTTTCCTGTTAGGAATTGGTATGGTTACACAGTCCAAAATCCGTGGTCACCGTTCCGGAGACATTAAACAATAAACATTTAAGATTTCCATCCAAAACGAATAGCAGCGGCTGGCGATGAATTCTCATTTTGCCTGCACAAACGCGCACAAACGAAGCGGAAACAAATGTAATGGGTTTCATTCAGATTTTCGTCATATGGGGTGCCAACTTCACAAAACTGGAAAACAGATAGCCAATGAGGAAAGTTCCCTTGCATAATTTTGGGATCTTCTGAGACCAGTGAATAGCCTGCCTTATTTAGCAAATTTTACTCGGCAAGAGTGATATCGACGGTAATGATGACAAACTGGGCAAATGGGGGCAACCACCAACAGTCGACCACCAGCCGTTTTTAGCTATTTTCATCTGGCTGATGGCTTCGGATAAAGCCGTTGAAGACACGAAAATTGAGAACACTCAACATGACACCGGAACATTTATAAGACCCTCAGTTGTTACCCTGCATACATAGCTATCCTCAAAACTTCAAAGCCATTCATTTGTAAAACAGCACAAGCTCCCCAATACTATGACTAAGTAGCAATATGCTCCATCCAGTGAATTCGCTAGGAAATTTACTTAATAAAATGCTAGTGATAACTGACCTTACCTATGACCGATAACTCAGCTAGAGCTAGCAAGATTAACGACAGTTAACCAGGGTTAGTCAGCAGTTGCTTTGAAACAACTTAAATTTCGAGTCCTGAACAGATTATACCGTGCATGCATGTACAACCTTTTTACAATAATATAGAAAGTATGTACAACCCCAATTCCAAAATAGTTGGGACAAAGTGTAAATTGTGAATAAAATCAAAATGCAATGACTTTCAGATCACATGAGCCAATATGTTATTTACAATAGAACATAGATAACATTTCAAATGTTGAAACAGACACTTTACATTTTTTTCCACAAAATGAGCTTATTTCAAATTTTCTGGCTGCAACAGGTCTCAAAAAAGTTTGGACACAGGCAAAAAAGGGCTGAAAAAGCAATGAATATATAAGAGAATCAGCTGAAAGAACATTTCTCAAGTAATTAAGTTAACTGGCATCAGGTGTGTAACATGATTGGCTAAAAAAGGATGTCTTGAGAGGCTGAGCCTCTCAGAAGGCTCTCCAACCTGTGAAGGCTTGTGTAAAAAAATTGTGCAATACTTTAAAAACAATGTTCCTCAACGTCAAATTGCAAAGGCTTTGAAGGTCTCATCATCGACAGTGCATAACATCATCAAAAGATTCAGAGAAACTGGAAAAATCTCTGTGCGTAAGGGACAAGGCCGAAGACCTTTACTGGATGCCCGTGATCTTCGGGCCCGCAGACACCACTGCATCACTCACCGGCATGATTCTGTCATTGACATTACTAAATGGGCCCAGGAATACTTCAAGAAACCACTGTCTGTAAACACAGTCCACCATGCCATCCCCAGATGCCACCAAAAACTCTATCATGCAAAAAGGAGGCCATTGTTGAGCATGATCCAGAAGCGCCGCCGTGTTCTGTGGGCCAAGGCTCATTTAAAATGGACTGTAGCAAAGTGACAAAGCGTCCTGTGGTCAGAAAAGTCCAAATTTGACATTCTTGTTGGAAATCATGGGCGTTGTGTCCTCCGGGCTAAAGAGGAGAAAGACCACCCCTCCTGTTATCAGCGTTCAGTTCTAAAGCCAGCATCTCTGATGGTATGGGGATGCATTAGTGCATATGGTGTGGGACACTTGCATGTATTAAGAAGCATCATGAATGCTGAAAGGTATATAAAGGCTTTAGAGCAACATATGCTCCCCTCCAGACGACATCTATTCCAGGGAAGGCCTTGTGTATTATAGCAGGACAATGCAAAACCACATACTGCAGCTATTACAACAGCATGGCTTCATAGTAGAAGAGTCCGTGTGCTGAACTGGCCTGCCTGCAGTCCTGATCTTTCACTGATTGAGAACATTTGGTGCATAATTAAACGAAAAGTCCGTCAAAGGAGACCCAAAACTCTTCAGCAGCAGGAAGCCTGTATTGAATGAGAGTGGGATCAAATTCCAATGGCTAAACTCAAGAAACTTGTCTCCTCAATGCCCAGACGCCTCCACTCTGTGTTAAAAAGAAGAGGGGATGCTACACCATGGTAAACAGGCCCCTGTCCCAACTTTTTTGAGACCTGTAGCAGCCATCAAATTTGAAATGAGCTCATTTTGTGGACAAAATTGTCAAATTTCTCCCTTTCAACATTTGCTATGTTATCTCTGTTTTATTGTGAATAAAATACTGACTGGTGTGATTTGAAAGTCATTGCGTTTTGATTTTATTCACAATTTACACTTTGTCCCAACTATTTTGGAATTGGGGTTGTACAAGTTGTGTTTGGTCTTGAGACGTTTGGGCAGAGCCAGTCTATGTTAGCTTACCTCTCGACATGTTTCCTCTTCAATTGCCTGGTGAAAGTTGAAGTTGTACTGGCCAGGGTTGGGTTCAATTACTTTTTTCAGTTACAATTGATTGTAATTGTAATTAAAATTACAATTACTTTCTGGACAGAATGTTCAATTACAATTACAATTACTTTTCGATAAAAAATTCAATTAAAAATAAATTACAATCACAAAAGTAATTGATTACAATTACTGTAACTGTAATTGAAAAAAGTAATTGAACCCAACTCTAGTACCGGCAGTCTCAGTCAGGGCGATTTGACAAAATCTGCACACAGCAGAAACCTTTTTTTTTCTTTGTTATTTCGCAAGTAGATTCTTTGCAATCTGTATAGGAGAACCTTAGAATAGATGAATGAGCTGACATTTTTACTGATTCACTGGACTAATTCGTTGAGCATATGTCGTGAGACGAGACAGAGAGACGGGACGGGAGACCGCGCAGGCAGGGAAAAATATACATTGTAACATGTTTTTAAAATAGATGCCTCTCATTGGCTGCATTTAAAGAAGGCTGCATAGTAATAATGAGGCTGTACCAGGACCAGCTGCTTGCCTGGATTTTGAAATCCCCTCAAGACTGTTAGGTCCAAAACCAAGACAAGACCGAGACCAGAGAGTGTCGAGACCGAGACAAGACCAAGACCATGTAAAAGTGGTCTCGAGACCTTTGAGTACTACAACACTAGTAAGTACTAGCAGGCAACCAAGTTGGACTGAGTGAGAAATAGAACCTGAGTCAACATTGGTGTGACTTTTTGAAGCTAGGGACAGCTTTGAAATTTCAGAGGTTTCAAATTGGATGCCATGGTTGCTACTGACCATTTTCAAGATAGGTAACTAGCTATACTGCCCTACTAAACCAGACTGCAGCAACCACGGAAGCAGTGAAACTGAGAAAAATGGCTTTAAAGTTTTTTGATTTGCCTTCCAAATGTGTTGTAGGTAGATTAGTGAAAATATACAGATTTGACAGGTTTTCATCAAGTAATATTCATGCATTTTAATATATGACCACAAATATTACAATTGACCCCTAAAAAGCAGATACTGCACTCTGCTGCCAGATTTCCTTCAGAAGGAATACAGGTAATGCTGAGGCAAAGTGCAGTAACTACAATGCTGTTGTTTTCTTCCAGCTTTTCATTACTCACTGGGCTTGCCTTCTTCTATTTCAATCTTTGCATCATCATCATCATGACCACCACCACCACCATCATCATCTTCACTTTTGTTGCCATAGTAACGGCTGTATTTTTCATTTCTGTTTTCAGTCAGAATTTCACATTATGAATGCAACGGTAGGCTGAATATTTTTAGCTTAAGTGTTGTATCTGCAAATCCTTAATTCTTCCGATGTCTGGATAATTGTAGTATGTTTTTAGTTTTTTTTTTCCTGCATGGTCTTCTTTCTTCAGTCATGAGCTAACTGTTAAACCTGTTGGGAAAAGCTGCATGTAGTGAATCTTCTCATAATGTGACAAACTTAAGGACAAAGAGAGAGGGCATTTACAAGTTTATCATCAAACTCGACCCACAATGCAACAGTAGAAACATCACATGGGTTGGCTCAACTTCTCCAAGTAATTTACTTTCTTTTTTCAAACTTTTTTAAAACATTTAATAATAAAGGTTCAAGGGTCAATAAAGGTTTGAAAAACAAAACTGTTGTCCACAGGTGAAGGTAAGTGAAGCATTATTACAGGCCCCGTTATGTTAGTATTATGTTTGTTTGCCTGCTTGTGCTCTTGTTTTTGTCCAGGTTCTCTGAGTTCCTGAGTTGATTCGCTCAATTAACGATCTAAATTGGTAGACAGTCTGATTTATTTGAATATGTTTTGTTTATTTCATTTTGAAATTTAAATGACCATGAAACATGACAGATTTGCCTGAATCTGTTTGCTGGGTTATTTCTAGTTTTACATTAGACTGCGCTGCGTGCAAATGCGCTAACAATTAACATGTGACGTTCGATACGCTTTAATAACCTTCACTGTTGGCTATTAGACGCTCAAAAGTAACCGAAATCAAGAGCTATGAATTATTTTATTTTAAATTAATCTTGTTCAATTATCAAATAAAAAAGCTACAAATCTGCGGCACAGATTCGCCTGAACTTGTTTGCCAAGTCTTTGCTGTATTTGTCTATTGTGTGCAATGCGAAAATATAATTTCTCTCACTTTCACGCTCGAGATGCTTCACAAAATGTTATCCACTTTGTACATGTTTTGAAACGCTTAAAAACCAAGGCCATCTTAAAATGGTTTATTTTTAATAAATCTTTTTAATGATATGTAAAAATTTTATGAGAGGTGGAATTCAGAGGTCTGCTATTTATTCAGATTATTAACATTCTTTCAATCTAACACGGTAGCCTGGTTAGGTCCGTCTGCTTCTCATTATCTCTTCTTAATCATTATTGGCCATATTTTGGTTTTGATCAGTCAGTTGGCTGCATAAATGGCTTGATTGCAAGTTAGGCAGAGTACAGGGAATTGATTTAAGGTAAGATAATTATGCCAAGGCGATGAAGGCTGTCGAACCTCGCTGGTAATTAGCGGACTTCAAATCACAGTTTTCTTCCTGGAAGCATTTCAAATGACCGCATTAGATATGTGTCATAGAAAAGGTAATAAGCAAGCTCGTCTGTCTGCCTCATAGTGGCAGTTACTTTTATTGCGCTTGTGATAACCGCGATTCCGTTTATCGTGCAGCCCTAGTTGTGTTTAGCTAAAGTGTGTAGACCTAACATTATGCGCTAGTACTAACCTGCCGAAGCTAACGTTAGCTACCTACCGTAACGGTAACTAATGCTATCACCGGTGTATTTAACTGGATGTTTACAGATTTTACGATGGTTTGCGCAAAATACGTACGTTAGCTAGAATACGTACCTTAATGTGGATATTGCCTTTTCAGGGCCAGTTCCACCATCCTCTTTCCTCTTGATGCGATCATGGTCGATGATCAGTGAACGTGGAATAAACATATCCCAGTTACTGCGGTCTGGATACGGAGATTAACACTTTTGGCTTATTTCGCGCTCATCAATCACCAAGGGTGAAAAAGAGGCAAACCGCAGTAACTACAGCCGAAGTACAGGGAAAAAGAGGCAGTGCAATAACTGCATCTACTATGGTTTGGCGCAGTTTTGAGCGTGATTATGTACAGGGAAACAGATACAGAGTGCAGTAACTGCATCTACTGCAGTTTGGCACAGTTTTGAGAGTGATTTTGTACAGGGAAACAGATACAGAGTGCAGTAACTACATTTACTGCGATTTGGCTCAGTTTCAAGTAGACCCTACGTGCCACTGTGGGTGGGTATTTATAAATCTGACTTTCAACGTACACCCACAGAGGCACTGCTCGATCCATTGACCTCAGGCATACTTTTTCGATCTACGTCTGTAACTTTTCCCCAACTCTTCGGATCGAAACCAATTAAACGCACATACCTTCCTAGCTAAGACAGCTAGACTCAGCCGCGAGTACACGCCGGTAGATGCCTTCTGTGCGGAGATATGAGCAAAAAAGTCCACCGAAGAGACGCATTTCAAACGGGTTCAAACACTTATCGCCATCTTCTAATCCCGACATGCAACGGTACGCCAGGGAATTCCCATTAGAAGGCATGGCGACAAGTGTTTGAACCGCGTCGCTTCGGAGGAATTTTCGCTCATATCTCCGCACGGAAGGCATCTACCAGCGTGTACTCGCGGCTGAGTCTAGCTGTCTAGGCTAGGAAGGTATGTGCGTTTGATTTGTTTCGATCCAAAGAGTTGGGGAAAAGTTACAGACGTAGAGTGAAAAAGTATGCCTGAAGTCAATGGATCGAGCAGTGCCTCTGTGGGCGTACGTTGAAAGTCAGATTTATAAATACCCACCCACAGTGGCACGCAGGGTCTAGTTTCAAGAGTGATTTTGTAGTTACTGCAATTTTTCATACCTCATATTTCTAAAACGGTGCAACATTGACCTCTGAAACTTTTGCACAAGATAAAACATTTATTGACAAGTTCAATTTCACTTATAACTCAATTTGGAATTTTCACGTAGTTGCTGCGGTCTGGCTTAGCAGGGCAGTATAATATTTTACTGCTATTATCTTTTGAGGTTAAATATCTAACATTAGTTTGGTTGTAATGTATGTAACTTGCATAAACTAGGCTCAAGTGTTTAGAAGATGTGAAGGCATTGTGTTAGTAAGTAGCTTCTACATCAATACTGTAGCACTGGTGTGCAAATTTTACAGTGACAAGGCGCCAGTTGTAATGCTACAGCAATCTGTCCATAACAGAATGCTCGACTGCATGTAATACTTAGAAACGGTGGCTAGCTGCATTGCCCAGTGAGTTGATGAAACTATAGTAGCTAGTCCGCATTAAATCAGATCCGTAGGTAGCTGCTGGGAAGCAGATTTGACTCAGCAGTGTACAGGGGGGGGAGAGAGAGAGAGAGAGATTTTATGGCTAAATTCAACCCCCCAACAACAATTTGGCTCAACCAATTTGATTCAATAAACTAATTATTTTGTATGGATGTGAAATACGCAATCTAAAATGTCTTCAGTAAAGATAACTTCCAACCATGGTACAAGAGCCCAACATAACTTCACCAAGCATTCCGCAAAAGAGTCAGACTTGCCTCTAATATCACATGGAGAGCCTAACTTAGCAAATTACCTCTTTTGCAGGACATAAAAAAGAGCTGGAAAGTTCTCGTATCATTTAGCCACATCTAACCCTGACTCTTACCACGACTGCGCGTTCCTCAGTAATGGAGCCTGTCCAGAGAAGGACCTCTGACATCACTCGGCTATGAAGCATATAAGCTGGACACTGAATTGAAACCAAAATGTAAATAAATTTACAATGATAAAAATTGAAAACTTACAAAATTAAAATAATGAAATTTTAAAAACTCAAGAAAATAGAATGTTATACAAATCTTGAAAGAGCAAATAAATTGGCAGAATATCACAAATCTCAGTAAGAAACATGGACAAACTCTCACAAAGTATAGAATAAGTGACCATTGAAACAGGTTGCCATAAAAGTACATGGTTACAACTTAGATTATGCTGCCACTCTAAAAAAACAAAAGTAGAGACAGATCAACACTTCCTACTACACAGTACTAAGCAGAAGAATGTAAAGAATTTAATCTTTCCAAAATATATAACCAAAATACCTGAAGTGTATTAGTAAACAGAGGAAGAAAAAATAAAAAGTCTACTTTGGAGAACACTAAAAAATGATTGAAGTTGCAGCCGAATTCACCTTTACATACATTATGGCACAAATATGTACATTCAACTTTTGACTGTTTCTGATTGATTGATTGATTGCCGCTGTTTCGAACAGCAGAGAGTAACCACATCACTGCAAAATCACAGAATATGCCACACTTGGCCTTTATTAACCAAACAAAACTGAACATAAAGTGTCGTAAAAAAGCCAGTGCCCACAGACTGGCAGAAGCTGTGGAGGATTAAGGACTTGAATTTGAAGGAATGAGGGGGCTGGACTGAGGTTAGCCTTGGGGTGGTGAGCTGGGAGGACTAAGGAAGGTGATCCCCTTCAAACTGCACAGAAGGCCAGACAAGAAGAGACAATTAGCCAGGACTGCAGAACCTGAGATGGTAATCCTTAAGGGATTCCAAGCTTTTAGTTTCATTTAAATAATTCAAAGATGGTAGACGCAGAACACTTGACAAGGCAATGCATGGAACGCAATTCAACAATCCAGCAAGGGGAATATGGAGACAAAGAACTTAAATACACAAAAAGTCAATTAACAGATAGGAAACAGGTGTGCTGGACACTGGAATGGAAAACAAGAGGAGGGGAAACGTACAAGACATTAATTGGATTATGAGGACCAATTAGCAAAGTGAGGCCAAAACTGATGAGGATGGATGCAGGGCAGGGAAGACAATTAACACGAGGAGCTAGATGTGACAACCCCTTTGTCTCCTTTGTTTGCGTGTTTTTCATTCACGTTTTTGTACTGTATATCACTTTATCACCTGTCATGCTAATAAGGCACATTTGACTTGATTTGAAGAAGTGAGACTGAGAGTGAGGAGAAGAAGAAGAACAAGATGAAAAAGAAAAAATAACCAGTATATGTAATAAAAAATAATAATAAAAACAATGGCACGCTCAACCCTCTTTCTTCCCCCCTTCTCCTTCTCCATCCTCAACCTGTCCCAGTTAAACAAAATAATCTTTAGAACTTGAAAAACCTGCAGTGGAGGAAAAAGAAGAAAAAAGATTTTGGCCCAGTGCTTCAAATGGCGCTTGGTCTGATGCCTTTGTGGGAGACGGATGCGTCGTTTAGAAAAGACACGCCAAAGGCAGAGAGGCAGGGGGCGTGAGTGCTGCTGATGAAAAAAGAATGAGAGACAGAAGAGAAAACCAAGTCATCTTTGAAGCTGAATGTGTTTTTTCTTTCCATTTTTCTTTTTAAAACACTAATTTACTAACGGATCTCAGAGGGGTGGGTGTTTGAAAGCTTCTGCAGGGGTGAGTGGGTTTGTTGATTGGTTGGGGGGGTAGAAAGGAGCGAGGTAGGGAGGGAGGGGGGGCACACAAATGTTGTGAAGATGCCATTTGAACTGCGCCAGGAGCAGAAAGCTGGGTGCCACGTTTACTCAGGCGGAGCATTCAGATCAACGCCCCAGTGTCAGTCGCAATCCTCCGGTGAGAAAAGAGCATCTCCCTTGTTTACACTTGCTGTCACTTTTTAAAGGTTACACCAAGCTAATTATAAACTAACTTTATCACCATATTTTTTCTTCTTTCCCAACTGGAAAAAAAAAAAATTAATAATCCAGATGGGGAGAGAAAAAAAAAAAAAATTAGCATGCTGTTTGAGGGAGCCGGCTCAATTCAAAATGCTTTTATCTCAGAGGTAACCGACTCTTTTACTGGAGTACGACCAGTCTTTAAGTTTCACTCCAACCCTAATGTAGTACTCCTGACTGTTGTAGCTCATTAGGATCTCTAGCAATTGAATGTCTGCTTTATTAAGGGTGGACTGAAAATCTAGAACAGGCATTGTCACCAATATCATAGATAGCTACATGTTTTGTTACTTTAAAGAGCTATTACTGAACTTTCCTGAAAAAACATGCCATATATTTTGGTGGAAAAAATAGGAAAGTGTCTTTTGAGTCAAATGTACTCTTATAAAATCTGTTGAAATCCTATTGTTTGAGACTCTCAAGAAAATGTACATTCCAGTTCAGGGCATTTCCATAGCTGCTCATAAATGTGCAGGCTTTGTAATTAATTCAGCTGCTCTCACTTATCCACACTTTCTTTGCTTAGTTTAAATATTGCAGCAATATTTACGCCACCCTCCCCCATTTTATCGTCCTGTTTTTAGCAATCCAAAGATTGCCAGCCTCAAGCAACCGAGGACCAGGGATGAGCCGGCGGACGGTGCAAACTGCGAGATTTCTCGCTTAATGTTGATTCGGTTTGCTAGAGTGTCCTGCATTATTAAATGTTATAATCATTACAGTTGTGCTTATTAAGGGAGTCATTTTCCAACCCCATGTGTCCCACCCAGAGGAAGCTAAATGACACCTAAGCAGAACTCCTCAAATGAATTATGGAGGGGCTTTTTTCATCAGCTGCTGTCTGTGCACGCACTGGGGCAAATCTGGTGTAATAGCCCAAAGTATACCTGCAGTATAAAATGGCCGAGCCTGTTTTATACCCCACCCCCCAGGCCAGATTATACCCTGGTATAAACCAAGCTAGGCCTTTTTCTGCCCAGGGATACATTTTGGCCAAAGGCAGATTATACCTGGGTGTAGTCCGGCGGGGCTTAATCTGAGCTGCTACACCTGTCTGAAACATGAAGCACTTTTGGCAAAGGAGAAGGCAAGCTAGTTTTGGTTATGATCACATTAAAACCTTTCCTAATTGTTTTTACACCAAATTTTTACAGTTTTGTCAAAGCTTGAAGCTGAAATATCAGTTTTTCTAAAAACCTTTGGCATTAAAAAAATTCTAATTTTAAGCATTTTATCTAATTTTGTTTTTAATGTAGGCACTTCGGTTGACCTCAAATACATTTTTACATTTACCTCTTTTGTCCTTTACTGACTGTCCCACTGAATTAATTCAGATATCAGATTTTTAGTATTTATTATTCTACTGCAAACAAGAAAGTAGTGTCTAACAATTAGCTAGAAGATTGGACTAATGAATACTGTAAAAAATAAATGGCCCTCCTCAGTTCAAGCCAATTAGTGTAAAAAAAAAAAAATGAAGAGTACAATGAACTTTGGGGTTTTGGAATGAATGGTAATGCTATGATACTGAAAATGGCAATGATGAGATGGAATAAGTTTGGATTTATGCCAACTTTAGTTTAGTTTAGTTTAGTTTAGTTAGGAAACCAGCAATGCGCTCATATTACCAAATCCTTTGTCCTCCGAAAACTCAAGAACCATAAAAGACTCCAATTTGAAAACTTGACTGGAAACTTTTATGTGTTCAAGGACCAGTCTCTCCAAATTTCATGATATATGGACTATCATTTCATGTAGTTTTCATACTTTAATCAGTAAAACTAATGAGATTTCACTCCATGCCTCCATCTTGTTTCCAAGGTCCATTGTTTATGTTGCTCTCTTGAAAAATGGGATGTCATGTGACCTCAGGACATTCTGGATTGGCTGATTAGGTTGGTATTGTTCTAGTGACGTTCTGGAGTGATCAGAACAATGGACCGTTGTTCTAGCCTCCCTCTTCTACCCGGAAGCCCGGAAACTTTATAAGCCAATTTAAGGTCTTTGCACCCTCAAAGTTCATGACGCCTGAAACGTTACATTTGGGTGCTAGCTAGTTGCGCAGCCAAAAAAAAAAAAGGATATGAGAAAAACATAAAATGATAAAGGTAACATTTTATTTATTAGATATAAGCCTCCCATTGTTGATAAAAATGAATATGCGTTATTTGCATCTGGCAAAGTGAACAGTGAACATCGAACCTTTTCTTGTTGTGGCTGGCTACCACTACATGAACTAGCTTGATCAACCACATTGGTGTGCTCTAAAATTAGAGGGTTTTCATAGCTAATTGTTGATGAACTGAGTTTAAAAACTTGGGATATTGCAACAGATTTAACAGATTTTCAATATTTACGCGCACACAGCAGTCGATTCTGCTAATATACCTCTTTAGGAAGTATAAAAACGAATTGTTAGTGTGTGTAATTAAACCATTCACAATCAGTTCAACCCATTCGTTAAATCTGTCGTTATGTCAGTTGTTTACCACGTTTTTAAATTCAGTTAAGTGGTAAGAACTCCGTAGCGGGCACAAGGCTTTGAGCAGTGATAAATGCTTATAGGGAGGGCGAACTTTGCAGTAAATGTCATTTTGATATTTGAAGTCATACAATTAGAATATGGGATAAAATGAGCGAGGATGAAATGAATACGGGATGAAATGAGCGAGAATTCATTTCATCCTTGCTCATCCTCGCCCAGTCAGAAAATACTTCACCTATAAGTTTCCCAAGGCAAAGGGCAGCTGCAGCATTACGAGACTACAAATTCCACTTGATGCATGTTTTGCATACACGTCATATAAGGCACAAGGCAAAACTCTTCTCAAAGTTATCATAGATTTAGTGCCCCAAAACATTTCCATTTAAATAGCAGCTTTGCATACGTACCACTCTCTCGAGTCAGACGTCTTAGTGATCTACTTATCTTACGACCATTTCCAAAAAGTGTCTTACGTGTGAAAAAGAGCACAAGTCAAAAGATTTGAAAAATGGATAACTTGGATTGTTAAATGAAATCAGTGCAAATCAAAATATTATAATCTTTCATTGATTTGATACTGTGTTCATGAAGTTTAATACTAACAATCCTAACAGTTTTATTTATTTTACAACATTTGCTTACCTTTACTTGTATTGAAGTTTAAAGTTCTTAAAAATACTAAACAACTAAAGTTGGTCTTTTGCCCTTATGGGCAACTTACTTGTATGATTATACAACTTTAGTAATAACCTCTAATGAATTATGTTCAAGTCTTGAGTTTTTCTTTTGTGTACAGCTTTGCTTCGAATTTCAGGCACATGTTGCAATTAAATTTACATAGAATTCAATGTCATGCTTCAATTACATTTTTAATCAGAATTAAAATCAAGCTGCCATTGCTCTTGAGAATCTACCATGGTTGAGATTGGGAGAATAAAGTTCACAACTGTCTCATTTAAACACAGTTCTGGCCCAGATTCAATGTAATTAACTTTGTCTCACTGTTAATGTACTTAATTTTTTCCTAAAGGAAAATACAGAAACTTTTGTGGCTGAAGTTGCGTACCAATGTTGATTTAATCAATTTCTTATATTTCAGCTGTATTGAAAATTGTACACAGAAGTTTAATTTTTCTTCTACTAATACAGGACAAATACCCTACCTACAACAATTTATATTATTTGTACAGACCTCTGGGAACTTGACTTGAGGGATGGAGGGCCCAGAGATTTTAATCACGCATCAAGGGGCTGAGTGAATGTTGGATGTCAATATAATGCAACATGGAAGGGAATAGTTTTAACACATGCTGTCCAGTCAGTGAAAACTGAGTAATCACCTAATCAACAGTTTAGCATTATAACCTAGTTTTGTTTGTGTAGGCAATCAAGGTTTATTGCTAGGCTCCCCAAATCTAGCCTTCACATCCAGTTTCAGCCCTGGTTTTCTATCATCCCAGGCAATTAGGTGTTCAATTATTGCCGCTCATTGGCCAGACTGTCATCAAACCTGACTACCAGGTAAATGGAGGGTACAAAACTAGCAGTTCTTGGCCCTTGAGGACAGTAATTTGGGGATCCTTGGTTTATTGCTTTAGCATCCACTAATTTGTATTCTTCATGTGGATTTTGAAAAAGGTAAAATTGAACTGAAGCTTTAGATTTTTAAATGTAAAAAAAAGTTAACATCCCCTCCAAGACTGTGGGTCAAATTTCCCTGCATGTGCTAGTTCTGACGATATGCATACAGGGAGTTCACCTCATATTCCCCAGTTTTCCACCAGGTACAAAAACTAATTGGTAATTTCCCCATTTCTTAATGATGCCGCATGCAACTTGCGGGAGAGTAAACCCTCAAGGGTGCTGCTCCATATCGGGGGGGTTCATGTAAATTAGATGGCACCAGTGGGAGTTGTCATTTAAAGTGACTGCACAAGGCAATATTTGGTATTTTCCTAACGGCTGTCTGTGTACGACTTGCAAGAGCCATGTCGAAACTGAAGCACAAACTATTTATGATCCTCCCAGTTTCTGGTGCCCAAAAGTAGTGTTATCACGTTCAGGGAAACATCTGTATTTGATAATTTTGTGTAATCCCCACAGAGGCTCTAAATGACCGCCAGTGTATAGGGGAGAACAGGGTAATAACAGACAAGCCCATTTCTCCTATTTCCCAATAGATGGCATTCTCCCTCCTGCGCAGGGCAATTGAGGATGGGACACGTGTTTGCAAGGTAGCCTTATATCCACTGGCAAGGTAAATTTGACCCTCAAACTCTGGTTTTGAGTAGGTATAGTTTGTTTTGTTGATGAAAACTGATTGCATGATGCACTGATATTACGGCTGCATAGATTCAGTATATGTCACTTCTCACATTGCCATAAAACAAATGCATGTACTGTACACTGTATTCATGGGCGGGGTAGTTTCCCTCATCAAGGACATCACAAGGAAAACTGCAAATATTTTGCGTCAAAAAATCCATTTAGAGAGAGTTCTTACAGCATTGTTCTAGTGCAAGAATGTTTCTGAAACATTCATCTGTTTATTTTGCATTTTGATCAGTGTACTTCAAATTGCAAGTTAACGACATGATCGCATTTTACATGGTGGGCCCAAAAAATTGTCCCTGCCCATTTTAAATGAGGGAAGACTGGATTTTGGCATTCTGCTGACAGACTGTGCCCTACTGTATCATATACTTACTCCAGCTATGGTATAACCTTGTCTAAGTTGTCTGACACACCTCGGCCCTCATTTGAAACATTGAGTTTGGACACTTTTTTTGGTCAAACCTGTGGTCACGATATTTGCAATCGTGGTATTTCAGATTTCAGAGGTGGACATTCCAGGGGTCAGAAAGTAAAAGTCCCACCATGTTTTACTTCCACCCATCAACTCAACCAGCTGATTTTCTTGACTAGTTCAACCTCTGGTCTGAAGGGCTGTTTTATTTAGCAAATCCAGGAGGTTGGAACTAAATACTGGGGTGGACTTTTACTTTCTGAACCTGGATTGTCCACCTCTGTCAGTTTTATGTTTAATTTCATGAGACACCTCAAGGCAACAGGAAAGCATCTTCTAGTTTTTACAGACGTGGAAGGACATTTCCGGCTACTTCAGTTGTAGGCTGATGCTACACTGTTTTAGGAGGTAATTCAGAGTTTTTGTACAATGTTTTTTTGACTGTTCATAATTTTTCAGTTTTTTCGATGTTTTAAATGAAGATTTACTCATTTATTACACAACTTTTCAGTCATTAGTCTAATTTAACCAATAATTTTTACACTGTCCGCTGTTACCCCATGGGGTGCCTGCTATTACCCTCTGATGAATGGGCAATAACGAACATGTTGAAAATTTGTTTTTCACAGATTAATTCTTAATCAAATAATCTTGGGCATATTGTACATCTGAAAGGGGTACCCCACCTTCATCTAACAATGGAAGGGCTTTGACATAGAATGGCTAGTTAAGGAGCTATTGTGCTTTCAAAAAGCAAGTCCATTATTACCCCATTCTCTTCAGTAGGGACATGGTATAATTTGAAATTCATCAGTTTGCAACATTTTTCTGGCTCAATTTGGAACATTCATTTTTGGAATACAGAATGTGTACTTCAATGCCGCTTGACAGATTATGGAATAAAAAACATTTCCATTGCCAGGTTGCAGATACACATCATCAACAGTAAAAAAAGTGATCCATCCGGGATATCCATTTCTAAACTTCGCTGATGAGTGCCAGAGGCATCTTTCTCTGTACGGTGTGACACATCTATGATCCAAGAGATCCAAATTCCCTCCCCATTGCTGTCAAAACAACAGTTGCCCTGGTATGATAAGCCAATTTTTAATTCATTTGATTGATGAAAATTAATATTTCTAAATTCCGGAATGGCGGAGTTTTTTGCCATGTTTGAAATTGCCTTCTACACACTACTAAGTAGGCCTCAGCAACTAGTATGCATGGGGCGCCGTTTGTAAAATAGGGTGTGTTGTTTTATAACGTACAGTTTTTGCACATTTTGCGTCAAAAACCGGGAAAAAAGAGTGTTGCCATTTTAAACTGTTTCTTTTTCACATATTTACGCACAAATATGTGTAAATTGCTGTAGAAATGGTGATATTGTTTTTTGTAGTATAACTTTTTGTAGAAGAAAAAAGAGGACATTAAATGCTAAATCTAAACTTTAAATGTAAATCAAATTGCTAAATATAAATCTAAATTATATATATAATCTAGGATTTAAGATTTAAGATTTCGATTTAACCTGTTCGCAAGTAGATGGCACTGTCAGCTTAGCATTGTGTTCTGTGGGTCATACAAGACATAAGCGTGAAGACAGCTTTAGCGCATAGTCAACAACGCGCTAGTGAGAAATGGTGACGGGTATAAGCCAAAATATAAGCTGTTTCCTTAGGTGTACGGGCAGCGGTATTTTTTTCTGAACCGTTAATGCGTCGCTAAATCAAATTGCTAAATATAAATCTAAATTATATATAATATATATATAATTTTTTTTTTTTCTGTACCGTTAATGCGTCGCTACTCTGGAATTCTGGTCCCCCCACTTCACTTTCGTCCCATAATCGCGTCAATTTGCGTCTTGATTACGCTGACAAACTAAGGCTACAGTTTGCGTACTGTCTTACTCGCTAGCCAGCTGGTTGGCTATCTAGCTAGCAAACTAAAGTGCTATCCAACTGTATAATGTTATAGCTAGCGCGCCAATGTATTTGGCTACATAGCCAACTGGCTAGCGAGCTAAAAAGGCTACAGTTCACTTTCAATGACCGAAGTATTCTCATAAATAATTATGCTGACAAAATGAGGCTACAGTTTGCGTGCCTCGTCATACTTGTTGGCTACCTAGCTAGCAAGCTAAAGTGATATCGAACTGTATAAAATGATAATAACCGGTTACAGCCTTTTTGTGTTTGACAAGTGCTTATGGTGTCCTTTTCGCAGGCTGCAGTTTTTTTTCTGAACCGTTAACACATCACAATTTCTAGGACCAAGAGGGAAAAAAGTCCCCCAAAAAGAAAACACTTCCGTAGTTCACGTTGCTCCTGATATCCAATGCGAATAAAGCTGAGCACTACAGATTTTCATCATTGAAGAGATAATAAAGATTCCCAGTGACAGTTACTGTGAATGCCCTCCTGAAATGAGGAAAGTTGGGATGTTAAATACATTGGCATGCTAGCTATAACATTATAGATTTCGATGTCACTTCATCTTGATAGCTAGACAGACAAATAGCTCGCTCGCGAGTATTCCATTGTAGGCGAACTGAAGCCTTTTTAGCTCACTAGCCAGTTGGCTATGTAGCTAAATACATTGGCGCGCTAGCTATAACATTATACAGTTAGATATCACTTTAGTTTGCTAGCTAGATAGCCAACCAGCTAGCTAGGAAGTAAGACAGTAGGCAAACTGTAGCCTTATTTTGTTGGCGTGATCAAGACGCAAATTGGCGCGATTATGGGACGAAAGTGAAGTGGGGGACCAGAATTCCAGAGTAGCGATGCATTAACGGTACGAAAAAAAACCCATATATATATATATATATATATATATATATAAAAATTTAGATTTATGTTTAGCAATTTGATTTATTTTTATGTTTAGATTTAGTATTTAATGTCCTCTTTTTCCTTCTACAAAAAGTTATACTACAAAAAACAATATCACCATTTCTACACCAATTTACACATGATTGTGTGTAGATGTGTGAAAAAGAGATGGTTTAAAATGGCAACAATCTTTTTTCCCGGTTTTTGACGCTACATGTCCAAAAACTGTACGGTATTAAACAACACACCCTATTTTACAAACGGCGCCCCATAAGTATGCAGTATACGGCCGACATGACATTTACCAGTCAGAGGTAATACACACTACAATTACCGAATTTCATAGAACATAGCCAGAGCTGTCTTTGTGGTGTACTGTATTCCACAATACAATGCAACCAATGGTGAAGTCCCACTGAGACCTAGGAGATCTTGATAACTTGGTTGTCAGGATTGCGTGCAACAGGACATGGTCATGTTCAATTTCCGGCTAATGCACAGTATACTACCATGAAGGCTTGAATGAAGTATCTGGTCCACAGTGGCAAAACATGTAGTATGTAGCAAACAAGTGTATGATTTTGAACACAGGCATTGTTCCCTTGGTGAACACACTGCATGCATTTACTTTTTTAAACAAACTAAATGGACCAAAGAACTTCATTATAGTAAACTAGGCCTACGCTGTTGGCGGCCGACGGCAAGGGGTATATCCCCGAAATTCCCCAATCCTCGAAGCCCTCTTTATTAGATTCCCCTTTACTAGACCTACAATATCAGGCGAATTTGAGGTCTGTGTAAGTAATTGTTCAAGATATGGTTAAAAAACTGATTTTTACAATATATAGCGCCACCTGGTGGCAAATCTAGGAGTGCATACTTGCCCAAAATCTAATCAGTTCATCCTCTCTACCATATGTACCCCTGTGCTAAAAATGAGAAGCCAATGTATAGTATTTTGTGAGTTATCGCGCTAACGGCTAAAATCTGTGGACGTGGCAGCGGCGGCGGGTGGGGCGAAACCTTGATATCCTCGAAACTTGTTTTTCGGGGATATAATAATACATTATCAAATGCTTTATTAATGTCCACAAAGTAAAAGCAAGCGCCTCAACAAAAATAAACCAACTAAAAAGTCAATTACCTGAGCATCCTCCCCTTATTTGTGCACTAGAGGTGCGATATAGGTTGGCAGTGTTGATATTGAACTGGACTTTTCAGATAAACTGCTGCTCTTATTTTCACGTCTACTTGCACCTGTTGCATAACAACTGCATCTCTTTAAATTTGCATAGAATAACCACTCCCCTTGATGAATCGTGGAACTGCAATAGTCCTTGCATGTATCAAATATGATTGGGAAAATCAGTCCCTTTGTGGCTGGTTGTCTTTTGCCTATGCGACTCGAATGGGAATACTGGGGTTTTGTGGATAGAAAACTTTGCCTCACTCAGAAGGCGCAGAGATTCAGTGAAGGGGGGTCAAAGAAACTGGCAGGAAATCAATGAAATTCTTTTGAAAGTCTTTTGATTTAGCTTCCATCATCGCTCACCATTTTTGAATTTCTTCTGAGTTCTGATTGCAGTGTTATTCACTACACAAATTAAAAAGAAAAACAAGCAGGCTGATGAAGAATGATGCTATTTGAGGAAATTTGACTGAGAGCAATTTTTCAATACAAAACTGCGCTGCCTAAGGTTCAAAATGGGCATAATTGAGTTTTTGATGAGTCTGGATTGCTGCATTGTTCTCAAACGAGGATATTCTTTCTAAGGCTTTGAAAGAAAAGGCAGGACCGGAAGTGATAACATTACATGCCAGTATCTCACAAGGGATACTAGCTCTATTCGAACCCCAAAGTGTGTGGGCTTTTGTTTTCCCCTTAATGTCAGCAAGAATTTCAGGACCAAGCATAAAAGGTAAGATAATAACACTGGGCCCCATTCACAAAGGACAAAATGCTTGCTTCCTTGCTCTCACTCGCCCTCCCAATAGTTTCCCGGATGTACAACTCCATTTCTGAAAAAGTTGGGATGGTTAATTAGCAAAATGCTAATTAAAAAAAAGAAAGCTTTTTCAAAACCTTTCAAAACTCAGTAATACTTGAGACTTCACGTGAAGATCCCAAGACTATGAGGATTCCCAAGAATCCCTGCCTGCTTGCAATGACCCGAGACCAGCCAGCTTGCACAGGTGCAACTGCATTCTAAAATGGTCTTGTCTCATCATGAATCTTGTAGGCCAATTGGCCTTTCAGCAATAGACCTTGCTAATTTGCAAAAGAGATAGGGCACATTGCGTCATACTTCATTGATTTGGTACTGCACAATGGTGCCTTCTTGTCTTTTTTATCTGGTGACTGAGAGAATAAAAACTGCCCAGAAGTTGCTGTGTGACAGGATACACCAGAAACAAGTTAAAGAAACCAAAACAGAGCAACAGGACATGACAGGTGACAGGCAAGCGAAAGATCAAACTAGGTACGAGTTGTAACTGACCATCTAGCTACCATAAGTTATAATGACAGGGCTCAATCTTAAACTCAGTTTTTT
Organism: Gymnothorax javanicus; assembly: GCA_029692085.1. Classification (NCBI taxonomy): domain Eukaryota; kingdom Metazoa; phylum Chordata; class Actinopteri; order Anguilliformes; family Muraenidae; genus Gymnothorax; species Gymnothorax javanicus. Next base: position 29,698,793 of record CM056194.1, on the reverse strand, counting down.
GGTTTAGCAGCTTATAAAAACTAGTTCTGGGCATTTACATTGTTTGTAATGCATCCCACCCCACGGCAGCTTTTTGGCATTTTTCTTTCTTTCTTGCCAGCAGATGGGACTGACAAGGAGGAACCTTCATGCAATACAAAATCATTTGAGTCTTGTTAACAATGAACTGCACTCTGATTTTGTGTTCATGATACCCGGCTGGTCGCAAGCTTTGCATTAGAGCACGACACAGTGTGATCAATCTCCTTATTCAGACATACTTTTGTCTCATTTTTGGCTTAATTTTTCAGTTCTGAATCTTATAAAAATGAAGTTTTGGATTCTTAAACTTATTTGCTGTGCATCCTGTCACACAACAATATGTGGGTATTTTATTATTTTAGACAGCAGACCAAAAAGACACCAAAGGGCACCATCTCGTAATATGCAAAGTCAGTAAGGGTCACTGTTTGTGTTACCTTGTTTATATTATATGCACGCATGCATGAAATAAAAAGCCAATTTGTGTAAACTTTTATACTTGTTTCTTAGATGTGCAAAATGTCACTGCAATGTGTTCTAACTTGCTAGATTTTGATAAGGCAAAAGGAAAGTGTTCAAGTCCCTTGCCATGCCTTACACCTAGCTTACACTGCAAAGAGACGCTCATAAAGCATGCTGTCTTTATCATTTAAAACTCTTTGACCTTCAGTATTGCTGAAATACGTGCCAAACATTGGTGAAAAACACACATGGCCTAAGAAATTCATGAAACACTTATTTACAATTATTATCAATTATACCATGAAGCACAGAATAATGAATCCAATACACTTATTGAATTGTAAACATATAGATACAAATGAAAAACAGGTTAGATGTAAAACATAAATATACACGCACTCACAAACATACAACCAGTGACACAAATAGTAAATGACACTTCCAATGGCAAACCTCATCCGCTTCTGATAATTTGTCGACTGAACATTATATTTTTCAGTTTTAGTGATATTGTGTTATTTTTTGTCACTTTTAATGTTTTTTTTTTTTCATTTATTTATTAGATTTACTGTAGCCTACATGTTAAAGTTTCAAGTTGGTTGTGCAGATGATTGATCATCCATATTTGATTCGTCCTAATAACATGGTGTGAGCCCTAAGGCCTTTTTAAAAATAATAATAATAATTAAAATTATATATATATATATATATATATATATGGGCCAGGCTCACGAAATGTGTGCCACCCCCCCCAAATGTGTCCACAGGCTAGCAAATCTTATATTTTGCTTAGATCATTCCAGAACCACCAAGAATGGATGGAGCTCACCAAGAGCAACTTGGAACACCCCACTTTTGTCAGTCTGCGATAAATATTTCTCTCTCTTTTTTGCCCTTAAAGTTGGAAAAGTGGCCAAAAATGGCACTTTTTTGATGTCCACGTAAAAAGTGAAATGGTTCACTTTTTGTTTTTTTATATTTAAGTGTGTTCTTTTTTTTTTTTTTCTCTGCATAATAGACATGTGTAGGCTATGTCTGACAGTCGGCATACGTCCCTATTGTCGTTTAGTGTATTGCGGTGACATTTAATAAATTGTCCACAAGGTACTGGTGATTTACTTAGATTTTACATTTAGCACTCTAGAAAAATAAAAGAAAGGTCCCTACACCCTAATAATCCTTCCGGATGAAGCAAATATATGGTGCATTAGGGCAAAAAAAAAAAAAAAAAAATCCAACCTACAGGGATTGAGGGGATTTTGTGTCCCCCAAAAAATGACCTTTTTAAGAAAAGTTTCTGACTTAGATGTATTTTTAAAAAACTGTAAAAGATATAGCCAAATGCAATTCAGGTATTGTTGTTGGCCTAAATCAAAGTGGAATCACTGTTTAGATCAATTATTTATTGAATAACGACATAGCTACAGCGCGCGAAGCATTTTGGTCGGTTTCTGACTTAGGGTTTCTGCCTTAGATTTCTAAGTCAGAAACCCGAGCATCTCAGGCAGAAACCGGGCGTATTCGGCCAAATGTGGCCCCAGTCGTTACACAGGTGGTCAGGGACATGATATTCCATGTTGTTTTGACATGTTAACATGTATTTAAGCCGATTTGATCGAAAATACAACCCCAATTCCCAAATAATAGTTGGGACAAAGTAATTGAATAAAATCAAAGCAAATGACTGTCAAACCACACCAGCCAGTATTTTATTCACAATAGAACAGAGATAATGTAGCAAATGTTGAAACTGATAAATTTTACAATTTTATCCACAAAATGAGCTCATTTTGTGCATAAAAATGTAAAATGTCTCAGTTTCAACTTTTGAAATGTTATCTATGTTCTATTGTAAATAAAATATTGGCTCATGTGATCTAAAAGTCATTGCATTTTGATTTTATTCACAATGTACACTTCGTCCCAACTATTTCGGAATTGGGGTTGTATAACGATGGTGTCGGTCAGAGGCCCGACATTGGACCGATCGGCCCACGGTCTCAGTCAGAAACCGGGATCTCAGGCAGAAACTGACACGGGGCGTGGGCGGCTGCAGTCGGTGGCCAGTCAGTCATAAACTTGGTCAAATAACATGCATGGGTGGTCGGGGACATGATGCATTGTGTTTTCTAAACGTGTTGACTTGTATTTTTGAAGATTTAATCGAAAAAATATCAGTGGCGCCGCCCAAGTTCTCAGTCAGAAACCGGGATCTCAGGCAGAAACTGATGCAGGGCGTGGCGGCCGCTGTGGCCGCAATCGGTGGCCAATCAGTCATTAACTTTTTCAAATAACATGCATAGGTGGTCAGGGACACCAGAAAACACCTACAACAAAATAACAATAACTAAAAGACAGAAACATGCAATCATCATAAAAAACTCCCAGGGCTCAGGCTAGGGAACCTAGGACCCAAAATTTAAAAAAAAAAAGAACTGTCAAGCAGCCTGTCCACCAGCCTACAAGTGGCATCTTCCATTGGTAAGTGATCAATTACCTACTTGAGACTCTTATTCTATCTATTAGTTAAGTATTATGGCAATAGCAATCAGTCTACTTTGACGGGTTTCTGACTTAGTCGCGGTTTCTGACTTGTTCTGGCTTGGTATTGCCTAGGCTACATACTTTTAAGCCATACGGAGTGTTTCTAGGAGATTTTTGAGTTTTGATATAGGTTTTTATAACATTTTTCAAGTATTTGCAGACCAGAATTTCTTTTTTTCAGCAGCGACGGGATCCCGGGGGAAAAAAAAATCACTATAGGTTTTCTAATTTCAGGTGATATACCTCTGGACATCACTTATATACAATTATAACACTGATTGGAGGCTTAAATAACTTTATTATCACTAGTTATAGGCCTCTGGATGGATTATAGGCAAACAGTAGGTTTTCGTGTTTCTGACTTAGACGAGCAAGGGGATAGGGAAATGCGTATAACTCACCAAATTGACCATGATATTTGGTATTCAGAGAGTAGACATATACCTTTATCACATACAATTACCACTGAGAGTGTAGGGTTGCCTGAATTAATTTTACACATTGTGTTAGAGAGCAGTTTGCACAGTTTTTGCAAAACGTACCCCGAATTCAGGGCCATGGCAGGGTTGACAATGCCAAAAGCATATTACCTATATTCCATTTTCCCTTCAGCTATACTATCCTTCTATACATATCAGGGCATCTTGAGAAGATATAGCTATATCTATGCATGTATGAGGCTTTAGAAGATATGCATGTCTTGAAACTAAAGCAGAAACCCGCCCAAAAAATGAGTTGAGGGACCCAACTTTATAACAACCACAACTACAACCTATAGATTAAAAACCACTGCAGTCATGGGTACATTATTTTTCAGTATTCATTTTTGGCCCATTATAATTCATTCATTCATTCATTCATTATTATTATTACTAGCCATAGCATTGTAGAATGTGTTGGTTTGCGGTGTCGCTAATTAAACTGCTTTAGGTACATTTTCTTCAGATCTTGGTGGGTATACAATATACTGTAGAACGTTCACAAATACACAGTGGATATGGCATTTTAAGATGGTCTCTAGTTTTTGCTAGGAAATGCTACATTTGCATTGTCCGACAGCTTTCATGTGATAATGTTTGGAAACTAAAAGGCCCTGCAGCTGATTGGTTGTCCTTTTAATGTCTAATATATGAGTGGTAACACTATTGTCCCAGACACTTCACGTGCCATCTGAAGTTGGGATGTGTGTATCATACCTGCATCAGGTATGATTTCAAAAATATGAAAGATAGCTGACATGCCACCCAAGTACAATGACTGTTATCATGCTTGCAATGATCATTTTGCTATATAGCCCTGCCCTAGTTCTAAACTTTTGTCTCATATTGATAAGGATAATATAGAGACCATCATTTGTTAACATGAAATCCTTCATAGGAATCAATACCCCAAGATTATTTAAAGTAATCGTTGACCGCAGAATATTTAAAAGAATCGATAATGCCAGTTCCTTTAAAAAATCAATAATCTTGATTCTTTAAAGGAATCAATAGCTCCAGGTCCTCCAAAGGATTTAAAGCTGGAGCTTTTCTGTCACCAGTTACCAGTTATCTGGGGCCAAACTATGCATGAACATGTACAGTATACATACATACACACATATATACAGTGCATACATTTTTTATGGAGTGTCAGCAGATGTACCATAGCAGTTTGGCTAAGTTTAATTTAAATGCTATTTCTACACAGCTTGTGGGAAGTTGAAGATTGAGCTCTGATAAGTGGAAAATTCACTGTCATAAAGGAAGCCGCAGAAACTCCAGGGAATTCAAAGACGGCCGGATGCTGCAGCAGTGTAATTTCTTAATCATAATGTGTCACTGGCCACGAGAGGCTGTCGAGACTGAGAACATTATTAGGATTAATTTTCTTCAGGAGTTATCATGGTCAGATGGCACCAGGCCTGCATCTGAGCAATGCTTTAATAGCATGTCACAATCAGTTGTAAAGTCCTGGATATCACAACGGGAGAAAAAAGGTGTTTAGTACCAGGCAATTTAAAGGGTATCATTTGTCATAAAAGAAGTATTCATTTTTTGTATCTTGTTCCTTTGTTCAAAAGTTTGTTTTGAATTGAGACTGTTGAACTTCTGCTCAACTTCACCCATATAGAAAAATTCTAATGTTTTGAATTTACAACCCCATTTCCAAAAAAGTTGGCACACTGAATAAAATGTAAATAAAAACAGTGTGCAATGATATGCAAATCATTTAAACTCATTTAATTGAAAACAGTTCAAAGACAACATATCTGATGTTAAAACTGAGAGGTGCTATTGTTTTTGAAAAATATACAATAATAGTGAATTTGATAGCAGCAACATGTTTCAAGAAAGTTGGAACAGGGGCATGTTTACCACTAGGTTGCATCACCTCTTCTTTCAACAAGACTCTGTAAGTATTTGGGGATTGCTGTAGTTTTCATGGCAAAATGTCTCCCATTATTATTATTGCCTGATGTAGGATTTCAGCAGCTCACCACGTCGCAGCCTGCTTTGTCATATTTTTTGTTCCATAATGTGCCGAATATTTTTGAGTGACAGGTCTGAACCGCAGGCAGGCTAGTTTTGCTCTTAGACTGTTTTACTGCAGAGCAATGTTGTAATACGTGTAAAATGTAGTGGTTAGCATTGTCTTGGTGTAATAAACATGGCATTCCCTGAAAAAATAACATCTGGATTGCAGTATATTTTCATAAATGGTCCTGAATCCATGCAGTGATTTCCCAACTTTTTGGAAAATGGGGTTGTATGAGAAATATGTTCAGCACAATAATTCTGGCTAAATCTGCTTTTAATGAGTACATCTAACTTTGGAATTATTAAGTTTCAAATAAAAGAATGAAAAGTTCATACTCTGCAATGAACTGTAATCCATCTTTACTTTCAAAAAATATGACTGTATTTATGTATTTTGATGTTGTGCGTTTGCATGCACATTTTTGCGAGTATTAGTTGAAATTATTTGCTATTTCAGATTTCATCATTTGTATTTTGCCTAAATATTCTTATTTACAGTGCTGTGAAATTGTATGCTAACTATTATTAATATATTTCATTCTAATATATTACAGGATATTTCATTTCTGTCGGGAAAACGTCTCAGCTACGCATGAACAGAAAGAAACTGTTCAGCTCCTCTTGAACATGACATTTTGAAGCGGAATAAATTCCACAGGCTTCCTCCGGCCTTATCTGGTTTCTTATATCTAAAATCAGCATTGCACTGGGGAGCTATAGAAGGAAATATTCAGTGTTGTATACGAAAGAGTTAGATTGGGAAAAAATATATATCTGCTGTTATATTGATGCTGTGGAGAACAGCATTTCTGATATGTTGCTGACAGAGGTGAACTGATGACATATAATAGAGCATGAGAAACCTATTTATTTTATTTGATTACAGCTAAATAGCTTAGTCTTGCCAATAAAACACAATCACATATGCACACATGTACACACACAGCAGTATAAATGAAAAGTGAAAAATGTATTAGAAATGTACTGCTATTTTTTACATGGAGTGCGTAGGTATTGATCCTTCTAAGGAAAAGACACAGAATTATATGTTTCTTGGCATTATTAATGACAAGACTGAGACTACTGACAGTAATATTTTTACAGTTTGAGCAGATAATATCAGATAAAAGTCCCCCTGCCACAGTAGAAATGTAGTTGAGATAGTACCGGATTCGTGCTTTGTAGAAATGGATAAGATCAGGGAGGTCTAAAGACTGAGTGCTCAAAAAAAAAAAAAAAAAAAAAAAAATGGTGTCGATAATAGAGTTTTTAACTGCTACTTTGCCTCTTGGGAAATGCCTAAGATGAAAAGCATTTCAAATGTGTGCATTAAATGTGTGTTCTTTGTAGGGTAATCTCACTGAAATTCACTCCCAAGGGGTCTGATCTGGCTGGGAAAGAGATTAATATATTCACTCCAAAGAACAGAATTTTTTTTTTTCATTTTTTCATTATTTTGAGAGACAGCTAGAAGAATTGTTTTTTTTTTTCAACCTGAATGTGGATGGCTATTAGTGCAGCAGTATTTTTATTTATTTATTTATTTATTTATTTATTTATTTTTGTCTATTTTATTCAGTACAGTTAAGGCATACTAGTGCTTTAGAAATGGTTGTGCATCTACAGTACACTCGCTGATCCAGGAATGGTGTTATCCATGCCTCACATTCTCTTGTATTGAGCCTGCAAATAAACTGATGTTTCTCTGCAGTAAGTGGCTCTAGACTTTGGAATTATCTACCTCATGTAATGTGATGCTCTTGTTTGCATTGCTCTGCCTCCAGTATGAATGGTATTTTTATAATGCATTTCTACAATCTACAATGGGCCCCATGATTGACCCAGGGCTTTGCCCCATTGGTAGATTTCCTTCCAGTGAGCAGAAAGAAGAGGTAACCGTCTCCCAATCTGAGGATGCTCAGTGGTTCAGATTACCTTAAATCCCTCAAATATGAATTGTGTATTACATCTGACTTTCAGTATGATCACAATGTTACTGCAAATGGCATTTTGGTGCACCAAATTATGATGCTTTAGTCATGCCAACTTCTGAGAATAGTATGTTTTCAAACTGCTGAGATGATCTAACATCCAATGGCACCGTTGGAATTTTTTCTTATGCTATTTTTGATTAATCTAATATACTTGTTTATTGTTACACTTATTAAGCAACGTCTTGCTCAGTTAATGGGTTGCAGTATTGATGGGGCAGAATATTGTTTTGATAGTAGTTTGTCTGAAATTATATTTTTAACTTTAGCAGTGATGTGCATGTGCAACTGATGCTTATATTTTCTGAAAAAATAAGCTGTTCTCCAAGTTGCAAGTGTTGGTTAAAGATTCTAGAGAATAATTTACACATGGTGCAGCGGTTCTTCATAAAGCACTTATTCATCAATTTATTTCACAAATGAAATTGGAGATAGCGCCAATAGGCAACAGCCAAAGGCAAAGGATCTGCTTTACCATAGCTCTATTCCCACACTTTTATTTTGGATGATGTGGAGCTGCAAACTGTTACTTCATAACTCATTAGAAAAGTACGACTTTGGCTTCCAGTTCTTGCAAGATTGCTTGGGACACTGGTGGAAACGAGTAATATCAAGGATGTCTGTATACTTTTTTCAAGGTACTAGATCTAACCTCCACACCTTTCTTCCTCTCTGTCATTTTTTTACCATTTTGATTTAATTTGTGCTCAATTCACCCACAAAGAAAAATTTTCCCACCACATCAGTTTTAAGACAAAGGGTCCTGAGCAAGACACCGCTCGTTTAACGAGGTTTTTTTTTTTTTTAATCAAGACCCATTAAACTCTTATCTCCCCTTTGGCATCCCATAATCCCTGCATTTTTTCCTCTCTCTGAAAGCCATGATATATCCACTGATTTCTCTGCACTAACCCTGCCTGACAGCCCAGTCCAAATATTTGCTCTGTGCTCTCTCCTCCTATTGCAGTTTGCAGCCTGGGGAATAATGTGATCCCTGTGCTCTTTAAAGGATCCATTATCCTCTCTTAAAAAATGTGGTAATGCACTGAGGGTTCTCAGAAACTCTGAGATGCACGGGCTCATGGATGTGTTTGCGCCCCCGGACTTCGAGAGGAGTAGAGAGAGGTGTTACATATATCTTTTCAAGTGTTTCGTTCAAGGCTATTATTGTCTGTTTTCAGCAGCAATATATTTACTTTGATGATCCTTTGATATTTTCACTTTAAACTTTTTGTTGTGCGCAAAGAGTCTGTATGTCTGCATAGCCTTTGTCTGTACTGTGAGGGATTGTGGCATCTTTACATTGTTCTGCATTAATTACTGTGTAATATTCTAATTGATCGGTTTATACCATTCCTGCTGGAGTAAACCTTCAGTGCAGGAGTGCTCTTGTGTTGTTTGATAATTGTAATTCAAGACAAACTTTAAGCTTGTCCACTGCAGCACCTTTCATCCTGACATTGAGGGATACCATAGAGAGAGAAAAAAAATCCTGTCCAATTATACTTAAGGAGGGAGAGAAATGGTTTGATGCAAGCCCAGTGCAGTGTACCGCCTGCAGATAGATCCCCTGGTATTCATCCCCTTTCACATATACAGTGTTTTGCAAGGTCATCCTGGCCAGACATGGCCCTGTAAAACAAGACAAAATAGCACAGCCCCCTCCCTCCATGCCCCTTTCACCAGTCGTCCCTATGGAGGGAGCTCTGCCGCAAATCATGTCTCACTCAGCAAGGCCACTTCTCCGCGCTGTGCTACGGTCCAGCTCATCGTGACCTCTGGTGCTCCCTGACCTATGAACCTAAAAGACTATTCCAGGCCAAGCGTATGTGAGCCAGTCGGTTGTCACAATGCTGGAATAATAACCCCTTGAGCTGGTATTATTGTGTCTCCCTCCCATAAAAATGAATAAGGTGTGGTACTGCTGTAGCCAATTATAAAATATTGTAATATTTCAATATACCTGTGCTTTTTTCCCCAAAATATTTTGATATTACACATACTAAATTGGTACGTATAATATCAAAATGGGTACATGGGTACAAAATGTGTGTGGCTGATGTCCTTATAACACACATTTTTGTTTATTTCTATTACGTTGCCTTGTCACAGCATATGTCGTTGGTGGACCTCATTGTAGTCCTTGATCTGGTTAAGTTCACTAGTAGTAACAAGTCTTACACCAAACACTATAGGATTATCAAAGTTGACTCTTCATACTAGTCAGGAATGGGAGTTGATGGCAGATGTGACTAACTGCACTGAAAACAGCAGATGATGAAGAATACTGAGCACACCGTTGCGTACAGTTCAAAGACAGTTCAGTTCATTCAGCATTTCTGCATTTGCTGCAGATCACATTTGAAAACATGTAGTATCTTTTCCATCCTCTCTTGGCTGATAGTTACAAAAATTATATGGCTGCAAGTCCTGCTACTTGTACATTCCTTTACGTATTTCTGGTCTTGACAAAGATGTGTATTGACAAAGAATATAAACGTATCAATAGTAAAGGCTGCTGAGTAGAGTTCCTAGAAAGAAAGAGCTGCGACATGAGGTTCCAGAAAATCTGGTCACGAAGTCATTTTGTTTCCATTACGTTATCAAAAGTCGTCTCAAAATGGTTGAGCTCTTTTTCTGTTTTGTCTTTTCTCATGTGCAAACTTATTCCCCTCTTATGCTATAAACCATTGCTAGCTGATTCATTGTTTTACCCCTGATAATACGGTTCCCTTCCAAGAATAGGACAAAAAAATCCAATGATTTCTGGTGTGTGCAATGGCTCGGTTTTGCGTGATGGAAACAAAATGGTTCCTATTCTTGAATTGTCGCAACTCTCTCTAGCTTGAGACTCTACCACTGAGCCCAAAATTGGAAGTGTGAATGGGGCCTAAAGTATAACTTGTCAGAGGACACTTAAGGAAGAGGACGTGGAGCAGGAAGTTTTAATTACACAAACAATGGAACAGATATACATAAACCAGGAGATTGTAATGACTAAAGGAATTCTCTGATCTAACAAACTATGCAGGAGTACATGAACACAGGACAGAATCACTCAAACAGAAAAGCATATAAACACATACAAAAGCCAAAGTAACAAACCAAAACTCCAAAGTATCAAAGAAACGATGAAAGTAGCAACTAAATGAAATACAAAAGGCTGAAGGTGATAATTCCAAAAATGCCAAAAAAAAAAAAAACCCACAAAATACCAAGGAATGAAACGCTTTTCCAAAATCGTAACTAGGATATAAATATAAGCAAAAATAAGCAAAATGCTGGAGCTCGGAACACAGGAAATCTAAATACGCGAGAGCAAACAGGACTAGGAAACCGCAGGAGCTCAGAGTACATATAAAAACGTCCGGTGACCAACTGAACAGAACTGAGTTTAAACAGACGAAGGAACAGGTGTATGCAATCAAAACTCAGGGGAATTGGAACAAGGAAGTGGAGTCTTGATTGAAGTTGTGTGTGTGGTCACCGAGCTGCCAGGCACAGACGTCACATTACTACACTTCAGTAGGAGCTATCCGTGATCAAGTGGGGAACAGGGTGGCGGCTCATGTGGACGAAGAGTCATGTCTACAAATCAGCGGGGGAAAATCCCCAGCTCAAGGGGCAGAATACCACTGATCCCAGAGGTTTCCTGAGGCCGAGGGAAGTTAATGAGGTAATAATAATACATGGAGGAAAATTTTTTGGTTCAAATGAATAATAAGAAGGGGAAGATAAAAAGTGGAAAATGCCAAACAAAAAAGCAATCAGTGTCTGGCCAATTTTCATTTCGACAAATGTCTTACTGATAAGCGAGACCTAATAGCAGTGGGATAAAAAATGATAATTAAAATCTCAGATGCTTCCTGCGTTGAGCCCCCTGGATCACCACCTGAACAAACTGCACCTGATCTTCCTCACCTTTCTCTGTCTCCTTAGAGGCGTTTCATTACTGTACATAATCTTTGAGCCCAGAGACTGCCCGACCTGCCATTGTGAGTGAGCAGGCCCCATGTGCTCTCTCTTTAATTAAAGGACCCCCCCCTTCCTCCCACCAGCCTGACCTTTCCATCCCAGTCTGCCGCCCTTTGTTCCCCCTCCCAGCAATCTCGCTCCATCGGTGCCCCAGAGGCCCTTTTTAATCTCACCGTTTCTGAAAGGAGTCACGGCTTTTATCTCCTGCGGTCGCGTGCTCTGTAATCTCGGGTACGGTCGGGACAGGGTCGGCCGCCATCGCCTCACTCGTGGTGCCGGTTGACTGATTTGCTTTGACCGAGACGCTCTGTATGTTTTTGCCAGCCACTCTGAAAAACATGGCCATGACCAAGCCCCTCTCTGACTCAGGAGAGATAGGCAAGAGTATACTGTAGACAGAGGCTCTACTTAGCTGTTTACCAATTGATTCCACGACTGGTTCTTTTATTATTATTATTATTATTATTATTATTATTATTATTATTGTTATTATCATTAGAGGTCCAAGCAGCAAAGCTGCAGGAATCCTACTGTTTTTATGATACATATTTTTTCATTCGTTGCATTAATTATTAAATTTTTGTCTTCCCATTAACTAAATAGGCAGCAAAACTATAGGTCCTCCAGAGCTAAAACTTGTCAGCTATGTTTCTCATCCCCAACACTACACAGGCTCTCACATTTGCTCGCATTAGCCATGTGATGATGCCATAGTGTATGTATTTAACCATGCAGTGTTGATTTTTAAAAACTTTTCTCCGATTTCTCGGCTCATGACAAGGAAAATAGCTAGTTTCAATTTAATTTTATAGGCAAACTTTTCCAGATTTTTTTTTTTTTTTTTTGCCAAAATCACTTCAAAAAGCCGGTCCATGAATTGTCGGCCCATCTTCACCAATTAGGCTGGAAAGAATTTGTCAGCACTGCATCTCAATAATTATCAAAAAAAAAAAAAAATTATTTTCAATACACCATGGCCAGCACAAATCATCAAATTTTTTTCAGTGTGATCTGTTTTAGTAAGACACTGAAAACTCATTAACGCCTTCTCCTGTCTTTATAAAGCTAAATTGTTATGCTTTTTTAGTGCACTGAGGAAAGTGCACTGAAAAAATGGAAAATGTGGAACTGGATTCAGATGCGAAGGTGGAATCGGTTTTATTATGCCTTTTCTGACGCTTCACAAAGGCAGAAAAGGCAATGCAAAAACAAACAGGTTACAGGTGAAATCGAGTTACAATAATGTGCTGAACTATAACTGGAGTAACAGCATTTTTAATATGGAAAACAAACAGGAAACGTCTAGTTACAATAATGCGCTGAACTATAACTGTAGTAACAGCGCATTTAGCTAAGGGTTTTCCATACTTATGCGAATACACGGGTTACAAAGTCTACACTAGAGTAGCAAAAGGAAACAGGCTTACAAGGCTTACGAGACTTCGCCCCGAATGAGTGCGAAGTTTGCATAGGCAATGAGTAACACAATGAGAAAAAGATGCGGTGGAGCGTGAAATGCGGGCCAGGTCTTAACAGGCCGCTGATTGAGAGTGCTGGAGCCGTGGCATTACTAAAATCGATAAGTGTAGACCACGATATTAATGGCATTCACAGTTTTTGCTTTTTTGACATAGAATGGTGCTATGGAAAGCATAAAGGTAAAAATTCCTATATATTTTGAACTTTTTAAGACGAGGTTGTAGTTTTGCATACTACATCAAAGTGAAAGCTTCTCATAATGCACCCAATAAACAAAACATATCTTAAAATCATGGCCACTATTAGCCAATGAGGTATCAGAAGCTACTTGTTAAGCCTAATTTATGGTCGTCCAACTCCGTCAATGCGCAGACACGCAGAGCCCCTCTCCGACGTCGCAAACCCTCTCCGACATGCTCTCGCACGCATGACGGACACCTCCCAAATTTTCTAACTATCCGTCAAAACGACGGAAACCCCACGGATAGCGCAAGCCTGCGATTGGTCACTAACTACATTATTTCCGGAATGCCGCTCTTCCGGTTTCCTTGTCTTCCTTGTGTGTGTGACAGGCCAAGGTAAATAAACAATCCTCGACCATAGACGTCATGAAATAGTAGGCGGGTCTCCAAAAAACGCTATGCCCCCTATTGTCCTGGCGGTGAATTGCTTTGCAACACTCATTAAGCAACGGGGAAGTCTGAAAGGTCCACATCTCTGTCGATACAACTGCGTGTCTGTGCATTGACGGAGTTGGATGACCATAAATTAGGCTTTAGGCTTACCAATGACCAATCAGCATGAAATTTGATCTGCGGGCCTCTGGATTTGGCAGTACAAAAAAAAATTTTAGTTGAATAGCCGCTATTGCAAAAGAGCAGATTTCAATTAGCGTATCATATCAAATCCTACCATACACATCTACAGATCATGCTTCTTAAGCATTAAAAAATTGCTTCTGTAATCTATCTTTGATGCTGTTTTGATTTTTTTCAAAATGTAAACTGGGGAACTAGTCCCTGGATTTTTGGCCCATCTTGACCACATGAGGCTAAAAAAGATCTGAGAATCTCAGTAATTATTGAAACAATATATACATATATACATATACATATCCAAAGTTTTATTAAGAATTTTGATTCTTTAATTTCAGATATTTGTGCACATATATTGAAAATGAAAAAGGTGCTGTTTTCTTTTTTTTCTTTTTTCAAAAAAATAACTATTCAAGTTCTTCTGCTGATTGCAGTGCAACAGCAAGAAAGGAGTTATTAAGAAAAAAGAAAGAGGGGTCTACTGCAGGCAACCAAGGCCAGATAGCAGTATAATTAATACATTGGGTCTCATTTATAAATGATGCATAGGAACAAAATTTATGTGAACACCAATTTCTTTGATTTTGAATTCATAGAAATAGCATTGACAAATAATGCAAAATTAGTCAGATTACTCATGTATCGAAAATTCCGAGTTAATCCTGATTAATTACATAAAAACTGCATGCAGTTTAGCTTACTCACAGTTTTATAAATGAGGATATTTTGCCTTGTTTAAGCATGCACAATATTTAAGTTTTGAATTTTTTTTAAAAAAAAAATAAATAAGGCACATTATTGACTCATTGAACCTTGTAGTTGAGGTTACTATGTGTGAAGCACAGAATAAAATTGGATGAGTGTCTCTTTACAGATGCACTAAGTAAGTTTAGTTTTGTTTTCATATTTCAAACTTAAATGTTTTCGAGAATTAATGGAGGTAAGAAGGGTGTTAATTTTTGTGCTTGAGCCCTTGCAACCCAATGGGTGCAGCACTTATGTCTGGGAAGGAATACCACGTCGTATTTTGGAGCATAAAATGAAGATTGTCTTACATCCATTGAATGTGTGTCTTCACTACTCAAAAATGTATAATTTTCTCATGCCTCTTGGATGATATTAATTGCCGCATGTGATTATTATTATCATTTTTGATTTATTATTTGTTTTATTTATTCATTTTTTAACCTTCATCTTAAAAGTAATAATGGAAAGACATTTAAGCATGATTACCAAGAGTAGCATTTGCTGTATAACCAATAGCCAAGTATATTCACGCAGAAGATAATAAAAACTGACACATTTTATATGATGCTGTTTTATTTGTGCTATTGAGGCAAAGCATTACGTGATTCTACTTGTTATTTTCATTGTTATTACAGTTTTAATTCAATTTGAATATGCAGGACTGTGATCTCATCTACAGAATCTTATAGCTTTTGTGCTTGAGATTTACAAGTATTGTTTTTTTATCCCTTTAAAAACTCTTGAAAAAGACACAAAAGAATCCTGAACAAGATTAGTTCTGTGTTCATTGGAGGGGTGGAGAGAGATGTCCTTTTTAATTAAGTTGAATAAGCTTTAGTAGTTTTGCTTTATTATTATCAGTAAAGTCCTTTACAAAGAAATCATAAAAAGTGCACTGTAGCCCTGTAGATTCAAACAAAAATTGCCTCTCGATCCTATATAACAAAGGAAAATAGCCTAGTTTTTGACTTTCACTAATTAATGAGAAACACCATTATTGCAGTGGATATAAAAATGCATGAAAGAGGGCATAAAAAACCCAGATGTGCGATGTCCCTCAAAGACTTTTGTGACGTGATTGAGTTTTAAATAAATTTTAAAGCTCAGCGGTAGGATCGTGGCATGTTCTATTTCAGAGGGGAAATCAGCATCCAAATATTAAATATGCGGCAGAGTTAGCTTCTAAGTATTAATAGTGCATGGACAGCATTACTAAGCTGGTTTGCATTGTAGTGTGCAGTTGGGCCATGCACAAAAGAGCTTCCTCTGCTGTGAAAAAAAGTACTAGCCCCCATACTGATTTCTTCTATTTTTGTATACAATGTCACAGATCTCAAAATGAAATTCATCATAAAACAAAGACAAGCTGAATATAATCAAAATACAGTTTTCATCATTTTCATTATTTGAATTAACAAAGTAATCCAATACCAACCAGCCCTGTTTGAAGGACATAAATTGTTACTTTGGTGCACAATCAGTTTTAGCAGATGTTTAATAGATGACTGGGGTAAATTCAACTTGACACACACAAGCTTGGTTATTACTGGGTCAGTTCACTCCAAGCAACAGTTACATAGGACCATTCTGCCAATTCACAATAGGCTAAAAGGCCTCACACTATGCTGTGATCAAAAGAAATTCTGAAATAAATGGGAAAGAATGTTAACGTAATGTATCAGTCTAGAAAAGGTTATAATGGCATTTCTAAGGCTCTGGGACTCCAGCAAACCACATTGAGTGTCATTATCTCGAAATGGAGCAAACATGGAGAAGATGAATCTCCTCAGGAGTGGTTGGCCTACATCAGTCAAACATCTAAGTAACTGCAGGCTTATATTGCCCCAGATAAGGTCAGCATTCATGATTCTTTATTAGATAGAGTCTAGACAAAAAATGGTATCTGCGAGAGAGTCCCAGTCGCTCACTCATTAATAAACCCTCAAGTTTGTTGACCCCAAGTCTTTGGGAGTACTGTTCTGTGGGCTACATTAAAACTACAGAATTTTGCAGGCATGGATCCACTTACATCTAGCATAAATCTAACAGAGCATTCTGATCATTACGCAAGCAGTCAAGCATTGTGGTGGTAGTGTGATGGTGTGGGGATGCTTTGCTGCTTTGGGGTCTTGGAAATTACCATAACTTACAAGAACATGATTTCTGCCCTCTAGCACCAAATACTGATGAGAGTCCAGTCATCAGTCCATAATCTGAAGCGAAAGCACAATTGAGCTATGTAGCAAGTGAATGATCCCCAGCTCTAGAGCAAGTCAAATTTTGAATGACTCGGAGGAAACAAAATTAAAGCTGCTGTAAGTGATTTTTTTGTTTTTAAAAAAGTGTTAAATAGCTCCACACTCCGACAGAGATCATTTATTTAGAGTATCTGGTCGATAACACAGGTCTCTCAGTCACTGTCTTCAGCAATAAAGCAGCATATAAAATTCTGGAGTCACCGACTGCCTCGATCCAATTAGGTGAGAGAACCAATGGCCCCCCCAAGGGGGGGCCAGGAAAACTTCTGGCCACCCCACTGGCCACCCCCAGGGCACTGACTGTATAAAACATGGACGTAGCCTCCGTGATGTTACTCATAGTTTTCTGAATATTCACTGTGAAGCTCGTTTGGTCGCCAATTTGGCACTTATTTGACTCCGCCGACCTCCCGGCTAATCCAAAAATGGGCAAAAAGGCGGACCGTTGCTGGAGCTGAGGCGAGCCGAATGGAGCCTGGTTGCTGAAACACGCTCCCCGAGCTCGGAGCTACTAAGCCAGCTACTGCTTACGAACTAGGCTAAGAAGCCAACTCAGTTCGATGCTACATAGTTTGCTATGGCCGAGATGCTGGGTCATATCTGTCCTAGTAAAGGAAAGGAGACCGCCAAGTTTCTTGAGGTGGCGGGTCGAACGCTGTTTATATCCGTGAAGCGGTTGTGAGAGGAACGCTGTACACCGATGGGAAGGTGCGGCGGTTGGCTCACCCCTGGGAGTACGAGTGGTGCTCAACTCAGATTTCTGACGCACCTTAGCCATGCCACATTAATGGTGGTATGGCCAGTCAAACATTAACATTGCATAACGTAAGCTTACTAGCAAGCCTGGTGGACCTTTATTTTCCTTCCTCACACAGGCATATTTTTGATCTATCACCCTACATTTTGAATTCGGTGAATGCCGAATTAATTGGCTTCTGTGGCTAACATACGCACGGGTTATCAATGCTAGCACAGCTGGGCATCTGGCTCCAAGGCTAAACCATGGTTATTTCAGCAGCTATCCAGCTAATCTATGACCTTTATATTGGCTAACGATACCAATGTGACTTGCAACGTTTCTTTCGTGTCGTCTAAATTAAGATACTTCTGGAACTCAACAAAGAGGCTTTGCTCTTAGCTTCACTTTTCACTTAGGGTTTTTTTTTTTTTTCTCCGTGTAAATGTTGCGTTACTGGACACCGAGCCGAACATGGTCAGCTAGTGACACTGTTTTCCGTTGTCATTTGGCTTATTAATCAGGTTAATGTAGCTAGCGAGCTTGTGGGTGATGGACTTTATGAAGAAACACATTTAGCGACAGCTAGCTAGCTTGCTAGATAATGTGGGATAGGTTTAATTAGCGGTAAAGCTAGCTAGCCTCGAATGATACTGATACCTTATCGGTAATCACACTGAAAATGGAAAGAATCCATTTGCGGCGAAGCAGCGGTAATTGTTGCTCTTGCAGCTAGATATCATGAAAGGAGAAGAGACTCAGGGTCAGAAAATGACTACATCCCTACAAGGAAGGAACAACAAGAGAGAGAAACTTTGTGCGAAAGTGTGGATTAGGCAGCAAACTCAGTCTCAGTCACGGCCACAGAGACTGGTGAAGACTCTGCTAGATTTAGGCCAGCCCCTACCAACCTGTCCCTGGACCAACAGGTGAATTTATCAGTGTGTCCTTGATCATGAAATGGATGGCTACAGGGTAAAATCATTTGGATAAATCTGTGGTTATGGTGTGTCTACAGTGAGTGAGGCATTTTCATGGTAATTATATAAAACCTTTGATTTACCTTTGTCAGCAGTTGAGACTAAGAATAGTCTGAATAGAAATGTTCATTGGCCAATATTACAAATGTAATTACAATGGAGACCACTTACTACTCATATTATTTGAATTATTATTATTATTATAGGTGTTGTGGTTAAAGAAAAGCTGTATTGAAAACTATTGGAAATGTTTGTGCATTTTTCTGGAACTTGAGGCAAAGGTGTAGGATGCATATTGTATTTTTAATGAAAGGGAGTCAAGGACATAGCCTAGGAAACATCTTATGTCTTTATTTTTTTGTGAGTGTTTATTAGATTCAGCTGTAGGTAGACGGGAAAGATATAAGATGGTGGGGGGAAGGGCGGGCATGCAGTACATGACCACGGGCTGGAGTTGAATCCAGGTTATCAGAAGGGGGACCGATTTCGTGTGCCACCCTTTAGATTTTCACTGGCCCCATCTGGCCACCCCTATGAAAATTTTCTGGGGGCGCCACTGGAGAGAACGCCATAAAGATGCGTTTCTCTCTGCTTGTGAACGCGCAGAGCTGAATCTGCGTTGTTAGTTTGCCATCTGCCGGAAGACAACAAACAAAAATCTATGTTGTTGGCAATAGCAGAACAGATGAAGCTTCCAATCCCAGTGCTACGGGAGACAGTGTACACAATTAAACAGCCAAAGAGCCAAAGAAGGGTAGAGGAACAAATAGAATTAAGGAGGAAAAACGCAAGACGGCCAAGAGCTGTATTTATATCGGTGCCACTTTCAATTGGGGAAAACTGAGAGAATCAAAGGGTTTAAAAAGCGATGCACAGCTAGCCTTGTTGCTACTGGACAGGTAAGCTTTGTTTTACTCTGTTGTAGTTATGCAGTTTTATCAGTCCCGGATAGTCCTGTTGGTGGTTTTTAATCCTGCTTTTGTCAGTTTATAAATGAACTGTCATCGTTTGTGGCCGACTACAACTTGCTTAGCTGTGTAATAATAGCATGTGTGGCTACGGGACACTAGCTAGGTTTAGTTAATACCTTCAAAAAGCTATTCATACTGAGGTTTCTGCATGGATGTAATGTGTCGTTGGTCCATGTTTTCAGTGTGGCTTTCATACGAAAATCACTGAGAGTGTTTTTTTATTATAACTTAGTTGGTCCCTTCCTCTTTTGAAAACCGATGCGCGTTCCTGTGCATGGCTTGGGGATAGGGGGCGGGGACTGCTTCCATAGGCTTCGGACAAGAAGCTACGAAAATGACCAAATCAGTTACAGCAGCTTTAAGTATCTAGAGTTGCCAGTACAAAGTCCTTTTTCAAGCTGCATTGAGAAGCTTGGCAGAATCTTAAACAGGCAGTTCAGTGGCACAGTAGCCTACGTCCCTACATTTCAATACATAAATTGAATTTTATGACAAAGTTGCGTATTTATGACACGGAATCTGAATTGCAACAAGACCACAACTTTTCGAATCTAATAGCATAACCCCTAAAATTTAACTTTCCACTTATGTTTTCGCTTAAGTAAGTTCAAAGTCAGAAATAACATGTTCTGTATCTGCTGGCTGCAGTGCTTTACTGAAGGTATGTCTCACTTATATTGAGAGAAATGCACAACCTCAGGATGCCATCTTTTAATGGCCACATCATTATGTCAATTGGAAAATAGCAAGATCTTGAATATGATTTTACACACATTTCCCTGTATTCGAGCAACACATATTCGGGATCATTAGAAACCTTGGGACCTCCACCAGAATTTCAAATTAGAGATGCGTGAATTACGGTTATATCCGCTGGAATGGAGTGGGTGGGTGGTTCATAAAAAAAATTAAGATTCTGATTAATAGCGTATGGGTTTTCGGCGGGGGAAATAATACATAATCAAAGTAAAAATATTCATTTAATGATCTAAAATGTGAGCATATTTTTAGCTTCATCTTCCTCAGGCACAAATCAGCCCACTAGACTCTTATGCCTCATTTCCACTTTGTGGTACTGGCTCTACTCTACTCTACTCCACCCACCTAGGTACCGAGTACTTTTCTGGGGGTTCGTTTTCCATTAGAGGATAGTATTGCCTCAGTGTAGCTGGTCGTCATAGTGACGCAGCACGAAACTGCCGCGACGTCATCTTCTACGTCTACGCAACACACATAGGCACAGAGAGAAACAATGCAGGAAATGGACGTTCTTGAGTGGGGTGGTGTTCTTGATTTTGCACAGCAAGGAGATTTTGTTTCAGGAAAGGCTGGAGGCAGCCAAACAAAACACTGCTAAGTTTCGGAAATCCTACACAGCGCTGTTCGGGATATTCCATGCGTGCCACGCATTGATGACGCAATGACGCAGTGATGATTCTCTCTGACCAATAAGTGGGCTGCAGTGTTGTCACGTCATATTTTAGTACCTGCTAGTACTCGGTTGTCTTTTTTTGGAATCCCAGGAGAGCAGGTACCAGAATAGGTGGTACCAGGCACCAAGTGCCGGGTGCTCTTTCCTAATCGAAAAGCAAAAAAGGCGAGTAGAGTAGAGCTGGTTCCACATAGTGGAAATGGGGCATTACTGCGCCCATGCACAAATTGTGCCATCTATTTTCCTTCAGCAATGGAGGTAAGAAAGATGAGAGAAAATTTAAAAAGGAGCCTTTAAAATGAAGTGCAGAGAAGTTCCGCCTGGGAGCACGCCAGAGAAATCATGAACCATGTTGACGAGTCAAGTGCTGGGCATGTCATATCCAACACCTGCAAAGCGCTATATGCTAATGATACAGTATCTTTAGGAGTAGCGGATCACTTTCTAATTGGACACTAATTGCAAGAATTCTATTAACCCTTTGAGTGCCACAGGCAACTATGTTTGCCCAATGATGTAAGATATCAAAGTCAGATGCTGTTGAAAACCTTTCATGTGTCAACTTGTACATATAGCCTACCATGGCTTGAAGGTAGCTTTGTATATTTAAAAAGCAAATTTAATTGGAACCAAGAATAAGTTATCAAGTAATCATTTAACGTCATGTCAACATTATGAGACCATCTCCAGTGAAAGCAAATGTACAATTATGCTTATGCACATTGTCCTATATGCATGTATAACATTTAGCACAAGTGATCCACTACTAGCTGAAGTACCACACAACAAAATGAAACAAATCTCACTTTTTATGTTACAGCAGAAGTTCAAAACATTGTATCTGATAAAAGACTGATAAATTGCCATTTTGAAAATGCATACTTTACCACGAATGAACTTGAAATGGCGGCTATGCTTCTACTCAAACAAGAAAAAGCATTTCTTCCGTACTGGTCAGGTCACATAATTTCATACCACACATGCTATGAAAGGTCAAAAACAGCTACAAAAAATCCAGTTGTCACTTCCTTTGGTATTAGCTTGTTCACAAAAAAAGCAGACATTTTATTTAAGTTCAAAAATTGCAATTTTAATGATGTATTTGTGAAAATATCCTTTGTTAAAGGCCAAGTGATCCGATTCTCCTTATGATCCGTTTCCCTTTACCCCTTACTTTAGCTACAAAACGGGTATTGTAAACATGGTACATCATTTCTGTGCTAAATGTATGTCTATATGTCTCTTGGCATTCCAAGTCCATCAAATTAAATAATAACTTGAAAATAAGCTAAATGAAGAAGAGGTCTAAAAATGAAATAAAAGGCTGGTAGTTCCATATTCTGTGGTTGCCATTTATTTAGTACCTGTTCATTCTGCTGTTGCAAGAAGGGTTCATTGACAATTGTACATGCTGTAGACTGATGAATTCATATTGACTTAGTGGCGCTTGTGCCAGTGGCAGGAGAATCGAGTGATTCAATTAAAGAAAAGAAGCATTAGGTTGCCAAAAAAAGGGGATTATGAGCCTCCTGGCTCGGGACAGACTTAGCATTTTTGCCTTTGTGACAAAAAATAGATGTATTTTTCACCCAATCTCCAATACCACAGCTAAGAGCACAAAAAACCCTGCAAAATGACATGTTTTTGTCTATACCTCAAGTAGTAAGAAAATTATGGGCATTTATTGGTCTGAAAACGGGGGTAGATCCTGGGCAATTCTTTCAATATTTTTTAAACATGATCAAAATACGATAAGAAATCAAAATTAATTAAAATGGATAAAACTTCCCTAAAACTCAATGGAAATTTATTAAAATTTCAATAAATAATGAATGATATGCGCTTTCTCCACTGCAAGCAAAGATTTAAACTCATGGTAATCAATTGATTTGGGATGTATGCTGCCGTTACCATTTTTCCAGAACTTTGTGTTTTTTTGCAATAATCAATATGAATAAAACTTTGTCCAATTTTGCTCTGATACTCAAACGGCATTATATAGGTTTTAACTCTTTTATTTATTGCAAATGCCTTAAGGACAAACCTCGGGCGTCTTTTCATAGTCAGCCTAAAAACAGCAGGTGAGAACCTGAATTTCAAATGGGTATTTTACCACTAGATGCAGCGGCAATGAGTACGTTTACTTGCACACTAATAAAACGATTATTATCGGATTACTGGAGTTATCGGATTATTCAAGTGGTCATGTAAACGGCAAAGTCCGATAATCATTATCGGATGAAGGCCGTTGTCGATTTATGAGAAATCCGGTAAACACACCTAGCTTTTTGCCCAATAATCCGTTTACTCTGTGCATGTATACAGCAAAAGCTGATTTCTTTCGTCTTTTTTTAAATCTGCGCATGTGCGACATGTGGAGGGCGAGCAGCAGCAGCAGAAGAAGAAGATGATAATATAAAGCAGGTTTTTCCAGATATTTTCATGTAAACGCCACAAATCAGATTATTGCCATTTTCGGATTATTCCCAGTTACCGGATTATGATGTGCATGTAAACGCACTCATTGTTCACACCGGAAAGTGGTTTGCAGCAGTCAGGCAATGATGCTTATTTGTCAGGTGGGCTAATGTCAATTATTTAAGTGTTTGATTAATTGCCGGCACGTTGCACTGGAATTGCTTGACTTTCCACTAGATGAGCATGCCAGGCATGTCTGCACCTCCCTGACTGACGTGAGCAGGCTACTCATAATTTTCCGTTGTCAAAAAAGGGCTGTTTGTCTGTCTATCTGTTTGTCCAGACAATATCACTCAAATTTCTCAATCAATTTTAATGATATTTTGCGGCAAAGTGTGGGCGATGGTCAAAAAAACAATCCATTAGACTTTGGTGATGTGTCACAACCCTTATGTAAATTCCTTGAGTGTCTCTTCGCAATTCAGCAGCTTGCATATCTATTAAGTGTATGTGTGCTGTGATTGGTTTTCATCCTATGCATCTCTCCCCCTCAGCTCAATCTCGCTATGTAGTTGTGTGTTTACTGACGGCATGAGGAGTATTTAAGCCCTCTAGTTCATAAGCAGGGGGCTAGATTGTAAACTCACTTTCATGCAAGTTATCCTAGTAGATGTTTAGCTATAAAGATGATTTGTCTTTGTCAAATGCAACTACAACTTTGTTGAGAGTCTTTTCCTGAAGAAGTTCATCTAATCATTTTGTGAATTCGAACAAAGTTCCAATCTTAATCAGGGTCAAGGATTTGGAGTTCAAGTTAACTTTACTCAAGTCTGTTTCTCTTCACCTGTGTTAGTTATTGAGAACAAACTTTGTTAATCAGGGTCCAAGACTGAGACCACGTTCTTGCTACACATCCAGTTTGCTCTCCTTGTCCAATTTGTTAGGAGTAAGCTTCCAATCTTGTGCTGGAGCCAAGACTGGGACCGCATGCCTCTCAAGCAACTTCTCCATCCTCTGAAGAGGTTCAGTGCTGGCGGAACCTGTGTTACACTTGGCTGCATCCCAGATGCCTGTACAGCGATTGCAGTTCAAGCTTAGCCTATTACAACTGTGCTGAGCTGTCTGTCATTCTCAGGGTTTTGTCCCCACTATCTGACCCTGGGGTACCGCCCCCAATCTCTACCACATTGCTGTCAATAACCTACCAGTTGGATTTTGTTTCTGACTCCACACTTGATTCCTAGTCTGGACTGTAACAGTGGTGAACCGGATCAGGAATGTTTGGGATCCTTCACCATTGCAGGATTTCAAGATTGGAATAAGCGCCATACATGTTAAATTCCACTAGATAGTAGTAAAGTTCAATGCGACAAAGTTTAACCAATGGTACAAATACGATGGTTGCCCTTGCAGATTTGCGTATAATAGAACTGTGGAATATTGGCCTTGGCGGAGGTCTTTGCTCTCTGAGTGCCGCTCTAGTTTCTATATAATGTTAAAGATTGACTCTGTAAATATAACAAGCTCCAACCTGATGCACATACATCATTCCTATATACGACACATGCACATTACACATTACATATATTACAAAGATATAGAAAGGGAAAGTTTTATTTTCTTGAACAGTTTTCTAGTGCCTTTAGCACACTTCACAGAATTTTCTTTGTGTGATTAAATATTTATTGACACCAGCACTGACACTTTCACCCAGTGGAGCTCTCCAACATCAATAGAGGTCTGACATCAAACTAGTGCACTACATTTCTGGGTATGCCAGTTCTCCGCAGCCACTAGTATTACTGAAAGCAGGAATAAATTAGAACAACTTGCAATTATTTGGAAATCAACCCATCAAGCAAACAACAGCAAGTGATCATTGTTTTTATTTAGTAGTGAATTTTATCCAAGAAGAAATGGGAAATTTGAGGGAAAAAAAACAAAACAATAATAGCACCCTTAGAGGGAAGCTATTAAGCCACATGCATTGGCATACCGGCACATTAAAAGAACATTATACAACAACAGAGATTATTAGGCAATCACCCCCTCAGAGTCTAGAGGGGGCATTCAGTCTTATAGCGATGAGGCTTCTCCTCCTTCAGCATAAAGATAATGCTCATTTTCGCAGATATTTTACTTTACTTTCACTTAAACTTCACAGAGCTGCAATATCCACTTACTTGAATATTATTCACCCGCATTACCTTAATTATCAAAGCCGAGTCCCATTTGTTGTTCTTTTTTCCCCCAAATTCCAAACTTGACAAAACAAGCATTTACACACATGCATGAACACACTCACACCTCCTTCTCCTGCTGTGAGGAAAAAAAAAAAAAAAAAAAAAAAAATGGGGGGTGCAGATTAGAGGAAAGATCTGGTCTCCTCAGTGACAGACTGTGATACAACAGCACAGCGCCATGATAGCAACACTGCGATAACATCACATTAAAACTGCTTAGCAGGCACTCTTCTCCCGAGTGACATACAAGTGTAGTGAATGACACATACATGGACAAGACTCAGTGCGGCACTCGGTGACAAGCCACTCCACGGTAACGCCAATTAAGACGACTGATGTAGAGTGACAGAAGTGGTGTATGAGGAGGAAGGGCAAAATGACTGTGCCCAGAAAGCAGTAAAATAAGAGAAATGAGAAGAATAAAGCGGAAAATATCTAGAACAGAAAGAGGGCAGGTAAGAGGAGGAATGGAAGGTAGGTTGGATTGCATGGATAGGAAGCTGGTACAAGTACACCAGAGGTGCTTTTCATCATGCTAAGGTGTCTCCTCGCTTCACTTGTGTCTCTTTGTCGCATCTCAGTTCCTCCCAGTAAGAATGGAGGAGAGAGATGCGAGGAAGTGCAGAGAGAACGAAGAAGCCGAAAGCTGCCAAATGAGAAATCCTTTGTTCTATTAAGTGATGTCACATGTGATGGTGTGGCATTTAAACATCACATCACAAGATAAAAAATATTTAGCGTGGGATACACCGGCATTTCCTCACTTTAAGCTCTCCCAGAGGCCTCCTCTCTCCTTGCTTCACGTTTTCTTGAGGTGCATTTAAGGGATTGGAAGATCCTTCATGATTGCGAATGTAGAACAATTTCCAGGTCACGGAAGAGGGTGAGGCTGCGAGGCAGCATAAGTTAGCACAATTGAAAGCGCCCCAGATGAAATGGGAAGACAGGAAAGGGTTAAGTGAATATTCAGAGGGAGAAATTGGGAGAAAGGGCCTGATTGGAAGAGAGATGCTATGGCTCATAACGTATGTACTGACTTAATAGACTCATTTAAAGCAGACAGATCCGCATCATAGGATTCCTAAAAAGACCAAAAATAAATTACATAATCATTATGATCACAAAATAGAAATCATTGGTGATAAAAATTCATCAGATATTGTGGCATCCTGGACTGATTAACCGTTGATACAGAAAAAAGTGAACAAAAATGAGAAAGCCATATGAAACACATCCGTGTCATTGCTAGTGAGGAAAGAGCCAGTGATTTACCTCATGAAAAGGCATTTATTTTAAGAGCCTGGATCTCACCATGATGCGAAAACCCACCCGACCCCAATCATCTCCGCATTTCCTCAGCTCCTTTTTAAACTGCCGCCATTAGCCCATTAATTGTGGGAAGTTGGAGGAGAGGTTGAGTGAAGAGGCCTGTGTCTTTAAAGACAGGGAGACAGAGAGGTCACCGTGTTCGCTCTGATAAGCTGATTGATTGTTGGGGAGGAAGAGAAGACTGATAAGTTTGACTGAGGACCTCATTTTAAACTCTACTTTAAAGACAGATAGAAAGAGACAGAGAGGAACAGCAAGAGAAAGAAAGAATTTCTTCAAGGTGCACAAACAAGTGTGGAACACAAACACAAAGAGATAGAGAGAAAGCGAGAGAGAGATTGACAGGCTTGTTGAATGATTAATCGGTGTCCTTGCAGGAAGACAAAGATTGAATGTCTCAGCGTGGTAGCCGAGGCCGCCGGCTGCCCTGGCAGGGTAATATTAATGACAGTGGTGTCGGCGCAGGTCCCCGGGCCCTGGAGGGCCCCGGCCCTCGTCCGCAGGGCCAGGAGGGTGGAGACTGACAGCTTCAGAGAGGCGTGGGGATGAAGCTGAGGAAGAGAGATAGCTGGATGGGGTGCGGGAGGATGAGTGAGATCACGGCTCATTATAGTTCAAACGCAGCCTCTTTATTTCTGGCTCTTGTCTCGTGTCTCTCCCTAAAAGCTGCCGGGGAGTCGTGATGAACTGCTGCTGACTGTCACATGTACAGGATAAATCAGTAACCCCACCATTGCAGAGACAGACACCCACGCGCGTGCGCACATATACACACACACACACACACACACACGCACGCACTGACTCATGTGCAGGACACGTGAGTACGCCCACAACTACTATTACACAGACAAGCACACAACTACATGCACAGACAGACATAGTATAGTACATAGTAAATACATAGAATCAGAAAAGCATCATCAATTAGTACACAGTGAAGTTAATGCTGTCCAAGCACTCATGATAAATGACCACTGCGTTTGCACTGAGCTGTTATTCAGCCTCTTTTGCACTGTCAGAGAATTCAGCGATGTCTGTGGTCTGGCTCACTCTGGTCACAGGTTATGGATGGGTAGTGGTCTATAACTGAAGTGTTCGGTGGAATGTGGTCATGGAACTCAAGGTGCGATGTTTCTCTGAGGCTTAATTCACTGGGTTGCTCTTAAGGCTTCACAGAACTGGAACATTTGCAGGTGGTGTCTCACATCGAGTAACTGGGACAGTGAAAGGAGTAATGCCCTCACTGCTGTTGGTAAGAGCAAGCTGCATATTCATTATAAGCACACAGTCCTTTAATTTTTTAGGCTCTGTTTATCACTAAGCAGTAGATTTAAGGCACATTTTTGATGTCATTCAGATAATTAGAAGATCTTATACAGTGGGTTTATTCTGTATATGTTCATGCAAAGTAGGTTTACGCGTGATTTTATCACCATAAAATTCTGCTGATTATACATCCATTCCCTTTACTTTGATAAGTCACAAGTGAAGAAAAGGTGCTTGATAGCATTGCTAAAAATTAAGAGCACAGTGCATTGCACCTTGATTGAAGGTGGGCCAGAGTGCCATCACATAATTAAAGACTGTGAATCACTTCAAGCGTTAAATGTACATGGATTTAATTACGCCTCTGAGCTTGTGTTCCACTTCGTTAGCTTTTCCTAGTTTTCTCCCCATCAAATTGCATCATGTTCACTCGGTTGCCGTGGGCAACTGGAACACCAAAGCTGTCTCAATTGATGGACTATGAGCTATGCCTTTACATTACTTACACTGTGAATACTTTGTATGGTAACATTAACTGTAAACATTTTCAAGGGTAAGTATCATCTCAGATGGAACATTATTTATTTTGCTCCACATGGAAATGAAGGCAATGGGAATACTGTCAAGCTCCTCACACAATGCTAACCTAATGGTAAATGAAGCTTGACTGCTGACAAACCAAAGAAAGCTATAGCCTGCCCATACTAGCTAGCTCGCTAATGGTGGCCAGTGTCACAAGCTCTACCAAGAATTATTGAAAAATCATACCTTAAAACTCGTAGGTTGAAGTCAAACATTAGCAGTACACATATAAGGCCATGTAATAAAAAAAAAAAACACATTTGCTTATTGTCCCCACCTGTGCCTAAAATCGGCACCGTACCAATAATTTTTTTATTTTTTATTTTTGAATTTTGCGCTAGAAAACTAGCCGCGAATGCGCAGCAGACTTAATTCCGGTGTGTCCCGGATGAGCAGGCCGCGGCATTGTGTAGCAGCATTGTGTGTGTCGAGTTGACCTTTCATATGCAAAAACACCGTATTTATTGTGCTGCATCACAATGTCATTCGTCCTGACCAGAGCTACGATGCTGCCACCTAAATTGGCGCTTGATCCTGTCAGATTACCCAGTATTGCTGAAATAAAAAATAAAAAAAAGTGACACCCCCCCCCCCCCACCAATTTTGGGCAACCTCCCGGACAATAAACAAAAGTTTTTTTTTTACTTGGCCTAACAAGACCGGATAACCTGATATTTGATAGGTGCCACTGTCTCCATTACATGCAATATGGCATCTGCCGGCCATCTCGTTAAGAAAATTTCAGCTGGTGGCCCAATAGCTCTTCCCCTTATTTTACATAGCAGATGTAGGCCCAATCAAAATAAGTGAGTCTGGTGTCCAATGTAGCGCACTGTGAATGTTCAGAGGATCAAGGACATCATTCAAGTATTTGTAGTACACTGTTCTTACTCCATTCCATAAAGCGGAAGGGAGATACAGAAATGAGTGTTGCCCTTTCGCATGTCTGTCCATCCGTGAAGCTTTGTTCCCAGGTCAGAATGCCAAAACTATTCAATATTTTTCCAACAGAATTTAATATATAGCTAGATGGATGTTATTTCGTAGATGGGCCTTTCCATTCTTCTGTCCATCCACCATTTTCTGATAATGTTTTCTGCTTTTTCCTAGATTTTGCTTTGGAATATAAGCCATCCCATGGCAGTGGATCTGAGTATGTCATGCTTGTTTTGCACTTTTTTTTTTTTTTTTTTTTGGCGTGAACACACTACATGTATTTTGTACAAATGAAGATGCAGCTTCAGGCCAAGGATACACACGAGTGAAGTGAAACTCAGGAATCAGAAAGGATGGTGTGTTTCCTTTAACTTCTGATATTATAGGCCTGTCATGTGATCACAGAGGACGAAGAAAGGCAGCGATGCGTTTGATGGGGGGAATAAAATAGATAATAGAATCAGATGTTCTGATGCTCATTTCATACATTCAGATGCGTCCTGAATGGGTGCTTCATACACACTTTCTCGAGCGTGCGCTACAGTGTTCGATAAGTTTTTTGTTGCAGTGGCACAGGGGATGAGACTAGCCCTTGGTTCCAGTGAAATGATCTCCAACACGTCGCTAGTTTGCACTTGTTCAATTTACCAAACCACAAACGAAACCAAAAAGGAAAAAAAAAAAATCTCCAAATCAGGTCACTACTATTTTACATTAAATATTTGATAGGTTTTCTTCCAAGAATGGCAGAATGACATCTCATCTATTTGGTTCCCACAAATGCTCTGTGTGTTCCGACGGGAGGAATTTAGAGTCGAGTGACAGATTCCACAGTTAATTTTCCCATCTAAAGACTCCGCCCTCCTCTTCTTTTCTGTTCTCCGCCGTCCCTCATTAGCCTCCCCCTCCCCCTCACCACTCACTTGAATTTGCTCCTCTTCCTCTCTCCACTCCCTGCACTACCTCCTCCTGCTGGCTGTATCTCTTCATGGAAGAAGAGGAGACTGGGGTAATGAAACTCAGAATTACCCTTCACCCCTTCCCAAATGCTCTCAGCAGGAGGTCCTCGCGGCTGTGTTTCAGTCATTACTGTCTGAAAGAGAAACTGCCAGCCAAGGTGTGCTGGAGCACGGCGATAAGTCCCACTACCCCGGACTCTCTCAAGCGCGAGCGATATTTTAGCATTCACAAATCGACTGTGTCTGTGTGTGCGCATGTATGGATGTGTGTTGGTGTGGGTGAGTATTTGTCCGTTTGTATATTGCTTTCGCGCCAGTATTTTTTGAACTGGATGTGTGTGAGTGTGTGTGTGGGGTCTGGTGTGACTCTGCATGTATGACTATGTATGATTGTCTACCTTGAGAAACAAAAAAAAAATGTGGACGATACTTCCCAGTAATGATAATACCAGATCAATCTCTGAAATATTATTCAATAGCTTTCTCTCCAATCCCACATAAATATTAATAAAAATAAATTAATTAATGAAGTCTGCTATGCCAAGAAATCATTTGGGGAGACATACTGCCGTAGGATTACTGAGAAGATTGCTTTAATGTTTTATTTTACTCCTGGCTCGCTCTCTTGCGGCCGCTGTATTTACATGCACATAAATGCATCAGCATCGCCTCTCAAGGTGTTCTTCTCGGGGCCAATCTGCACCATCAAATCCAGCAGGGGTCTGTCACACAGTGTAACATATTAGGATCTATTTATGAAATCCACCACATCGCAGAGGACAGACTGGCTGCTATTTATCTATACTATGCATGCACAGTATACCACTGTACTGGCCCCAGGGTAGTTTATCTAGCTTTGAAGGGGCCATGCATCACTTTGAGTTTGGTCTCATTAGCTTCATCACAGTCACCTCCGTTTAGGAATGGAACGGCCCATGCTTCATAAGATGAATCCCTCTGCGAACGCACTATGTCTTACAGGCTAAAACATGGGGGTGCACTTTAGCTGTTGAAAAAAGTTTTATTAATGTTTCTCTTTTTACAAATTCAGTGTTCATTGCAAAAAAACACACAGAGACTTTTTCAGCCAGAGAAATGGTTCAGGACATTTTTCTTTCCTTTAATGCCTTTTGGAATAAACATATGGCTCCGTCTACTAAATCCTTCATGGATCGGGGATAATTAAGGTTTTTCTGAACATTTATTCAAAGCGCCGGAGACGATGAAACAGAACAGGAGACCATCCCAGAAGGCCGTGTGGCTAACGCAGGTGCTTGTTAAGCTGGTAAAGGGAAAAGATGACTCCAGCCGAAGCCCTGGACTCTAATCAAAAGCGCCGCTCGGAACCTCGAGCTTTCCACCCGAACCCCGGCTCCTCCGAGAGTCGTGCTGGAGTAACAGCTACTCGCAAAATCCCCTATGAAGAGCGATTCAACTACCCTGAACCTCTTTTAATGATGCCGATGGCTTCAGCGGCCCAACATTAAACAGAGAATCAGCCATCGGATATGTGTTTAATATCTCTTAGTGGTTAATCAGGTGCAAAAGCTGAAAGAAATAAACATTTTGTTGTTGGAATATTCCTTCTCATAAAATGTAAAGGGGAAGAAAAACTGCTCACTCGATGTACTTGAAATGTTGTATAGAAATACTGTGTTTCTCAACAATGTGCAACAGTGATTTAGGTAATTGCTTGGCAGGCCTTTTTCTCTTTTCCCAAAATGTAAAAGTGTCCATTTGGAAACTGGAGGGCCGTCATGTTGTTGTGTCCGCTGAGGAGGACACAGCCAGCTGTAGACTATTTTCTTCGCGCAGTCAGCTGACTGATCTTTGGGCTTTTAGCACAGGGGGATGGGGTCGCCTCACTTGCAGCGATGCCACACATCATGGCCAATTACTCATCACCCCACAAGAATCCTGCTCACGGTCACTACTGACTCAGTCAGGGTTTGATGGACAAGCTTTGGAGGTCCACTGGCTTAATGTGACATCGTCTCTGCAACACATTGTTTTATAAAACCCTCTCAAAGCTGAAATTAGGACTAATATTCTTATGACTAAAATTTTATTTTTTATATTTTTAATGTCTATTAATAGAAAAGGCATATTATGTGTGATGAACTTGTTGTAATTGGGAGAAAGAAGTGGTGACTGATTAAATGATTAAATGCACACTGCAAAAATGATAAGTTAAGTCACTTTCAAAAAATCATTGAGTATTACATGTAACATTACTTTTTTTTGCTCAATAAAACAAAATGCAGATAAGCTGGTAAGGAAAGTTTGAATTGCTTCAAGATTTGCCAACGGATTGAAAAATTTTTGCTTGAAAAGCAACACTGAAAACAAACTCATATTTTCAACTTGATAGAAAAGTAGGTTTCTTCTCTCGTTAAAGGACAAGAAGCTTGTTAATATAGGGCTCTTTCAATGTACCTGTTTGACTGATGATGGTGATTTATTAAAAGCAATATAATATGTGGACATCAGAGCCCTGAAGGTCTCCTCCTCAAAGGGATGACTAGTGTCACAATCCTTTATTCCAAACTACAAGCAAAAACTGCAAGATACCCAGTGCCAGTATAAATGAGGGCAGAAGCATGTTAAATATGAAATGTTGACTCTGGCTTAATTAAATAATGTGCTTAACATCATTTCCTCCCGTACCAAGCAAAGAAAAAAAAAAGTATTTTTTCTATAATACAAATGACTTAGAGGACAAAAACATTTGCAATGAAAATATTTGTATTATTCCATTCACACTCAATGTCCCTGGTGCCGTGGGTTTCAGCATAAATGAAGATGGTTCTTGAGGTTAATAACTGAGATTTATGTCCCCAACTGAGGACACAAATGAATTTTTAGGTCTTAGGAGGATATGGGGGTCAGTGCAGTAATCAGCTGTCATTCAGGAGGTTGACTTTAAGTGCTGCTAAAATGTCAGGGCGCGCATTCGATTGGGTTCATTAAATAATTAAGGGAGGACATTTTGCCAGAACAGATGTGAGGTGCAGGGGAATTTGCTTTCATCAGATTGACAGAGTTACGTTATGAACTTCCTCCATCCTAAAGCACTCCCTGCTCAAAAATTAGGACAGTATGTATCTGTATATGTGCAGAAGTGAAGAGTCCAGGGGTGAGAGAGTCAAAGTCCTGAAATGTTCTTCTTCTATTCATTCCAATAGACATGCACACACATTCAACAAGATGCCAGACAATAACAAAGTTGAATAATAAAACAAGGAATGTCCGGACACTGCATATTAGCTCCAAAACGTGTTTTCAACCAGCGTGAAGTCTTTTTCAGGTAAAGTTGATTGCGTAAGTACACCTGCATTAGACAGCAAGAATGATTAATCCCCATGGATGTGTCAGTTCAACATCAGAGGACTTAGTGCCTTATATCACCAGAAGACTCCAAGGTTAATAATTTAAATCTTCTCATTCAAGAATCTTACATGTGTTCATTAATCAGTTAAGGCTGTACTAAATACTATTTTCCAAGAAAAGGTATTGACTCATATGAAAAAATTCCTCTCAGTCATCACCTAGGACTCATGAGCAGTGTTTTGCTGTGTCTGTAGCTTCAGAGTCCTTTCCATCCGCCAATATTTTCTTATTTTACTCTGTGCTGGACATCTCTGGGCTAAAACTTTTGTGTGGCTGTGCAGCCCCCAGCCAAGGGCAGTGTGGAGGCTGTGAGGGCCGGACTCTAAAAGCTTGGCAACCCAGTTTCCCAAGAGGAGGTGGAGAAAATGGCTGACACAGTACAAAGAAAAAAAAAAAATATTGCGAGTCTAAATGTAAAGCAGACACAACTCGATCCAAAAATTCTGAAAGGACAATTAATCGAGGGTTGGCTTTCACCCGCTGGTGTGCACTGAAGAAGAGGATGGCGATTAAGAGAGATGCAGAGTTGGACTGTTTCCTGTCTGACAGGTGAATGCCGCCGTTTACCTAAGTTGGCTTGCTAAAGTATCTACTTTTCCATGATAGCAAATGTAACATCTGTTATGGCCCAATTTGTTATGGCGTCAATTTGTTATGACGTCACGGACAGCAAGGGATGACAGACAAAATCCTTTAAGTTCAACAGATTTAATTAAACAAACACATAGAACTAATCTACACCCTACACTACTGACCAAGATTGAAAAGAAAATAAAAAAAATGAGATATTTACAATTCCCTGTAATGGAGATGGGCTGCTATGTTGTGATGTCCTGGGACAGGAAAATGCTCCAACACAGGCAAAAAATCCACAAAAAAGCCGAACAGGTCTTGAAAAGAGTGACAGGTCTGGTCAAATGTATCCTTCTTGCAATTTCTCCTACTACTCTACTCTCTCAATTTTTCTCCTTATATACTCTTGTCCAGCCCCCTCCCATTTCTGGGACTTTCCCCTCTGGGCATGCCCTGGACATGCCCAACCTAGCTTCAGACTGGGCTTCGCAAAAAAAAAAAAAGTTTATACTGCCATCTAGTGGCTATTTACCACATTACACCTCCATTCCAAAAGGGGAAAATTTTGACTCATAAAGGCAAAATTTTTCTTTTCAATACAAAAATGGTTAAGTTGACACTTGTATATACATACGTATAATACAATATGCTAATAAACACAGGTGATATATATACACATATTCAAACACGGGATAAGCAATCGGCAATTACATTGTCAGCACCCTTTACATGCTTAATTTCCAAAAACTCTTGTAAAATCAAACTCCAATTCAACAATCTCCGATTTTTGTTTTTCATCTTACTCAAAAAACATTAACGGATTGTGGTCAGTATATACAATCATTGGCTTTTGCCCTGTACAAACATAAACCTCAAAGTGTTGTAAGGATAGAACCAGAGCCAACAGCTCCTTCTCAATTGTGGAATAGTTCTTTTGGTGGCGATTGAACTTCCTGGAGAAGTATGCCACGGATGCTCAATGTCATCAGAGTCACTTCTCTGTAGGAGCACAGATCCACAAGCTTGGTCGCTAGCATGGACCGCTATGGAGAACGGTTTGTTGAAGTCAGGAGATTTGAGCACGGGAAGTGACACAGCAGAGACTCCAGGCGATCGAAGGCTCTTTGGCATGCTTCATCCCAAGTGAACTTTACGCCTTTCTTCAGTTGGTTGGTCAGACTGAGAGCAATCTCAGCAAAGTTCTTGCAGAACTTGCGGTAGTACCCCATCATTCCAAGGAAGCGGCAAAGCTTTTTTTTGTTGTCAGGAACTGGAAAGTCCATGATGGCTTGGACTTTAGCATTTATGGGTGCCACCTTACCCTGGCCTATGACGTAGCCAAGATACGTGACAGTAGCACAACCAAAGTCACTCTTGTTCAGGTTAACAGTCAGGTTAGCCTGGGTCAAGCTGAACAACGTCTCTACATCTTTCAGATGTTCTTCCCAGGAGTCACATGTGATCAGGTCGTCGATGTATGCACCCGTGTGTGGCAATCCGCGATTGTAGACTGTATCATCCTTTGGAGCGTGGCTGGGGCATTTTTTTTCATGCCAAAGGGTAGGACTTCATACTGGTATAACCCAGATGGTGTGGCAAAAGCAGAGATGCTCTTGGCCCTCTCAGTTAAAGGCACACACCAATAACCCTTCAATAAATCAATCTTGGTCAGAAACTTTGCTTGCCCTACTCTATCGATGTCATCAATCCTAGGTATTGGAAACACATCAGTTCTAGTTACAGCATTGACTTTATGCGATAATCTGTACAGAATCTAGTGCTTCCATCAGGTTTTGGAACTAGAACACAGGGTGAACTCCAATCTGAGTTAGAGGGTCTGATAATATCATGTTCTAACATGTGTCAACCTCTTTCTCAGCAATCTTTTTCTCTTTTCAGGATTCATCCGGTATGGATGCTGTTTTATTGGTTTGGCATCACCAACATCTACATCATGAGAGGCTATAGAAACTCTCTTTGGAACATCAGGAAATAGATCTTTATATTTCTTGATCAACCTCTCAAACTGATCTTTCTGTGAGGGTTCTAAGTGCTGGAGTTTTACATCAAGATTTTGCAACACTTCATAATTTGACAATTTACATGAAAGAACTTCAGCTTTAATTCTAGGTTCATCATCTTGACACTCCCCTCATCTTCACAAGTCTCAGCCCTAGGAGGATCTGAAGTGACAGCTGCAACCCTAGCATTTCTATCATGATAAGGCTTCAGCATGTTAATGTGACACAACTGTTTTGGCTTTCTCCTATCTGGAGTCTTCACAATGTAATTGAGATCATTGAGTTTTGTCAGAATTTCATAAGGACCATGAAATCTAGCCTGCAATGGATTGGACTGTAAGGGAAACAACACAAGGACCTTGTCTCCTGGTTTAAACTCACGGCTTCTAGCCTTATGATCATACTTTTCATTTTTCCCTGACTTGATTTCAAGTTCTCTTTGGCTAGGTCACAAGCTGCACGCAGTCTTTCCTTGAACTTGCTAACATAGTCTAACAGACTGATATCTTGGCTCTTTCTCTTGCCATTGTTCACTCAACAATAGCAAAGGTCCTCTCACTTCATGGCCAAACACTAGCTCAAACGGACTGAATCCAGTAGACTCCTGCACTGCTTCCCTAGCTGCAAACAACAGCAAATGAACACCTTCATCCCAGTCTTTCTCATGGTCATAACAATAAGTCCTCATCATTGTCTTGAGAGTGGAATGAAACCGCTCTAAGGCACCCTGACTCTCTGGATGATAGGCACTGGAAAGAATCTGCTTCGCACCTAGTTCATACACAACCTGCTGAAACAATCCGGAAGTGAAATTGCTACCTTGATCTGACTGAATTTCCTGGGAAGGCCAAACAACGTGAAGAACTTTATCAAAGCCTTCAAATTGCAGTTGCCTTGATGTTGCGTAGAGGGATGGCTTCATGGTAGATGCACACATGATTGTCAACAAGTACTGATTTCCAGATCTAGTCTTGGGTAATGGACCAACACAATCAACAATGACCTTGGAGAAGGGCTCCCAAATGCTGGGATAGGCTGCAATGGAGCTACGGGTGGGTCTAACTGGTGTTTTCCAACTACCTGACAAGTGTGACAGGTTTTGCAAAGTTGGAAACATCTTTCCGAAGTCCAGGCCAGAAGAAGTGTTTCATGATCTTGTCAACAGTCTTGTTAACACCAAGATGACCTCCTAAAGGCAAACTATTTGTTAAGATCTCATTCCTGTAGACCTTCGAACAACAATTTGCTTGACCACTGCCCAATCTGCATTGGCAGGGATATCAGGAGGGCGCCACTTCCCATCAACACTCCATCCTTGAGATAATACCCAACTGGAACTGTGTCTATTTCTTCATCAGGAAGGGCTCTCTTCTTTAGTACACAAATTTCAGGATCATTGGTTTGCTCCTGAATCAACCGCTTTCTGGACAGAGACAAGTCTCCAGACACATCAGAATCACCAGACTCATCTGGCTGGCTGAATAGAGAACTGATAAAAAGTGTCTGATAAGTCCTCAAACGGAGAAACCATAGTTGGCTGAACAGAGTCATGAGGCGAACCACCTGAGTCATGACTATTCAAGGTGCTGAACGGCACCACATCATCTTCTTCTTGAGCCTTCTTGGCCATAGCACGAGTCACTGCACAGGAAGGATACAGAGATGGGTATTCATCGCCATCTTCAGTGCTCGGCTGTGAAGTAAGATGAACAATGGGAACTACATTGCCCCAGCCAGGTCATTGCCTAGCAACAGAGAAACACCCTTGATAGGTAGACTTGACATAAGTCCCACCTTTACCTGTCCTGTAACTAAATCTGACTTCAAGAATACAGAGCACAGGGGTACAGATACAGTCCTCCCTTCAATACCTTGTACAAGTATGAAATCCCCAGAAGCGGTCTCATCACGTAACTCCAAGGAGTCCATCAACAAAAGTGACTGAGAAGCTTCCCTTAGGATATATATGGGGACAGGAGGAGAATGCTCATTCAGAGCCACAAATCCCTCTGACACAAATGGAAGAAATTCCTCCCTCACAAAGTCAGCAGTATCAGGCTTCTTAGCCTCACAAGGAGCAGGCAATTTAGCAGATCGGTCATCTACTACAGGGGTTTCTAACCTTGTCTTCACAAAGGCATTGGGTTTGGTATCCTTTTTTGTTCTTTCTTAGCTTTAAGGAACCAACAGTTAGTTGTAACATGACCAGATTTCTTGCAATAATTGCAAACTAGACCACTTTTGTCACTGTCAGCTTTCACACTTTGTTCAGACCTTTTACTGGATTTCTGAGCACCATCACCAGATTTGTCTTTGTCTTTGGGTGAGGAATCTTGGGTATCACCGTTACCTTCTTCTGAAATTGGGACCATCTATTGTTACTGCTAGACTGAAATTTGGACTTATGTGTGAGAACATATTGGTCTGCAAACTTGGCAGCTGATTGCAAATTCAGTGCTTGCTTCTCATTAAGGTAGGTCTTAATATCATCCTTGACACAGTTCTTGAATTCTTCAACTAACACCATCTCTTTTAGTGAGTTGAAATCATCCTTGACCTCCATAGAAGTACACCAGCGCTCAAAGCAAACCTTCTTCTCGTTAGCAAATTCAACATAAGTCTGATTGTCAGATTTCTTCACACCTCTGAATTTCTGTCGGTAAGCCTCTGGAACCAACTCATAAGCTGTCAAAATAACCTTTTTGACAACCTCATAATCAGAGGAATCATCTGCAGACAAAGCCGAATAGGCTTGTTGAGCTTTACCCTTGAGGACAGTTTGCAACATCAGAGGCCAGTGTTCCTTTGGCCACTGACAACTCTTAGCTACCTTCTCAAAGCACTGGAAATACTTTATCAACCTCCTTCTCTGAAAATGGAGGCACCAGCTTTACCTCCTGGCTAGCCCGAAATTTGTTTTCGGCTTCTATTTTAATTTTTAGTTGCTCCATTTGGAGCCTTTTCTTCTCTGTCTAATTTTTTTTCTAAATTGAAATCTCTGTCTCTGTCTCTCTCTTTCTGCTCTTTCCTCTTCTCTTGCTAATTTTTCTAACTCAAACTGCCTTTCTTTCTCTCTTTTTCTGCCCTCTCGAACTCTCTGTTTTTCTTTTTTTTCTCAATTTCTTTTCTCTTTTTTTCTCTTCTCTTGCTAATTTTTCGAACTCAAACTGCCTTTGTTTTTTCTTTTTTCTTCAATTTCTAGCATTTTTAATTTAAGTTCCAATTCTACATTTGGATTTTCCAATCGAAACTGTTCCAGATCTCCTGGTGCAAACACATTTTCATCAATGTAATATTCAACAATCTCTCTAGCCAGTCTTGCTTTTCAAGATGGCTGGTTTTACATCTGTCAGCTCTAACTGTCTGCATATTTCTAGCAGTTCTGTCTTTTTAAAAGACTTCAAAACCTCTACGGTTGGTGATGCCAAGAAATCATCCATTGCTGTTGATCTGCCAATATATATCTAGGAAAATTCAAAAAACAATTTCACAATTTGAAATTTTAGATTTTCAATAAATGACTCGCACAATGGTCTATCCCGGACGAGCCCCCAATTTGTTATGGCCCAATTTGTTATGGCGTCAATTTGTTATGACGTCACGGACAGCAAGGGATGACAGACAAAATCCTTTAAGTTCAACAGATTTAATTAAACAAACACATAGAACTAATCTACACCCTACACTACTGACCAAGATTGAAAAGAAAATAAAAAAAATGAGATATTTACAATTCCCTGTAATGGAGATGGGCTGCTATGTTGTGATGTCCTGGGACAGAAAAATGCTCCAACACAGGCAAAAATCCACAAAAAGCCGAACAGGTCTTGAAAAGAGTGACAGGTCTGGTCAAATGTATCCTTCTTGCAATTTCTCCTACTACTCTACTCTCTCAATTTTTCTCCTTATATACTCTTGTCCAGCCCCCTCCCATTTCTGGGACTTTCCCCTCTGGGCATGCCCTGGACATGCCCAACTTAGCTTCAGACTGGGCTTCGCAAAAAAAAAAAGTTTATTCTGCCATCTAGTGGCTATTTACCACATTACACATCCCAAAAATGTCAGCAAGCTAGCTAGCTGTGTAACTTTACGTATAAGCAGTGTGCTTATGCACTAATTACTATAATCAACCAATGCAAATGACCATCTTTCGAGAAAATTACCCTTGAGGAAAGTAGAGCTGAATTGGAATCATTTTCTGTGCAACATTCTACGACAGTCACGGCATTCCCAGACCACTGTAACTCGTAAGTTCGATATGGGAGGCTCAGGACTGGTGGCTGTAATGAACAGGTATATAGGCAATCTGACAATGGCTTTAATTACTGTTAGCAGTGTGTTTTTTATAACGTTGCAGAACTGGCATGGCAACGTTGTCATACACAGCAAAGTTTTCGAACCACAATACGGAGTAACTTTTAGCTAACCTGCTAAAATGAAGTTGGTGCTAGCTATCAAATATTTATACAGGACGATAGCTCAAATTACGATCAGGGTGTCTGGTCTTCTGGTATGGTTGGAATAGGGGCCAACTTTGAATGTTGACTTTACAAGCAGTAACAGACAAATCTTTCTCAGTGTACCTTTAAATTACAATGGAATATCAGCTTCTCAAATGTTTTAATGTCTGGCACAATTATTCACGGATTTCTTTTGAAAATATGTTCATGAGCAGTGCTTGTTTGTGTTGGTCAGCTCTCCAATGTAATACAGCCTGTTTCTTAGCAAACTGCAAATGCCAAACCTAATTTATGAATCTGAATTATCCACACTTCATTATACTGTAGCATCCTCACAATGAAATACCCGATGACTTGGGCTTTCCTCTTGATCCCTTGGTTTTTTGAACCAGCCACAGTTGGAATGCAGGGCTTGAAATTGTGACTGTTTTGGTCGCATATGCAGGCCAAAATTAACACTGTGCGACCCAGTGACGTGTGTTCGGAGGTTAGTTTGGTGAAGCAGAATCGTCCCCTTTGCTTAATTAGCAATCAGACGATCAACTAGTTTAGTAAGACTATTTGGCAGAATGACGGGCCAGTTTCAGTTTCCGCGGCGTTATTACTCAGTACATCGAACCTGAAATGCTCATGAAACTGCAGATTTGCGCATACTTGCTTACAGGAAGCTAGAGAGGTGTGGTGAGGTGAGGCAGTGACCCAAACTTTTATCACAGGATTTTGTGAGCCTGTTCCCACGTACTATGTCTGATGGACAATCAAAACATTTAAGACCAAGCCTATAGGAAGCCCGTATACTGATAGAGGAGATAATGACAAAAAGATTAATTCATGTATAGGCTACGCTTCAATACGAGACTGCAAGGATGGAAATCTGAATAATCAATTAGGAAAAATTCTCGGCTCTCGGCAATTCTGTGTATCGTTTTAACATTTTGTTAATTGGATTATGAAAGAAGACTGAAAATAAACGCCCGCTTTTTTTTTTGTTTGGGTGTAAAAGCGCATATTTAAAGGAGAATACATCGTATATTGATCAAGCATTGAACTCTGCATAAGTCGAACTGTTTTAATATTTGTTGATGACATTGCTTCGGCTTCCCGGAAGCAAGTGCTGGCAAATCTGCTGTCTAGTGAGCATTTCAGGTTCGATGTACTGAGCAATAACGCCGCAGAAACTTAAACTGGCCCGTCATTCTGCTGAATAGTCTTACTAAGCTCGTCTGATTGCTAATCAAGCAAGCCCAATCACTCCATGTTACCACAACCAAGTATATGTATGCTATTCTATATATCCAGAGTTAGAGTGCTGTGATCGCATAATTATGAATGTAAAACTACGCGCTCAAACAGAATATGGTTAGAGGCTGAGGGAGACTTATACATTGCAAAAATGTCCTGGACATACATAACCTGCCTAGCATGTTTGTTCATGAATTCATGAGGCCTGTATACACTGTAAAACTCTGGAACATATGACATGTTTATAATTTAAACACCGGTGTGTAAAAGCTAAATGCCTGGTGATTATTTTTGTAAATAGGTGTTCTCATTCAAAACACTGTTGTTTATTGGATGTCAGGTTCAAGGTTTTTCAGATTTGTTGAATACACTGTAAAACTAAATCTAAACACTGTGACATGTTCTCGAAGTGTTAGAAAAGGTGTTTAGCATATGTTCAGAACTTAAACATTTGGTTTTACAGTGTTCTGGGTAGAAGAGCAGCACTTGTATTCATTCAGGTTTTGCTGTTTGTGTGGCCAGTTGTGGACAGAATCACCTCTCCTGAGGGCCCCGTAGAGGGGTCACCTGTGGTGAACTCACCAGTTATGAGCCTGGCCCCCTCAGTTCACCACCCAACCTGAAATAACTGACCTCATATCTCTGCTTGCCTGGCCTGTCCCAACCTGCCAGATGAGCTTCCTGTTGCCGCCTGATGAAAGGGGATGACTTGCAATTTGGGTCATGTGGTAGG
Organism: Gymnothorax javanicus; assembly: GCA_029692085.1. Lineage (NCBI taxonomy): Eukaryota > Metazoa > Chordata > Actinopteri > Anguilliformes > Muraenidae > Gymnothorax > Gymnothorax javanicus. The sequence continues at coordinate 29,655,708 of CM056194.1, read as the reverse complement.
GGCATAGTTCCATCAATGCCAATGCCTAAACAATCCCCCCACCCCCTTCCTCCCGCATGAGGTTACATTTAGAACCACATGCAGACAGTGACTTTGGGCAAAAGCATCAATGCATCTACAGTGTCAGGCAGCTTTGCTGTACAGCTACTTCACAATGACTTATATGTAGCTTCCCAAAACTTTCATACATTCAGCTTTTGGTGAGTTTTACCCTTTTTGCATAAAAACTTCCCCTCATCTTTTGTCTTTGGGCAGGGGATTGGAGCGTGGTTCAATGGATGCAGAGTGATTTTCCTCCCTTCCAGTCCCCAGCTCGTAGACTGGGTAAATTTCATGATCATAACAAGGATATGAGGTAAGAAGGGCATGAGTTCAACCGGAAATAAGAAACTAATAGAGGAGGAATCCCGGACTGTGGTGTGATGGGGGCATCTTTACCCATGGATCCATTAAAGGCTCTGAGCATATGTAGGACAAACATTATTCACCAACAGCTCTTCCTCAAAGGCATCTCAGCAACTTGTTCCCATTTAGGGTGCAGAGAGAGAATATATAAATGAGACAATAAAAATGGAGGTGTTTTTGGATTTCCCATTTCCACACCAAATAATATGGAGTTACCCGATTGTATGCATTGAATCATGAATTTAAATGAACCATTGTGTGCTTATTACTGGGTATTATCTTTTTTATGTTTTCAAGTGGAGATGAATCTAAGTACTGTAAAAGTCTATAATGTAGTAGAAACTGCTTAGAGTTCTTGTGCATTCCATTTAAATCTCAGTAAAGTCTTTAAAAAGCCAGTGTGATAAAAGCAAAAGAAAATTGCAAACTCACACTCATTGATACAACTGGCTTTACCTCAACTGATGCGCTGCGAGCAGTCGCAGTAACAAATCTGAAAATTCAAGGATGAAAAAAATAAAATGAAAAATGCGAGGATAAAAAAATGAAGCCCGGTTACATAAATAACGGCACACATGCGCACGTGTCCATGAGCATGCATGTCTGTGTACATGCACGTTTGCGCATGAGTGTTGACTGACAGCCTGTCAAGTCACCACACTGCGACTGAGGCCCCTGTCAAGTGAAGTTGCGCAGCTGTCCGTGGGACTAACACAGTGAGCCAATGACCACTGTCACATGTACAATGAGATGCATCATGGGGGCGTGATGGAACATGTTTGACTCCCCTGGGGCCGATGAGAACAGTGCGTGTGCGTTGCTCAGGCCCAGCGGCAGCACATTAGTGCTGAGGATGAGAAGCGTAATGTCAGCTTCATTTGGGAGAGAGCTGGCAAAGGGAAAAAGCTTTAGCATGCTGGCGTGAGATCTGAGGGCGAGCTATAGGAGGAGCCTGAGCGCGGCAGCTGTTTTCGCACGCTACAGAAGCCATGGGGGACCGAAACGGTAAACATGTGAAGGTAAGTGAGCTGTCAGCAGAGCAGGCCTTGCATTTTCATGTCCTCGGCCCACTCCTCTACTCTCCAGGCCTATGGCACAGGTACAGCTGAGTATTATTCCAAAAGATCATCCTCCGAAATTGTCACAAATGAGGACTGTGTGTGTGTGTGTGTGTGTGTGTGTGTGTGTGTGTGTGTGCGCGTGTGCATGTAAGTGTGCACGTGAGTCTGTGTGCGCGTGTGGTTGTGCATTTGTGTATCCATGAGTTAGCGCGCAGAAACTTGTGTGTGCATGTGTCTACACCTGTCTGTGTGTATAGTGAGTTTGCTTGTGTGTTTACAAGTGTATGGACAGGATCAGGATTTTGAAAAGCTAAGACTCTACCAATGGTGGCCTTAAGCATCTGAAGGCCCATTTCAAATGTTAATGTGGGGTGCTAAATAAACAAAAAACACGAAAGAGAAAGAAAGCCAAGATTCAGGTTGGTTTGCAACAATAACAGCATATTTTCGGACTTCAACTTAAACGCATTATGTGCAGTTTTGGCATCATAGACAGCAAACAATAAAATAATCCTAACAATTCCCTTAATTAAGAACTGAAGCAATGAAATGTTTGCTTTGGAATGAGAAGAAGGCTCACCCTTTTCAGCTGCCACTATTCTCTGATGAATGGCTCTTATACAAAATGTTATGTACCAACTGACATAACCACAGCTTAAGCCATTTCCACAAATTAAATTGATGACAAAAGTAATGTCATGACCATGGGTGCCTGGGGACCAATGTCGGCGAGACGTCCAGGGATCCACCCCTAGAAACAGTTGTTTGTCATTTTATCTAATTTCCTGCATTGATAACTACCTGGCATGACATGCCAACATCAGAAGTTTCAAGGCTTGACATAATCATAATTTAGTGTACAATGCAGTCTCTTCTTGGAAGTCATTATCATGGTGCCAAGTGGTCATCAGGGTGCTACACCTGATATGCGGATGAGAAAAAGAAATGAAACAATGAAATTAATTGTGCGGTTGCTGTGTTCATCATCACCATGTAGAACCTGGCATAACTAAATTGTGTGCACAACATGCACTGCATGGACATAAATATTTATTTATAGAGCTCCCAATTCATATGTTGCACCTCAGAGTGATTTACAATGAAGCATTGAATAGACATGGTGAACATAATAGAATGAAAAACAACCAAAAGTGGGGGTAAAGAACTAAATGGATGGGCCCAGTCAGATAGTAATGACATCATAGGTCAGTAGTTAAAGTAAGTCAATGGTACAGTGACAAAGAAAATGGTGAAAGTCCAGTGAATCGTGAATGGGAGAGCTGCAAGCGCATCCTTACAGGCAAATAAAACTGTTTTATGTACAAGTGTAGCAGTTTGTGAAGCTGATTGGATCACTCTTGACCAGTATTCCATCAAAATGAACCCAAGGTACAATTAGATATATCGAAATGTACCAACATTTCTGTAACAATATCATTTTGTACCCAGCCTGTATCCATATGTAACCTGTACCGATACATATATAGCCTCAAACAGCTATCGGCAACCAAAAGAAAGGGCCCTTACCCTTCTTCAGTTTCTCTTGGTTGTCGTAGCTGTTCATTGTAAACATAGTTAGATAGCTACTGCTACTACTGAGTAGGAATCTGGGATCTTGCGTTTAGTTAGTTATTAGGGTAAAATTTAAGCGAGTGGTTGATTCAGCCAGGTTGTATTTATTGAGGAGTAATGTTAAAGGCTAAGAAAACCCTTTTTTCAGCTCTTACCCAAAAAAAGTACATGTTCTTCTTGCTCAATCAATATTTTTGCAATTTTTATGTACCAAAATCAAACCTCAAACCTTTGAAGTACAACTAATTAGCTTAAGTTCATGAATGCTGTCATTCCGTCTATTTTAGTCAATCAAAAAATACTTTGTCTGGCAATTTCCCAGATGTTATGACGCACTTGGACACCAGTAAATCAGTTGATCTATATAAAGTGTAATAAATTAGTCTTGATAATCACTCAGGCTGTAGCTTCATTTTACGCCAATTGATCAAGGTTTGATGTTACGAAACATTATTAGAACCTCAGCCACAAAATCAGTCATAATGCCACTGTGCTTGGCTGTTGATTGCTCCAGCAAAATGGGAGATTCGAACCTACCCTTGGGCATAAACTTGCGCACAGATTTCCCTTGAGGAAGCCTGACTTGTTACGACAGTAGGTGCACAACATCAGATTCAATGAAGAGTCATCGGTTATGGTCTGCACACTTTTTACCCAGTTGTTTCAAGGAGCACGTTTATGCAAAGTATGGAATTGAATCGCCCAGTAAATATTGGAAGATTTTGAAAGCTGATGCCATGCCAACCGAATTCAGTCATTGGCAGGCCCCAGGACTCAAGCACCTGTCAACTTTAGCTTGGCTGGAGAAACGACAGCATCAGTTACAGATAGAACTTGTTTCCAAATCTAATGTCATCTTATAATTTATCATTGTGGTTATACCAATCCACAAATAATTCATCAGACAAACTCTCACTTACAGTAGCCACGTGCAATTTCACATATAACTTTGCGTGCTCAACAGTTTTGGTGTCCACGTGAAATGGCAAGCTACCCCAATTCCAACAAACATGGCGCACCACCAACAATGATCAATCTGATCATCTCAAGCTGATTTAGTCATTAAAAAAATTTTTTAAATTACCCAAAAATATATTTAAATGGTAGGGATAGTGTACTTTTATTAGGCAAGAGCTGAAAAAAGTGTTTTCTCTTCCTTTAACATTAGTCTTTAATTAATACAACCAAGCCGAATTAATGACTCACTTCCCCTGCTGTATAATCACATTATCCCAGAACCTGACTTTAAAACTATAGCAGAAGCTATCTTGGTAGCCAGCTATGACAGCAATTGCAGCCAAGAGACACCAGTGAAGTGTAAGAGCCCTCTAATACGGGATTGAGTCATTCATTCGGCCTGGTTGTATTTATTAAAGAGTAATGTTAACCAGGGGACTTTTACCCTTATCCTGTTTCTCTTGGTTGTCGTAGCCGTTCGTTGTTAGTTAGCTACTGCTACCATCATTGAGTGGGGATATGGGATTTTGTGTTTAGTTATTAGGGTAACATTTTAGTGAGTGGCAGATTCAAAGAAGGTATTTTTGTAAGATATTTTCACTTTCTCGATCTACAGAATAATGAAAGAGAAATGTGCAGATGTTTTTTTTTTTTTCCAAGTTCAGCACAACCTGGAAAATAAGAAAATATATTTTTTATATTCAGAAAACTTGAGAGAAAAACATTTTTGCAGCTTTTCTTGCCTCAGAATTAAAATAAAAGAATAATACAGTATTCATTCATGTTTTGACTTCTACCCCATTTTCAAAAAAATCGTAAGAAAATCGTATTGTGAATGCAGCATAGGGATTTGTATTGAATCATTGGTTGAGTGTATTGTTACATCCCTATGTCCCTTTCTCCTCCCTCTTGTTCAAAACAAATGTCATTTTTTGTACAACGTTGTACTTCTTCAACTCAAGATATGTTAAAGTCTTTGCATTCTTTTTCCATAATTTACTATGGTTTAATTGATGTTATTCCCAGAGTGAATACACTTTTCTGTATCCATTTTCTTTTGTCATATTCTTTTCATAAAATAACAATTTCCTCCCTGGGCCAATTTGTCTTTCTTGCCTTTTTCACTTCTATTTTGATGGTTTTAATTTAAAGTGAGGTTTTAATTTGCATTGCAATGCCCCTGAAAGAATACTCTTTAATGCCTTTAAAATGGCCCAGAGGTGTTGGTTGTCTCTGGATACAGTGGAACCTTTCTGTTGAATAAAAACAATTAAAATTTGGGTGTGGCAGTAAAAAACTCAGCAATGTACCCAAAATTCTACCTTTAAAATCAAAGAAACATTTTGTCAGAATTGTTACTTTAGCTTTAATGCCTTTGATGGTAAAACAGACAAACAAAAAATACACCCCATGTCCCCTAGTGGCAGCCCCCCATGTCCCCCTAGTGGCAGCCCCAGCGCAGTGGGGTTTTCAGTGTCGTGCCATCAGCCTCTTACCCTTTCACGCATAATATCTTTCAAATTGTTCCTGTTAAAGATCACCTGATTGATAATCAAACAATGGTATTTACTGAATAATGAAGACTAATATATAAGCCTGTAATGATTAAGAAATTATTATGAGATCATTGATGGGCTATACTGAAGACATACTAAATGGTGATATTGTTCGTTTGAGGAAAAAAACAAATAATTAATAAATACAACCCTTTCTCTGAGTTCCATCTCCCATTTTAGCTTTTTTTTTCATCAGTGCAACCTCATTTTTTTTTTTTAAGATTCACTTAATCTAAGTGTTTTAATTGTTCAAAAGAAAAGGCTACATATGGGAAGTGCTTTTGCACACTCATTGCCGCCATGTGATAATAATTACAGTACCAGTCAAAAGTTTGGACACACCCACATTTTTCTTACAATATATGTAAAATAAAGAAATAAGCAGCCTTTATTTTGCAAAAAAAAGATCTAATTCTTAAATCCATCAAACTAACCACCATTTGTTGTCATATTTGCAGAGCATTCTCTCTTTTTTTTTTTTTTTTTTCAACCAAGGCAGTTATATGACTATAATAAATTTGCAGCTGCATGGCTGTCCAACTTCCCAAAGACATGCTGCACTTGAGGTGTGCTTTTCATCAACCTTTTCGCCAAATAAGTCCCAAAACCGCTTGACGTTAATTCAGCTGTTGGAAAATAGAAGGAGTTTATTTGTCTGTTTACTTAGCAAAATATGGCTTCTTTGAGAATTCCAAAATTTTGGAAAAAATTCTGTTTACCTTTAACAGCTCAATTTGAGATTATATAGAGAAGTTCTTCTTAATTGTCATCAAACATCAGCCCATCACACAGAGTAAGAACAGCTGTTATGGAAAAAAAAATCCATCTGTGCCTGGTGAATGCTAGTGGCTGTAACACAAAGCCTCCACAACTAGAAGCATCAGTTGAAAACAAACCCAGGCAAATAAACATGATGCCTGAACATATAAGCAGGTATGTATAAAGCAGTTATTTACAGTGCTTTTAAAAAGTATTCTCGCCTTTACCAGTTTCTTCTATTTTTGTTTATTTTACATATAAAAATGTTTCAAATCATCCAAGTAATTATAATATCAGACAAAGACAATGAGTATAAATGTAGAATGTAGATTTTAAATGATAAATCAATTTATTGAGGGTAAAGAGCTGGTTAAAGCCTATATCATTCATGCAAAAAAAATTAGTTGCCCCCCCTTAACCTTATGATTGGTTACGCCAACAACTAAAATCAAAAAAGTTCGGGGGTCATCAAGATGTTTTTTGGCAAATGTGAGACAAGGCTTTGTGTTCTTTTTGGTCAGCAGCGGTTGTTGCCTCGCAGCTCTCCCATGGGTGCCTTTTTTGCCCAGGCTCTATTTATTTATTTATTTATTTATTTATTTTATTTTATTTTTTGTGGAATTGTTAACTCTTACCGTTACTGTGGTAAGGAAGGCCTGCAGTTCTTTAGGTGTTAGTCTGGGTTCTTTCGTGACCTCCTGGAGGAGTTGTTGATGTGCTCTTGGTGGAATTTTTTGTCGGCCTGAAACTCTTGAGAAGGTTCACCAAGTTTTTTCCTTTTGTTGTTAATAGTTCTGACTATGGATTACTGGAGTGCCAGAGCCTTACACCTACAACACACTGGGTGCATGGGTTGTGCATGGTGGCCGCATGCCGCTTGATGACCCCCCAGACTTTTTGGATAATATTCTGTGGACCGATAAGTAAAAACCGGAACTTTTTAGAATGCATGGGTCCCGTTAAATCTGGCATAAAACTAACACAGCATTTCACAATAAGAGCATCATACCAACAGTCAAATGGTGGTAGTAGTGTGATATTCTAGAGCTGCTTTACTGCTTGAGGTCCTGTGTGACTTATCATGAATTCTGCTCTTTACCACAAAATTCCAAAGGAGAGTGTCTGGCCATGAGTTTGAGACCTAAAGCTCAAGCGCAATTGAAGACCTGGGTGCAAGAAGTACTCAAGTCACATTTTCCAAAAAAATGAGCTGACACTATTACCATAAAGTAGAGTGTCATGTGCATCATTTAAAGCCAAAAAATTCCAAATATAAATACTCAAGTCCTCAATACTGATATACGGCCTTCCCTGAATCTACTGAATTTTTGTGCAAGAAATACTCAAGTCCTTGCAGAAGTACTCAAGTCCTTGACGTCATCAGGAACAAGTGCCTAAGTCCATGACTGTCCAATCAGCTGCTAGTATGTGTCATGTGACAAGCATAGCAAAAATGACTGTTTGGCAATCAGAAAATGATTGAAACGGCATTTTTGTGGTAAAAAAAACCGAAGTCCATGCATTTTATGGCAATAAGTACCGAAGTCCAGGCATTTTATGGTAAGAAGTACCAAAGTCCGAAACTGATTTTCTTGTTTTTTTTGTAATAAAGCATTATTTTTCCACAAAAACGTGTCTGTCTACTTTGTATAACCCCTGGGACTGGCAGCAGGCGCCACTGAATGTTATCTTTTAAAAAAAGTATCTGCAGCATGTTTTCCAAACTTTGACCCTTAATATCTCAAAAGTGTTATTTTGTAACTAAAGTACTTCTTGCACCCAGGTCTTCAATTGGGTTATGCAGCTGGACAATGATCAGAAGGGCATCAGCAAATCCACCTCTGAATGGCAAAAAAGAGACAAAATGAACATTTTGAAGTGGCCTAGTAAGTCCCGACTTGAATCCAATCGAGATGCTGTGGCATGACCTTAAACAGGAATTTCATGCCCAAGAACCCTCCAATGTGGTTGAATAAAAACAATGATGCAAAGAAGAGTGGGCCGAATTCCTTCATAGCAAGGTAAAAGACTCACTGCCAGCTATTTAAAACATTTTATTCCAGTTATTTTTGGCAAGGGTGGCACAACCAATTATTAGGTTTTGGGAGGCAGTTTTTTTTTTTTTTTTTTTGCATGGGTCACACAGCTTTTCAGAAATGTTTTTTTTTTCTATAAATGAAATGACCATTTAAAAGCTACATTTTGTGTTCTCTAACATTGTCCTTATTTTGCAATAAAGTTAGTTGAATGATGTGAAACATTTAAATATGAGAAATAAGCATAAATAGAAGAAATCAAACTACACCAGCTCTTGTTAACACCAACAAGAAGGTTGTTCTGGGTGCATATTTTTGTGCATATAAAGCTATCGTACCTTGGCTGTGTGTACAAGTTTGCTTGTGTTATCCTGCATTTGTGCATCTGATCTCTTGCATGATCCTTTATTATTCATGACTAGTTAGACAGACCGTTTCCTTTCATGACTGATGAGCGGTCATATCTAAAAGAATAAAGAATATTTTCACTAAAAACCAACATTCTCACATTTACGCCCTTCTATGTTTATTTTATTTTTCTTCAATGCACATTGTAAGTTTTCTGAAAATAAAGAAAACATTGTTAAAGAATAACCATGAAAAAGAATAATTTTACAAAAATCTGAATCTTAAGACAAAGCATTACATTGTAACAAGCACTGAGCATCGTTCACTGCTTACTACAATAAACCAATTTTACCACCTGCATTCAAATCATAAAGGACTTAATAATTACATGTAAAACATCAGCTGAATTATCTATGATTTTCAATACATGCTGTTATTTATTTTATTTATTTTTTTTTTTTTTTTTTTTTTTCACAGTTCCATTGATCACTTACAAATTTGCTTTGGGATTGTGACATTTTGGATTAATTCACGGAGTCATCAAGGTTGTTTTGTGTTGCTTGTCAATTTTTCTGTGGATAACCGTGCATATTTGAGCTTTTGTGCAAGTCTGGCAATGTTCAGTGTTCAGAGTCAAACACAGTTCAGTCACACAAAGATATCAGGCAGGTTTCACATTGGTATTCAGCTTTTACAGTTACTGTTGCAAAGTTATTCAGTTTCAGTTTGCAAATTCACTGTCAGCACATTATATTTCGAGCTGAAGAATCATTATTGAATATAACCTGCCAAGCAAATCCATTTTGCGCGGAAGAAAGAGATTGACTGTACAAGCATCACGTCTTAAATCGCATTCTGAGACCCACATACCTCCGTAGCATCCTTCTTTGGCCCATGTGTGAAATATTTTCAGAAACAGCCACGGATCCAATTTGGGCCTCTTTGTTACCGTAGAAAAGGCAATCTCAACAGCTGTCCCTGCCGAATGAAGGGTCACACCAGAATGTGGTTGTCAGTAAATGTCATGCTTTGGCATCAAAGTGCTCCAATCAGCAGAGCTGAACCCATTCTTACCTCCTCCCCCCTGCCAACCTTTGGAAACGTGCCGCAGGCATTCTAAACAAGTGATGATAAACCTATCCGAACCTAGGCGATATGGAAGACTATTTGCATAAAGTGAGACTTTTCAGTCTCTAGATGTGTTGCTATTACTTCTTGCTATTGTTCTGCAGGTGTGCGTGTGTGTGTGTGTGTGCGTGTGTGCGTGTGTGCGTGCATTGTTTGCGGAAGCATATGCGCTTGTGTGTGTACATGCGAAATGTTTCTGCAGGACTTTGTGTGATTGTGTTTAGTTGTGCATATTTCTGTGTGTCTTTCTATACACACATATTGTATGAGGTCTTTACATGTTTTTCTGTGCAGATAGGGCACTGAGTGGCTCTGCCTGGAATGAGTGCACCGCACACGAAGCCTGTTATCGGCGGAATGCTGCGGCCAGCACTCTGGAATGCAGAGCGAGCACCAGCTGAGCCAGCGGCTGCCGCCTGCTGCGACACATCTCCTCGTCATCGATTCACCGGCTATTCGCCACGCCGCCAATCCACCACCCCCCTTTACCTACGGCAAATGTGACAGAAATCAAAGTGAAAGTGGCACAATGAGCTCTGTTCTGTCCAGCAAATACCAGAAATGTATCAAATAATTGTTAATATATAATAATATACAGTTTATATATATATATATATATATATATATATATAATCTAAAGCCAGTGATGGTGAATGGTTACCAGCAAAACTAGTAAAGTCACCTTTGCGAGCATATTAGTTGACGTTTGTTAATGAACGGTATATATACCTTTTTTTTTTTTTTATTTCCATGTGTGGTATGGGAGATTCCAAAACAGACATAGGGTTGAAATACAGTGTATAACTTTAACAAATCTGTAATACAAGGGACCATAACAACAGACATTTCCAATGAAAGACTATGGTATGAAAACATAAATAAGTTTTGTTTTTGTTTGACTTGACAATGAGATGGCGAAGCCATTTTTGTGTAAGAGTGTGTGGCCTTACATGTGGCCACATTATTGACTAGATTGCTCAATACATTTCAGCAGTTCTATTTTGCATGCACATAACACACACACACACACACACACACACACACACACACACAAGCTAACCCCTCCAACCTCCCCTTCCCTCTCATCTCATTTCATTTTTTTCTTTGGAAAAGTTATTCATTTGATGCCAGTTCGTCACCTCAGGCCAGTGCGGCAGTGAAAGTGGCGGTTTGAAAGCGTCAGCGATGACTCCATTAAAGTCTGAACCGGAGAGGGGGACAGCACGCCTGATGAAGAGCACAGCACACTGCTTAATAAACAGCCCCTGAGCCAATGAATTGGCTCCCACCATCTGTTCCCAGCTACTGCCCCGCCTCTATTGGTGCAACACTAGCAATTATGCGTCAGCGAAGGAGACATTATGACACATGGCAGCATTCAGAAGTTTTCCAACCCTGACGTGCCCTCCAGGCACAAATTATACATATTAATTGAACATATTTTTGCTGAGAACTCTAGTCACGACCTGGTATAGTCTTCTCCAAGCAGTCGTATGAAGAGCCCAGTTCGCAATCAGCAGTTATCTGTGGGAGCAGGGCTCAAGGTGACATGTCTTCTTCCTTTTATTTAAGTTGTGTTTCTGTTTATTGTGACAGACAAAAGGGAAGCAAAAGCATGTTGATGGAGGAGCTTCTCCTAACTGTGTGGGGGTCCTGGGGATTTGCGTTAGCCGTGCAGCTTCGTGGGGTCAAGCAGGGAGAGGATGTGGCTGTGATTCATACAATGGGATCACAGCCGAGGCCTGGAACAAGATCATACAGGGATTTCTTCCAGTCCGGCACCTCAAACCAGGTCCGGAGCACCCCTGCTCCCACACACCAAGCTCTGGGGATTAGCCCGACAGAATCCCAGAACCAGTCTGCAAAGGCAGCAGCATTTGCCGGTTTTCGGAGAGTCCACACTCTGGGTTTCCGCTGTCTGAATTGGCCGCTGAGTGACAGGAAGCCACTGATGCAGAAACACAGAGAAAACCAGCCGTAACAGATAGCACAGCTCTCGGCAAATGTCATAACACTCTAATAATATATGCAGCAAAACTTTTTGAAACAGATTTCAGAAAAGCTGTCACAAAATTATCATTGCATACATTATGACAGTGTTATGACACGATCTGTAATACACTGTCAGCGCGGGTTATGACAGGTCCTATTCCACGCTTTTAACATGGTATGTTAGCATTACAGGATGCAGTATGAATAAAGTGTTACCAAGTTGTCAGAGCAGGGAGGCATGTAGGTGTGGAATTTGAAGTGAAAGGCCCTGAGACGAGGTGCTCAGATTGAATCTCTCGCTCTTTTTATTATTATTATCTGGGAAGATCTTATATTGACACCAGCAAAACCTGATATTTCACTCAAACAGGAATTATCCGTAAAATGTGAAATATTGATATTGCAGCTCTAATGCAGGGGCTGCAGGGGAAGTATAGTGACGTTTTATTTCATATCAATTCTTCAAAATTTTTTTTTCACTTTTGTTTTCTCCACGGTAAAAATCCAATGCCAGCAGTGGAACCAATCAGAAATGTACCAAGGAATTAATGGCCTCAGACTTGACCTCTTCAATCTGTTTGAGCGCATTTGGCTTTCCAGCCCACCACTCCAACCTTTAGTCATAAAAACACCACATTTTACAGTCCAATTGATCTGTAATAAATATGCATGATATTATATGTTCAGTAACAACAGTGGCTGCAAGCAGTAAAATTCGGCTTTTGCACTTCCAAATAACAATACTCAGACTATGGACCCTTCGGCATGATTTCCATCTCAGAAATCTTTGGCACATTGCAAAAATTGAGCTGAATTCGCATTTCTGTAATGACTGACAGCTACCTTACGTTGTGCATTAGAATGCTGCTTCTTATCAACTCACTTCAGACGATCAATGGAGACACCTGTTTCCAGCCGCAATGCAAGTGTCCGTCAGTCTTCATCAGCACTGACAAAATGAGCAGTCCTCCTTACCCACCTACGCTGGGTCAAATGAAATCTGTAAAGAAGTTTATAACTGATTAATTACAGTGTAACTGCATGTAGGAGAATGGGTATAATCTGAAATGCACACAGAAAATCAGTTAAGTTTGTGTCATTTATTTCTAAACTCATCCAAGGTCACATGCTGCTGCTAATGACCAAATCAATTGAATTATAAAGACCTGTCTAGTATGAGATCACCTATTTTTCCTAAACAAATGTTCACCCTTTTTTTCTTTTCAATTTTTTTTTTTGTCCCCAGACCAATGAACTCAAAATCCACATTAAACAGGACCTCCATGACTGTTTCAATGTAACCTTTGACTGTTGTAGGTATGAGCCAGGCCCACACCCCTCTTTTTGAGAGCAGCTCTTATGAAATGCATTAGAGGCTCTTATACAGCCAAAATGACAAGCACTACCCCCTCCCTGCACTTTCACATGAACACTGAAGCAGCTTTGCAGAATACCTGCTAAATGGCACTTATGAATGCTTTACAGCCTTCCAGGTGCCAAGCCCAATCCTTCACCTTCCTCAGACTGACCCCTAATGGGAATCTGATGAAGGTCCTGTTTATTATGGAAAGACAGAGCACATACTGTACAATAAAATGTGTAAATTGTATATTGTGTATTGATTGGTACAGTGCTTAATCATGGCTGTTTTGAAACAGTTACTCAGAGAACGTCTATAGCTCAAAAATGTGCATTGGCAGGGGCATATGCCAGTACACACACAAGTACGCACGCACGCTCACAAACACACAGTCATCTAATTACACTGGGCCTCACTGTCGGTGCTCATTAGAAATCTGGAGCCCCAGTTGTTCATGTTCTAAGAAGCTGTTAGCAGCCATGGTTTGTCCTTGAGTTCTCTCCACCAGACACGCCATATGAGAGACAATCTGGGTCGTAAAAATTAATAATCTATTTCTCCCTCTCTCTCTCTCTCTCTCTGACATTCATTCTCACAAGTCTCCACCCAACTAGCCTGCCCCCAATAACAAGTGATTAGGGGCCTATTGTCCTCTGGTGGGACTACCAGGGCCTAGATCACCTTCATTCTAAACCGATAAAGAGTTCACCCCTTATGTCTTTCTGCGGCATCTAACCCAAACCTGGCATCTCAAGCGTTAACGTGGATTGCTTAAAATAATGAAGAACACACCCTGTGTCACTGCAGCAACAGGGCAAATTTATCTTGTCAGTCTGACCTTCGTCAGAGCTGAAGTGAGCAGGCGAGTGATGTAAACTATGCCCAACCAAAGTCAACTTTCACACACGCGAGCCAGAGAGAAGAGCAACAGAGAGAGGAGAGACCCTGTTGCTACCAGGCTTGTCTTCAACAAGCGTCTGAAAAGACAGAAGAGTAAGATCACTCTGATCATCACTGATGTCACTGAAGGAGTGTCATTTTAGTGATTTTTAGATCAGAGCAGGGGCCTGCAGCAGGATGCTCAGATCACTGGGGGACGAAAATCTGCAGTATCTTGTCCCATCTAATTAGAAATTTCAGTCAGCTCATGACCAATTATCACTCCATCGGAGCGTCTGCCCTTGATGCGACCGGCTTGCTAATGTCTTATTAACAGACTGCTGCGTGTCTCACTTGTGGCTGTGATGCGCAGGCAGTGTGAGGTAAACCTTTGGCGCGGCACATTTTGGGACACCCTGTGGATTTGACATTGTTCCTAAAGGCCGGGGGACAGCCAAGGTGACCATCCGAGTGAGCAGTTTTTCCAACTGAACAGGATGTTCTGTATTTGATTTTGAGTTGTGTGTATGTGTGTGTATTTTTACATACTTATGCACCACTGTGTGTGTCTAAGGATGTTTGACATTGCATCTGTTTGCATGCACACGTACAGTATTTGGGGCCTAGTGCACTGCTTTCCAGGTGTTGGCCTTGGCTGGCTCATCCAGCTCTCCTCTGAGGTTTACCTCTCATCTGACAATACTTCTTCAAGTCTCTTCAATCGCCAGTGAAGTCTGAGGCATTAAATGCTTTCCGCTCTTCTTCATCCAGAGAGTCAGAGATGCCTTTTTTCTGTGCTTATCCAGACTCCTGCTTAGGCAGAGAAGATGGAAGTAAATAAATAAATAAAGGCTTGAACCCAAGGCGCTCTCCCCTTGCCTCTGGCTCTGAATGACCCACGCTAGTACAGGCCAGCAGGGTGGCTTCTTCAGAGAGCCGCCCCGATGTTCTGTCCTGCCAAAGACCGAGCTCCCCCAATGCCCCCTCCATAGCCCCGGGCGTTCCAGCTCAACCCACCCAGGACCCAAAACTGTGAATAAATCAAACTACAAAAGCAAAAATGTGGAAAAACAAACAGCTCCGGCTCCCGCGCTCTTTCTTCTGCGTGCGCTGAAACCTGGAGCCTGAGCAAGGGAAGAGGTGCTCTCACAGGAAGTGCTCTGAATATAGCGCACACAAATTAGGCCCCGAATCTACATTCTGAGTTATTCATTAATAATATCCCTGCTCCATTATTCAAGCATACAGAAAAATCTGTTTAACAAAGGTGCGGGCGTTTCTGCATCACAGCTCCAGCTATTCCTTTTGCTTCAAAATATGACTGGAGAATATTTGTCTGGCTGTTGAACTGAGAGAAAATAGTAGAACCAATATTAGACACTTCTCTATTGCTTTGTTGTTGGATGATTTTTCTGATTGCTCTATATGACTAAATAATCACCAAACCCAGCATAAATTTTGCTGAATGTATGTACACATATTGGAACTAATTTATGTCCTGCTTAGTGCATGCAGAATACCAAACCATATTCAAAATAGCCTTCATAGGACTGCAAGTGTCCTTTAAAAATTCAGGAGAGACAACTATCCTGACAGAAACCCTTGTTTCACTATGACACTAGAGCCAATTAGGTCCAGTCTTGTGAAGGTTCTGACCAGTCAGCGATGGCATGGTGAGCATTCAGCACCTGACCATGTGATGTGTCACTGTCCCAGAAAGCATTATTTGGCATGGCAAGCCACCCAACACCAATTTTTTTCTGTATATAAAAATGCTAAGTGTAAAAAAAAAAAAAAAAAAGTTGAATTACATTGCAGCCCATCCACACTGCCCTCCACATTTTCCTTACTGGTACATGAGTGTCCAGCTCACTTCTTATTTTGTCTCGTCACTTGGCAGCCTTCTGATAGCTGTCATCACTTCAGTATCCAAGCAACCCAGACTCACCATCACCCTGGTTATTTTAACTACAGTATTATGGGATGGATACAAATGTAATGGCCACCTTAAACACAATGTTATGTCTGAGGTATTGTGCCAATTTTTAATTGCTGTTTCTACTGTATGTACACCATCCTTGCATCATGTTGCGAACAGCAGTACCTTCCCTTCAGTGGTATGAAAGGCTTGCGATAACCTCACCTTTCAATGATTAAATACGCTAAACCCGTGAAGTTCAGTTTGCCTCATTAGCAATAGAACATTGATTAACTCAGTTGATCAGACTAATTGGTTGAATGACTATTCATTTTTTTATGGCATTATTGTATATTGCATAACAAAGCTATGTGGCATTTTTCCTATCCACTTAAATGGCAATGTAAAATGTCGAAATGTCTTCCAAAGATTCTGAACTCATGTAGCCCAAGCAACAGCACAGATTTGCATAAGTTAGTTTGTGAGGCTAATTTTAATTAAAGCCTGTCGCCCAAACGTTTGTTATGGTTCAATACACCTACGATTTCTTCCACTTCAGATGTACCTGCTTGAATGCTAATACAATTCTGATGAAATCAAGTACCATATAATGGAAACTTAGGCTCCTGAAAAATATGCCAAAATGAGAGATGGGAGTCCGTTTTGGTTTTTTGTGCTTATTCAAATAAATGCCATATTCACAATATCACATCTATTATATACATGTAGCCAATAGGCAATCACGTTGTCTTTATGATTTCTTAATCATTATGGGTCATGTATTGGTCTTGATTAGTCATGCAAACTTAAACGGAAACAGCTGGAGAATAATTACACATTTAAAAGGTGAGGTCACCTAAGGACTTCTCCACCTCCGCCGGCACACCACAGGCCAACAGTGGAGGAAGAAGAATGCAAGATGATATATCCCCCTGAGTGAAGAATCGCTGGTGGTTTACGCTAATCCTGTCGACTCAGTGCAAGTAGACATACTTTTGCATTTAGCTGTCAACTGTCTGGAGCGATTAGTGAAGCGTCTGCAAATAGGTTAGGCAGAGACCACCACTGACATTGACAAAACAAGTTATTAGCGTCATGACTTATAATGAACGTCATTGTTTTCAGACCTGTAGCTTAAGGTGAGGAGTCACTGTAGGAGCTAGGACAGGATGTCCACGAAGGGAATGTTTGGGTGCAGATATCTACTTTTATCCATTAGCAGGACACCTGCTCATCTAATTAAATAATCAGGCTAATCAATCAAGGCCTGAAATAAGGAAAACCGTGAACAACAATATATGGGGCATCTAAGGAGCGTGAACAAACAATGCAGAGCAACAGGCTGGTGAATCTTGGACTTAGTGGTCACATAAGGCTCATGTAGGCACCACTCAGCAGTGGTCAGCAGAGCTGTCTCAATCCTATTTTCCACTCCCTTTCATTTCTGAACAATGTGTGATCCTGGCTGAGGGCAGTCTACTCTTTTTCACTTTCTTACTTTGCTTGCTTACTTTAGTGCTTGCTGGCACTTGCTTAGCAGACTTGTGATATACAGCATAACTTCTGTACTTTGGTTTACAAGTATTTAGTCATGGTGGATAGTTTATTTCTAACCTACCAATGTTTAATATGTATGAGACGACCATTTGGCATTACTTCTAGTCTTTGTTTTGAATTGGACAAGGACACACACATACACATTCACATACAGACACACACACACCTGCGCGCGCGCACGCTCACACACACACACGCACACACACGCACAAACACTTTCCAAGAGGGAGGCAAACAAAGAGGAGAGTTTCTATATGTATCTGTTTTTTGTGAGCTATGGGCATGGCCATTTGGGTTAGTTTGCTCTGAATTGCTCTGTTTCTCACTGTCTCCCTTAGTTTCTCTATATTCTTGTCCACGGGAATCCAAATGACGCTATTTGAGCAAATGTAGTTTAAAGGGATTTTAAAAGTTAATTTTAAGTCTGTCTCTCTCGCTTTCTCACTTTCTGTAGCTCTGCAGTGCCTGGTGTCTAGAGGAACAGGCTCAGGGCGGCGCTGATGGGTCTGTCTGATTACTGTAATTCATACACTTTAATTAGCTGCACAAACCATTAGCTACAATTATACTGAAGCAGAGCACTCCATGACAGGATTCAGGGTGAAAATTACATCTGCGTGAGTTTCTGTGTGTGTGTGTATGTGTGTGTGTGTGTGAGAGAGAGAGAGAGAGAGAGAGAGAGAGAGGGAAAGAGAGTGAGCATGTCTGTGTGTCAGCAAGTATATGTGAGACAGAAAGTGCTTGCCTGTGTGTGTGTGTATGCATGCATCTGCGTGAAAGAGAGTTCATGCATGCATGCGTGTGTGTGTGTGTGTGTGTGTGTGTGTGTGTGTGTGTGTGTAGTGTATGAGTCTGTTTGTGTCACAGAGAGAGCTTGAGTTTGAGTGTGTGTACATGTGTGTGTATGAGAAGGAGAGAAAGAGGTGTAAAAATGTTTTGCACATGCAAAGAACATTTTTGATCCAGACCAAAGGTGAAAATGTAGAAATTTGGCTGGAGAATGACTATAATGATAGATAGCAGTGACTAGTTGTGTAACCTGTGTGTTCTATCTTACCAGGTAACACCTCTTGTCTGAGTGAAAGTAAGTTACTATATTCAATATTGTTTGTTCAGAGAAGGTATGACTGCTGAATGATAAAATAAAATGTGAATACGTATGTTTTGGGGGCAGGATGTTCCTACCAGACTGGAATTTGGAATATAGTAGGACATCAAGGTCATTAGTTAATGTTCAAAATTGGTCATATGACAGGTTTTATGTTCTTTTATTAGAGGGTGCATTATCAAGACGGTAAACCTTTACTGCTGTAGTAATCGCACCCTGTTTTCTTAAGGTCCCAGTTAACCCCTTAAGCCCGACGCCCCCGATACCGGGGGCGGTGCTTACGCATAATAAATACAGCATGTTTCCAAATTGTAACATTGTAATGCGGCATATCTACATTTCGCGAAGAAACTAGGCAAAAAGCTCATTTTGACCATTTTTACCTCAACCGAACGCAATTCAAGCACCCTGCAAGTAAATAAGCATGTGGCAAAACATAGGATAAAATCATATCAGCGCTGAATCGCTAAAATTTCTCCTGAAGTAATACTATGCATACAAACGATACCTCAAATGAAAGAGGAAAGTCCACAGAATCCAACGATATGAGCCCTGTCATTTGAAACAGACACCACACTCAAAGAACAGCAGGCATACACTTTACAGCAGGGGTGTCCAATCTTATCCAGAAAGGGCCAGTGTGGGTGCTGGTTTTTGTTAGAGCCCAACACTAACACACCTGATTCTTCCCACCAAGGTCCTGATTGAAACCCCTGATTAGTTAATTAGTGGAATCAAGGGCAGTAGCACTGCTGGCTAGGACAAAAACCTGCACCCACACCGGCCCTTTACGGATAAGATTGGACACCCCTGCTTTACAGTCTACAGAGATGAGCAAAGAAATATCTTACCTTTGTAATTTTGTAATAAAAAAAACTGTTTGAGGGTAAATCCACGCTTGCTATTGTTAGCCCAATGTGTCCGTGTTATAACGAAACTAGATCTGCCAGTATCCTAGCATGTTTTTCTTTTCCAGCATTGCTTCAAAGATCTCAGTTCCTCAGCAATCAGCTTGCTTGCAATGTATTTTCCTCTCTGTGATCGGCTTGTGATGCTGTCAGTAAGACTTTGCCGGTAGCCATTTGATTTTATGGCTTCTGAACGTTTCCAAAAGGCCTGAACCAGATTTATCGCACAAAGCTAGCCTGAGCTAAAGCTTTGCATTCCCAATGCGTCAAACCGAGTCCATGGGCCATTCGAATGTACTTAAATAGCGCAACAATATAAACGCTTAACAGGTTTGTTTGTGGTATTTTCGGTATAATTATTCGCTAAATATTCAACCGTCGTTTTCAAAGTCATATTCTGACAGAAGTGCCTGAATACTGAGGGCACAACAGTACAAACAGGGTGAGTAACATGTTTTCTCAACTCATTCTTTATATTGGCAATTTGACACCACTGTTTGCGATATCTGACGTAGTGTAGTGGTTAAGATGACAGACTGCAATGCAGGCGACGAGAGTTTGATCTGCAGCCAGAGTGTTTTTAGGTGGCAACGGTAGCATTTTTTCATGTATAGATAGTTGATGGGGTTTTTGTTCTTTTTACTTATTTTCCATTTTTAACCTTTCTGTTTTATTCATAATCTTATTAATTTGCTTTTTTTTTTTTAATAAATCTGTTCCACTTGAGCCAAACTTCATTTTCTTTGTATTTATTGTCTTTGAATGGGATGGTATAGGCTATAGGACTGGCAGAAATAATAATTTTAAAAAATTTCTAAATTCTAAAAATTTAAAACTGGTTGTATTTGGGTGGAATGTATGCCTGTAGAGACATATAAGTGAAATTAGATTAGTTTTACAGTTCAATATTTGAGAAATCTGATTTGGCACACAAGGTACCTGAATTGCTAATTTGGAGAAGCCACCTAGACATTCCACTCTAATTTTGTTCTGATTTGCTTGATTAGAATAAACTTTGGCACAGATAATGGTGAGATTCTGTGCTGTAAATTTTCAGAGGTTTCAGACTGCAACTACAAAAGTAATTAAGTTTACGGGGATCGAAGTAAAACTTTGTTTGGTGCAAAATGAGGTCTTTGATTTATACTGTGTTCCATCTTTATTTACTCTGACTCAGTGACATATGTACTGATTTTTACACCATGGCAGAAATCCCAAATGGTTTTACCTTTATTATGATACCAAGATTATTCAAATAGACCAAATAGTTGCAGAGATATACTCATTTCATTTTGAGCTTGCCATTTTCGAAAAATTGGCTCTGGGCTTAAGGGGTTAAGGGCGTCAACAAGAGATAAACTAGAGGCACTCATAGAGTGCAAACCTCCACCAAGACAGCAAAATCCAAATGTGCATGAGTGGGAGCAAAGTTGAGTTATCGCGTGTCATAGGATTTCAAGATGGCTGCTGTGGCAGCCATATTGTTTTACTGATCGCGGTCAAAATCAATAGGGTCCGTCCTTGATGTAATAGCAATCCACCCACAAAATTTCAGACAAATCTGTGCATTACTTTTTGAGTTATCGCGTGTGACAGGATTTCAACATGGCTGCCATGGCGGCCATATTGTTTCAGTAATAGCTGTCAAAATCAATAGGGTCCATCCTCGATGTAATAGCAATCCACCCACAAAATTTCAGACAAATCCGTCATTATTTTTTGAGTTATGTTGTTCACAAACAGACAGACAAACAAACAAACAAACAGGGCGAAAACATAACCTCCGCCCCAATTTCGTTGGCATAGGTAACAAAACAGAATGACTGGAAATTAGAATATAAAATCATGATTGTAAATCTGTTTTAAGATTATAATCTAACCTAATGGCTTTACGGACTTATGAATTCATGTTTTATTGATACTGCTGTAGTGGAAACACCTACTGAAGAGCAGGATGTATAGTTTGCCTGTATATTTTCTGAGGAGTAGTTTTTACCCAGTGTCCACAGGCTTACAGGTCAAATGTCTTTGAACACCAATGACCACAGCATAAAGTGACTAAAGTGATAATGAAAAGCTTTAGAATTTTCTTTTACTTTTGGTAAACCATACTTAACTACTGATCCAAGTTTTTGAACTCATAATAAATGGATTTTAATTTTAAAAAGTGCATTAAAAATTGGAGGGGGAAATAAAGGATGCGATTAAAATATAATTAATGGGACTCATGAAAGAAGCGACATATGAACTCATTATCGGTAACACTTTACTTGGATATTCAGCTACAGATAATTCATAGAGTATTTGTAATGTTTCAACAATATTTAAACATAAGTTAAATATTAGTTTAACATTAGGATGTTAAGTATTGATAACACAACTGTTTACTGAGTGTTTGTTGAATATTTGTATATACATTGCTGAACATTTGTATAGCATAGGCTGACTGAGCATTTCAAGTTCTACTGCATTATTCTGAGAATATGGAGGTGTGCTGATGAATCAACACATATACTTTGTTGATGATCTATTGAACATCTACAGACATAGCAAAACAGTTGAGTGGTTGAATCTCAACTAATAAGCCATTGAAACATTACAGATACTCTATAGGAATGTTGATGAATCGTCACACATACTCTGTTGATAATCCGTTGAACATCTACAAAAAAAGTGAAGCAGTTGAATTGTTGAATATCAACTAATAAGTTGTTGAATGGTCACAAATACTATATGAACTATCTGTAGCTGAATATCCAAGTAACGTGTCACAAAATTTTCTCTTATTTTTGTTTGTATCCACAATTTTTTCAAATTTTTCATAGTACCCATCGATTTCAGGGATTTTCTTATTTGCAAAGATTTTTTTGGGGGGGATTTTCTCCTTCATTTGACAGTCACACAGTAGATAGAGACAGGAAAGCTGGGAATAAGAATGGGGAAGACATGTGGCAAATGACTCAAAGGCCACAGCCTTTATGATGCGCGTACTTAGACCAATGTGCCATTGGGGCGCCCCGGATTTTCTTATTTTTGCTCTTCTCTTAGGTAAGAGAAAATTTTATGAGTGGTCAAGAGCAGTCTTACTAAGATAAGAGAAAAACACCCCAATAACACTGTCCACAGATTGTATGTCCAATGCACGGAAACATAAAATATATTTTACATTTTAGGAACATAAAAAATACATAATTTAATCAAATTTAAATTATTATATGTTTTAGGGGAATTTCAATGATTGGATTATTTAATTTATAGTTAAAAATACTATCGGTGAATTGATCCCAATTACAACTATAAAACTCTGGAAGACCACATTTACTTTGCTGATTTAGCAGTACTTCAGTTTCGCTGCTGCTGAAGTTCTTATTCTTCTTATTGCATTTTTCGGTGGCAGCTCACCAGTTGTTGTGCCAATGATGGCTATTTGCACACGGCACAACACCTGCCCTTATATGGTGTTGGGCATTCCCTATGGTAATTACAAACAATCAGCCACACGTCTCCAATTTACGATCAAATGGGATTCATCATTCAGCACACATGGGTAAGAGCAGATTTCAATGGTAAGAACATTTGGTGCATCTGGAGTCCCCTTAACAAAAAAAATAAGTGAGAATATAAGAACATTTTAAGAGAATGTTGCTGCATGAGGCCAAATGATAATGCAAGCTAAGATTAGAGCTTGTTCTGCAGTAATAATAACTCATAGAGTATGGGTCCATGAGCAAAGAGTCATTATCAGTCAAAAAAAGAGAGAAACTAACACTCCAAGAAGGAAAAAAAAATGCAAAAGCCAAGTTTTCAAAATCAAGGAACTCAAATAAAAAGCGGCACATTTTGATATCTCGGATTTTTTTTTTCTGTTTCAAGTGTATCATTTCATTCATTTTTATTTCTTGTATCATCAAAATAAAAATCAAGCAATGTGCGAGTGAAGCCGCAGTAACCTACAAATGGGAGGTGTCCTTCACAGAGAATCTAAGAGCTTCGCTTTGATTAGATCAAAGAAAATCAGTCCATGATTGACAGCCCATTTTAGCTGCACTGACCCCCAGGTACATGAAATCTTAAACTGTCAGTGCAGATGAAGAGGAGAAACAGAGAAAATACAGCAGGGGAGAGATAAATCTGTCGTTAACATGACGCACCTCTCAACCTAATGTGTTCTTATTCTGATACTTCACTGGGAGCAGTATAAATGATCTAATGTATTGGTAATGAGTCTCTGAGTCCCTTTAATTACACTAAAAACAGAATATTAAGGGTAAATGAGAAAGAATGAGTTGCTAAGTAACAGTGATGGCTGTTATACTTCTAAATTATACTTAAATGATCAAATGAATCAGGTTTTTTTCCAGGTTCTTTTTTTCTCATACTTTGAGATATTAAATGCAAAATGATTTTTTTTTTTTTTTGTCATAATTTGGACTTATTGTTTCACATGGATAAAAGACACGACTTCAGACAATTAGGACGCAGATTTAAATATTTCTGCAGTGCAAACTGGAGCGGGCTGAACACTCATTAACTAAACAATGCGGGCTCACCCCTACTCCCATCCTGTTCATCTTTCAACAAGACCATGCCAGCTTGTCTTCTTCTGAATGCACTGGAAATAAAGGCTAAGATGTATCGTGGATTCAACAGCAATTGATTAAGCTGTAGAGGTTCAGATAGTGGTGTTTTTTTTTTTCTTGTTATTGAATGGAGCACGCGTTTCTATGGCGACTCCCTGCTCAGTACAAGTGATAACTGAGGCGCATAATTCCAGTGCACTGCCATCGATTTCAAATATAACAGGTCCTGCAGGGTTCTTGCTCCCTGGATCAGGACAGATCTAAATCTATGGCAGGCAGTGGGTGCCCTAAATTAGCTATGTTGAAGTCTGGATGGACGTCTGTCGGCGGTTTTATAGATAATCAATTCAGCATACACATAGCGGCATGCTGAGGACAGACGATTCCGTAACACTGGATGAATTGTCATTGACTCTTTCTTTTCAAGAGCAACAAAACTCTGTGATACACAATAAAATGTTGAGTGTTGTTTTCATCATGCATCGTTCATCAAAATTTTGGACTGACCGTAAAGAGATTTTATCTTTGCCAACCTCAAGGTTAAAATTTTCAGATGAGATTTGAAGCCACATTTCATTCCATATTTTAGCCTTTGGGTGCCCAGCTGTACATTTGGCTGTTAAAAGACTGATCTTGGCCCTGTAATGAATCTGAAGCTTAACATGCGCCAACAGCAGTGCTCAAGGCCATTGGAAACCTCACTGCAAGAACGTAGGTCTATGATGACTCCGAGAAGGGCAGAGGAAAGTATTGAGAAGTTTTAAGTTTATTTATTTATTTATTTTTATCATGTGATAAATGGTGCATACTGTGTCCTTTCTGAGCTGTATATGCAAAAGGCCTCAACATAAACTTGAAGCCAGCCTGACAAAGATTTTATCTAAGAGATAAAGAAACTCACAGTGCAGACAGTACCCTTTACTTTCACATTTTAAAAGGTGTAAAACATTGAAATCATTACTAGTGTTACTGCTAGTGTTGCATCCTTAAGTGCCTGCCATGTCATTATTACAGAATTCTGCCAAAAGTGTGGAGTCACATGGCATAACGAATTATTTTAGCATGTTCAATGTGCATAAAAATATGAGTGTTGTTAATATTTTGCAAATAAATACAATGTGTGTTGCCCATCTACCTACCCATTATCTAAACCACTCCTTCCTCACCAGGGTCACGTGAAAGCTGGAGCTGATCCCAGCTGACTATGGGAAAAGGCAGGAACACACCCTGGACATCTGTATCCAGTGATAATAATAATAATAATAATAAAAATAGATTTTTTTCCTAATGTGTCCAGTTTTTAATGAAACGCTTTTCTAAAAATACAAGTAATGGCTGACCTTTTCGTTAGATTTTTCCACTTAACCATACACCCTAGAGTAGTTCACTAGCAATTAGTGTGTACGTAATAATAGGTGTTTATGTAATCACATAGCATTACAAAGACAGAGCCTACACACTCATATGATCACAGCATTTAAAGAGGCGGCGCTTGTGTTGCAAACTCCCTAACTCTTGATTCTGAAGGGGGAGTTTGTTTATTTCGACCAGGGAGATTGAAAAGGCTGATGCAGTGAAACTGAAGGTGGAGATGAAACCATGCCTCCTTTACATTTCAAACTCAGGGCCATTGTATCGGGAGTTTTTCACTTCTCCACTGAAACCCTCAACCTAAAAAACACACACACAAATAAGAGAATGGACTTTCTGCAAACAAGTCTCAGCCTGCAAATTAAGATACCCGATGTGGATGTTCCCGAACAGATGGAACTTATAGCTGCTGGAAAATGTAAAAATTGAAGATGGCAGTTGAATGGGTATCAAAACACCATGGTTTTAATGCTAAAAATATTTCCTGTATTAGTCCGCTAGTTAACATTTAATTAAATGCAATATACAAACATATGCCTCTTTCTAAACACAAATGAGGAAGCAAACATTTTATAATTTCCGAGCCAACATCCATACGGTTGTAATCTGCAATTCTGTTTGGCTCATCTGCTACTTCGACAATAGCTGTGTCATAGATTTCATTTAAATTTTTTTTTTTTTTAATATGCTTAATTGTTAACTTTCAAAAATATTTTTATGAAAATGCACATTACAGTCATCTGTAATCAATGAATCTAGGTCGACAGTGCTTTAGCCCCTTTGCGCAGATATAGATGCCGGCCACTGTAAATTCGAAATTTAATTTGTAAATAATTCTGTAATTGAATTTTGACATCAATATTGAGTTACAAAGCCTATAGTCTCATGCATAACAGGAAAAAATGACATTATTTGTATTCTGCGCAAAGGGGTTAAATGCCCTTGTTGTTTCCTGTTTTCTGACCTTTCTAAGCCTTATAATCAGAGATGCATCACTGGTCATCTGGGTCAACACATCTTGGCCCATGTACCATCAGATTTAAAGATAATGCCTTAATAAAAACATGAAAATATTCTCATAATTGATTAAGTATTTACTTCATGTTTCTTCCGTTTACAGTTAATTCTAATCTCTGAGTTAATTCCAATATAATTTGCGTTTTAGTGCACAAGCTTTGGTAAATGTTCATGTGGGCCTGCTTTAAGTACAGGCTACTCTCTTTGACAGGTATGAAACAACTGAGGGGAATCAAGGGAAAAAAAAAGAAAAAAATTATATAACGTACGGAAATGTCACATGAAAAATGACATTCTGGGCATTATGCAAAAATAAGTCCTTGGGCACTGGTAAGACCAGAAGATCAGACCGACTCGAGGGACACCAGTTTACCAGGTCTTCATCTGTCATGTTGCATAGTTATGTGATGCTGTATATGGATTACAACTCATTTCCATGTAAAGTCATTGTGTGATATAAAGTGAGAGCTGTTCCACTGTGCGCTGTTTCTCCAGAATAACCAGGGGTTTGCAGGGTGCAGTTCATGTACCTTCCCCACTTTAGCCCATCCTGTACTCCATAGCATGCCATGTTCATAATCTCCACATGCATTGTGGATTTCTCAGGTGTCTCTGTAGTTATGATTCGGTTTGTCAACATGATAGAATCTGACGTTCTATTTGGGCACAGATCATGTGATCAATCATTGCCTCCTGCTCCCTGCCAAGCTAACGTTAATTTAATGTGACAGGCTTGGGTCTGGTGAGGAGGTGGGGAATGGTGGGCCCACTCCAGAGTCGATACGCCGCAGGGTACGCACGCGTGGATCGGCCCTTTCTCGCCCTCTCAGCCCAACAATTTTGCGCACCTTTGCCTTCTCCTTGACTATGCTTTGTAGATTAATTTCCTGATCTTACTGTACAATACTGTGTGTGCTATGTGTACCAAAGAATGATGGGGCATCCATGTGCTCAACGCAAGGATCATAGCAAAGGGAATGTATGCATTCTGATTGAATGCCCTTATATTTATTTTCAGTAATTTCAAATTTCAGTAATGGGATTTCTGTGTGTGTGTGTGTGTGTGTGTGTGTGTGCATGGGGGGGGTATCAAATGCATGAATATAATATGAGGATATTTATAAGCAGCCTAAATACAGCAAGATACGACTGTAAGCTGCGCTGGGAAGGCAGAAAGGACTATGTGCACTTTGTCCCAGATGCCTTGCTCTGGTAAACTTATCTTAATGGCACCTGCATCCTGGCAGAGACACTTTTGGGCCGTAAGATGCAGAGAGAACTCAACTCATCTGCTTTCTCACAGACGCAGGACTGGTAAATTTACGCCCCCATTGTCTTAAGGGCCCCAGCACCTAACAGAGACATTCCTGGGTCATGGGAGCAGACTCAACTAGGGTCTGTATGGCACCAACTTAATTTAAGATAGCTGGAGCGGCCACCGGCCTTGAATTTCTGGAGTAAAGGTTGGCGTTGAACGTCTTGCAAACCACCCAAAAATGGCTGAGGCAACTCTGGCAGAGACAATGCTGCAATGCCATAAACTGGACTTTTCAGAGACTACACCAGCAAAATCATTCACATTACCTCCTGTAATGTTGCAAATCCAATGTGCATTTTTGTTACACGACATAAGCTGATTGTTAACATTAATACCAGTTACCTTTGTAATTATGGACTGTAGCGGACGTTTCATGGGGAACTGTAGTGCAAGCATATCGTGTTTGGTATCATTTTACTTTGCTAAATTTCCGAAATCGCACAGGGCCATTTCAAAGAGATTAAAATTGAGGCAAACCCTCATTCAATAACTATAAAAAGAAATATACTGCAGTCTCCCTCATGGGGATGTCCCCTCCCAAATTCCCTCTGAGGAGGGGTTTCCTTCCTGATTACCCAAATGATTTATGATCCTGCTGTAGGAAGCGCTCCCGTATTTTTGGCATAAAAAGCAGGAAAACAAACTATTCGGGGAAGATCGTAACCGTCTTCCCACGCGTGCATCTCCATGTGTAGCCAATAGTAGTTATGGAAGATCGCAGCCAACTTCCCACACGTGCATCTCCATGCCGTGTGTAGCAAATAGTCTATAGTTATGGAAGATCGCAGACGACTTCCGACACATGAATCTTATGTGTGTAGCCGTTATCACAATGGAAGATTGCATTCAACTTACCCACGTGCATCTCCATGCCGTGGTTAGCTTTAATCTAGTCATGGAAGATCTTAGGCGATTTCCCACACGTGCTCTTCCAGCTGTGTGCTGACGTGATATAGCTATGGAAGCTTATATGCATTCTTCCCACATTGTACTCTTTGTGTATATGCGTAGTTTTGAGCTGCGCCAGGTATGATTTGACTTCTTCTTTACCTTTTCTGTAACGATGTGATTGATTCCTGTGATTTAAGCTTGTGCCTGCCTGGTGAAATAAATTGGTAATTGCTTTCTGTTGTGTGTTTCTGACTAACTAACATATATCCTTCCAGCCCGGAGTTCTGTCTCCTAATTGAGTAACGTAGACTGTAATCGCGTGCCTGATCAACACGCTTGGTTTCTGCGTTATAAGGTGGATTTTCCACGCTGTGATTGGTGTTATTTTGATTGGCTTCGAGTAGATTCCGTTTATATACTGAGTCAGCTCGGTCCCTGGGCAGAAATCTTAAAAGACACGAGGTCCCTGAACGATGAGAATAACATTATACCTTGGAGTTACTCGCTTTGGGCCCCGGTAATCCCTAGTCATACCTATTTTCTACGTCAAATTTCTGTGCTTAATAGGACCGCCAGCATCTGAGTTCTTCCATTTGATTGGGCTGTACAGATGTTTTGGTCCGGCGGACATAAGGTGTAGACCAGTTATGAGTCCGAAGCACAACGGATCTCTAAATTAATTAATTGGAGTCAGATCAATTTTGTGCTAACGCACAATTTAATCGTAACCACAAAATGGTTATAACTAAATTTTCTATCCTAAATTTGATATGGAGTCAGATGTTTTGTTACCGCGAAGATATAAGAGCTGCAGCATCAGCGAGACACGCTTCAGGCCATACCTATCAACATTGGTATTTGAAAATAAGGGAAAATTTCCAGCACCCCGCTCCAGGCTGTCCCACTATCCCTACCACTGTTCACATACACCCCCGCCCTTTCTTTCTGTAACTAACAACATCAACATCTGCTGGCCATTAAATAGAATTAAATTTTTAAAGATCTTGGCTTCACTTTTCAGACCCGAGTGCTGCGTCCATCTTTTTATACAGTCTATTATATCTATGGTCCCGCCCCACTGCATTTCTTCTTCCGCCTCTTTATTGAATGACTTCTCTAACTAGATGTTAGGCTGCATACTGCCACATGCTTTACCAAAGGGGAATGTATCAAAACATTACATCGGCGGTCTTATGCCTACCGCCGTCCAAGTCAACAGCTGTTTTTTTTTTTTTTTAAGGTTAAAAATACGGGAGATTTACGGGAAAATATTGGAAGGGGAAGACAGCGGGAAAGAAGGGTAAAATACGGGAGAATCCCAGGAAAAACAGGAGGGTTGACAGGTGTGCTTCAGGCTCACTTGAAAGCAGAACGTGAGTCGACGTCATCACGTTTGACCTGAGGCAGTGGCCTAGTGCTGACGCGGTAGCCAGACCCCATTTTTATAATGGAGACCGGTAAGCCTTTATTTTCCCTTGCAGTTTAGGCAAACACGCTGAGACCTTCTGCCTCATCTAGGACCCTCCTTAGCCCAGTTGCATGGTGTTTACACGACAAAAGCAAGTTTTGATTATAAGCGGTAAGAAGGGAATATTGCAGCATTGCAGAAAAGTGAAAAAGAGGGCCTCAATTAATGTTCGCTGATTAAATTAATCTAGCGTATATTGACTTTGTCCCAATATATCTATTATCATTGAGTTATGCCAAAATTGCTTTGTGCTCCATCATGGTACAATTTAATTAGTCATATATCGTTTACACAAAAAAAGAGAGTTTGAAACATAAAATCCATCTTTCATGCTGCAACTTTCTCTGAAAGACGGTCCCAGTTTTTTTCTGTTTTCCATTTTCTTTTTTGTCCTGTTGATCATTCAATTAATGCTTGTCGTGTTGTCAGTATTCACACCTGTCTGTGTCTTTCCCTGTGCCTGTTGCCCATTGTTTCTTTATTTTTCCTTTGATTTTGTCTGTCTTTGCTCACTGTGCTTTGCTAGATTATCTTGTGTCCGCTTTATACTTGCCCTTGCTTTACATTGTTTTTCTCCTCATTCCTGTGCTTCTTGTTGCTATCCCACCTCCAGTGTTTACTGCCTCCTGAGTTCTGCTTCATCCTCACCCACATCCTCTCCTTCCCCTGCGGACTGATCTCTTGGTTTTGGACTCTCGCCTATCTGTCGCCTGGTTGAGGCTTCGTACTCCTGCATTCTGTGCTCTGACTCTCTCTTGTCCATCTGAATACTAGTTGTCTAGGTACACAGGGAAACTTTACTCTGTTTCCTAGTATACCAAACCTTGACGGTAAGCGTTTTTCCATCCGACATTATGCCCATTAACTCTTTATCGCATATGGCAAAAACCACCTCAAGTGAGCATATAAACTTACATACGACTTTGAGGAAGTTTCTTCACATTTTGCCATTTTTCGTCTGATTTTTCCAATTCGAATTTTCAAAATGCACACAAGAATAGTCAGATGGAAACATGACTAGTATGAAGAGACTGGCCATCGTTATTCATGGGTTTGCTTGTGATCCCTGTGCTTGATATCCATAAATGCAAGAGGAATCCATTTGCTTAGTGGCTGCTCCTCACTTGTAAAGGATACATTTTAGGCAATGTTTTCTGGGTTTTCAGTCTTTTTTTTTTTTTTTTTTTTTGCTTTCACTGTCATTGTGAAATAGTGCAGCCAAAATTATTTCCAAAAAATACCCAAAGCCAAAATTCATATGAAATATTTAAACAATGGAAAGGGCAAATAGGATATTCTTTGAAAGTTGCCGTTCAAAAACAAAGAATGATAGGAATAAAAATAAAACATCTACTCGGTGAGATGTGTGGGGCTGTCAACTCTTAAGCCACTTGTGATTCTCTCCATGTGAGGTTCAACTGCTGCCAAGACACCTTCACAGGTGTGATCCCTTCTCAATCCCTGTCTGATGAAGACAAGGAAACACTAAAAGACAGCAGACTGTCCTGCACCTCCTTCAAAAGAAAAAAGCAAATAATGCTATCCCCAAAGTTATGTTTATATTTGAGGAAGAGGAAGCACTTAAATGTACATTTTAAGGTTGAGCCTTTATACTGTTCATAAATGTGTCAGTGACATGCAAGCCATTCAGATGTAATGCATTTTACGATATTGCCATTCACAATTTTCCTCATCCTAGCTCATTCTGCTTTTTATGGTTCTTTGTTCAGTGAGTAATTTTCCAACATTGCCCAAAATACTTTCACCCTCCCCACCCCCCACCCCCACTTGGTGAGAAAGGGCGTAGCATGAGAAACCACATTACCCCCGATATTAGCTACGCAGTTTCTAGTGGTTTGTTCAGAAGTCACGGCTACATTCTCAATCCCTAGTATTTTGGTTTGCACTTGTTGAACAACTAAGGCCATTAGTGTTGCAAAAATGGTAATGTCCTTTGGATTGATGGCTGATTTCTCTCAATATGAGCATTACAGAAAGTTGATTAGTAGGGATTGAAAGCAAGATCCTTGACATGCTGACCCTAATGGACTAAATCAACTATGATTGGTGCAATAACATATTTAAGACTCACTCTCATATTGAAATGTGTGTCGTGCTTGTTGTGGCTAAATAACCATGTGAAACACCAAAGTAAGATGTCAGGCTATTGTCATTTAGTGCTGCACAAAGTTAGTGCCGTAGAATTCTTATGTTCTCCACATAATTTGTGAAGTTAGAGGATTATGAGTTTATGTAGTGGCAATGTCTGAATATGTCCGGAAGCTGGGGTGGATAAGACGGCAGCCATTCGCACAGGAAACCTGTCTTCACGTCCCGATCCAACTGCAAGTTTAAGTTTTAAAAAGGACAGTTGCCTTTCCCTAACCCTGAACCCTAATGTTAAACAAATGTCACTACAATTGCCCGTCCCTAACCCTGAATACTAACCTTAACCTAACCAAAGCACAAATCACCTTTCCCTGACCATTGACCCTAACATTAACCTCACCTTGAAGTTTAACTGAAGCCACAATGCTTTCGTAACTGTTGGTCAATGTAAGGCACAGTGTTGGTTGTTATGATCCATACAAAGAAGCAGACACAGAATCAGGGTACAATCCATATGGGAGTATTTACTTACAGGAACACTGTAATAGAAGAGTGTCATGTTACAAGTTTTCCCTTTGAATATTTTCTGCCTTAATTAGGGCTGCTTTCTGCTTCTGGGTATTTTTCTTTATTGACAGGACTGATTTGGTCTTATTTGTGGGGTTTCTCACTTCTTTTGTCCTGGTTGTTCCTTTTTTACCATCGTCGAGAGCTAACGACGTTCTTTTTGCTAATCGGCTATCTTTTCCTATCTGTTTGCATTCTATTTCCTGACAGCTTGTGTGGCTTAGTAATTGGTCTCAGGTGTGTGAAGTCTGTATATTACCCAGGGCTCCAGCACTTCTTTGCGTTAGTGTCGTCTTGCACTGCTTCCGTTTAGGCAGAGGTTTTGTCCGCCGATGTGCGGTTAGTATTAGCCTAGAGTTTTTTAAGCAGTGTCTTACCTTGTGCTGAATTCTTTATTTTTGCTCGCAGAATTTGTATTCTTTTTCCGCTGAGCTTCTTTGGTGTTTTAGTATCTGCATAGTATTTCGCTCCTAGCCCTTTCTTTCTTAGGGGCTGGTAGTAGGTTTACTCCTGAAGCCTCAGTTGTTCGGTTTTCTTTGCGTTGGGATTTTCCCACAGGAGTGTACCTTTTTGAGTTACTTTATTTTAGGGATTGGTCCCTTCCTGTCCGTCTCCTTCGAGACTTTAGTGGTTCAGGTCTTCGTGCCTTAGCTTTTCGTCTGAATATTGTGCACTCTAGCGAGTCCACTCTTCACCATTCCTTACAGAAGAGGGAAAGGCCATAGCTCAGAACTGTTATGGGGCAGTGCAGCTAAGTTGTTAATGACTCGAAAGGGTCGAGGCATGTCCGCACCCAGACCAGTGGCCGTGCTGGGGCAGAGGCTGGGTGGAGAATCCCCCTCACAGAAGTAGAACTGCTAACCAACAGAACCTAAGGGTTTAGCAGGGAGGCAGTACCAATCCTGGAGAAAGATGACAGCTTCGGTGGTGTTCCTAATAACTTGACTCAAATGAGCAGCAAGAACGAAAGAATTTACAAGAATGTAGTCCAAATCCTGGAGACAGTTATTCTCTCCTCTGAAGAATGTGCTGTTTTTGATTGGGTGTCCCCTCTTGGATAATAAGCTCTGCTCTGATTAGCCAGTAAAAAGAGCTACTCGCTCCAGACATTGCTCATGCATGGATACCAACTAGCGCCATTGAATAAGAGAGAGATGAAAGATGGACATTGCAGGCAGAAAGGTTGGAATGTGTTATTCAATTTTGCCAATTAGACAAACAAGGGGTTTGCATTGACAAGGTAGTTCTGACAACCATTAAAATAGTTGAGAACCATAAGTTATAATTGTCAAATACTTTAAGGTCTGGTAATGTTTGAGACTTATTGAACAATCGTTACCATCATGGAAAATACCAGTGCAAAAGCCTCCTTCCTAAATCCTGTCTAGGGGACATAAAAACTAATGGGAAAATAAATAGTTCCGAGTCAATCTTATAAAGTATCTTTGGTCACACTTTAGATGAATTGTTGCTCATAAAGGCTTTATACAGCATGTATAATGCCTTCATACATGAGACTTAGCTTGTGGCTAAATGCTGTAAAGAGTGACATTGTCAGCTCAGTGACATTGTCATTGTCACATCTGGCATCACATGCCGAATAAGGATGTATTTATGAGCAACACTTCATCTAAAGTGTGACCGAATCTTTGATAATGCGTCAAAATCCATACTATACTAGCTAAAGTACAACGTATAAACAGTCATCAACTGGTTTAGAACTAAAGTGCACAGTGAGTATGGAAAGGTAATGTGTGCATGCTAAGCAATGTAGCGAACAGCATGCACAGATATACACATACATCCAATAGCATGTATACATACTGCATGTGTATTGTATGCACTTGTCACAAACATTTTACTACACTTGATACTCAGACAAAATATCAACAGAAATTGGAAGTTCACAGTCACTCCATGGGCACTTGGAATGAAGGCATGTTTCAGTAATAACTTCTGCAAAAAAAAAAAAAATAATAATAATAATGGGCCCAAATGAGACATTAATTGACTTCAGGCAGAACACAGCAATTGACCGACACTCAATGACTCACTGACTGTGTCACTTAGCTAGTGGGGAAATGCTATAAAGGGTGACATTGTCAGCTAAGTGACATTGTCATTGTCAGATCTGGCATCACATGCTAAATAAGGATGTGTTATTTCACTCGTTACCAAGCATGACATTTGCTTATGTACAATTTATGAAGACATTATGTCTCATTCATGAAGGCATTATAAATGCTGTATAAAGTCTTTATGAGCAACACTTCATCTAAAATGCGACCAAACAAACACACAAACGTGCCAGACGCAGTCCCAAAACATTACACTTTGATAGTTTAGATCACAGTAGCTGTTTCCATCCAATGTATTGCAAATCTTAAGCGCATTTTTGTAAATGCGGCAAAAAAAAATGTGCATTTGTGCACATTTCCATCCACTACAGTTATGCGCTTTTGTTTCATGAGATTAGTTGTAGGTGCCAGACGGTAGCGCTAATTCTCGAGTCAGTTCTCATTGTCTCTGCAGAAGAAGACGGCGCACGCAATGATGTCAATAAGTGCGATGAACAAAAAGGAAAACAAACGAGAAAGCTGGAAGCGAAAACAAATGAAATCACTTTAGCTAGTTCGCTAGCTAGCGCTTACGAAGTCTTAAATGTTACAACTAGCACGCCAGTGTAGTGAGCTAGCTAGCCAGCTTGTTAACAAGGTTACAGTTTGCTTTTACTGTATTAACCACTAGCTACTTAGCTTAAGTGATAACGAACTCTTTAATGTTGCAGCTAGCACATCAGTATTGTGAGGTAGCAAACTAGCTAGCTAGCTTGCTAATTAGGCTACAGTACACCGCATGCACCAGATAATTCACGACACTGGCGCCTCGTCGCCCTCCCCACACATGGGAACATATGGAACATAAAATGACGTAGTTAGTAAACGTCATCATTTAATTTGCAGAACTTGTTCACTTACCCATTTCCACTGCACTAAAGCGCATTTATCTTTATCAATACGGAAAATTTTCCAGCCCCTTCTTGCGCATGAAAGATTGATGCATTATTTCGAGTTGATTCGGATTTTGAGCTTTTCCATTCAGGTTTGGTGAAGCGCAAATCCAAAATCAACATTAAAATGGGTGGATGGAAACACGACAAATGAAAGCCAAATTCAAAAGTGGGTGCGTTCTGAGCAAGATCACTGGAAGTAGAAGGTAGGAAAAAGTAGGAAAAGCGGCTGGAGTGACCCCATAGCAAGATGGTCTCTAGTAGATATGTTGCTCTGAAGTGTGGGC
Organism: Gymnothorax javanicus; assembly: GCA_029692085.1. Lineage (NCBI taxonomy): Eukaryota > Metazoa > Chordata > Actinopteri > Anguilliformes > Muraenidae > Gymnothorax > Gymnothorax javanicus. The sequence goes on along the minus strand of CM056194.1, from coordinate 29,619,546 downwards.
AAAAAGTGTGGATGTCGATGGCAGTGCAGATGAATTGGTGCATTATGCAAGTGAGAAATGAGTGTGGAAGCCACATTAATGCAACCATCAAAGTGCTCTGTGGCACCCGAAGCCTCACCAGACCCCTTAAAAAAATCCTACTCTTACGCTTTTAAAATCTATTAAAATTTTTTTTTTTTTTTCTTTTTTTGTCTGTTTTTAGCAGCCCTGACTGGACATGAGTAAAGCTGTCAGTGGGCCCACTATAACAACATAATAGTTCTGGCAAGTGATGACTGTGTGTTCTTTGTAAGTAGACACAATATCAAACAAGGCTAATGTACTTTTTGCAGAGACAAAATTTTGATTGCGGATTCGGAAAACATTAATCTTTCATCACAATGTATCAACTTCAAGAAGGGTTATTACCCATAAGTCTGTGATCCATAAGTTCACGGTCTTTTTGTGTGTGTGTGTGTGTGTGTGTGTGTGTGTGTCTGTGTGTATGTACCTATATATGTGTGTGTGTTGTTTTACCTGTAGATGGGGTGCTATAAGTGTACGTATGCATGTAGGCAAGTGCATGCTTGTATATGTGTGCGGGCGTGTATGCTCATATGTGTCTGTGTTGGTTTAATGGATTTTTTTCTGTTCCCTGACTGGCCCGCCGCTGGCTATGGCCTCTAATTATCAGGCTCATTTCCTGATGTCCTTAAACAAACAGGAATAATGTCTGTACATTATCTCCTCCGGAGCACCCATATATCAGAGAGAGGACTATATGACTGCCTTATCCCTGTACAGCTCCATGACACAACCAGGCGTGCACGAACACACACATGCACAAACACATAAACACACAGATTGCTCATACGCACGCATTATGAGCAGGTAAGCACAAGCCAGGGTTGGGTTCAATTACTTTTTTTAATTACAGTTGATTGTAATTGTAATTACAATTACAATTACTTTATGGACAGAATGTTCGATTACAATTACAATTTCTTTTCAATAAAAAATTCAATTAAAACTAAATTACAATTGCGAAAGTAATTGATTGCAATTACTGTAATTGTAATTAAAAAAAGTAATTGGACCCAACCCTGGCACAATCATGTGCATATGCACACACATAGACACACATGCCTTTTCAAACACACACACACACACACACAACACACACAAACACACACATGTATATACAACCCCAATTCCAAAATAGTTGGGATGTGCAAATAATGAATAAAATCAAAATGCGATGACTTTCAGATCACATGAGCCAATATGTTATTTACAATAGAACATAGATAACATTTCAAATGTTGAAACTGAGACATTTTACATTTTTATTCACAAAATGAGCTTACTTCAAATTTTCTGGCTGCAACAGGTCTCAAAAAAGTTGGGACACAGGCAAAAAGGACTGAAAAAGCAATTAATATATAAGAATCAGCTAAAAGAACATTTAGCAAGTAATTAAGTTAACTGGCATCAGGTGTGTAACATGATTGGCTATAAAAGGGATGTCTTAAGGCCCATTCACACCGGGACGGAGCGAAAAAGCGGCACGGATTTGCAGAATATTCGCAGCAGGAAAATCCGCGTGATACCATTCACACCGAACTCGGTGCAAAATTTCGTGTTCTTGTGTTCCCATTTCGCAACCAAATCCGCGGGTCATAATTTAACCTAAACAGACCATGATAGCAGTAGCAGCAACGATGACATTGTTTGTATGCATCTGAGCGATAACGTTAGCCTCGCAGTCTACTTTTGCACTGACGTAGCCAACGAATGTTTTCCTTATTGATGTCCGGACCTGGGGCTGTTTCAATAAACTTAACTTGTCCAACCCAGATGAAGCTGCTTCATAATTTGCACCTCAGCGACGCACAGCTTTGTGATTTGGTGCACAAATATTAAAAATATGAAAACGTTAATCGAAAAAAAACAACTATGATTAGCTAGATCTCTAACTACTATGAAACAGTAAACTAACTGCGCACATAGCTATAAGATGTCATGTTAAATTTCAGTGTTAACTGAATACAAGCTATCTAGCTAATAAAAAGGTTGGAATGCTGTGACATCAATAAAAACAAATCATTTCATTGGCTAAAAGTACAATTTCGCAGGCGGATTTTTGCTGAAGCTTAAGTCCTTGCGGATGTTTTTTCTGCCGTGTGGAAATTTGCGCTTGGTGTGAATGGGCCTTTACAGAGGCTGAGTAAAAAAATTGTGGAATACTTTAAAAACAATGTTCCTCAACATCAAATTGCAAAGGCTTTGAAGGTCTCATCATCGACAGTGCATAACATCATCAAAAGATTCAGAGAAACTGGAAAAATCTCTGTGCATAAGGGACAAGGCCGAAGACCTTTACTGGATGCCCGTGATCTTTGGGCTCTCAGATGCCACTGTGTCACTCACCGGCATGATTCTGTCACTGACATTACTAAATGGGCCCAGGAATACTTCAAGAAACCACTGTCTGTAAACACAGTCCGCCGTGCAATCCACAGATGCCACCTAAAACTCTATCATGCAAAAGGGAAGCCATTGTTGAAGCATGATCCAGAAGGGCCACCGTGTTCTGTGGGCCAAGGCTCATTTAAAATGGACTGTAGCAAAGTGGCAAAGTGTCCTGTGATCAGACGAGTCCAAATTTGACATTCTTGTTGGAAATCATGGTGGTCGTGTCCTCTGGGCTAAAGAGGAGACAGACCACCCCTCCTGTTATCAGCGTTCAGTTCAAAAGTCCAAAATCTCTGATGGTATGGGGATGCATTCGTACATATGGTGTGGGACCCTTGCATGTTTTAAAAAGCACCATGAATGCTGAATAGTATATAAAGGTTTTAGAGCAACATACGCTCCCCTCCAGACGACATCTATTGCAGGGAGGCCTTGTGTATTTCAGCAGGACAATGCAAAACCACTTACTGCAGCTATTATAACAGCATGGCTTCGTAGTAGAAGAGTCCCATGTGCTGAACTGGCCTGCCTGCAGTCCTGATCTTTCACCGATTGAGAACATTTGGCGCATAATTAAACGAAAAGTCCATCAAAGGAGACCCAAAACATTCCAGCAGCTGGAAGCCTATATTGTACAAGAGTGGGATCAAATTCCAATGGCTAAACTCAGAAACTTGTCTCCTCAATGCGCAGACGCTTCCACTCTGTGTTAAAAAGAAGAGGAGATGCTCCACCATGGTTAACAGGCTCCTGTCCCAACTTTTTTGAGACCTGTAGCAGCCATCAAATTTGAAATGAGCTCATTTTGTGGACGAAATTGTAAAATTTCTTAGTTTCAACACTTGCTATGTTATCTCTGTTCTATTATGAATAAAATACTAGCTGGTGTGATTTTAAAGTCATTGCGTTTTGATTTTATTCACAATTTGCACTTTGTCCCAACTATTTAGGAATTGGGGTTGTACATTTACCATGTAATACTGCCCAACTTTGTCCAGATATAAAAAATTTATTCAAATGAAGGCCTGCGTAGAGATTGCAGTATAATGACATGATGGCTTCAAAATATCTTATGTTTCGGTATTAATAATAATCAAAATCATCATCATAATCATCCTTCATCATCCTTCATGAAGTTAAGAAGTTGTATAGTGCTGAGAAAAAGTGTTTTCCCCTACCCATTTTATTTTATTTTTGCTAGTCATATTTAAATGTTTCAAATTGTCAATCTGATTTTAATATGAGACAAAGACATTGCATACATGCATTGCATAAATACAAAATGCCGTTTTGAAATTAACATTTTGATCATTGAAGGAAAAGCGTGATTCAAAACTTATATCACCCATTTGAAAAAAAAGTAATTGCTCCAATTACCAAATTACAAATTGTGCCGCCCTTGGCAGCAACAACTGCAATCAAACAACCAAACATTTGCAATAACTGGCAATGAGTCTTTTACATCCCTGTGGGGCTCATAATGTATTTTGGCAAATGTAAGATGAGCCTTTGTGTTCCTTTTGGTTAGCAGCTGTTTTCGCCTTGCCGCTGTCCCATGGATACCATTCTTGCCCAGTGACATTATCTTTGTGGAATAATGGACGCTTAGCTTAATCATCACTAGTGAGCCCTGCAGTGCTTTAGAGGTTAGTCTGGGATCTTTTGTGACCTCCTGAATGAGTTAATGCTGTGCTCTTGGAGGAATTTTGATCGGCCGACCACTCCTAGGAAGGTTTACCACTGTTCCAAGTTTTATACATTTGTCAGAAATGGCTTTCACCATGGTTCGCTGGAGTCCCAGAACCTTAGGAATGGCTTTGTAACCCCTTTTCAGACTGATAGTTGTTAAGGACTATGTTTCTCATCTGTTCTTGAATATCTTAAGCTTACAAAAAAAAAAAAAATAAAATAATTCAATAAACCAAAATTGGGTAAACAAAGAGATATTGATGATTGCTGACTGTTAAATACCCATGTATTACTCTCTAAATGCTAATTTTCAAAAGCATAAAACTTAAATACTTGTACATAAAAGCCCTCTTTAGTATGGTCTATTTTAAGTAAGACTTGTTAATACAAGTTGCAGTAAATATATTTATTGTGCATATATTTGTCTTTGTTGCAATACACACATCAGGAAGATTACTTATGTTATTTTATCATGCCAGAATTTTTACTTGGGTAGAGCTGACAGATCATTGTTATGCACTAGTTGAGTCCTTTCAATTATGGAATGACTGACAAAAATTTCTGTGTCCAGAATGAGCCATGATGGAGGATGAGGAAAGTTGTGTTGTGTGCCAGAAGCCCATATTGTCCCACGAATCTAGTTCTAAGCTCACAACAAAGAGTTGTGGGGGCATCAACAGAGCAAGTGATGCTAGACATAGTGACATTTGTGCTGTTCCTGGACCAAAGGTTCACCAGAAATGTTGTCAAGCTCTCTCAAGCCCTCAATATATAGAATCATCCAAACACTCCAGACACTATGGAACTCAGTTCCTCTTTTGTGGACAGGTAGATAGTAGACTTAGCGGGAATCCAGAATACAAGCTAGTACAAATCATGACATTGGATTTCTGGCAGGGTATCCATGAATCATGCTTGAAAAGAAATGATGTGTGAGGGAATATGGTTCATGGCAGAGTAAGATATGTCAATGATTTACATGCTGCTGATGCAGTGTATCACAAAACTTGCAGCACCAACTTTAGAACTGGCAGGGGTATTCCTCATAAATTTCTTCAACATGATGATGATATATCTGTGAAACAGTTTAAGTAGGGGAGACCACGAGATGTCCTGCAGGCAGAGGCTTTTATGAATGTAATGCATGATCTGGAATGCGATGATGATGAACAAACAACTATAAATGATCTCATTGACAAAATGGCTGAGTTGCTTTCAGATTCCAACATACCACCATACAGTCATGCATACATTCATGAAAGAACAAATACAGAAGAAATTTGGAGACATTTTCATAATTACAGCGATCAATGGTAAGCGAAATGTGGTCACAATGTGGGGCAATGCAGTAAGTATCCTGCAGGAGTTTCGTTCCCAGAAAAAGATAATGAGCTCTCAACAAGAAAAGGCCTGAATACTTGCAACTGCTCCTAAACTGTTGAAGAATAACATAAAAGTGATTGAACATTGGTTTCAAGTGTATCCCACATGCAGAAATGAACTCAATGGAAGTAGCTTGTGAATTTTTTTTTACCAAATTCCCTTTATTCATTTCTTGGTGATCTCTTCATGGCTGCTGACAGCGAAATGCAGATGAGCCGATTTAGTTTTTCATGTGTCACATGTTTTATTTATTTGCATGCAGAGCCACAATGTGGCAATCAGATGGCAGTGTACTAATTACATTTACATTTGGTTCTCATACTATGCACATTTCGTATGCCCAAGCAATTTTAATTACACTTTAATGAAGTATTTTGTTTCAGATAACAAATATGTAATAGAATCACATAAATCTTTATTTCATTTTGTGCCATTATAACCAGAACAAATCCTATATGTCCTGTCAAACCTGAATTATCTTCATCGTATCCATATCCCAAATGACAGATGGACAGTAAGAGATTGTAATTAAAATTGGTGTATTGATTCAAATAATATAATATCCAGAGTTTCAGATCATTTCTCCATCTTTACATCTTCTTATAGGAAGAAACAGTGTGATATTTAAGTTAAAATTAATAAAAGTGAGCAAACACCTTGGATTTTACTCAGTTTCTGTGGAAACTATTTGGCCTGTTACTTTGTAAATAATAAAAAGGTTTCCATCTACAGGCTGTGAGTTTTATTGGTTGTCTAAACACTTTACCACCTATTGTGATATGAAATATGAAAATATATGAAACTTTTTTTTCTGGCAGCAATCTTATATTAATGCAAACTAGACAATGTTCCCATATTTTGATTTATGAAAATTTTGGATATGTTATTCTAGCTTTATATCTGTGTCAAAAAGTTGCTTTCATGAACGATTGCAATTCGTTGAGGTTTGACCCCCTTTTTGGGCCAACTTTCTCAGACTATCATGTCAATATCCCCAATCACATGAAATCAACTGATAAATGTCAATTTAATCTAGTATTTCAGTTTACTGATTTGTATTTACTATTTTACACTTAAACTCCATAACACCTTACAAGTGGGTAAATGTTACGTTTATATTTTTGTACACTGTATCAACATGAATAAGTTGGTCCACATATTCACAGTGAGTGTCCACAGCGTATACATTATGAACGCATTCCCACTGCGCTACTGTCCATCTCAGATGACTTCAAGCCCAGAGAAATCAACTACACTTTCAGGCAGTGTTGATGCATGGCTTTGGCATAGAAAAGCTTTAACTTGCATCTGTGAATGGTGATGACTGACAAGGTTTACTGAAGTCTTTCTGAGCCCATGTCAATTGCATGACAGTTCTTGAGACAGTTAAATCTGAGGGATCAGAGATCAGAAGCATTCAGTAGTTTTCGGTCTTGCCCTTTACGCACCAAGATTTGACCAGATTCTTTCTATGTTTTAATGATATTATGCACTGTAGAGGGTGAAATGCCCAAAACCCAACCAGTTTCTTGTTTGGGAATGTAATCCTCAAAGTAATGGATTTTAAACTTATGCATCTGCTGGCGAATAGATGAGCTTTGACCCATCTTTGCTCTTAAGGGAATAAAGGCCTTTTATGGCCTTTTACTGTTACACTATTAGCTTTCTTGTTTAAGCTCTTAACCTGGAGGAACAGACCTTTGATGCTAATGTATTTGGAACTGCTCAACTGATGCATTCAGTCGTAGTATCCAATATTGGGTAGATGCTGAATGTATCTTGAATATTCACAGGGAAGCAGTGCCCATAAACTGTTTAGAATATGGACATTTTCAGTCCTGCTGCCATCACCCAGGAATTTTATGAATTAAGCTCCTCATCAAAGCCTGATCTGCAAACAGCCTAACAAATTTGCCATTATTATCCATCCCGCAATCAATTAATATTATCTTCCACAAAAAAAAAATGTATTTTGTCGTAGCAGTAAGCTAAGTCCAAAATAGCCCAAACGTATGCCATGTTAGTTCAGCTCTCTGAAGCAGAAATTCAGCATTGAATTGTTACAATGTAATTCTATCAGCCATAGTAGCCATCAGATTAAAAAAACAAAACATTACTGAACCACTTCTTTTTGCATAGATAAGTCCCTTGCAGTGGTCAGTTATTTCTTAGAACAAACAATCTCTCCCAGAAATACCATCTGATTAGTCCATGCTGACATTGCACTGGAAAAAGCACAGGTGCAGCTCACACCGACGTTATACTTTCCTGGTTATTATCTGTTGATTGACAAGCATTTTAGCTTACAGAGGACAACATGAACTTTCCAACAATAATTCAACAAAATTGATTGGGCCTCCAGAAAAGTATATAAACCCTTGCATAACAGCAAGTTAGGTCACATCATCTCGACTTTGCACATTTGAATCACACCTGTGCTTTTAAAAATACACGACATAAGAGTGATCACGTTACAAGATAGAAAAGCTATACACCCAACTTATAGACACAGACAGTGAGTCCAAAGGAAAATAGTTTTCACAAAAATTTTTGCTGATATTGCTTGCTTCCTAAAGTCTAACCCCCCTCCACATTGTAGGAGGTGGTAACAGCACATCATTTCTTGCAAGGTAAACATTCTGACAGTAAAATAAGCAATTTTTTAAATGACTATGTGTGCTGGCTAATGGAGTTCTGGTGAAAAATGGACACGTCATATTATAATAGGGAAAAAAAGCATTTTTTTTAGGTTTGGAGAGGTTTTTGGAGACTATTGATGTCCCTCCCCACCAATATTGATGTACTCATGCTAGTTCCCACTTGAAAATCATTAATTCACTTAGACCTTCATGGGTCAAAACAGTTATTTTTTGGTAATATACGATTATTTTATTATTTGACTCTGCACCATTCGTAAAACCGTTTGGAGGGCGCTATTATTTGGTTCATTAACCGTTTGTGATTTTGAATTTCATACTCAGATGTACCACACTTGTACACTTGTGGTCGTGGAGTTCATGATCCCGAAATTGTAATGTTGTAACTCTAAGCCATTTTTAGATTCTCTGAATTTCTTTTCAAACCACTTCAATGTTGAATTTTCATGAAGATACTTTGTGTTTACAACCCTTTTTCTGTACTAAAATTATGAAAATATACTGAAACAAGCTGGCATTCTAAATGCTACAATTGTCTTGTTTCATTTAAGTTGTTTTTCCACTCTCTGTGATATCCACATCTTGAATTATACTGCCAAACATGAGGGAACGCATACATTTCCTGATTTGGCCTCTGAGCAAAGGGGTTAACATCAGCTGTTTCACATTGCCTTATAATTGTGACTTGTAAAATCATCATTGGCCCCGTGTTACTCCAGCACCAAGCCTTTTTGAGTCTGGTGCAGTCAATAGATTTGAAATATTTTCAAGAAACAATTGAGTTCACAATATGAAGCATGCAAGCATAAGTTGTTTTAGCGTTGTACTATTCAATATAGTGGGAGGGACTGACTTTTAAAATCACACTATTTCTATTTAAATTGTATGTTCAATAATGAGCCAAATGGGGTTATTTGCATTTTCCATTATGTGCCAAAGTGGGGACGTATATTTATGATAGCAACCATCCATTTTGGATCATATTGTCTCTCCAGGTCTTTTTTATGGAATTTTGGTCTTTCTACACTGAAAGCCCATTTTGTACATTTGAAATGGTACAACTAAAGACTGACATGCCAGTGGCCCTGCTATTTCTTGGTGGCGGATCTCCAAGCAGTGTTTGGCTGGCAGTAAGTGCACATTACTTTCCGTGTCACCAGGCACCCCTTAGCTCAAACGGGATTGCTGAGCCTGTCTCACCCCCAACAGCTGTCTCCCAGAGAGTCCAATGTAATCTACCGCCCTGCCTAGAAAACATTCCAGCATCTGTCTGTATGTCTGCATGTCAACCTATCTATACGTCATTCTGTTTGTTAATCTGCATGTGAGCTCAAAAGCAGGATAGCACTTGGTGTTGGAAAGGTTCAAAGTCATATAGGGAAGGTTTGACATTTTTTCTGGTTATTCTATGTGGAAATTTTTGGCTTGACGTTTATATGTAAACAGCAACAGTAGTAAGAAAAGCCATTTTTATGGCTTTAGGACAAACCATGGTGAGAGTCATTATCTACAAATGGAGAAAACATAAAAAAGTGATGAACATTCTCGGGAGGTGCTGGCCAACCAAATTTCCTCAAAGTGTATTGAAAACTCATCAAGGAAGTAACCAAAGTATCCAGACTAACTTCTAAAAAACCGCAGGTTTCTATGACCTTTGTTAAGTTGAGCGTTCACAATGCCACAATAAGAAAGAGACTGGGCAAAAATGGCATCCATGGGAGCGCTGCAAGGCAAAAAAACACTGCTGACCAAAAGGAACGCAAAGGCTCATCTACATTTGCTGTAAACACCTTGACAACCCCTAAGATTTTTTGGAATAATACTCTGTAAATGAGTCAAAAATGGAACTTTATGGAAGACAAAGGTCCCGTTACATCTAGCATGAAGCTAAAACTGCATTCCACAATAAGAACATCATACCGAGTCAAACAGTGGTAGCGTAATGATCTCGGGTTGCTTTGTTGCTTCTGGACCTGGGTGACTCACCATAATAGATGGGCAATATCAGGCCATCACCACCTCTGGATCACTCAGAAGAAACAGAATTAATGTTTTGGAGTGACCTTATCAAAGTCCTGAATTGAATCTGATTGAGCTGCTATTGCATGACCTTAAACAGGCAGTTCATGCTCGAAAACCACTTGATACGGCTCAATTAAAGCAATTCTATAACGAAAATAGGACCAAAATTCCACATGATCATGTGAAAGACTTGCCAGTTATAACTTGCCAGTTATCGGTGAATGTTTGATCACAGTTGTTGCCGCCAAGGGTGGCACAACCAGTTATAAATCTTAGGGGGGCAATTATTTTTTCACATATGATATAGGTTTTGAATGAATCTTACCTTCAATGAATGAAATGACTATTTAAAAGCTGTATTTTGTGTTTATTCAGGTTGTCTTTGTCCTCTATAAAAATCAGTTGACTGATTTGAAACATTTAAAAATGAAAAAATATGCAAGAATTGGAGAAATTGGGAAGGGGAAAATACTTTTTCACAGAACTGTATCTCTTTTTTTATAGTTTTCTCAGTGAAATGTCTTGTAAATTTAGTTGAAGTCTAATAATGTGTCAACATGATCAAATGAAATCTTGTTTGATTTAACACTTTAATGTCTACAAAGAAAAAAAAGACAAAGCAAGGGGGGAGAGGGCTGCGAGGTGTGTAGTTGAGTTGCAGGAGATATAATTAAAACAGACGAGTGCAAGGTGGGAGATCTGCACTCTTCAACAAACACTATTAACAGATCCATGCCAAAAACATAAAAGGTGTTTTACTGAGTTTTTACTGTGTTTTATGGCACTATAAAATCTTCAGTTGCATGTAGCATGCAGTTCAAAAAACCTGACAGCAACGCTAACTTGATACATTTTTCAAACTCCGAATCTAATATAACCTTTACTCCGACATTTAAAGTTAATTCAAATTATCGTCCTCCTGTCAACATAAACTTTATTTGAAGTGACCACCTTTAACCATACATTTTCATGATGCCAATTCTTGTGAAAGTGACAATATGAAGAATGTAGCTAAAGAATAAAAATACAAAGGAAGTTCTGTTTCTCAATGAGTAACCGTAGGTGCTATTCCAACAGCTTGCTGCATTGAGCCAGCAAGAATGAAAAGTGACTTTTCTAAAAACCTGGTAGCTTCCCTTTACCTAATGATGGTATATGAGACTGATTTCCTTTCTCAATCTTTCAATTTTTCTGACTGTTATCAGTTAGCGTAAGGCTCCAAAGTGCATCCCTGATTTTAGAGCTCATAGAGTTATCCCTCATCGATTTCACCACCCTGCGTGTTGAAAAAAAAATATCTGATTTCTCAAAAAGGCCTCAATTTACTTAATTTGAGGATGCTATGTTAAAAATATATATACAGTAGCAGAAAACTTCTGGGTCATATTAGCATTTTCTTCTGCCAGTGGCCATATAATGAAGCCAGAGATCAGGATTAGGCATAAAATCATGTCTTTAGAATCATCCATACTTGTGATAATTGAAGAATTAGTTCTCACCTGACTCAGAGGAAGATAGGAATCATGTCTTTGTGGCAGTTTTTTTCTTTTGATTATGGGATGATACAAGACTTCTTAACCTTACAAGTGGTTTTTGAAAGTGACAATGTAATAAAATGCACGTCATACATTGTGAGAAAATGTGACATGCTATAGTAAAATGGACACTATTTTTGGAGTCCGTTCTTCAGTAAGAACAGGTATTGTATTTTATTCCAAAATGATGCAGGGTAGCGTTTTGAATTGCTATTGCTCCACTAGATTCTTCTTGACAAATTACACAGGAATGCACACACACACACACACACACACACACACAAAAACATATTCGCACACAAATACACACAGACAGACATTAGCTGTATACTATGAGCTAACATTTATGAGACAAGGGTTACAATATGTAATGCAGCAAGTGCCAGGGTTTTGGATATGTTTCATTGCTAAGCTTGGTAAGATTTGTTTCATTTTCTTTTGATCTTTCACTTATGCTTACTCTGAGAGAAACATGCATTAAAATGTATTTTCTTGGACAAAAGTGGACTTGATTGTAACATAGCTTTGAGGAAAGGGAGCCCTGTCCTGTCATCTCACTGTTGTATGTTCAAATGCACTTAAAAATGCATGTCCATCTCTCCTCTGACCCTGGCATAGCACCCCTTACCCCATCACTTCCAAACCATGTGTGTCCCTATATTTTGTTTTCAGTGTCCTGCTAATTCCATATTTTCATCAAGCTCAAATTAAAAGGAATAGGGCAATGTTTGTACTGATGTTAACCATGTATTGATATTCCCGTGAGAAGCCCCACAGCTATCTCTCTTGTGCAGAAGGACCTTTATTCCTGTCATTCTGTCTTGTGAACATCTGGATTTGGTCTGTATGGTACATTGGATGGACCCAGAAAATTCTCGTTCTGTTGGCCATCAGTGGATATTATATATGATCTTTGATGCTTTATAGCACAGGTTTATCACTGCTTGTCCTCTTTGCTGACAAAGCTGGTCATAAATTCAGAAACAGTAATGAAAGGGGAGAAAGAGAGTTGAGCTTTTAGTGTAAAATACAGATATATATATATATATATATAGTGGGATAAAGGGTGCAAGAACTTTCTAAATCCTAGAGTCCCATTTTCAACCATGACCATGAACAAAAATGCAGGCATGGAGTGAAACAAAAGATGAACAAAAGTAGGAAAAAAGAGAAAACTTGCACTTTCAGTAAATGGGTGGGTCGTGTCTCAATGTCTTATTCTCTAAGTTCAAATTGAAGGGATCCATCTTCCAAAGCGGTAATCTGCTATTGTTTGTAATGAAGGCCAGGGAAAGAAATGTAATTTCCGCCGAGCCTTTGGTGCACTGCACCAGTGAACTGCACAAACGTGACGAATCAGCCATGGTGTGATTAAAAGCAGAGAAAGCCCATCAATCAATCAGCTGACATCATCCTGAAGGAAAAATATAAAGAAAAACTGGAAAAGTACATCATGATTACAGTAAGCTAGGAAGGCCAAAGCCAATGGTTACTGTCAAGGGGTTAGTAAGCACATAGTTGAGCACATACCAGAAAACACACACACACATACACGCACACACACACACACACACACACAAATACATATGCACAGACACCCACACAATGTTCATGCGCAAGTGCTCATGAACATGCTACCACAGGTATATTTGTCAAATTACACCAAATTTTTTAATTTTCCCAGATTATCAGAAATGCAATCTATTTCACCTCAAAATCCACGATTTAGATTGAAAACCTAGAAAAAAAAATCTTCCTTCTTTAGCTTTTCAAAAAAGATGGCATGTAAGCGTATTCCACACTCTCTCACTGTTGCAGTTGTTGGGATGATATTTTAGGCCCTAGTACTGAGTGGTGCGATGGCCCTATTGTACTGCATGGAATTATGATTCCCCCCCCAATGGCCCAATAGCATACCCTACAAAGTTTCAATGAAGTAGCCCGCACAGTATGTTTTGCCAAGATGTACAAAGGTTTGTCGGCATAGTTACCATCCCAAGACTTGAAAAAGTCTCTTGGTGCCCCAATCCAACCAGAAGTCAGCCATTTTTTAATTTATTGTGAAATTTTTGCATATTTTTGCCATTTACAGGGGTCATACTTCAACAAACTCATCCCAGGAGGTTAATCAGACCCCCCCTCAAACTTGATCTGGATATACAAAAGACCAGTGGCATGCACAGACATTTTGGGGGGCAGGTGCTCAGTGAAAAATAAGGGCAGTGCAGTGCTGCTGCTGCAACGCGCCTTGTTTGTGTTCGCTCTGCGCGTTCACGTTGACAAAAGGAAGAGAGGTGTGTGCGAGATTTATCGATGATCATGTTAACATGGGCCACATACAGTACACTGTTAAAAAAAAAAAAAAAAAAACGAACTTTCAAAAGGGCACTTGCTTGGTCCAGAGGGCAAAGGGCAGGTGCTACAGCACCATCTAGAGTCTATCTGTGCACGCCACTGCAAAAGACCTTAACAATGAAAAGTTATGAAAATTTTGAGATTTCTTTGAACACATGGCCTGGACAATGCATGAAATTCAAATGTTTTGCTGCGAGAAAGGAAATGGTTTGTAATTCTGCTCTACATGGTCAAATCTGCTTCAGCCTTCACGGTTGATATGAGTCCCAGCCTTAAGACATCTACATGCCAATTTTGAGTGGAAGTCATAGTGGCCCCATACAGGCAACAGGAAATGACATGTTTTGCACTTTGATGTACTCCTGTGATTATGCCATTTTGTGAAGACTGATTTTTTTATAAAATGGTGTTGCCATGGCGGCAGGGCAAATTTTTAAGTTTTGATGTGATAATAAGAAACGGTTCTAATTCCATTCCACATGGTCAGATCTTATCCTGATTTCACGATTGATGTGAGTCCCAGCCGAGGCCATCTACCAGCCACAGCCATAGCGCCACCTAGTGGCAATAAGAAATAACATGTTTTATACATATTTACCTCATCTACCTTTAATTTGGTCAGAAAAATCTTTAGACCTTGATGATGCTCATGAGGTTTTTGAGTTTTCATCAGATGTTATTGCCATGTTGACTTATTGGTTGCCATGAAACAGGATGCTGTTATTGAGGTGGTTGAGATGCTCCAAAACTCACTGAACTTGGCACATGCATTAGAAGGGGTGTATTTTGTTGTGTGATATGGATCTTCTGCTCAGAGTGTGGGAAGGGGGCTCGATATCACCCCCTTGAAATTTCAATGGAGGAGCCCTTGTGGTAACTTTCATCTTGATAAACAAAATTTGGTGGGTGCTTGTTACATCCCAAGAGTAAAACAAGTCTCTTTAGGTGCTTTTAATTATGCTTTTAATTTTTATCCTCCGCTCTTGCAGCTCTTCCCCGCATCTCTCTCAGATCTTCATTTGGAGGAGCGAAGCCACGACAAAGAGACGAAAGTGAGGTAAGTGATGAGACACGTAAGCCTAATGAAAAGCACCCTTGCTGCTATGACCTGAGCCCTAAAGGAGGGCAGACATTTTGAATTTATTGTGAAATTTCAATGCTTTTTTGGTCACTTGAACTAACTCCTCCTATGGGATTACTCGCGTCCACCTCAAATTTGGACTGGGTATATAAAAAGCTGGATGGATGAACAATTAAGTTAATGAGTTTATCTCAAACGGTGCGGCCCAGGCGATGCGTCAAATTTCCATGTTTTGGAGCAAAGTGGTTTTTAACTCGACGAAAAAAAAATATTCAAATCTGCCCCAAACATCACATTCAAGTTTCAAGTTTCAAGTTTCAAGTTTATTTATTTATTTATTTCACAAAGGCATACACATTATTTGTAGTGCATAACTGAATTAACGGGATAATGTATGAATCAGGCCTCCCAAAGAAGCAATCAAAAGCTTTTAGGAGGGAGCCTGAGAACATATATAAACATTAATAATAATAATAATAATAATAATAACAGGACAAATACAGACACATACACAACATATAGCACTTAACACCACATCTTTCCCAGAGCAGATAGATAATAGGTACCACATGATAGTTAGATATATGATCTTAGGAATTTGTCCTTTAGTATCTTCTTAAAGGTGGAGATGGGCTTCAACACTTTCATGTTCTCATCGAGTTCGTTCCAAATCCGCGGCCCTCTGCATGTAATACTCAAGCTGGTACATTTAAGTTTTCTTTTTTTGCCAAAGATAAGATGTTTCTTTCTTCGATAAGATAAGATGTTTCTTTGATAAGGGTCCCGGCTTGAAGTCACCTACTGGCCAAGTGTGAGTAATATGTCATAGTGCTACCCACTAGGAACAGGGAGCAAGCCAAGTGTGACAAACATCATTCAATGAAATCTGTGATGTGTTCCCCACACTTGACGTACACCAACATAATGGATGTTTAGTGTGAGTTTTCTTGCGCCACTGAGTGGACACTGGAAGTAATACACCATACGTCATGTCAGCTGACACGGTCCACACAGGAAATAACATGTTACTTGTTTGCTCAGTGTCTGTTGGTTACAAAAGTGCACAGCTGTGTCAATCGGCATCCCACCAGCACCCCTGACGTGTACAAACGTCCAATGGCCCACTCATCGCTGCTTGCAGCTTTAATTTATTTTTGTCTTGTTTGATTGCACCCCCCCTTCTCCCTCCACTGTGAGGCTGACAGCCCCGGTTTTAAAGGCTTTGACATTAGAGTTGTCTCTTGTTTGATGAGCTGGACCTGGTCTCCCTGTTTTTCCACTGCACACAGAGCGCTCCTGGTGAGATCTTTCATCCCGCTGATAAATCAGCATCTTTTTTTTTGAAACATCAAATAGCCTGTCTGGGCACTAGTCAGAGCCAATGCCATATTTTCTAAACAGCGGGCAGGGCCCCATCACCACCTTCTGAGATCAGGAATGTCTTCATTTGTTCTAGTCTGTCTGCAGAGTCATAGGGAATAGAACCCTTCTCAGAGCACCTTTACCAAAATTTTAGAAGTGGGCGAATGAATTAGTTGGTGTCAATTTTCATGTAAACTGAAATGTATATAAATGGTGTCTTCATAATGCTTATATGCAAAAGCTGGTGGGAAACTGTGATATGATCTACTCCTTAAATAATAACATCTGTGTGCATTCTTGTGTGTGTGTGTGTGTGTGTGTGTTTGTCTGCTGAGGTATGCATGTGTGCATTTGTGTGTGTGCAGATGTGTTCATCTGTGTGCCCGTGTGTGTGTGTGTGTGTGTGCCCATGCGCACTTGTGGCAGCTGGTAAAAAAAAAAAATCACAGAAAAGAAAAAAACCCAGGACATAACATCACAGCGCTCTAGTCTGTAATGTTTTCAGGAGCTATGCAGATTGATTCAGAGTGAACGCATCACAGACCAAAGACGAACAGATGAGTGTGACGTGCGGATGGGGGTCTCAAAACCATTTGAGCGTATTTACAGAGATATCCCCACTCCGTCCTGGCCTCGGGTGATGGGGCCGTCAACCAGCCTGACGAATGCCACACTATCGCACCGTCCGTCTGTCCCTCTGACTGTGCTTACGCCAGGTTGCCCTCTGTCATCCCAAAGCAGCTGGTGACACTGTCACAGACATCTCTGTCTCTCTTTCCTGAGGAGCTCAAATTAGAAAAGGGAGCTGTGCCCCATCTCACCTCTGAGGGCCCACTGGCCGCGGTGACAGGTGGTGCTCCACAGAAATGAGAACCGCAGGCCCTCTTCGACAGGCAGAGAGGGACCTTTCCAAAAATGAAAATACATATACATTAGGGCTCCCTTTCAGTGATCTACACAAAAAAGCTATAGAGGAGACCACTGAGGACTACAAGCAAACATATATGGTGCTGCAACAGCTGGATTCTGCTATTTCTACTTACTTATGTCTGAGTCACTATAATGCTGATGGTCAGCAAGTGCATGTCAACCATTCCCAAATTCTGAGACCAAAGATACTAATATGACACATTTTTCTGCATCTTTATCAAATATTTCCTGGTGGAATACAACATTTTACAGATGAGGATGCACAACAAAGGCTAGAGCAGTTTTTTTTTCTTTCATTCTTTTCATTCTCTTTAAAGCATGATGCAAAACCTTTCATATTTGTAATTATATTCAGACTGTTAGAAAGCAGAGATAGTTACAAACAGACAACCAAAATTTAGACGGTGCTGTAGAGGGGACCCATACACCACCTGCGCTGGGGGAATCATGTACTGCTCAGCAGAGGCGGTCTGTCGGCAGAAACAAAGGGCCAGCAATAACCTCAATAACCTTACCTTTCACAGCTTAATAACCTAAACTTCTCGCAGTTTACCTCTCCCGATTAGCAACAGTTGCTCAGACTAATTGGTAGAACCGACGAGAGTCTAATATATTTTTGAAAGCCTTGTTATACATTGCACCACTGAATTATAAGACGTTTTCTTCTGCACATAAAGGACTATGTAAAATATCAATATGTCTTTATAATTTCTGTGCTCATGTAGCTCTGAAAAACCACAGATTTGCGTAAATTAGTTTGCGAGGCTCATTGAGCAATAAGACACGAGAATTCGTTCTATAGTCTGAATGTAGTCACGGCTAAAGGGCGTTGTTAGGTACAATGCACAGCTGAGTGATGGCGAAAATAATTGCTGCAAAGTCAGCGAAAGTTTAAGATTTTTTGCATTTTTGTTTCCTTCCTAACAATGTTGTATCAATTATGTAAATGTTGGCGATAGGCATTCATTTTTTCATTATCATTTCTTGTTATGGAAAATGGATTGGTCTTGGTCGTTCAGTCGACAAATTGTTTGATTGTTAATCAGGCGAACTTGAATGAGAAGAGTGAGAGGACAGTCGAGTGGTAAAGGGTAAGGTTACTGAAGGCCCTCAGAACATGTGACCGCACGCCACTGCTGCCCAGTCATTAAAAATGTCTGCAGAGGCTCATAGAAGAGCAAGCTCATTCAGTGTTTGCATCGGAAAGTCCTCAACACTGTATGTACTACACCATTCAGAATCCATCGATTGGAAAATCTCTCATTTCTATGTGATGCATTTTTTATGTACATTTAAAAAAAATGAAAATAAGGAATACAATCAATTCTGCCAGCAAATGTACGGTGGGAATTAATTAGTGCAGTCCATATCTCGCAAATGACTCTTTCGATATTATTGAGTTGTCTTGTTTAATTGCCTAATTTGTTATCGCACCGAGCATCTCCCCCCAGGCCCTTTCCCTCTGTCATACCTGTGATGCATTGACGCTTTTAACAACCGCTTCTGTCACAGATGCGAACAGATTCTGTTTCACAGAATTGTATTCTACATCTCAATTTTCTTTATATTAACAGCGGTAAACAGTGAAGATGGAGCTAGAGAGGGAGAGGGAGAGACACATACATCTCATTATGACAGTCTTAGTTGGGGAAAAGGAGGGGGGAGTTGAGGAACTTCAGCAGATGTGGACGTATTATTCATAAATCCCTTTAGCTCCCAGCTGAGCGAAAGCACATTTAAATGTAATTTTTCTATGTAAACGTACACACATCAGCAGTCTAGAATGAACTGGGATTGTAACCCTTGGGATGCAGGTTTAGTACGTTTGCTGATTCTTGTACTCTTGAGCAAAGCAGAACAATGTTTTACTTTTTCAGTGAAATATACTGTTAAATTATGGACAGTGTGTTAATAAAGCGATGGCCCAATTATTTTTCAGTGCGCTCCTACCATAAAATGAACAAAGTAGTTTTATACTACATTAATAGTATATTACATGCACAACTGCTCATACGACATCTCCATCCAAAATCATCAGCATGGAGTTTATCCTAAGCCAATATCTGCCTCCATTTATGAGGGCTTCTGATTTGATGTTGGAACACTTTCCTGGGGATTTGCCACTATTTCAGTTTGAAAAGAATTTGTGAGGGTGCATTTTAGGCAGTTAGGCCAGACTCACAGTTGATTGTCCACATGAGCTCAATGGTGTTGGATCGGTTCAAATTCAGGGTTCTGAGCAGGCGGTCGAGCTGTTCTGTACTGATCATGATGAATCATGTTTGGAACAGGATAAGGTAGGAGTAAAGAAACCCAGGCCCATGACTGTTCCAGCTTTTTAATCAGACCTTAATTGATTAATTAAAGCAGCTGTGATTACACAGTTAACTCAGCTCACTTCATTTCTTCGGGCTAAAGTAGGTGGTGAGAAAAATCAGCTCACCCTGGCTCCTCCGGGAGCAAGGTTGGCTACCCTTTGCATTGAGTCGTCCCTGAACTGCCGGATGCAGAGAGTCATCGGCCATTCTATACTAAAACAGCGTTTTCTTTTAGTCAAACTAAGAGGCCATGCAGCATAACTTCATTAGAATGACCCCTGCCCAGACTGCTGTCATTGAGTCCAGTCCCAGTAAATTCTATTCTATTCTATGAATTGCTGCATACCCTTGACATCAGAATGAGTTAAGAATGGACCCCATGAAGAACGGCTGTTTAGAACACTAAAGGCAATGACATAAAAGACATTGCTGTTCCTGAAAGAACAGACTGAAATCTCACATTCAACAAGAGAAAATCTGGAGTATGTGTTGGAGACAGACAGATTCAGCGAGTGGCAAAGTCAGCTCCGGTTACCTCACGTCATCGTACACCTGAAGTGAATGCTCTCCTCTCCCGGGGTTAATGCTTCTCTCCAGATGGAAACCTGATTCTAGCAGACTGGTGTATTAACAGAAACACAACGAGCCTTTGAGCAAACCCACTGAACGTGCATTGCAGCCTCCCAGGGAATAAACCATCGTGCCAGAGGAAGGGCGCCTGCACATACCGGAATGGACCTTCCATCCTCTCCTGTTTTATGAACAACCAATCGAGTGGCCTTTGATATCACACAATTAAGCGCCTGATTCGTGAGGTGATTTAAATACGTGTAACCTGTCAGAATTAGATAATTTGAATCACTGAGGCTGTCTCTTTCAATATCTTGACAAATATTCTAGTGCCGGTATTACCACAGAACTAGCCGTCTAGCTTCCATAAACCTGCTTGTTCCTCTGATACAAATGCTTATATTTCCAACTGTTTTTTATTGCAACTGCAAATATGAAACTTAGCGCTCAGTAGACCAGAATGTTTAATTAAATTTAGTGATTAATTAAAATCTGAAGAAATGTAGTTCATATTGAAAGCAAGTCTCTTTGCTGGCCCTCCTTTTCACCTTTCAGGCAGAAGGTGGAGATGACGGGCCCCACGGTTGTAGTTATCATCATCTGACCATTATCTCAGAGGGCTTTAGAAACACACTGATGGCTGGACTTCAGAGCAAACAGCTGTAGGCAGTAGAAAGATTGAGGTGGAGTAAGGTGTGATGCCCTCAGGTTGTGTGGTAGAGTGACAGGACAAGTATCAGTTCTGTGGTCTCTCCTCAGTGTGTGACGGGCAGGAGGCAGAGGTGTGAGGTGTGTGAGTCTGTATGTGTGTGTACGTGACAGTGTGATGAGTCTGTGTGTATCTGTGTACATGTTATGATACGTTACAATACGATACAATACTATACGATACACTTTATTATCCCCGTGGGGAAATTTGTCTTGGACTCAAGTGCTACAAACATATCTCTGCCTTCAGAGTTACAGTAACAACAGCCAGAGCAACAGAGCTAGATCCACACATACTTATGCGAACACCGCAACAAAATACATATTTATCCACAGTTCATGGTCACACAAAAAATAAATGAATAAATAAAAAATGAATGAATAGAACAGAAGAGAGCACCATGGCACAGTTGTACATGCCAATGCATGTGCTTGTGTATCTGTGTTTGCTTGTGTGTGCAGGTGTGTGTGTCTGTGTGTGCACGCATGCGTGTGTGGGGGGTATTTTATGCCAGCGAACTATACTAAAACGCCTTAACCGCGTCGCCTACGCCTGCATAATGACTGATAAATACGCGTGCGTACTGGCACGCGTATTGCGAGTACACCAAATAATGAAGGGGTGACGGATGACAAGTGTAATGCCACGTGCGAACGCAGCGGACGCCTGTGTACACGCTCGTCTCAATTTACAAATAATTATTTACTTTATGATGACGAATTTTGAGTTTAACAGCTGCTTCACTTCACAATTCAAGCAGTCCATGTATTACCAAGAGAGATCGATGACACAGTTTAGGCTATTTCAGTCTACACGTGCACACGTTAAGGTGTCTGAAGCGTTGGCTTTAGTACAACAGTGACACACGCGCTAACGCCTATAACGTGTGCACGCCTATAACGGGATGTTGAGGTATATCAGGGACTGTACCATTGTTTAGTACAACAGTGACACACGCACTATACCGCCTATAACGTGTGCACGCCTATAACGGGATGTTGAGGTATATCAGCGACTGTACCATTGCTTAGGCGCATCATCGCATCATTTTCTCCCTCAGACTGGTTCACCATCTCAGAGTCAGACCAGAGGCTACTAACAGGTCCATGTAGGCCTACCTTTTGTCAGTTTGATATTTCGTTTTAACCAAAAAAAAAGTTACAAATATATATATATATATATATATATATCATGTCTGGAATATCTAGTCTCCACAATATTGTATGAATACAACGTTTTGTCATTTGCTGCAGATTATGTTGATCGGTAACATTTTCGTTTTTTCAACTGGACTCACGCGGACAACAACCTTTTTGTCTTTATTATTTTTCTGTGAATATTCTGTGATTCAGCCTATTGGTGAGAAGTCTAAGAGGTTACATTTGCCAAGTGATTCTTGAATTTATCTGTGTTTTTTTCCATGGGACGTAGCCTATAGCTACTCATTTTAATTAATGTATTAATTTATAATTCCCGTACATCTTATAACGCCACTATCTCACGTTTTGCGCATCATGACCGCTTATTTAACTATTGTGTCTGTCGTTGTGAAGAATAAAAAAAACAAAACAACAACGGGACGACCAGGGGAATCCATGGAGGTAATATAATAGATCTGGAGAGAGCGAGGAAGTCCCACCCCTATTACTTTCAATGGGAGCTGCTGGGCTAGCTGCTTCAGCCCAGGAAGTATGGAATTGACCGACGCCATCTATAAAAATGGCGTTCCATGGGTGCTTATTTCCAGCACCATTTCATAAGATGCCAATCTGATAACACAGCACAAATGGCCAAGAAAATGTGTCATCTGTGCGGATTGGCGAATGCGTTTGAGGGGAAATGACGAGCAATGCTGTTGATCCGGGATGCGCACACGCACTATACACTTATTGGCTGAACTGCTGCAGTCAGAGCAACAGCTGAACAACCAAACTCGTGCATGAGCTGTCATCAAGCTCTAATTAGCAGTTTTTATTTTACAGGCCCTCTTGAAAACATCGAACAGTTGCGTCAGACAAAGAGCAAAATAATGAAGGATTACCGAATACATTTTCTTTTCTTTTCGCTTTATTTGGCAAGAAAAAAATGCGGACTTTTCAATTGGTATCTATGCAGCTCGCATCTCTTTGGCTACAACACTGCATCCTTGGGAAACAAGGAAGCAGGAAGCTAACATGATAACTGGCTGAAGCAAAGGTACTTCCTTGTTCTCTCTGGTTCTATTATATATCTCTATGGGGGAATCCCGACTGACGTCATGCTCCCAAGGAAATCCCTCCGCCCCGCTGCCCCCATCCACTCACATACCTTTTTTTTAACATTTCATTCATAAAAAACAAGAGTTTGGGTTACAGGAAGTACTTGCCTTCATTTCCTTGGTCTTTCTTTTCACAGACAACACATAACAGACAGACTATCGACCCCATGTGTGTCTACTAGGTCTAGACCAACACAGTGTCACAACAGGTGGTGAGATAGTCACGAAATTACGACTCAATATTTAATGAGAGTTTATTCTTGTTTTTATTCATATAGGCCTATTGTATTTTTACAATTCCGGCGAGCAGACCAGAAGACCCACTGCCCAAATGTTGTCATTTTTTTTCATCTGAGGTTTTCTTTGAATTAGCCTATGTAGGCTATTTAATATTTCCCAACACAAAAACATGAAAGTGTCCTTGACAGATAAAAATACCAAAGCTTAATGTTAAGGCCATTCCATTAAATCATTTCTCTCTGGAAAATAAATGTTTTTGTCAGGTTTTGATAGCGGAAGAAAGGGGATGAGGTGTGTCCAACTACTAGCTATTTTTACAGAATAGGGGAGAGCCGCCAAAATTGTAACGTTTTTCACTTTTCACTCTATTACTAAGAGATCGTTTTACCCACATATGTAATATTTTCAGGCAAAGCACCAACACTTCTGCTATCATAAACCACTTAAAGTTTTTCAATTGATAAAACAGGTCTTGAGTAATATAACTGAAAGCGGACTCTGTCCGATGTTACAACTGAAGCGCGTTTGAGTCTTAATTGTAACCGAAAGGATTAGAATTGTAACACTGCTAAAAAGTAGCATTAAACTCATCGTTTTCAGGTCAAATCAATTATATTTCATTCAGGCAACTGTTTAACGTTTCTTTAACACCAATAATGTGATAAGAATGTCCTATCAAAATTATTGTATATAATTAAAACTTACCAGATGTACCAGTTGGAGCATTTGTGAGTTCCTTGATAGGAAAATGCATTGATTGTGCCTACAAAGTTAGCGACTTTGACTGATGGAGTTGTAAAAATGTTATGCAACCCTATTTTGATTTAGGATATAATTGAATGACAGCTGACTGAACACAGAATATTGGCAAATATGACACATGAGTTTTGTAAAAGTCCCATTCATACCTGCACTGGTACCCCTGCAGGGTCAATTATGTAGCAACAGCCCAAATCACTTATTTTTTTTTACAGTCTATGCTATAGAAGAACAGTCTAATTGTATTTTAAAGTTTTATTGCAAAAATCCAAAATAGGCTACAATAACATTTGCCTACAGACAGAACCAAATAGGTTAGCTTATTAAATTTCAAGGTAGGACTAAGCCTACATCTCAGTGCAAAGAACATTATAATATGTGCCGGTCTGCATCTAGTGCATTTTTTAAAATGTGCATTTTTGTGGGGACATTCTGTAAAACAAACAAAAAAGCCAACAGAGCAAAATTATTCGAGCTGTGCTTGCAAATGTCTGCCGTTGTCTCAAATGTAACATGTGTTACAACTGCGCCGCTCGGCGCACCGTTCATTTGACGTTGTTTACAGAACGGACCTAACAATCATAATGTGTTAAAACAATGCAAACTAGTAACGAACATATACATACAGACACCCAAGAGGATTTTAGCTCTGTAACATTAAAGAAAAAATCTGTAGTCAAAAAATACTGTGGGAGTGAATTTTTACTTACTTTGTGGAAAACCAACTTCTCTTGCGATATCTCTCTGCAGCATGTATGAAAAGACTTGCAACTTCCCGGGCACGTGTACTACGGTACTCGTCACACGCTGATGTGATGACATCACGACTGCATTGACCAATCAAGAGAAAACGTGCACGTTACAATTGTGACGCTTTACAATCAAGGCGGCTCTCCCCTACACTGGATCATCAGGACCTGACAGTTATTCATTTTCTATGTTCTGGAGCATATCTACACAGATCAGCTGTTACACATAGTCTCAGGTTCATACGGGATTGTTTATAAGAAAGCATAACTTATAGATGAAACCCAAGCCCCATCAGAGCTGTCAGGATATTTTTATTTTTAAGTAGCTGAAATTATTTTAATTATACCTTTCACCCTTGCTATCATTAAATATCAATTCGATATCATTCAAACCTTAAGAGAGAGAGAGAGAGAGAGAGAAAAAGGAATAATGACATAGGCTATATCAAAATGCTACCCATTAGAGCTCGCACAGAACATCCAAAAAAGATGGCCCGCAAATAAATAAATTGCAGTGTTTATTGGATGTTCTGTTTGTTGTTAAAATGTTTTTTTTTAAATTCTTTATTTCTTATCAATCTGTTCTAATCGTCCTCTTTTTTTTTTTTTTGGCTCTCGGACACGGAGTATTTTGCATTTAATGTCCGACAGGCATTGTACGAACTTCGTTGTATTTAAAAAAATGGCCCGAATAAATTGATTGCAGTGCACATTGGATGTTCTGACTGTTGGTGATATATTTTTATTCTTTATTTCGTTATAAATCTTCTCTCACATCAATACTATTACTTTCTGCTGGCTTCCGGACATGGGGTATTTTGCATTTCGCGTCCAACAGTCTTGATCGTGCATGCAATATTTAATTCACAATGTCAATCGTCATGGAATTGATTTGCTCACTGACTACAAGCACTATTTTATCTCTGGCGTGGAAATAAAGCGTGAATATGTTCGATCCATCTGACAAATTTTCAAAAGAGAGACTGAACAGACTGTTGTCTATCTTCAACGGAAGAAAACAGACGAATAAAAAGACCAAGAAAAGTCGATAGCTACAATTTGCATTTTCTAAAGGTCGAACATTAACATTGCTACGTTTATACATCTAATAATTGCTGGAATACTCGAAAAATTGGAACTTTTATGACTGTGGGACTTGGAGTATTTTAGGATCTCTGTCCGACAGTCGCTAAATTCGTCATAAATGCAAAAATTAAAAAAAAAAAAAAGTCCCGCGCTAATGTCAACTCACTATGTTGAGCAGAGCTTTAACAGAAACATTGGTTGAGATTCTCGGTGCTCATCTTGAAGAACTGAGCCGTCTTATCAAAACATTTACGTTTAATGTCTAAAAGATTCAGAAGATTTGAAGAAATAATAAACAATAATCGACTGTCGGACACGGAGTTATATTGAAACCATCCGACTGTCGGACACAAGTTATATTAAAACCTGTCCGACTTTCGGACACGTAGACACTGCGCAGAAATAAAGCAACATCTTTACTTTTTCCTAACACAGATCTAGATAGCCTACAATGAAATTACTACTTCGGCTGTGCAGATGTTTGATATAGGCTACCTCGTCCGTAAATGCACACAGCCTCTTCCTCAGTTTGGCGCCCGAGCAATGGTACAGTCCCTGATATACCTCAACATCTCGTTATAGACGTGCACACGTTATAGGCGTTAGCGCGTGTGTCACTGTTGTACTAAAGCCAACGCTTCAGACGCCTTAACGTGTGCACGTGTAGACTGAAATAGCCTAAACTGTGTCATCGATCTCTCTTGGTAATACATGGACTGCTTGAATTGTGAAGTGAAGCAGCTGTTGAACTCAAAATTCGTCATCATAAAGTAAATAATTATTTGTACATTGAGACGAGCGTGCACACAGGCGTCCGCTGCGTTCGCACGTGGCAGGGCACGAATGACCCCTCGCTAATATGATTTCCACAAACACTACGCAACGTGTGCCTGTACGCTCATGTAGAATTTTACTTAACAGTCACGCGTGGTCTTCGTCTGTCCATCGAAAGTGAATGGATTTTACACGCGCACGTTAGAGGTTTGATGTCATTGCATAGGCGCTGTACACGTGTTTTAGTATAGTTCACTGGCATAAAATGCCCCCCATATGTCTGTTTTTAAATCCCATCTTAAAACCCATTTCTCCTTGGCTTTTGACACCATGTGAGATGTTGAATGTATTATTATTTTTATTCTATTGTTATTTATGTTTTTGGTTATTGTTTTAATTGTACAGCTGTTTTATGTCTTTTAATTTATTCTTGTATTTTTTTCTTATTTTGTTTTTATTTATTCTTCTGTACAGCACTTTGGTCCGCTGTGGTTGTTTTAAAGTGCTTTACAAATAAAGTTGGATTGGATTGGATATGCGTATGCATTTGTGCATGTGTGTGTGTTTTTGTGTGTGTGTGTGTGTGTGTGTGAAAGAAAGATCAATAGTGTGAGCAAGCGAGCATATGAAAGCAAAGGTTCAGAGCAGCCTTAATTCAACAATGAACACAGACAAGAGTGTGGGCATGTGCATGTCTTTGAGTGTGCACATCTTTGAATGTACCTGTACATGTATGTGTGTTCTTATGAATGAATGATCGAGATGAGCCAAGACTATAACACATAAACAGAGCCTGATCAGTATCATGGTGCAAATACCATTGTCTTATACTGCACCTCCAGATAAGGCCTTGTCCTCCTGTCCCAGCCTCAGCAAGAGGCATCCGTGATTGGTAGGAATCTCTTTTCAACTCCCACTGACACTGATAAAGATTCTCCAGGACATCTGGACACTTCTAAGCTTGATGGACATTGTTGAGAGGAATTAACATAGGAGTAACCTATGTTACAGAAACAGGCAAATTTAAACCCACGCCACGCCTGTCTGGACGCGACCAGTTGCACCCCACTGCTCGGGACTCCCAGTCATTGCTGGCTAATGATGTGGCTTCTTCCAGCATTGCATTGTGATGATCCATCACACACAGTGTCATATAGATCCCAAATGAACTGCGGGAATGAAATATTCAACAGTGCCATTAAATTACCTAAAGGTTGCTGGTGATAGTCAGCCAATGAAGATGCCAATGTGTTAATTACCATCTATTATGAATGTCTGTCTGCTGCTAAATAAACATCCAGACAGACAACCTTTGTGCCTTCTAGTCAGCTCTTTGCTATTTTGTACTGACAACTTGTGTAATTTATTATTATATTTCAGAAAGGTCACAGAGTGAAAGTACAAGCCATGCAACTGCATTAGGATGTAAAACATTATCTTGAAAGCCATTAATAGCCAGGCTTGGTTGTTGTTGTTTAATTTTTTTAAACACTGGGATTTAAACATTTCTTACTGGGAGTTAATAAACTTCAGATTCTGTCTCCATTATTGTATTTCAAGCAAATCTATTATTCTTTATCAGTTGGAATTTTATCAGGGGAAAATACACCAAACAGTCAAGGTCGAGATCATTTGGAGAACCGAGATCATTTGGAGAACCATTTAATGCCTCTTGTTTAGAGGGGGTTTCTGTGGAGGGACTGCTTTAATCCTCTTGGTGGTGTGTAATTTTCATTAAATGTCAATTTGTTATTAATTCAAAGCAAACCTTAAGTAAAATTGTGTTCATTAATCAACCTGCCGTCGACCAGTCCGCTAATTAAAACATTGCGGGTCGAGCTCGTTATTCATTGGCAGACCTGATTGTTATTGTCGTCTCATCATCCTAATTCTCACTCCCATCATTTATTTTTTCTGTTGTCCTTGTGGTCTTGTTAATAATTAAAATTTCTTCCTCCACTGACACCCTTTGAATTTTGAATCATGGAAAAGATGTTGCAGTAATACAAAACAGATGCTATCAATGGGTAGAGAGGGATAATGCACATGGTACATTGAATAAATCATGTGTGTGCTCTTATTTCTGCACAACACAACCATTCCTTTTTATTATTTAGCAATACATTTACTCTTAATATTTGAAACTGTGATTAAATTATGCCACCAGAAGGAGAAATCTGGAGTTGAAGTTCCTGTCTAATCTCAGGTATGTGCTGCATGTCTTTTACATTTTAAGAAGCGCGGGAAACAGGATAAGACAAATCGACCATGGCATGGCTGATAAAGAAGCCGAGGCCCTAACTGCTGTCGATCAACAAAGCAGACAGCCTGAAATAGCACCCAGAATCCTCTCTGCTGATAATGAAGTTACTTCCACGTTGACCTTGACCTCTAATTAGTCTCTCGTGCTCATTTTGAGTTTTATATATTCTAATACATGTATTTATTCAATTTTTATCTAAAAACCTCCCAATATAATCTTAATTGGCAGAGGGAGGGAGGAAGCGGGCTGAATCTGATCTTTCATTTACTTTTGTAATTAATCAAGGTGAACTCATCAGGGATTGTTTCTGCTTGAACAGTGATGATATCTTGACAAGCAGCAATAATTAAACAGGGGCCAGACTGAGGTCTCCTACTCCCCAAACAACAGAGAAAAAACACACAACCTCATTGCATACATGCATAGTGCCATTCAAAAAAAAAAAAAAAAAAACACACACAAACACACAATCTGATCGCATACTAGCATAGTGCCATTAAAAAAACACACAGGCAATCTCATTGCATACATGCATGGTGCCATTAAAAACCACACGCACAAAACACACAATCTCATTGCATTCTAGCATAGTGCCATTAAAAGAACACACAGACAATCTCATTTCATTCATGCACAGTGCGATTCAAAAACAAGACGAGGTGCAACCTAGTATATGGCTGGGCCGCCAAGTGCTGTATGAGAATTTGGGCCCAAGAAAAGGGTGGTAAGTGAGGCAAAGCTCAGGCAATTATATGAAGTGCAAGTTTAGTAATGAACTGGAGCTGATAAATTATTTACAAAGAGGGTGGGGAGAGTGCAAGAGTGTGGGAGTGTGCAAGAATGAGAGTGAGAGTGAGAGTATGTGAGTGAGGGAGTGAATGTGTGAGGGAGTGGGAGGCGGGGGGGAGGGGGTCTTGAGTAAGGAAAACATATGAAAAGCATGCTATAAATTTGAATAGTTTACTGGCGGTTTAAAAACCGCTATAATTGACTATAATTAATAGTAGAATTACATAGTATCAATACCATGTCAAATTTTTGCTTCAGAAAACTGATTTTTCTTTACTACTAATTGGGATACCATTGGCTCACTGTAGCTGAAGTGGTTGCTGCAGAGGACAATGATTATTTCTGTTGCAAGAGATAATTTTAACTGCTGGATAGACACTATGGTCAAGTATATTGAGCAGTTTGCACATTAGGCTTGGCTGAGGAGTTTTATTCAGGTAACTCCTGAAAACAGGGATTGGAGTAAACTCGTCTATATTCTAAACCGCGAGCTCGGCTTGCTTGTGAATATTCAATAACTGATCCTGGTGTGTTATCTAGTGATAGAATATTGTAACTGCGTGCATAAATTTGCAGCTCCATGTCTGCTGGCGGACACATCTGCACAAAGATACCCTGCCAAGCACCGTTGTTCTTCTCGAACACGCCAAATCCAGATAATCCTTAAATGATGAGTTACATTCATATTTTAAATTGTAACGAAGTGGCCAGTGTGAAAGTAACGGTGTGAAAGTAGAATTTTTATTTTTTAAATGTAGAAGGCTACAGTAAAAGTAAAAGTCCCGGTAAAAAAAAAAAATAAAAAAAACTCAAGTAAAGTACACATCCTAAAAAAAAAAAACTACTTAAGTGATGTAACGAAGTACATGTACGCCTCTGTATGATAATGTATCCCAAGTCCCTTCATTGTACCCGATTTCTCTCAGATCGAAGATTAAGGAAATAATCCTGGTACCGCTCAAATTTCAAAAAAGGGAGATAGGGGAATGTAACACATAGTAGCTACCAATTAATCGTGAAAGAATCTTTACAATGGTCAGAACGTGTTTTTAATTTCCCTATTCAATCTCGCAACCGATACTGTCCTCCGAGCTTGTTAATTGTCGCATCGGTTGCGAGATTTGAAAAGGGATATTGAAAAACACATTCCAACCATTGTTATGATTCTCTCACGCTAGATAGGTACGATGTATTACATTCCTCTATCTCTATGGAAATCGCAATCGGTACCAGAGAAAACAAGCATGGAGGACTGAAACAATCCGAACCAATCTAGCGTGAAAGAAGATTAGCCTAATATTGGTCGGATTGTGGTCGTAATGCAACAAAATCGAATGGAACTTTTTAAACGACCTGGATGCTAGCTGGGGCAAGGGCAGCATATGCATCCGCTATATTAATATTTAATCTTTCTTTTACTGTCCATTAGAGGAAAATATGCATTCATTTTTGTAAAATGGCGACCAATACCACCAAGAAACATTCACTGGCGTCAGAAATTGCACATTGAGAATATTCTATATGTACATAAAAGTGTTTTAATTTAACAGTGCATTTGTCTGATTATTGCAGCCTGTTGCTAGACTGTATTCAAGTAGGCTACTGGTCGTATTACAACAACGTAGTGAAGAAGTAGCTACTTCAATGACGGGATGTCGAATCCAGCTTGGCGCCATCTTTTACACTTAATATTTTCTTAAAATGTGTTGTTTTCATTGGTGTCGGTTACAGTCGCTGTTATATAGGCTACAATCAAAGTGGGCACCGCGACCGTTTCCGTTCAAGCGAACCAACTCATGAACACGCAAGGGTATAGGGTAATTTGGAAACCAGCTGGGGCATCATACCGGTATTCTTGGAAATACTGAAACATAATAGTGCCGGCGCCACTTTAGTGTAGTAAATAGTCCAGCTACAGTCACAGTGACAGTATATATCAATTTTTTCCAACATCGTATAAGCTAGTTCCCATGTTGGACTGAAGGATGTTTAACGTAGGACGGGATAATCACAAGCATAAATGTGTGTGGCGCGTTCAATTCCACGACCAGCGAGCCAGCCGATCGTTGAAGTTCTTCCCTGCTGGCCGACCAATCGCTGGACAGCCAGCCTGCCAATCGCCGGCCAACCAATCGTTAAGGTTTTTCCCCGCCGGCCGACCAATCGCTGAACTTCTTCCCCGCTGGCCAGCCAATCGTTGAACTTGATCACTCAAGCACTCACTCACTCACTCACTCAGCGACATTCGCGCTTATAGGGGCCGGGCCGCTGCTATGCCCAGCCCAGCCCAAAAAAAAAAAAAAAAACACCGCCTAAATCATTACATGCATAGTACCATTCAAAAGTTTGGAATCATCTAGAGATTTTTATGTTTTTCAAGAAATTAAGTCATTTGCAGTGAGGTAGATAACACTGATCAGAAATTGCAGCCAAACAGTTAATAATATCATAAATTAATCATAAGTACAGTCGCGTTTATAATGTTCGCAGATGAAAGGCATTTCATGTATGGGATCGCCGAGAAGCTGAGGATGTCATACAAATATGCGCACTTCTGTCTTGAGGAAAACACATAATGGGTTTAATCAGGACTGAGACACAAGTAGAAGGCATGCACAACTGCAAGTACATTAGAGTATTTCTGATCCCTTGCTCAACAGATACTTCACCGGTCCTCTGCCAGCCTTACTGAAGAGTACCGACCAAACGTTTGGATATCAGCAATGCAGATAGGTCTCCACAATGCTCATAGAATTTAGAAAAAAGCTGTGAATATTGGGCAGATCCGAATTAATTTTTTTTTTTTTTTTATGTGCACTTGAAATTCAGATTGTAGTGAGTGCCCTCAGTTTAGCTGTTCTCTGATATGTGCAGAAATCTGGACAAACGAGCCCCATGACCACAGAAACTGACAAAGTTACAAATGTCACACTGATGACATGGTGTTTCAAACTGAGCCTTGTGCTCACACTTTAAACATAGAGGCCCTGAACAAAGGATAGATTTGGAGTTTAATCTTTTTTTCTTTTGACCTATATAGGAGATGTGGATCCTCAGCCTCCATCCCATCACACGACCATCTTGTTTAATGGTTATAGGGTGGAAATCACTTCACACTGTGGGAGCTCACCGGTATGACAGGAGGGGCCTTTCAGCCA
Source organism: Gymnothorax javanicus (assembly GCA_029692085.1). Taxonomy (NCBI): domain Eukaryota; kingdom Metazoa; phylum Chordata; class Actinopteri; order Anguilliformes; family Muraenidae; genus Gymnothorax; species Gymnothorax javanicus. The sequence goes on along the minus strand of CM056194.1, from coordinate 29,586,406 downwards.
TGCTTTATCATCCCTGGGGGAAGGTGCAGTGTAAGTCCCATTCAGGGGTCCGTTTTCTAGTTGGAACCAGTGACTGTGAAATGGACGAACTATGTAAGTTGCTAACTTAGCAACTATGCTTTTGGGAAATGCACCCCAGAGCGGGGAATCCCAGAGGGCTGATTATTAAATGATTTTTTTTCTTAAAATCAATTCTGCCTGGTTAATTTTAGAGGGTAAGAACCATAAACAAACCTTTTGCTTTTATTCTCAATCATTTTGCACATTACAGTTTTTAAAGAATGTATCATTATTAGAATGTATGACAATATCACTTCCGTATCTTATTCGCTTGCAGTTGTAACCAAAAACTAATTCCTGAGCATGACAGAAAATAAATATTGTTTACCTATTTATCCATCTGTGATTTGGTTTTCAAGAGAAACAAGACCAGCTCTTCTCACAAAGATAATCCTCTGTAGCTAGTGTTAAACAGTGATGGTCTTGCATGGAGCAAAGCACCTCACAGGAGCTCTTTGGACTAACAGCAGGATGGAGGCTAATGATCGCACGGGGAGAGGGAAGACAGGCAGGGGAAGATAGCGCGGCGCAGCATGCACGCTTTTCCTAAAGCAAATATTTTCACACTGCATCCCAACTACGCCTGCAGCCACTCAGCGCTCACCCATCTCCATATTCAACACCCTCCCCAGCTGCCAAATCCCCTCCCAAAAAAGAAAAAAAAAAAAACACTCAGCATGCTGGCCAAATACACAGACCCAACCAGAAAGACTTGGCTATTGTTTCAGTTTCCACCTCATAAATAATCATCAACTGGTTAAGGCATTTAAATAATAATAATTTAAAACACACACACACACACACACACACACAAGCACAGTCACAAACACCCAAAATCATTTAGGCAGCTCAAACAGAGCGTATCATTCCTTGGGGGTCCGACACTGCTTTGACGCATCCCAATCGCTTGAGGAATATGTAGGTATTTAATCGTGTGTTGCTCCTATCCAAATTTGATTACATAATTTATTCATGCAGTCATGGATGTCTTTTCCATTCTTTGCTCTCTCCTTTTTTCTGTAAAGGAAGAAAACACAGACAAAACACCCCCCCTTCCATTTCCTCCTCACTCCTTTACTCATCTGGGGGGGAAAGGGCTCTGATGTATTTACCCAGCTTTTGCTGGAGTCCATGTGCAGGAAAACCAATCTGTTTGTTTGCGCCTGGAGGGCTCCCTGATCTGTGTGTCCTGAAAGTAAGACGCTGGGAGGGAGGAACAGCAGAACTAGCCTTAGGGTGTGAACCACAGCCTCTGTCAGACCCTGGTGCTGATGTGACCACAGCACGACCGCGCTCCTCAAAGCGCATCAGGAAGCTCGTTTTCTGCCCGTAAACTGCCCCTGGCTAAAATTGAGAGGTGGCTGTGTTCAAGTTTTGGGGGGAGGGTAAGGCAGGAAAACCTTTGATCTTTGATCTTGAGCCACAACCCCACACAAAAATATACAGTATGCATGTGTGTGTGAGCATGTGTATACTGTATATACAAACATATATATAAGTAAAATCCAAGCCTTGTTTTCTCAGTAGCCTGAAAGAGTATGGGTTTTCTGGCCTTATTTAAAATCACATGCACATTCAGTGCACTCTTGGTTATGTCAAACTGAAATACCCTCATCACCCAACAGTTTTATTAATAATTCAATGGATCACAAGAGTTAAAGGGTTTTCAACCATTTTTATTCTCTTTTTTCCTTCTTTTTTATGGATTTATGTTTGTAATGAGCCCAAAAGCAATGTTTACCACACAGAGAAGTGACCACTTGAGGTCCGGTCCAATAGTAGAGGGCTCAGCCATGACACTGGTTCTACAATTGGAGCCGTGTTGAGCAAATCGTGCTAAACAAGCGACCTGAAGGACTATAAAGGATGAAAATCGCAGTCTACCATAATTCCATCTCACAACCACAAGGACATGTTACACTGTGTTATACCGTTCATTGTACAGAGAGCAGTGCCGTTGCATCCTGATTCAGCGTTATTTAGTTTTCCCCACGGTCTGGCTGCGTGTGTCTTTTTTGTTTGTCTCTCTGATTGATTACAATCATTCAATTACTGTCTTTTGGCTTTGCGCCGCCCCTTGACCATTCTCCTGCCCTCTCCCGCACCTGATCCTCGTTGTTAATTGCTGTCTCTGTATGTTAAAAGCTGACATTCATGTCTTTAAAAGTTTGAATTAGTTTCTGAGTGAAAAACCATACAGTATGCATGCGCCAAAACACTGAGAGACATTCAGCGGTCCTTCAAACATTCACATAAAAAAAACATAAGTAGCACATACCAATTTTAAGTTGCATCAATGACCAAATCACTGATTGGGGAAAAACCCAATAGGAGGTCCTTATTCTTATTTAATAAAAAAAAAAAAATGCGTATGCTCATGAAATCACAGGCTTCTGCATTTCCTGCAGACTCATGTGTCAGTCCATCCATCTATGCATTATCTAAAAGGTGTACATCTGGCTGGGAAGACAGGAGATGCTGGACACAATCCCAGAATGCACTGCTCAAGAGGTGGGACTACATCTTGAATATCCATCACAGTTCCCAGAAACAAAACAAAACAAAACTAGAGGGCACTCGGTAGAGCCCATACCTCTGCCACGCCATATATCTGTTCTATTGGTTAAAAAATATGTTCTGGATCACTTCCAAAATTAAATCAACTCTTCCTTGGACTACCAACTATCCTCCTGTCAAATTTGTGCCAAACCGTGCAGAGTTATCCAGTCAGAAATATCATACAGATCTGTGTTAGACATATATTTTAATCCTTCCGGATCCAGAATTCAGAATATGTTCTGGATCACTTCCAAAATTGAATCAACTCATCCTTGGACTACCACTGTTTCATCCAACCAAATTTTGTTCCAAACATTTTGAGTTATCCTGTCACCAGACAGACAGACGGATGGACCGACAGACACACAGGGGTGAAAACATAACCTTCTTGGCAGGGGTATCAAAAAACATTATAATAATTGCTATAATACCAGGTGTTGCCACAGATGGTATCATGTGAACCTCCATACATCAATGTTCTCAGAGGACCATCCTTCTTTATGTTACAACTGACATGCAGCATCCCGAATCCGAAAAATTCAAGTTGTTTTCTTTTCTTTTTCTTCAATTTCCTATGCCCATATGATGCAGTGGACTGTAAGAGCTAAAATGTATGCACTAATTTGTATTTTTAAGCTTTTCCATCGGAAGAGGAGTAGGAAAATGATGAAGAGGGAAGTATAGAAGTGCTTGGGCTCGTATCGCTCCCTCTAGTAGTTTGTTCATTAATCTTCATGGACAGTTTAAAAGTCACATAACAAGAGGGTCATGCTGAAAAAAAAAAAGATGAAAATGACACTGACTAATAGCAATTGGTTTAATATTTATCTGGAAATGCGCAAACATTAACACCACTTTTCTTGTTTTACGCAGAGGCACGTGGTCTCTGCATTGCCCTTCATAAGAGCTACAGTGCCCCTTTTTAAGCAGTGTGTGAAACATTAATGTGAGAAAAATGTAAATAAATGCTTATGTAAGTTGAGTCAAATAAACTGCTAAATACAAACAATACTGATGCAACAAATACCATATACTGCATGTTCATTTTCAGATATATAAGCTCAAGAATGATTGGTGACCTTCATGTACAGTAGCAAAAATGATTGTATAAAATAAACAACACATGCAATTAATCATAGTTTGGGCAGGTTCCAGAACACAACAGTCACGAGTTGGGCAGAGGGGGAGCAAATTGCAGGATTGATATAAGCCACTAGGGCGCATATATAATCAGGAAGAGGAGAAATGGAAGAAGGCTTGCAGAACTTGCTGTAGCTAACAATTTGCTCACTAATAACTTAGCTCACTCAGAAAGACACCAGGGAGGAAAACTAGAATTTAGAGTAGGAGGTCAGAGTCACCCCCACTAGCAAGATGATCCAGCCCTGGCTCAGCCAATAAATCAATTAACAGGAACATTCCACGAGAATACTGGAACAGGGGAGGACCAATGAAGCAGAAACAGAGGCTGTGGCACGCAAATTTGAAAAATTGAAACTCCCGCCGAGAATAGGTTGGTAATTATCATATTGTATTCATTCCATATTGAGGTTCTGCCAGAATGTGATGTCCATCATTGATTTGCACACTGAATCATGCACTTTCTTCCCATAATGTGACAAGCGCATTGACCCTTTTTGCCCAAATAGTGATACATCCTATTAACCAATCGGAGGTTTGTGCGACGTTTTTCTGCGTGATGTTTTCTAGCATGGCTACACCAAGCTTCACCTTTACTGCATAACTGCTGTCAAGCTCTAGCTATTTAAGTCCACCTGATGAGCAGTCAAAAAATTTTTCACCACATAAGACCAATATTCTTAAGGGGTCCCAATAATTCTGACCAACATGTTTCTGAGGAAAAAATAATAGTCCTTAAAAAACAAGGCTGGGTCATTTGCATTTATTTTTTATTTCATACTGTCAGTTTTACTATTCTCTATGAAGGGAAGGAATAATTCTTGTGTTGACTGCTGGCATAAATGTTTGAAGGCCCTTATATTGTTTATGAATATCATATGTAGTGCTAGTAAAGAAGCAATATGGGACAAGAACAAATTTTAAAAAAAGGGATTTCAAGATTTTCTTGCTTGATGTTTCATCTCTGGTTAGACTTATTTCAGCATGTTATAAGAACCAGATTGCAGCTGTTTTGTGTTTGTACACCCTTGAGATAGTGCTCTGATCGCAGGTGTCATTTGTCAATCCTTTAGCTAAGTAACTGAATTTATTTAAATCCCCAATGATCCGCTTAATTCACACCTCTACCCACACACATGCACCATTTTATACTTCTTTAGTTGCATTGCATCGACATCCTCCCCTTACCTAATCCACCGCAGCCTTGCATTTTCAATATCGCTGTCAGGTGCCGATTATTTATGTGCGTTCAGAGAGAGATCCATACAGAGGCTCATTATCTGTGTGCAATTAAAGAGCGAGCTGAGGCAATAAAATGAAATCTAGCTTTATTTAAAAATAGGCCAGCTGCCAATTGGTATTGATTACACGTATCGCTCAGTAATATTCAAACGTCCCGAGACTCGTTAGCCATGAGGCCGGAGAGGTAAAATCAGGAAGCCGAGAGTGAGAAATGCCATTTCCTGCAGGTCTTCAGGGAAAGGAAAAACTCAATTTTCCCCAAGCGGAACCACAATAAGTTACGGTTGCTACTATGACACCAATCCGAGAACAGTGGTGATTGCTATGCATTTTGCACTTTTGAAAGGATCACATTTGACCATAAAAATAAGATGTTTATAATGTAATATCAGATGCCAATGGCAATTTCGCTTTATGTCTTCCACAAACAGTTTGAAAAGGAAATAAGTGGGTTCTTTTAAAAGTTAAACTTGAGGACACACGCTGATTGAATTCCAGCCAAAGAGGCCACTGCTGGAAAAAATGAAAAATAAAAATAACTGCAAGCCTCCTTTGTTCTCACAAAGCTTTTCTTCCACCATCCTATCTCATCTCAGAGTGACTGGAGCTGTGGAACAAAGGGAATTTGCCCAGCTTAGAGGGCATCCGTGTGCCCCTTGTTCTCTGCCACACAGATGAGGGTGCTGTCCAACTGTCAAGTCTGGCATTTATGCACTAGTGGAAAAAGGTTCAAAAGAATGAACTGCCTCGCTGAGTGGCAACATGCTGTAGATCAGAGGAAAATCTAAACCAGTTCAGAACCTACAATGGCTGGCAGCCCCGAGGAGTGGGACAGATTTGGCCAGAGCAACTGGGCAGTGAGGGGGATTCAAACAGCGTGCAACTCCCCATCTTATCTCTCCTCGGGTCACTGAAATACCTGTAGCCTGGAAGGCCAGTCTAACCAAAAAAATAAAAAATTCAGAAGTAACACAAAACATTTCCAGGGTAACAGGGGAAATTCTTGTAAAATCATCATTTGAGTGCAGAATAATGATTATGATGAGATTATTCAAAAAAAGGCCTAAGAACATTACATTGTTATAAATATGCTCTGTCAATGTCAGAGGAAAATAATGGTTATCATTTAGCCATGAAATAACATAATGGAGCATTAGAGAGGTATTATACGATGATAATGTCCTGAATAAAAATACCTAAAATTGGAGACGTTTACAGTTGTAAGAATAAAATGAACATTATTATTATTATTATTATTAGTAGTAGTAGTAGTAGTACAAACATAGTAGTCGTAGTACTAAAAAATGTACGTCATTTACAGCTTTAAGTTTAATGTACTGGAGTCTATTTAAGCAATCGGACAGCAACAAGCTGTCAAAGATAACCTAAATTCTTTTCTTCCTTTATTATTATTATTATTATTATTAGTATTATTATTGTTGTTGTTGTTGTTGTTCTCCTCTCATGGACTGCTGCCTTGTTGTGGTGGAGGAGCTTGTATGATTCCATGACCCCACAAGTTATAACGGCAGTGGTTTGTCCCCCAGTAGGTCCAACCAAGCCCAGCAGGTCAACGGGTAGAAGCCTGACTAAAGGGCAGTCCACCCCTTCACCTCCTCCTCCCTTTCCAGCGCATCAGCTTTGATCACCCCACTGCCTTGTGGGTGGTTAGGGATAGCCAAAGGCTAAGGGAGCAAACGCTCGCAGAAAACCCAGAGTGAAGCCCTGCAGGCAGATGGAGCCACTAACTCGGCTAGCTCTTCGGCAGCTCCTGCAACTGAACAGACTCCAGACCTATTGCTCTGCTTTCCTCTGGACTATATCTGTAAGGTCAAGAGTGGGGCCCTGTGGCCTGGGCAACCCAGGGTCTCCATACATGTGCTAAGGCATTGCATCACATTAAGAGGACACTTCATCTGAGCTGCAAGGACCAGGAGTCAACACAGGAGACAGCAGTGACGGCTTTGAAGCCCCTGTAGATTGGCTACGAGAGGGACGCCACGGGCTGTCTCCACCGGTGGGAGGAGCTATCACGCTCCACTAATCAGCTACTGCTAGCCTCAAGTTGGGCAGCCCCCGACCAATAAGGTGCTGATCCACTTGGGCCTGCCTGTTCCTCTGAGTGTCACTTCAACTCTACTATTCAGCAACTCCCACCTCCAAACGTAGAAGACACCACCAGCAGACAGAAGCATTTCAGTGCTACAATCCACAAGGCTGCCCTTGATGCCTTTAGGAAAAGCAAAACGCAGACTGGTTCAAGGCCAACCTCAGTGGCATAGAGCCTGACATGCAAGCCAAGACACAAGCTCTCCTGAACAACAAGAAAACCCCTAGCAAAGACATACTCTCGGCTCTCAAGAAAGTCAAGCAGGAAAGCCAAGCGACCACCAGAAAATGTGCAAACCTCAACTAGTTACACCTCTGTGACGAGATTGAGAAGGCATTTGCTCTTGGAAATGCGAGGGTTATGTATGAGGGAATCAAACAGGCCACTGGACTAACAATAAGGAAGGCAACACCTCTCAAGACAAAGACAGGAGAGATCATTACAGAGAAGAAACAGCAAACAGAAATGGCTTGATCTACTATCTTCAGCTTTACTTCACCGAGAACTCTGTCTCAACAACAACCATCATGTCCATACCTGTTTTGCCTGCTACCCATCTGGACAAGGAGATTAGCCTAAACAAATTAAACAAGACATTAGATTCTTTGTCTTGTGACAAAGCTCTTGGGAGTGATGGCATCCCGTCAGAGGTCATCAGAAGAGAAAAGAACATACTGCTTCCACTTCTGCATAACCACTTACTACTCTACTGGCAAGAAGGCAAAGTCCCCCAAGACATGAGGGATGCCTGCATTATCACTCTTTTCAAAAACAAAGGTGATAGAGGTGATTGTAACAGTTATCGTGGCATATTTCTCCTAATCATTGTCAGCAAAGCTTTTGCCAGAGTAATATTAAATCGCCAGCGAGTGCTTGCCGACCAAGTCTACCCTGAATCCAAATGTGGATTAAGAGTGGGCTGATCTATTGTGGATATGATATTCTTTGTTAGGCAACTACAGGGGAAGTGCAGAGAACAGTGTCAGCCACTCTATATGGCCTTTGTGGATTTAACGAATGCCTTCAACCTTGTCAGCCGCAGTGGCCTCTTTACACTCCTTGAGAGAATTAGTTACCCCCCGAAACTACTCAGCATAATCACGTTGTTTCTTGCCAAAATGCATGCTACCATCTTCTTCAACGACGAGACCTCAGAGCCATTCGAGATGCGCAGTGGTCTGAAACAAGGTTGCAACCTGGCACTGACTCTCTTTGGGATATTCTTCTCCCTGCTACTGAAGTATGCCTTCAGAAACTCTAAGGTCGGTGTCTGCTTAACACTCCTGCCATGATGGCAAGTTGTTCAACCTTTCTTGGCTACACACTAAGACAAAGGTGATAGAAGTCCTAATCAGAGAAACGCTCTTCACTAATGACGCTGCCTTTGTCAGCAACAACCAAGGAAAGTCTTCAGCGTTTTATGGACTCTTTCTCAGCAGCATCATATGAGTTCTCCTTGACCATCAGTTTCAAGAAGACGGAGGTAACGATGTGTCCTCACCACCAACTATTACCATCAACAATTCCTTGCTCACTGCCATCGACACCTTCCGATACCTCAGCTCTACAATCTACAGCAATCAGAAATTAACACCTGCATCAAGAAAGCTTCTGCAGTCATGAGTTAGCTGGCCAACTCAGTTTGGAAGAACCAGAACCTGCACCTGTCGACCAAAATGAGGGTCGACTCTGCCTGCGTCCTCAGTACTATGCTATATGGAAGTGAGACCTGCCAAGAGAAACATCTAAAGACCTTCCATTTGAGATGCCTGCGTAACATCATTGGCATTACATGAGAAGATAAAATCACCAATAACAAAGTACAATCAAGGGCTAAACTGATCAATATTCCAACCATCCTGCTCGATGACCGTCTGAGATGGCTCGGCCGCATCCGCTGCATGAAGAGCTACTGAATCCCCAAAGACCTCATATACAGGCAGCAAGAACTCCAAACCTGTTGGCCGCCCCCATCTTCACTCCCGCAATGTCCATAAATGAAACTTCCAAACTGCCCTCATCGGTATAGACAGCTGAGAGTCACATGCCTATGAGAGATTCTGAAGGAGGCAGCTGGTGAAGGCAGGAGCACAAACTGTGGAGGGACATTGATCATGGATGCTGGAATAAAAGCATCAGAGAAGAAAGCCTCAATGCGAGGAACTGGCGCAACCTACTTATGCACCACCTGCAGAAAAGATTGCCACTCCAATATCGGACTTCACGGACTCTCCAGGAGGTGCTCCTCTACATAATTCGATCCAATCCAATGTCTGTCAAGATAGAAGGAGGCTGCAAAAAAAAAAAATGTTGTTGTTGCTGTTGTTTTATTTGTCATTTGACTTAATTATGACTTTAAATGAACACCTATGAAACTTCAGAAATGCACACTCTGAGTTAGCTAACCCATTTTCATTTAATAAAATTCCAGAAAGTTCTCAGAACCAAAAGCTGTGGTGGTAATAAACATGCTGTTTAATGCATTCCTGAACTAAAATAACGTGCTGCACTGATACGACAGCTACAAAAAATAAAATGAGGCTACTTTCCAAATTGGGAGAAAAATGATATATGTGGGAATAAAATAATATATTTTCTTGGGGAAAAAAAAAATGACAGAAGGCCATAAAGGTCAGGCTTTCCATCAAGTTAATGAGAAAGAAACTCAGGCCCTTTCAAATCAGCTTTTCCATGTTATTTCCTCTCATTCCTGATGCAGTATTGCCAATTAGACATATTCAGTCTGTGCGATGTTCACACCATCATAAAGTGCTCATTGTATCACTGTGCTGTAGATATCAGTTAATTCCACAGGTGAGGATCAAACCTTCAGCAAAGATGACCAGCCTATGTAATAGAGTTCATTAGGATGAAAGTACAGTAAGTGGAAATGACATCGTCACTAGAGAAGCAATATGATTGGTTCCCTTTGCTGATGGCCTTAGTCGCTAGCTCCGGAATCATATCCCTTGGAGTGAAGCTATTCAGCCTTTTAATGAACTAAGGTGCTCTGAAGCAGAATATTAGGCTTTCTTTGCACAACCTCATCAGGCTAAAAATGTGGAAAACTCACATTTCTCAGTGTTCAGAAGAACCACTATAAGGGAATATTGCCTTTATATCATAAAAAATTTTAAATTAAAGCTCTTCAAGTTCTTTCACTCTTTGAACGTAATATGATTGTAAATGAGACTTCCACAGAGTAAAACTAAACCCACGGTAACAGAAACTGCATGTGGTATCACCTAACATTTATTTAATCTTTTATGCAATGCCATTAATATAATTACGCTGCAAAGTGGAGGGTCCAGGGATACTAATTAAATGAACTGAATGGTGCTCATGTGACTTTAGGTCCTCCTGCAAATTTGAATGCATCGCAGGCCCTTATAGTGATGAGCACTGGGGATGGAGGGAGGGAGAGAGAGAGAGAGAGCTCAAAAATGCCTCAAAATCCCGTTAGATGTCATAGTTAAGGTCGCCAAGTCAAATAATGTCAATATTGCTAGTGAAAATCGCTGGATTTCTGAACCACTGCTCCGTCAGTGTACTTATTCATAGGTTTGTGTCCTTGTGTAGAATTTATCAATATGGCAACCCCAGGCTACTCATTAAAAGCGTATTTACTCCCATACATTTGTGCTGGACTGGATATTAGCATTTCTTTTATTAATGATTTATAATGCAGTTGTAAATGCTTAATTAACCATTTGTCAGTGCACTGCATTCTTGTGTCACTGAACTATTTACTTGACTGTCACTGACAATGAATCATGCTCCAAAGCTTTATTTTGTGGTCTAGCGACTGTGTAATGGGAAGTGGTGTTACACGACTCCACAAATCCACTCCACCCCCTCCTTCAGACAAAAAAAATGTCCCTATACTTAATTGATAAGGGAATCTAAAAGCAGATTAAACAAAAAATATAAATAAATAAATAAATAAACACAAATAAATAAATAAATAAATAAATACGTTTTAAATAAATAAAAGCTGCAAACTAATAAAATAAATTGAGCATCTTATCATTTCTAAATAAGCAGCTATTTGCATTGTGAACTCATCCATTCACTGCGTGAATCTTCAGTATGTGGCCACATAATGGAGTTTGTCATTGTGTTGAATTTCATCCAAATTCATGTCCAGCTGGGAGTTTTACAACCTGTTCAAATGAACCCCCCCCCTTTTCCCAGCTCTCTTATCTTTCTCCACTGCTACCTTCACACACTTACACATATGCACGCATGCACACTATCGCAGATGCACACACACGTCAGCACATACTGACACACATGAACACACCTGCTCACAAACACACAAGCCCAACTACTTTGGACAACTTTTTTTTCTTTCATGCAATGTGAAATTTGAAAATAATTCAATATGCAAGAGAATAATAATATGCACTAATGATGAAGGATGAAATAAAATGGTTTGATGAAGGTTTCTGCTTCCCATGTGCATCAGCACCTTCTGCTTCAATAATATATTCGGAATCAAAATCAAATGGAGTTCTTGCGCAAAAAAAGTTTCTAATATATTACCATGTTCCTAAGAATTTTCACTCCTTTTCACAAAACTAAAAATATACTGCCTACAACAACTCCATAATGCTTACACAATAAATGTTCAATTTTTCCAGTATGTCATGTTTTAAAGAGATAAAAAGGCAGCAAGTTGTTCTGGGCCCTGTGCATTATTGTCCACACATAAAATTATTGTCCACACATATATACTTAAACTCTCTTTGGCCTTCATCCCCCACTCCAGCCTTGGGGCCTGGGATTATGACTTTCACTGATCCCAGTGACATGCCTGCACAGAGAAACAAACCCTAAACATTGGGTGTTCACATATCCTCTGTGTACTTTTGTGCTGAACGAGAGTGTGGATTTACGTGCGGTGGACAAACAGCAAACTGGTGCCCGCAAGCAATCAGGCTGCTGCATATCTGCAATCGCACTCAAACACAAGCTGCCAAAAGAAATTGTGTAGTATACCACATTATGGAATAGGTGGCAATGAATCCCCCAGAAGTGTGAATAAATGCATTAGGATTGTGAGCTCTGCTTTTTAAAATACGTTGTAAGATTCCTTCTTGGAGGGGACAAGGTGACTAAGTGTTTTAATAGCTGCACGCAAATGGATGTCATAATCCATTATAAGCCAACTCAAAACGCTGTCCCTCCCACCCACGCACATCGCTAACCTCAGGGCCTTAAATAGACCGGGCACATCAATCATGGCGATAGGCACGGAAATTCACGGAGGCGTCAAAATTCCGAAGGAAGATTAAAATTAGCACTGTGGTAAAATTGTGAAGTGCCCATTTCAGAGACCAGAGAGATTTATTCTACTCATAAGCTGCATATAAGTCATAAAATAATGCATAAATATACATACATAATAACACTTTGTCAATAACATTTTTCATGTATGCACAGTGTACGATTTCAGGGCTGATCTGTTGGGATGTGTCAGGACTGACTGCAGTGTTATCAGCCTAATGAGATATTGATTGACTTCAGTCAGATACTATTATTGGTCCCTTCCTTAACTACATCAGGGGTTGGATTTGCAGGTTCCTATAGATGAACTTGATAATGACGATATTAAACCCAGCAAAGTATGACTGATTTTTTTCCCCAGAAATGTCCAGTTAATCCCATCCCCAGCCGGAGGCCATGGCGCCGACATATTGTTACGTTCAGACAATTAACAGATGGTATTATCCATGCTTAGTCACAGCGATGCATACGGAAATTTTTTGGCGATAAATGAACACAGTACTAAGTCACCATCCTCACAACTATGGCAGTGGTTACATTATATAAGTGCCCTGAACACTTATTTAATTTTCATGTGTTAAAGCTACACTACGCACTATTCCATTATTTTTTCCCCTGTAAAATAACTCCTTGCAATATGAGAGTCATCATCAATAGGTCCCTTTCCACCATATAATGTCAAGGCAGTCTGCTGTTGTTGCCTGGTTTTTGTTTATTAAATTTCTATGTAGGCCCAACAAAAGGCACATTCTGACCAAAATTACCAGGAACTTGTTGTTCATGGTAATTCTCTTCGAGGAACTAAAAGGTTCCTCTGGCTTCTGTTATTGAACTATATTCCTGGTGTAAATTAAGCAACTGATATACTTGATTACTCACTAATTGACGCATTTATTAACAAATTTATTACTGCATTTATTAATGATTTGGATGATGTTTCAATGTTTATTGTTGTAATTTTTGGATTGCTAAACGGGTCTTTATTCACACATTTATTCAAAACACGTATCCTCTTAGTCATTCTTGGCGTATAAACTCCTCTAACTGCAGCCTCAGCTGGAAATAGAGCATCCCGATATGAGATGAAAAAACCTTGAAGCACTTGTAGTCTTTACACCTACATACACATCTTGGCCAGATCCTGGAAAAAATGTCATTCAAGTGGCCACGTAACTTGGTACAAAGACAGAAAGTGTGGGTATTGGGATGAAGCTATTCTTTTGGTCCTTCATTGTCTATGTTAAAGGGAGGACATTTTTGATCACTTTTCAATTGTGTTGTTGACTAAATAACATATGTTTCAATTATGTTGTTTATGTTGTTGATTAAAACTTACACAGAAATAGCCTTGTGATTATTTACACATTCTGGCAAAACCTCAGGCAATTTATTCTTGTGTCATTACAATGTGGAACATGCTACAATTGTTAAAAATCACATGAAATATGCATCATAAAACCTTGGGGCAAGAGTCCATAAATGTTTTTACTGCATAATAAAACGGCACTGATTATAACATTTTAATTCTCAATTGACAGCGCTGGACATATTTATAAAAGAAAGTAATGCACAATTTACAGTCAAGTGTAAATTACTTTAAAAATGCAGCTGTGGATCCAGGTAAAGGTGAATTTAAGTATCACCAGACAAGTTTGCAAAGTGAAAAGAAGTAGCTTCATCTGTAGGGCAGCAATTTTTTAGTAATAAATGTAAATTACAGTAGTAATGGTAGATGTAAGTACAATATAAAAATTATACTCCATATGTAGCTTACAGCATTCACTGTAAAAAGCCCAATGAATGACATTTTGGGCTAACCAAAAATATATTGTTGAATCAATTTCTTGGTGTGGTTTTAATTGACTTAACCTTTCAATCTATGTTGGAACTATCATTCTTTGCAAATTGCTGAAAGAATTAACATATTCAAATACTGTGAACACCCACAGTTAGCTGTTGGCTCGATTCAAAGACATAAATCCAGTCAAAAAGATGCTGGCTGTCATGTGACATTTCATTTGAGTGACTCGTTCAATCAATGACAAATGATTCATTCAGTGAATGAAGTCAAAAATCATCCACAAGGCCAATGCAAATGTGCCATTCGAGGAGCACCATCTCCCAAGTCCTGACACGGTGGGTTAATTCACGTCAAGTTGCTAAAAAATAGGGCCTCTTTCTTTGTTGGTAGTTGTATCCTAACTCATCATGGTCGACATGTTACTAGCTAACAACGTTAGTTAAATAATGTTAGAGTTCTAGACATTCACCGTCTTAATACTTTCTTGGCTTTGATACGCTAGCTAGCTAGCTAACGTTAGCTAGCATGCATTAGCTAGCTGACAGACTGACCAGCTAACGTTAATGTTGGCCAGAGGCTAGCCCCGGCCGTTCCGTTTGTAGATTCGCTAAGCTAATGCTGGTTACCGCATACATGTACGTGTTATTAGGCCTCTAGCTAGCCCCGGCCGTTCCGTTTGTAGATCCGCTAAGCTAACGCTGGCTAACATTTGTCTAGCCACCTAGCGTTAACGTGCTAACGTTAGCTAGCGTAACCTTGTTCCACTAAAAGTAGTGTAACAAATCTTTTTTCTTTATTTAGTGGAATAGTGCTGAAGACCTCAGGATCACATAGAAGATTAATCTTCATTCTTTCTAAGTGAGTAACTGCATCACACATGCACACACACACACACTTGTACAGTGAGTAACTGTTAGGAGAGATGGCAAATGACTGCAGCCTCATTCCCAGCACAGACTCTGTATCACACGTGTATGAGAGCTTGAACTTGAAAGCAGATCATTATTATTTTCTAAAATGAGTTGAATGTCATTCCTAGATACGCAGAGAACACTTTGCATACATAGTAGTAATGTGTGGCTGTGAATGAGAGCTTGTGGGTCTTTAACGCACCTGAAGTTCTGAAAGCGCATACACAAACTAGATAGCAGCAGTTTAACAGTCTTACGTGTTTTTACCATAACTTTATTAAAAGTGCATTCTGTAAATGCTGTAACTGTGCATTAAAAAGATTCACTCCTGTTTTTGCTGAGCCATTCAAAGGCAGCCATCAGTAAGGGCAGTTATGCTGATGAACTGTTTTCTCTAACTTTGGCTGATAGTATTGGTACTGGTATCCTCCCTCCTTATGATATATAGATGTGAAACAATTTTAATGTTAGTAAATATTATCTCCCACATGTTGCCTATTGGTGCAAGTAATGATGCAGTGTTGAACATTGTGTGATGCAATTTCTTAATTGTTCTTTCTACACAGAACGCAGACATTGCCATGCATCGAAGGTCGGTTGCAATCCAAGGCCTGCAGTACTTTCTCAAAGAACCTACACCGATCGTGAAGACATGTCAGGTAAATCAACATGTCAGGCATCAGGGGAAACACTTTTGCTATAGATATCTTGAAAGATTTCAACAAGTATGTACTTCAATTTAGAGAGCTGATGTGGAGGCTGCGACTGAAGGAGTTAAGGTCGGCATCCTGGAGGTGGTGCCAGTTCCTGGGGGCCCTGATTCACCCGTGATGGCTGCAGTCGTGTTGGAGTGTGAGGTTGTCATTGACTACCTTCAAGACATCCCAACTGCTTTTGGTGAGCTTGTTGGCCTGCTTTACGCTCTCAATACTGAATATCCACCTGCTTGGAAGTATTCATTTGAAGTACTGCAAAAGATCTTCCTCTCTCTTGACTGTGAGAAATATTCAGCTGGAGTTAATGCACTGAGAGAGAAGCTGTCTCTGAAAATGGCATAGGATATACTAATCCATGGATAGGATAGGCATAGGATATACTGATCCATGGATAGGATAGGCATAGGATATACTGATCCATGGATAGGATAGGCATAGGATATACTGATCCTGACTCACTTATAGGTTAAGGCCAACTTATTCAGTCACACTTCCAGTAAGAATATTACGTACATTCTTACAGTTCTTACCTTAATATGATTTTACTTAAAGGTGCAATCAGTAGTTTTCCCCTTAAAAATAAAATATAGGGTGATTACACAGAATGACACTAAATGATCACTTTAGCCCCACTAGATATATGGTATATTCAAAACATAAAAAAAAAATAGATTGTCTATTTTTCTGCAGAGTTGTCCATCCGTTTGTGTTTTTGTTGCGGTTTGAGTGGCCACTATCAACAGTGAAACCACACTAAAAACACAGACGGGAACTCTGCAGAAAAATAGACAGTCTATTTTTTTTTTTTTAATGTTTTGAACAGACTATAGTGGGGCCTAAGTGATCATTTGGTCTGATTATCTGTGTAATCACACCATATTTTATTTTTAAGGGGCAAAGTACTGATAGCACCTTTAATGTTCTGTTCCAATATTCTGTTCCAGGGGATTTGCACTTTGTTTGCCTTTTGGTCTAGTCTGTGTCTGAGTGCGCGAACATGTGTGAACCTTAATGAAATGAGTGCCAATACTGTAATAAGTGCCAATAATCAAATAATTTTTCAATTTTAATGAAACAAATTTTATTGGCAGCAACAAACCTTTATACTTTGAAACACCTATGTGCTTTAAATTTTTTTTTTTTTGATGAATATATTGTTTTGTCCTATTGACAATACAGTTCTTGAGCCATTTTAGCACTTTGTTTTTATTTTTATTGTTGATGGTCCTAATGTTCAGTTTTAAATAATTGCAACATTGTTACTTAAGATGTTTTTTACTGCAAAGTTGCAATATTTGCATTTTTAATAAAGTTTTGGTAAAAAAAGCATTGCTGCTTTCATTCTGTTGATTCAGTATTTCTAGTTTTACATCCAATTAAGAATTTTATGTTGATTGCTTTAACCCTCTATTAACCACCCTAGCATATCTGCTACATAAAGTGAAAGGGTTAACAGCCTGGACACCCCGCTGGTTTTGTTTCTTATTGCCAAATAAACATTTGAGAATAACTTGAATGGTCCGTCACTTTAATTTTTCCATTCGCATTATTACCCAATGTAGCAGATCTGCTACATTTTGGAAAAAAGTGGGCCAAAGGGTCAAATTTTTTTTTTTTTTTTACTATTTTTTTTCCAAATATTGGCCCATAATCAACATATTTGCCTAGGGAAATGATTTTTACACAGTTGGAAAGGTACTTGGTTAACAGAGGGTTAATGGACAATTGTACAGAAACTAATTCCATAGCTATTTTTCATTGGGATGTCCAATAAAGAATTTCTAATTGACTGCATGATAGGATAATGGATAAACTTTAATTGAGTGAATTCTTTGATGGTTGGGATAATGGATAAACTTTAATTGAGTAAATTCTTTGATGGTTGGGATAATGGATAAACTTTAATTGAGTGAATTCTTTGATGGTTGGGATAATGGATAAACTTTCATTGAGTAAATTCTTTGATGGTTGGGATAATGGATAAACTTTAATTGAGTGAATTCTTTGATGGTTGGGATAATGGATAAACTTTAATCGAGCGAATTCTTCTGAGGGTTGGGCAAGCAAACAAATGAAATTGAGTCAACTAAGATTTTTTAATTGAGAGAATTACTTGAACAGACAAATTGAGTTAATTAACAATAGCTGGGGAATTAGTTACTGAAAGATTTTACGTTGGAGCAGCTTTTTATTTTATACAGTGTTTGATGCGGAAGTTCTGAGATGAACTGAATCATGCCTTAATTGCCCAGGAGTGTCACACCTTACAAGCAGGCAATGAACAAAAATGCCACTTAAATAACAAATATTAGTAACCAAAACACTGTTTTCACAAACTTGTGAGCCTTGTGAATCTTACTGTATTGGCACCAGCCTTCCACCTACATTTCTGGGTGATGTCAAAGATCATCTTAATCCCTGGGTACTGCAGGTGTAAGAAATGTAAGACCAGCTTCATTAATGTGGTTGATACTTGAGATTTTCCCTGGGTCAATCCTACCACAGTAGACGGAGAGGACATCCAGTCCTGGTCTTCCTCCTTGGGACTGGTCAAAGAAGATGAGAAGGTGTGGCAGTCTCCAATGATCCAGACACTAGCTGGACGGAAAATTTTGTAACAGTTATAAATATATCACATAGTAGGCTACAGAAAAAACAGCAAAAAGAAACAGCACTTATTATATGACCACGTTATTTGTATTCAAATTATTCCAGTGGCTTAGATGAAAAAATAGTCTGCAGTACTGTTTTACATCACGTAGCAATAAAAAAGTAACTATTATTCACTTCTGGGGCATTGTGTGGTGGTACATGCCATGATGTTTTCAAGCATGCAGCCACACGTTGTTTACCTGAAAGAGAGAAAGAATCATTCCTACAGAGGTTTTTGAAGCCAATTATCAACAATGAAATGAACAAGACCAGGAAAAAAAATGCCTTCATACACCTAACCAAAGAGCGTTACTATTAACGCTGACTCACATAACACTGTACTTCTTTCATTTAACTTGGCGAATACACCTTAGCTAATCAATAACGGCATTCAGAGGCGTAACCTCTTGGTTAGCTAACTCTATGAGCTAATTTCCACCTGCAGCCCATTGAAAGAACAGAACATTGAGATGCCAATAGTTAGCAAAACTGTAACGATAACTTAATTTTTCCATTATATCCATTAATTATAACTAACCTGCAGGAAACATCGTTATGACCTAGCTAGCTAATAATTAACTAATGTTAATTGGCAACATTGACAGACACTAAATTGCATTTCGCAGTCACAACACTCTGAGTTAGCTAGCTAGCTAGCTAACAAAACCTGAGATTTGCAGAATGAACTTTAAAAGTCAATGTTAGCTAGAATATGATCATATGAGGTAACACACCGTTCAACATTCACTTACACTCGGTTAGTCTCACAAGGTCATTCGTCTTATATGCAATGTTCGCCAGATGTTCACATGTAAGCAATTAGGTACTAAGATCACGTTAGTACTTAGCAAGCTATACAGTTTACCTAGATTTGTAAAATTCCTGAATCGATGTGCTGTGAGATTTAGTCAGGACCATAGACATTATTCCAAGGACCAGGACCAGTGAGGTGGGCGTGTATCGTCGGGTCCTCGTCAATCCAACCTTCGTTCCTGCCTAGATCTTTATCCACCCTCTCGTTCAATAAGAATCACATCTGGTTTCAAAATGACAAGATGGCGCTAATCAAAATGCCTAAATCGAGGCTTCATTAGTAGTATTCTGAAACCAACTGATGACGTCACAGTGGCTTTGTCAATATATATATATATTTTTTTTACAGTCTATGGACAAACTAGACTATACTACAGGCATACAATATGTTATCAGTTTATGTGATGCCTTTCATGTTTTCCTATAATCTGTATATTTGGTCTCACACGTATGGACCGTTAATGTAGCCTGATGTAACATAATGTAACAGTAATTCCCTGCCTTGTAAGTCCATTTGGGTGGGGCATGTATTTATGCAAGATAATACAATGATATCAGAATACAGACCCCACATCTGAGTAGATTTTTGTTTGACCTAATTTAGTCTATCTACAACGTAAATGTTAATATGTTTCAGTACTATTTAGTTGTGCATATTGCCCAGTATAATATTGTGATAGTCAATTTATCAACAATTAGATAAAAGTCATGTGAAAATCTCCAGGGCAGTCTCATCATGGTTGTGGCTACAGGGAGAAAAAATCTATCCATGGTAACAAAAAATACATAAATAAAAGAATTAGCAATATTTGTTTGAAGTCATAATTGGGCATGAGGTTTACTATAGGTTTAATCTTGGGATTAAGGCAAAGATTTGCTTGATAAACAAATTTTTAGGTTACGTTCTGCTGGCTCTTACAAACTGCATCGCAACGACCAAAATACCCTATGCGATTTGATGAGAGCATGCATCGAGCACACATCACTCAGTGTGAGGCAGGACATGAGGCATCGCCCCTCTGAGTTACGCGGTGAGAAAAGGAGTGTGGAGTGGCTTTGTTTATTTAGAAATGGTGATGGTGCTTTTGAGACCATCTAGTAGTCAGAAATTGCTCAGTGTATCCTCAAATACCTTTATGACTGAGCGATACAGTAGCTGTTTGCTTAGCCTCTTGAACCTGAACGCCCCCAGTGCCAAGGGCTGCATCACACCTAATAGCAAACATCATAGAAGAGCATGCCAGAAGTGGAGCAGCATTGTCATATTATATATGTGCTTGACGGAAATAACCTCAGCTAAAACCTGATGATAACGGTTTTTACCAAAACGAAATGCAATTCCACCACCAAGCAACTAAATGACATTGTAGCAAAAAACGCGCCAGGCTCTAGCAAATCTTTTTCTTCCTTCTACTGCACAAGCGATATATAATATGAAAGCAGATGCTCTAAGAATTCTATATAAGGTTAATCGCTCTATAACCAAAACTCACTGAACTACCAGCCAAAAAAGAGCAAAAATGAACTGCATTTCATGCGGCCATAACCATAAATTATTTTTTACTTTAGCTGTTTTGTGATGAAAGTTGTGTTCGAGGGAATAACAGTGCTGCTTATACTGTATTTACTCCAGTCTCTTTGTCGCTTTGAAATGATTGCAGATAGTCCCAAGGTATTTTCATTAACAGGAGGAGGTTTCTAATGGGGAATAGAAAAGTGTGTTTGCTATGCACACAATGTGTTCCTTTTCTTGCTGTTGGCGAATGGTGTAATTGCCATGGATTTTGGGACTGCCCCACTGCCTCTTGTCTTTGTTTGATAAAGATGTCATTCATCAAAATTGATTGACTCACGAGATCTCCTAGTTACCGTATGGTGTCCGACTAATGCTGAACGCCACATTAGTGAAATTAAATGCATTTTACAGTTTGGTACCTGAAAATTTCAAATGCCACAGATGGTAGCCCCAGTTGCACCCAAACATGCCAATACTAAAATCTCTTCAACTTTGCTCTCCTACTGTTTATTACCATCAGTCTTTGTGCAAATAATGTTCAGATGTTGAGCTATTGTTATCTAGAGGGTTTGGGCTGCAACTGCAATATTCTAACGGGATTAACTCTCTTAAAATGCAGAATTTTGTTATGAGGAAATAAAATTGATCATTCTTGCTGTGTTCCATCTTCTTTTTCTTGGACCGAGTAACATATATATATTGAGGTTTACACCTTTACAGAAATCCCACAGCCGTTACCTTTATTATGATACCAAGATTATTCAAATAAATCCTAGTTGCAGAGATATACGCTTTTCATTCTACAACAGAAATGTCATTTTCAAGCATTTTCTGAGGGCTTAAGACTGAGTTAGTTGCCATGATGAAAAAAAATTATGAAATTTGTCTTTTCTTGCATTAAAAAATGCCACTTGCACATGAACATGACATTTTTATATGGGATTCAAAATATGCGAAAAATTCAAAATGAAAATTTCTTGAGTCAACTGAACATAATGTAGATGTAATAGCTGTCCTACTCTACGTTTGTACTGCAAAAATGGAACGTGAAGCTTGAAATGACGTGGGTAGCCTCTTCTCATGCTCATTGTTTATAAGTGGGACAATACCATAGTTTGCCTGTGTATACTTAACATTTTGTATATTCACATGTAGGTTTTCAACTTGTGACTTTTTTATGAGGGCGCACAGTGTAAAATGGTGATTGTCCCTAAAGATAGCCCATTGGTGCTGCACTCTCAGGAGTGCTCCTGTCCTCCACAATGTACTGCACTGAACGATTCTAATAACAAAAACAGACAAGAACAACTGGTGAATTTACAGGAAAACATAAAATGGTGGGAAAAAGCCAAAATGAAAGGTAATAAGCAGGTGAAATCAGGATAAAGTCCAATTCCAAGCGTAAAAGCAGCCAGAGAGAAAAGGTGAACCCAAGGCGTGAGAGATGTTTTCAGCCTCTTCATTTTTATTAAGCATAATATTTCTGGCCTTTGCTAGACTGCTCTCTCTTTTTTAAAAATAGGTTTTATTTCTGTTCAGACAACCTGCTAAATATGATGAAAGCCGAGAGGCCAACTTAAATGGCTGCCCTTTTGATTTGTCCCATTCAGATCTCATCCTTTCACTCGTGGCTTAAAGCAAGGTTGGATTTCACAGCCCCGGAAACCTTTCCCTGACGAATGACCCAGTTCGATCAAGCGCTTGATTCCTCCCTCGAAAATGCAACAGAATATTCTGAAAATTGACAGCACTAAAAATATTCAAAATTTAAATATAACAAACCTATTAATCTGTATACTGTAATTGCTGCCTAAAGTGCTGCAACATAAAGGGAAGATAACAACTGATACGACACAGAAAGGCATCCAATTATGCATTAAGAGAATACTTGACAGGTAATACTAATTATTCATACTTTCCGATAGTATTGTAATTTTTTTTTGTCTTTATACTCATTTTTTAAAATCATATATTTAATATATTGTGGTGTATTACATCTATAGTGATGGATCTTTACATCCTCATTGCACTCTGTTAAAAACAAAAGACCAGCAATTTTTCTCTGTACAGTATTTGTTTTTCCATGAGTGCAAGCTCCTGAATGTATGTATGCCCTTCATGGAGAGATTTGATAATGCAAGTAGGTAATGGAGGCCGTGTCTATTTCTATACTGTTGTCCCAGGTATTCCTACTGAGTTACCGATGAACAGTGTTTACTCATCCGATGGGAGCTGGTGACCTATAACAAATATTGGGCTGTCCACAGCACTAGGGGACAACTTTTAACCAATCGGATGGCTGTATTCCTCACTGGAAAAAACTAATTGCTTGA
This sequence comes from Gymnothorax javanicus, assembly GCA_029692085.1. Lineage (NCBI taxonomy): Eukaryota > Metazoa > Chordata > Actinopteri > Anguilliformes > Muraenidae > Gymnothorax > Gymnothorax javanicus. The sequence goes on along the minus strand of CM056194.1, from coordinate 29,563,264 downwards.
GGGCACTCGGTTGGATTGAACAAGTGCAGTAATTACCTAGTAGTGGAGTTAATGCCAGAATATTTTCAGCTGGATGACCCTGGAAGATGTGGTCAGAGTCGGATAATGACAGGGCTGAGGCTGAAGCTTGTGTTGAGGTGACTGAGTCCAGGCTGTGAATGTGGCGAGAGCCTTAATGGCTGGACCCACTCAGGAGCTGCAGCTTTATTTCACAGCAGGCTAGAAGAGTGATGAGAAACTGACCTGCTACAGTGAGGAGGAACCAACTTCCAATAAAGCAGAGGACCTGAAGTATAAAAGAGCCTTTCCATTCGCACCCTGTCTCTCTCTTTCTCACCCCTCACCCTTTCCCTCTCACTTTATTCTAGCTAGCCAGCTCTCTGTCTTGTTCTCTTTCTCTATATTCCTGTCTCTCTCCCTCAGAATCGCTTAATAGTTGAGCGGAGATTCTGAAAGTTGTCTCACACATATTCCTTTTCTCATCAAAAGACTGTATTGTTGTGAGAGCAGTGCAGTGATGGTGATGAGATTTTATTTATTTATTTTTTTAATCTTTGATATATTTGAATCAGAAGATTATAGGAATAACTTATTCAATGAGATCCAACTGTTTTCATGTTGGATTATATGTTGACTATCAGCGTACGCCGTTAGGATGAAGGATTACAGTCACTGCTGAGGGTGGTGTTATTTTCGGCTTGGTGAGTCATGGCAGATGAGTGAGAAACATTGCCTGACCTTGTGAGGGACAAATAAGATGGTCTGTAAGTCAAGTGCTTTTTAGGACATGGGGCACTGGAGTGGCTCTTTGCCCCCCCACCAACACAACAGGTGCATGAAGAAGACAAGGAAGCTGGAAGCATCCGGGCATTCAGAAATGAGGGAGGAAGAGAAGATCCAGCTTGAGACAAAACAGACAGCAACAGAAGCCAATAAGGTGAATAAAGACCAAATGACTAATTTACGTTGCTCTGAGTCTGAGACAAATGAGGCAGAGGGTTTGAAAAAAATCCAGAGGTCCTCAAGAAAAAGAAGAGGCCATTAGTTATCTATGTGTGTGTCTATGCACATAACTGTGCAAGCCTGTGTGTGTGTATGTGTGTGTGCATGTGTGTGTGTGTGTGTGTGTGTGTAACAGCACATATATGTGTGTTTGTGAATGTGAGGGTGTGTGTGTATCTGTGTGTATGTTTGTGTACATGTGTTTGTGTGCACGTGTATGTGTGCATGGGAGTGTGTGTGCATAAAAACAGAACTGTGTTTGTGTGTTCCAGAGCTCCCAGGCGTGCGCGCGAGTGTGTGTGTGTGTGTCTGTGTGTGTGTGTGTGTGTGTGTAAGCACGTATGTGAGTAGTTTTGAGAGTATAAAGCACTTGGCAGGCTAAGGGATGGAAGGGTCAGTAAGGGTCTGATTGTTGTAACACTGCAAATGTCAAAGTCAGACAGCAGGAAGCTGAGAAGGAATGGGATGCATTGTTTCTTTTTTCCCTCACACAAAGGTCAGAGATCGTACCAGAGAAAATGACCAATGTCTCTGCCGTTGTCTGAGTTCCAGCTTATCTCTCTCCCTTTCTCTCTGTCTCTCTCACACTCTCGCTTTCTTTCTCCCCCTATTCCCTTCTCTCTCTCTCTCTCTCTCTCGCTCCACCATCTCTTTTCACTTCTGTAACTGCTTTGCTGAAGAGGGCAGGCATCGACAACAAAACTAACCTGCACGTCAGAGGAAGTCAAGAAGTTTTCCTTATTCCTGAGCCTGTACGGCACACAGGAAACTTGGATGAGTTTCTGTCCACTTCATCAGTTATTTATTTCCATCGGGTCTGGATGGACTCACCCAACAGTAACTATGACAGTAATCTGAATTGGTTGTTGGGCTACCATTAGAGTGCTGGATAGGGTGATTATCTTTGCTCTGCAGGGCCGTTGGAGAGCTAACCCTGTTTCTCTACAGCTTCCGTCTGGGACTCTGCTGTAGTTCTTAAGGCAGCAGAACTCAGTTACACCTCACCCAAAAATGTAGAGCTTTTCTTCCCTCAGGCGTTAGGTGTAATACTACATTTGGATTACATGATTTTTTTAAAATGAATTGTTCCTAAGAGAATTCCATTCTCCAAGAAGATCACAAATCTCACGGTTGGTCAATATCTCTGAACAAAGTCTGTTTAAGAGTGCTTATGGATGATTTATAAAGATGTTATTCCAAGGTAATGAAAGCATTATACATGAATAATGAAGGCTGTAGGAGTTCAAAGTTCACTCCCAAAAACCTTTGGTTGTACTAGTCAACAGAACACACACAGTGCATCTTCCCACTGCAGTAAGTCAATATGAATCAGTGAATCTGTTGATCAAAATCTTATTCAAATTATAAACTCATTGTATAAGTGATCTACTGATTGCAAAAAAAAAGAGAAAGAAATCATTCCAGTAACAGTACAATGACTTTGTAATTAGGATATTACTGGTCAATTAATGAAAGGTTTTCAACACCTCAGTATTCGAAGGTGAATAATTCAACCCTTATGCGAACCTTTGCCTGCAGGCGGGCCAGTAGGTATAATTGCATTTTTTATTCAGTCCAATATTGTGCCACTTTCGAGAACTACTTGTTGCGGTCCAGAGCAGGAATCAAGGGCAGAGTCAGACATGCAATCCAACTGGTGGTTTATTGACAGTAATCCCGTACAAGATGGAAACGAAACCCTGGACAATGAGGGACAGTTCAACAGCTTTTATTGGCTAAGCTGGGCTGCAGTCGTCGGCCTGTTGTTTCCGGGATGCTGCCAGATGTAACACAGGCTTCGCCAGCGCTGAACTGCTTTGTAGGATAAGGAGGTTGCTTGAGAGGAATATGTTCTCTGTCCTGGACCTGGATCAGGGTTGGAAGCTTGTTTCTAGCAAACGAAACAATGAGAACAAACTTGAATCGGTTCACAAGAACACAAGATTCCTGGACCCTACTGGACCCTGATTAGGAGTGTGAGCTTATTCTTGAAAACATGAGTTGATGAACAGGCTTGAGCAGAGCAAACTTGAACTTGGTCCCAATCAAGGACTCTGATTAGGATTGAAAGTGTGTTCAAATAGTAGAATGACAAGACTTCTTAGAGAAAAGGATGTCACTAAAGCATTAGTTATGCAGTTGCGGTTCGTCGGTCGTAACAAAGGGAAGCCAAAACCTCGCCCTTCAAAGCTTAATGACTTAAACCTTTCACAGTTTACTTTTCTTGATCAGCAGTTCCTCATTCGAATTGGTAGAAGGACAGTTTATTTTCGATAGCAAATGACGATGCAAATTATCAATATGTCTTTATAAATTAATTTGTGAGGCTTTTTTCGCAAGAAGCCACGAGAATCCATTTTCTACAATCTTAATATAGAAGTAAAGAATGTGATGTTGCACAGCTTATTGCTTAATGAGCCTCACTAATCAATTTGCGAATCTATGCCGTTTCATGAGCTACTTGAGTGCGGAATTTTTAAAGACGTATAGGCCTTTGGTAATTTACGTCGTAATTTATGTGTGAAAGAAAACCCCTCATAATTTCGTGGTGCAATGTACAACACTGCTATCAAAAATACATTTGACTGTCCTTCTACCAATTCATATGAGCAACTGCTGATCAAGAAAAGTATGTTGCGAAAGGTTTAAGTCATTAAGCTGTGAAGGGCGAGGTTTTGGCTTCCCTTTGTTACGGCCGACGAACTGCCACTGATTATATGAAGACAAAGAAGTTTTAGTATTAAACATATGACCGGGGATTTCAGTGTGAATATGACTTTACGATCCACCAACTTGCGCATGAACTAGAGGGCTTAAATACTTGTCACATGGTCATTAGGAGACAACCATATAACAAGATCCAGCTGATTGGGGAAAGACGCACAATATGCAAACTAATCACAACACACATACACCTAATAGACACACAAGCTACTGAACTGCGAGAGACACACAATGGTTTCACAGGAGAGTTGTGACTGGCAAAGGAGGGATTTGGTCAATGATGCAAAGGAGTTTTGGAAGTGACTTTAGTACACCTATACTGTATGATAACGTACTAGTGCTGGGAATTCGAAGGGTACATTTGAGCAAAAATTCAGCAACAGATGAGGTAAAAGACCAAAAAGAAGAAAGTTATACAATTATTGTACAAATGTTTGTGAATCTGATTGTGACCATAATGAGGAACCCAGTGAGATTTGGAATCTCCAAATTTGTTGGTCGTAACATGCACGAACATTACCAAGAAAAAAAATCTGTAAAACATTCATTTTTGGTGAGAATATCATATAATTCAAATCTGCTGTTCTTTAGGCATCTGACTGAGACTTTACTATTTTTCTTGGCTGATGTGGTTCGGACACAGTGCTACAGGGCCAGAAGAAAAAATATAATCTTTTTCTGCCAGACAAAAACTGACATTTCCAGTGTTGTCACTCAATTCAGGCAATATTCTCAGTAATTCTTAATATTTGAGAGCAATCTACTGAGTGTCACCTTTTAGAAGAGACTATGATTATACTTGAAGTCAAAGTGTTTCAAGAACAGTAAGCACTTTAGGTGGAAATTTGCTCAAAAAAAAGGGCATAACATGCAGAAGTTTATACACAGTGTTACAGTGAGGAGAACGACTATCTCCGAGAAGAAAAAAAAAAAGGGACCCCTACCAGACCAATTGTCTGGACAGTGCCATGAACTAAGCAACATGCCTGGGCAAGGATGTAAGGCAATGTCTCCTTTTCACTCTTGAGATGCAGCCGGCTTCAGGGAGAGAATAGCTATCTATGAATCTGGGAATGGCCTTAAAGGTTCTTCTGTACTGTGGCTTAAAATGTCATAAAGCCTGATGCTTGGAGGTAGAGGAGAAACATCACGTGACCTGCCTTCTGTCCTTTACTTCCACAATATTTCTTTCTTAACCTTTCCTGCTTTTGTGAGATGCCCCAGCTAATCAGTTCCTCTTTTCTTTCTTTCTTTCTTTCTTTTTTTTGTTCTTTCTTTCTTTTTAACCTTTTGATATATTATTGTTTCATCTCTGATACCACGTGAATGGTTTCCCACCAATTTTCAAGCAAATATTGTGTTACATGTCCATTTATCTTTTTGGGCTGGGCCGAGCAGCGGCCAGGCCCCTATAAACGCGAATGTCACTGAGTGAGTGAGTGAGTGAGTGAGTGGCTGACTAGCTGCCTGAGTGATCAAGTTCAACGATTGGCTGGCCGGCAGGGAAGAAGTTCAGCGATTGGTCGGCCGGCGGAGAAGAACTTCAACGATTGGTTGGCGAAGATTGGCTGGCTGGCTGTTCAGCGATTGGTCGGCCGGTGGGGAAGAACGTCAACGATTGGTTTGCTGACGATTGGCTGGCTGGCTGGCTGGGCGTTGACTTCACTCAAATTGACTGGTCTGTGTATTTGCATTATAAATACATGGGTCTCGGAATTTCGGCTTTAAGACATTGCAAAAGAAACTGAATACTTTGCTGTGGTTGGATCTTGGATTTGAGAGATTGCAGCAGAAACGGAAATTAAAAGGAGGAATTGAACGCCCCACACTCATTTATGCGTGTGATTATCCTGTCTTTTCTTGTTTTGTCTTTCAGATCGGTTGGTAACGTTACTTAGGCAAATCTGACAGGCACCGGCTAATAAGCCCAGGGGTGCCCTTTAATGCCAAATTCCCAAAACCGGTACTACATAAACCCTTTATATAAGTAGACCGTAATTTAAAATCCAACTTAAAACCCATCACTACCTGTAAACATCAGCTAGCTAGTCTGGAATGATAAGGAATCGCCCCCTAAGTACCGGTCGTAACATGGCTAGAAAGAATGTAAAAAGATTAGAGTCACGGAGACCACGCAAGTTAAAGGGATAACAAGAATTTATTTACCAGGTAGGCAAGAGCTTAAATCAACAGACCAAACATCAGTTACCACGAATTTAGACAAATATAAAAGTCATACCTGGCGAAAGCTACATACACAGAGTAGTGTGAGGGCGAGATCAGAGAGACGATCTGCCATAACTATCCACCTTATTCCTGAGGGCGCTACTGTAGATATGATGAGGGGTGCAACTTCCAGCGGAAGTAGTTTTTAGTTAAGAACAGTGGGTTTCTTTCAGTTAACTTAGCGATTACAGCTCGTTTTTTTTAACAAATTAACTTGCTTTTCTTAAAATGTCCCTTCAGAGCTCCGGCACCTATTGTGCTGTTCGAGGCTGAACTAACAACCAGAGGAAGCTAAATTTATGGTTTGATCAACAGTGTTTTGAACACCCATTTTACCATGCTGGAACCAACTGCGAGATTCCATAGAGATAGAGGAATGTAACACATCGTAACAATCTAGCATGAAAGAATCATAACAATAGTCGGAATGTGTTTTTAATTTTCCTATTCAATCTCGCAACCGATACAACAGTTAACAAGAATGGAGGAAAGTATTTCGCAGCCGGTACTAGGATTATTTCCTTAATCTTCCTATTGAATCTCGCTAACAATACGAGAGAAAACAGGTACAATGAAGGGACTTGGGATACATTATCATATTAGCTATGTGACAAAGTGCAATACCCGGTCAGGCTGTAACTGTCGCTTATGAAAATTGTTCATGCGTTCTTTCCTGAATTTGTGTATTTTATTTCATTTTTTAAAATATTGATAATATCCAGTGGCGTCTCTAAAACTGATAATTCGTGAGGCCTGGACCATGCCTTTACGTCAATGATTATTCCTGGCTTGTAGCTACTCAGTTATTTTCCGTTATTAGCACGTTTTCCAAATATGGCAATAATCCTCTGGCAATCAAAGTTACGGTTTCTGTCTCCATGTGATCTATTGATGACTAAATAATGGGCTAAATTCAGATCAGAAAAATTATTTAGGCCACTCAGAAAACAGGCCAATGCTTTATAAAAGCCAAACTGCTCTGAAACGTCTGCGCTACCTTTTCCACACATCAAGTGATTTAACTTGCGCTTCATGATCGTTTTATTTTAATAAAAGGCCATTTGAAACGTCTGTGTGCAATTCTGAATAAAGCTGATTTAAATGCGCGAAATTATGTGTCCAGATTAATGATTGCTGCCGTACCAAAATGTACCGTACCATACCGGCGTATTCTCGGTGTGAATCTATTGCTCAGTCCCTCAAGGAAGTCGCATGTCGCGATTGCAACTATTAATGTAAATTCGACCAATCCACGCAAATTTTTCACGGACAAAAAAATAAATCGCCAAGACATTGCAACTTTCATTGCCACTTTTTGAAAAAGCTACCACAAAATCGGACAAAAAATCAATAAAACAATAAAAAAGCCGGGAAGGATGTCAATTATGAGAATGATTGAGTGCAAGTCAGGGTTAATAATTGTTTTAAAGGGAAGCTCTGGGCCCCACTAATCTTCAGTCCTAGAGACGCCCCGATTATATCATTTTTTTGACTGTCTACCATATTTGAGGTGAAATTGACCTAAATTGCTCACTTCGCAACACTTTTTTTATCCGCGGCGACTGAAATAAATGCCAAACAATTCGCTATGTGGGGGCACTATAAAATTCCAAAACTTTCTTCGTTCTCGGCCAATTCTCATGATCTTGGTGTCAACTACAAGGCCTTTTCGAGAGCTTTCAATAGGTCATTAATTCATTAAAATTCATTGCATTTCAATTTTTTCGTCACATAGTTAACCATGTTCAACCATCACCAATATCGTCTAACGCTTAATGTAAACACATGGCAACTCCTTCACTCGAACATATTCATAAAGCGGTGTTACTCGAAACTGTGGATTCTTTGTCCTTGTACCATGGTCAGGGTGAATACTCTTTTCTTTTTGGCTGGCAGGTATGGATTAAAACCGGAACCGCTACGGTAGTTTCACCGTTCGAATTTTATCCACTAGCCAACCTGTAACCTCAGCAACGTTAGAGCACTGGCATTTGGCTGGGCATAATAGAAACCTACCTGCTTATTTATCTCCAGTAAATTTGGCGGCGTCATATAAGTTGCGTCCTGCAGGGCGGTTAACAATAGGTACTCCAGCAATAATGACTGTGAATATTATAGCAGCAAAGTAATCAGGCTTTATTCATTAAATGATAGTAATTGTGTTCGGTTACAAAGGAAGCTAACATGTCCACTTCATGTATCTGCAGCTGCTGACAGTTCACTAGCTACATGCTATGCCAACAGACTGATTTCAGTTCGCTGGCTCTACAGAAAGGGTCATAAATTCATTGTAATTGCGGGTAGCAAGTTAGCTACAGTCTGCATAATCGCGCATAATGTTGTGTGATGCATAATCTCCGTTTCAGCGGGAATCCGTTACCAAATCATCAGCTGACAAACGGATGTAAGCGTGCGCAAAAAATTCTTTCTCCATGGACATGAGATGAACTGAGATAGCTGGTTCAATTTAGCTTGGCCTATAGTATTGGGTATGAGAAGGCACGGCGCCTGTTTAATGATTAACAGCTCATTTTTTTTACGTGCAAAACTTTCACAAAAATTTCTGAATGCTGTGAATTGATATTGCTGGCAAATGACCATGGTATAAGCAGGATAATCCACTCGTAGGTGTGCATTACACAGTTTAAAGGTACCACATCGTGCCTTAAAACCGTGAAATGCACACCTACGAGTTGACTGTCCCTTACATAACATGCCCAAAGACGAAACGTGAGGGAAAAAGGAAACCTTGAAGTTCGTTCTTACACCCTCACGATATAGGAACTGCCATGTGTTCACGAAAGTGACATCACGTCCCCAATTAACACAACTGTAACGATAACTTTATTGTTTCGTTAGGATTCATGAACATACATATTTTAACTGCTATCTACATCTGCTGCTGCTGTCTCTCTCAAATTGACATTCACAAATCAATAACTGCTACCCTTACTCTAGCTCTTTGTCTATTCAAATGTGTAACTTGCTTTTGATGTTTTCCTTACTCAAGACCCCCCCCACCTCCCACTCCCTCACACACTCTCACTCTTATTCACTCCCACTCTCACTCTCACACTCTCCCACTCTCCCCACCCACTTTGTAAATAATTTATTAGCTTCAGCTCATTACTAAACTTGCACTTTATATAATTGCGAGAGCTTTGCCTCATTTAGCACCCTTTTCTTAGGCACACATTCTCATACTGCACTTGGTGGCCCAGCCATATACTAGGTTGCACCTAGTCTTGTTTACTTTGTTTTGTGTCTGTCATGGTTTGTTAGGTGTGCGTGTTGTTTGGACCTTTCTTTGCGGCTCTCGTCCCGGGACGATATCGAATTCCTGGGCCATCGAATTCTTTACCCAGCTGGTTGATTGAGCTGGGGCGGCGCTTCCCCAGAACCTATATAAGCAGGATGTCCGGCACGCCTCCTTCGCTAGAGTGTTCATGTTTAGCTTCGCACTATAGCCGAAGATATCTGTAGTCAGGTTTTGTATGACTTTTTATCTTCTTATTGTTGGAGTTTCTTCTCCCTTTTTCTATCTCGCTTTGCTTCCGTGGTTCGGACTATTATACGTCCTTTGGAAGCGCGAGTACTTGCGTTTTGTCTATATTATTTTCTGTGTTTTTACTGTGTTCGTGCTACTCTCTTTCTCTCTGTCGTTGCGCTTGGCCTCCGTATACTACCGGCCATCACAGTGTCAGGTTTGACAGCATTCACTGTTTTACCAGTAGGGGGCCTGGTGTTTAAGTTGCTATAATAATAATAATAATAATAATAATAATAATAATCTGTTTACCAAGGATACTGAGTGAAATATACAACATGTGAGTATAAATAAAAGCTTAAAATAAAATAGCACATATTGGCTGTCTCAAACTATTTAAAGGAACAGAGTATATTTCAGCGGAAAGTAGAATTCTTGAAGTGTCTAAAACACATATTTTAATTTGATAATAATCCAGCGCAACGCATTTTTAAACCAGCAAGTCTTCAAATTGGCTTCAATGTCAGGGGGCAGACATTTTTACTTGGGGAATCTTCTGATTTTGAATTTGATTGTCGGAAACCTCACCTTTAAAAATGCTTAATAACCTAAACCTTTCGCAGTTTACATCTCCCGATTAGCCACAGTTGCTCAGACTAATTGGTAAAAACCGACGATAGTCTAATTTACTTTTGATAGCATTGTTATGTATTGCACCACAAAATTATGAGGTGTCTTCTTCTGCGCATAAATGACGACATAAAATATCAATATATCTTTATCATTTCAGCGCTTGTGTTGCTCGTTAAGCAGCCAAGATTTGCATGAATTAGTTTGCAAGGCTGCGAGAATCCGTTCTATAATCTGAATGTTGTCATGGCTAAAGGGCACTGTAAGGAAAGTTGCACAGCTGTGTGACAATCGTAAGGACGGCGAAAATAAATCCTGCAAAGTCAGCGAAAGTTTTGGATTTACAGTGCGATAGCAATTATATAAATGAAGGCAATAGGAATTCCCCTTTTCATTATCATTTCTAATAATGTATTGGTCTTGGTCACTCAGACAATAAATTCTTTGATTGTTAAGGGAACTTATAGTTAAGCAAACATTTTTCCAAGATATTCACTTTTTAAACTAAGAATTATTATCAAAATAATTCTATTAGAAATTGCCACTCAAAACACTGAGTTCCCGTAGCATCACATTAGTGGTTGCCAAGGCAACGGCAGTTTTAATGAATATATAGATACTTAGAGAAACACAGTTATTGAGATAACGAAACAATGTTTGGTTATAATCTCAGCTTTAATGTGAAGGCAGAGCTTTTTTTCCAGGTTTCTAAGGCTATGTTCAGACAGCAGGTCTTGATGCTCAATTTGGAGTTTTTGGAGAAATCCGATCTTTTTGTGTGCTCTTTCATATTACACTTTACATGCAACTCGTGTCGGTTTTGAGTATGAACTGAATGTGACCCTGAAGTGACCCGCATGCGCAAAAGAGGTTCTGAGGTAATATGTGACCACGCAGGCACGCTCTGTTTGTTTCGGAAGTAAATATGGAGGCATCTCGTCTCGGCGCATGTGTGGCACTGATAAAGTTTATCTACAACCGAAGTCAGTACCATTACAGACAAATAATGACGTAAAGGTCGGATAAATGCGACCTGGCCGTTCAGACAGCAGTCGCATTGCAAAATATCAGATACGTATCGGATTTAGGGCCACATATGAAAGTGGCCTGGGTTGGATTTAAAAAAATCGGATTTGTGCTGTTCAAACTGTCTTTTACAGATCGGATACAGGTCACATATGGGCAAAAAAATTGGATTTGGGCCACATTTGCCTGCTGTCTGAACGTAGCCTATGTTCTAGTATTGATTTTGACCCCCCTAAATCAATTTTTGCGGAAAACAGCTAATTAAATATGCATATTTTGATTTACTCATATTCAGAGGTACATATTGCAAAAAAGCTCTGTACAGACATAGATCATCGCAAAATGAAGATAACTGCCAAATATGAGGTTAATTGGATGTACAGTTACTGAGAAATCTGTATTTTCTTGTTGAAAATCTGTATGTTTAGAAAAACGTGATTTTAGTTCGGCAGTAATAATGTGATCAAAGTTTGACAGTAATGTTCTCAGGAGGAATACATTTAGTATTTTGTTTTTAGTGGTTTTTAGGATATTTTTACCTCCTTAAAAGGCACCAGCCTCTTAAGTAACTCCCTCTTCTTCAATCTGTGTTTCTTCCCTAGTTTTACGTGCTTGTCTAGCATCTTTTTGTTTCTTTTTTTTCAAGTTCTAGTGCGCATTTTTCACTCTGTTTCACACGTTTTCTGTCCATTTTGTGATAGCCTTTCATTGAGAGTGCCCCTGCCTTTATGCCAAGTTTCATAAGAATGGAGGCAATTCCTTATTGGCCATCATTGAAAGTCACCACACTCATTGCTGTTCCAGCCTTGATGACAGTTTTTGTGACGAATGTTTCCTTCAGAACACGACTCCATATTACGGACTATTTGAAGGACCACTTCACATTCTTACCTCAAACCTACGTTGTAAACCAAAATTGGCATTTTGCTTAGCTATAGGTCCCCTTAATAAGGCCAGCTTAAACAAAAACAGCTTACGGGCAGTCAAGCCATAAAGGGTGAGTTTACTGAAGGCCCTGTGAACAACTCCATGGCCCGGATGAAAGGAAAGAGAACAACTTAAACACGAAATAGAAAAAATGACGCCACAAGCGCAGCGGCACTGGCGTTTGATTGGATAATGTGTTTGAAATGTACACTCACACACTAGATAGGGCACTATGTAGTGAATGTTCTACATTGAAAACAACATAGAGAGTGAGTGAGCGAGTGGACAAGTGTGCTTTCCGAACGCAGCCTTAGATTCCCCGAGTAAAAATGTCTGCCCCTGATATTGACGCCGATTCGAAGACTCGCCGGTTTTAAAATGTGTTGCACTGGATCATTACCAAATTAAAATTTATAAAACTATGTGTTTTAGACACCGTAAGAATTCTGCTTTCCACTGAAATATACTTTGCCGAGGTGCGATCTCCTCCTTTAAAGCCACAGGCAAAATTCAAATATCTAATTGATCCAGTAAGTCAATTAACATGCACAAATGATGAAAAATGTCTAATTTCACAATTTTTATCGAAAAATAATGCCTTTGTATTTCGTCATTACACTACTTTCTACTGTCCAAAAATGCTGATCTTCCACTCATAAAATTGAAGGTTTCAGATTAGATTTAGCTTTGTGTCCATCCAGCGAACACTGAGCTAGTGTTAGGAAACTTCTCGTCTTGAATTTTCCTTTAGACTTTAAGTACAGCAAATACTTACACTGGATGTGTTATTAAGGACAAACCAACAAATAAACTGTTTTTATCAACATAATATCAATTGAAGTGTAACATCCTGTGTTTCCCAGTGAAAAAGAGAGTGAGGGAGATAGGGAGGCGGATCAGTGCAGTGCATAAAAGCAGACTCTCTTTCAAGATGCAAGGGCGCATTTAAATAACGTGACATTTTAAAAGGGTCTCCACCACAGCAGGCAGTAACTCAGCTGTCTGTGTGTGTGCATGTCTGCTTGTTTGTGCTTTGTTTCAGCCCTTGATTTAGAATAAATTTGGGGGGTTAGAACTTCGTGGGAGGTGAGTGTAGGTACGGGCGCATGCATCTTGTTGTCACGCAGTTTGACTTGAAAGCCCAAACATGGAGCACAGGGACAGACAGTCTTCACCTTGGTTTACCCTCTCCAGCATGGAGAGCTTTGTTATCAACTGCAAAGAAGGCTTGACTGTGCGCCCCAGCCGCCACAGGTGATTACGGCGGCCTCCAGATTCCTGTCTGTGATTGAAGGGCGGAGACGATGGCTCTCGTGGGTGGGTTTCATTAGGACTTGCCAGCCCCTGAACGTGCAGAACAAGCGAACAGGCAGCTCGCCCCGGCTTAGCCGAAATTGTTCTTCCGAGTGCTGATAAAGGAACTCGAACACGTTCTGTATCCCCCCCACCTCCACCCACCAACCTCTGGGGGGTATCAGTTGGAGCACCCGATACATACCCCCCACTCCAGCAGATGTCATGCCGCTGTTGTTCTCCTAGTCGTCAGTGCCATCGCGAGCGAGCAACATGTTTCGGAAGTCGCAATTGTGACCTGGAGGCGCCTCACCGAAATGCAGCGGAGGCTGGCGTTCCATCTCTACAGGTTGAATTAAAAGGCCATAAAAGGAGAAAGGCCCATCCTTCCCGCAGATGAAGCACGGCAGGCTATAAATAAAGATGAGAAAAAACACACTCGCTCACGTGCCCCCCCCCAACCCCGAACCAACCTCCCGCTGCGGGAACCAGCGCGCTTGCAAATTGAACGCACCATTAAAATGCGCAATTAAAACCGGGGGAGAAAGACGAAAGCAAGCTTAAATGCTTGCACTTACATAGCAATAAGTGTCTGCCTTGTGGTACAATGTGAAACAGGGGAGGGAGGAGAGATGAGAAAATTGTAGTCATTTCGAGAGCGGTGAAAGGGTGCACTTGTATGTGCACGTGTGTGCGCGCGCTCGTGTGCGTGACGCGTTCGCGTGTGCGTTGGTGGGGGGGGGTAGTAGAGGAGAGACGATCAGGCTGACATGATTAATACCAAGTCTCAGCGGATCGTGCCACGTGGCGCGCGGGAAGATGAGGGACAACAGCTGGCATCCGAGCAGACGGCGTATTTGGCGTTTGGCAGAGAATCGTAAAACGAGAGGGATGGAGAAATATATAATAAACTTATCGAATGTGGAATGAGGAAGACAAAAGATGGAGTGATATATTTGATGTGTCATGGCGTCGAGGGTGGAACGCTGAAATGAGCCAAGCTTTCCATTTTAAATAGATTGAGCTGAACTTGCTTTATGCAGAAGAGTCGTCATTCTTTTCGTAGATATATACTAGCCTTACCGCCACTCTTTATATCAAAGGTGTTAGCTACATACACACAGTGTGGTTATGGCAGTGGCAGTGTCATATGGGATGGACAGTGATGGCTTATGACTTTGAAAAAAGAACAAAATTGAAAGAAATAGACAAGAGGTTCAAATGGTTTCGCGCTCATTATTAAACATAATAAAAGGTAGCCTCCACAACCAAGCAGTACTTTAAAATTTAGCATCTTACATTGTCAACCTAGCGTCTTAACGAGAAAGAATTTACTAATTCTAGAGGCTTTTGGTTAAGGTCAGGTGTTAAAAACATAGGATAATTTAATAAGAGATTAAACCCACAGCTTTCTGGATTATCCACTCATCTCCAGTTTCAGTTCAAACTCCTCTCCAAGCTGAAGCTCCAGAGGAATCCTGGGATTGGCACACACCATTGTCACAGCTGAGGCTTTTCGTGAGCTGAACGTGTCATGCATGGGAATAAAGCACGTGCTCCACAAGCAAATTAGAAATATTACTTACCAAGTAAATTGCACGAGGGCTCATAATGCAGTGTAGCTGTGCAAAACCATCATGCAATAAAACTATATGATCCAAATAAATACATTTCCCAGAATTCATGAGATGAGGAAATGTATTTGATACCTCAACTCTCAATATTACAGGCCTCAGCCTGAAAAGCACAAACATGATATCAAATCAATAAGTAGCCGCTGTGAGAGCATGGAAATTTAAGGATGGCTATCAAACTAGGCATAGTCGGTCTCTAGCTAGGGTTGATGTTGGATGAATTGCTAATTTGCTAAATCTGCTAAGCTTTAAAAAGAAAATGTGAAAAAAAATGTATATATATATACATACATACCCTGTTCAGGGTGATATTTTCTGTGCTCTCTGCTGCCCCCAAGTCTAGCATGTCCGTGAAGAATATCATATAAAGAAACCAAAGTCTGCTCAGAAGACAGGGTAAAGGAATGTAAAGCGTTCAGTTTTGACAAGACCAGTCCTCTCATTTCAGCATAGCCCCTGGAAACTTTTCAAGGCCACAGATTTAATATCTACCGGCTCATTAAAATATCTGCTCCCTGACTGAATGCATGAGGCCTGGATTCTCCTCTGCAATATTGAGAAAATGAGAAACAACGTGTGTGTGTGTGTGTGTGTGTGTGTGTGTGTGTGTGTATGCGCGTGTGTGTGTGTTTGTATTCTTGTGTGTGTGTGTGTGTGTGTGTGTGTATGAGCATGCGCATCTGAGTGTGTGAGTATACACGCACACCTGAGCGTGTGTGTGTTTCTGTGAGAGAAGGAATGAGCGTATCAGCGAGAACAAAGAGTTGGTTTACTCATGTCATAATGAGATTTGTTGACCGGTGGGTCAAACTTTTGCACAAGCTAATCTCTAGTGTATTCCAGGTGTGCAGCGGTGAATCAGAGGGGCATGGAGGAGGGGGGTGGATCCAGAATCCAATATTATGGATGATCGTCATGGTTACTGTTTTCCTGTGTTTCCAAGTTAGCACTTCATCTTTTTTCTTGCTGCTGGATGCATCACACATTAGCTGGAACCAGTCTGCAGCTCAGAACTCAAGACGGGTGCGGCTAATCTCCAGTGCGCACAGTAGGGGGGCATCCCGTTTATGCAGGTCTTAAGGATATCAATTGTGGGATTTTAAATTAAGCCGTTAAGAATCCGAAAGCTTCAAAACAGCCCCCAAGCCAGCTCCTGCTGTCACCATGGTTTGTGGAGCACAGCATTATGGAACAGTGCACATCAGTCTCCGACACACATGTACACGAACAAACATGCACGTAATAGCTCCCACACACAAACACTTGCGCTCGCAAAAATTGTTGCATGTGTCCGCGTCTACACACGCAAATATGCACAAACACGCATACAATTGAATGCAAGCACACTAATGTGCACGCACACAGTATACACATGCATGCTCTCATGCACGGACACACATGCACACCCACGCGCAGACAATTCCTCAAACAAAAACTACTGACATCTTAATTTCCTGTATAACAAATATTAAGCATCATTCTTTTTCTGAAGAGACCATCAACCAAAAAAAAAATAGTCAATTCTTGAAATAAAGTGGAGTGAGTTTCTCAGGCAGAATGAGTCGGATATCCTTCTGTAAAGGCACTCAAAAGTCCAAAACATTTTATGACTTTATTTACATCCAATTTACCACCATGGATCTCGAAAAAGAATTAAAAAACCACTTCATGCAGATCTCATAAATATAACATCAGGGGATCAAAAATCTCATTAGCAATAGTCTGTACGTGTGTGATTGTCAAATTTTACTTAATTATGGGTGGCATTACGACAAGTCCTTCTGTCCTCGAGTTGTGACAGCAACTAAGCTAAGTGGATATTCACTGGAAAGTATTTTCTTTTAAAATGCAAAAATCTCTCCCAAAAAACACATCTCTGGTAGGAGAGATAATTGCAGTTTTCCCTTGACACAGTGTCAGCCTTAACAAGCCTACAATGAAAGATTGACTTTGAAAGCAATTTAGAGGAGGAAATTAGCAGTTTGAGATTTCGATTGCACCAATCACACCTCGAGCTCCGTCGCCAGGCGCAACAGCGGCCTCACATCTGGAAGACAAAATGAATCAGAATAGACTCTGATGGTGTTTGCGGAGCGATCAAAGGGAATAAAGCGACAGATGCTGATTATTTATATATTTACATGTGCTACATGAGGCAGGAACATTTTGCAGCTTGTTTGATTGCATTAGCCCTCGACTTTCATTTTCACATGACTGTTTCTTTCCATTGACTCAAACCGTTCTTTTTTTTTTTTTTACTTTGGCAAAGATTAAATGCCATAAAGCATTTTTTTCTTTCCTTTATAAACCTGGTGAATCCCGAAATCCAATTCAAAAGCAAAGTTATTGTCTGCCGTGAAAGTAATGAATAAATAAAGAAAAAAATTTGATGATGCAACTTCTGGATAAATGGAAAATCCATCCAGGCGAATAAAAAAAGTTTACACTGTTAAGTTTCCTTAAATATTGTTGTTTTAGTCACAGCTTCAAACATCAACCGTTATTGCAGTATTATGTCTGAAGATGAATCAAAAGACTTTTTTTTCTCTCCCAACTGTGAAAGAAAAGGGTAGAAATACAAAGCAGCGTCTCTTTGTTTATGAGTCCTCAGTGACTGGTGCAATACTGATGTATGCTGTCTGTGATGCAGAACATACAAACCTTACTGCAGCCCCCAGAAGCCTTCAGCAACAGACATATTCCCACACTGGGGAGTTGATGTCATTAAAAAAATTAGAGGCAATAGAAATATGAGGAAAAAAATATTCAGAATTAAGAATTTGAATTAACAGATAATTGTTTCTGAAATTGCAAAATGGAGGCACAAAGGAGAGAAGATTAGCATTAATCAAACCCCTCACCCTATCTTTTGTCTGTCTTATTTTAAAAAAACAAAGCATTGAATTTGTTTCTCCATAAACAACAGGAAATAAAAGTAGCGCCATGATGGATGTGTATTAGCGGCCCTCCAGACTTGAGTTGGACATTTACTTTTGTAATCAACAGAGACTGGCTGGGTCTGGATCTGGGTTAATTATCAAGTGGACTTTAATTGCATTCTCCTCAATTACATCACAGTGAATTAGAGAGACGCGTGTGCGGTGGATACAGGGGAGGTGGTGCGTGAGCGAGAGCCCCCCTCCCCAGCTGAAGGAGTGAGGAAACAGTTGGTGTTATGGGCTTTTGTGCTCTGAATGAAAGTCAAAGAAAGAGAGCATCTGTATGTGCCCTGATAGCAGGAAATACGGCGTTAATCTCTCTCTCTCGTTCCCTTCTTTGCTGCGCTTCTCCTCTCTCTCCCTGTCTCCTGCTTTCATTCTCACTTTCCCTCCCTCATTTCTTTTTTCTCTCTTCTGTGTTTTTCTCTTGCTCTGTTTACCCCTTCCTTCTTCACTCCTATTACATTGTCAAAAGTGTGTGGACACAATCACTTCCAACACTGCATTACAAAATCATGGGAATAAAATAGAGTTGCACCCACTGCCCCTTGCAGCCATAACAACATCTACTCTTCCGTGTTTTCAGGGCTTTCCACTAGATGCTAGATGTTCCTGCTGGGAATTTCAGCCCTAAAAGCATTAGCGTGGTCAGGCAGTGATGCTAGCTGATTTGGCTTGGCTCGATGTCAGATTTTAAGGGTAAGGGCACTGTGCTAGCGGGTCATCCTTCTTTGCTATTCTAAAAAACACCATGTATGGGCCTCTCTTGGTGAATAATGAGAGGGGGCTGCAAAATTTTGTGTACTGTACTGTACTGCTGCTGCGAGCCATTGGCTTGCCAGTGCAGTTACTGTGCTGCTCCACTCGGATACCGTCTTAGGCCACTGAGCCAGTGTCTTCAGGCACTGGAATTGTGCTGTCCTAACTGGCCCTGTACGACGAAGAGACTGGCTCGAGAGAGTGGTAGCCTATGATCTCAGAACCATTGACAGTACACTTCAATGCCTGCCTCCAATGCCTGCCAAATGTGAACTCCTTAGTCGCAGTAGAATTGTTGACCAAGTCAACCATCTAGCTTTTCATTAATAATGCGGTCGTGTTAGGCCTATATGACTTTCTGCAATTACCAAGTCAAATCGTTCTGAACGGTATTGCTCAAAATACTTCAAGTAGAAAAAATAAGGTAGTAGATGATCAGTGTGGCAATGCAGCAACTCGTTGAATGTACTTTAAAAATTGGCCACACAGTAAAACCAAATGTTCAAGTTCTAAACATGTTAAACACTTTTTTATAACACTTTTTAAACATGTCACCGTGTTTAGACTCAGTTTTAAAGTGTATTCATCAAATTTGAAAAACCTTGATCGCAACATCCAATAAACATCAGTGTTTTGAATGAGAACACATATTTACAAAAATAATCACCAGGCATTTAGCTTTTACACACTGGTGTTTAGATTATAAGCATGTCTCATGTTCCACAGTTTTACAATGCACATCTATGAGCGAGCCAATGACTTTTAAGAAATGCAGATGAATGTAAAAAACTGAGATTCCATTAGCTTATCAACTTAAATCATAATGTTCTGAAAAGATAACTTTTTTGTTTGCTGGTGAACATTGAAAGAAAAAAAGTTGGCAGTTTACGATTAGGCCAATAACGTTAATGAATTCTAAACAAACATTTTTGCCATCATAGTTTAGTTCAGTAGCCGCTTTCTTTCTGCTGCAAAGAAACATAATTTGAGGCAGAGGGCTATAACTATATCCTGGCAGAGGGATGAAGTGTATTCTAACAATTGTAGTTGGAATCATTACGTTTCCAAAGAGCCCTACTCCAATGACTGAGAGGTCTGCATATCTTATAAAAAAAAGTAGGTGACTGTCTTGTAATTGCAGCTGGAAGTATCCCAATGACACCCTCTTGAAAGGAAATAAAGCAGAAATACAGTATATGGATTAAATGTTATGATTCTGCTCTGTCTTGTTTCTGCCATGTTTATTATGATTCTACCATGCTTGTTATGTTTTCCCCATTCCCTGTTATGTTTATGATTATGTTCGTTAGGTTTTTGCCATGTTCTGTTTAGTTTTTGTACCATGCCATGTTTTCGTTTTTGCCATTCCCAATCCACTTTTCTGGTATAGTCCGGTCCATGTTTTGCCATGCCCTTCTTTGCACTTTGTCTCCCCTGTTTGGTCTTTTGTAAGCTACAGCTTCTCCCCAGTCCTGCGTGTCACATGTTTAGGTGATTTCATGGTTTCTGGGTTTCAAACATTCCTTCCAATCTCGTTTGCTTCCTTCGCCTCTCTTTTCTATATTACTAACCAATACTAACAGTTTGTTGTTTTGTTAAGTTACTAAACCAGACTAACATTGTATATAATACTAACTTACTAACGAGCACCAGGGATTGTATAGCTGCACTTACTAATTGATTAACAAGCTCTCAGCACTCGCCCTGTTCTAGTCTCCGCCTCTTGCCTTCACTTAGTCTTTGCTGCAATTCAGCGGATCCTCCGCACCTGCTCCACTCTGTCGTGCTTCTCATTATCTGTGCACGTTAGAACTCCCTAACCGGAGCTGTATGTTTTGTCATAGGCTGTCTCGTGTTCCCTGTCCGCGTTTTGGCTTTTGCCAATTTCATGTGGTTAGGTTCTTCCTCATGTTTTGCTCCCACGTAATTAGTCTGATCCTCATCACCTGATCCCAATCATAGCATGTGACTTCCCTTGAGTGTATTTAAGCTGTCTTCTCACTGCAGTTCCCCGTCAGAACGTTTCCCGTTCTGCTTTTGTTTCTCGCCCTGTACTCATTGTGTTACCTTTCTGACTGGACCGCCCGACTACCTCTTTTTGGCTCTGATTTGGCTTTAATATCTGCTCCTGTGTATCAAACCCTTTTTGTCTGAACACGATTTCTGTATTGCTGCCCTGGTTTTTCGACTCTGGATTCTGCCCCTAGGATTGTGATTTTGGATTGTGGACTTTGTACTTTTGCCTTCAGTCCTGCGGGGGTTTACCCCCTCGCTAATAAAATCACATTTTTTGCTATTTCTGGTTATCGCGACTGGTTCCTGAACGATACCTCACATTAAAATATATGGGTAAAAAAGATTTTTTTTTTTCCCCCTTTGCTGAAAAACAGTGTTCCTTGGAGTTGGGCCCTTTGGAAACACAAGGATTCAATTGCATTTCAGCTACAACTCCATAATTCTCCGTAAGTCTAATTCATTCGAAAATGCAGTGGCCATTTCTGAAAAAAAATCCATGCAGACTAGAGGTGGCTCTCTAATTAATATTATGGGCTTGGTTAGAACAACAGTTACACTGATAAACACTGACCTAGGCTCGTCATGGCTAATCTGGGGCGATATACAGTACTACAAGCTGCAGCAAATAGGTCGACACAATTTGGGTATATTAATGTCGCAAGGTTAGTTCAGTCTCATTTCTGATGGACAGAGACAATGGCCCTCTACATAGCTCCAAACACCCGGCCCTCTTGACAAGCTGAACATTTTTATCCTTTGCTCAGGATAATTGAATAATAAAACCATGAAGTCACTCTCCACTGTCATCTTTGAAGCAAAATTATATTTTGGAAATGGCGACCATATTTTCAAATGAACTGCATGGAGTTGTAATCCATCCATCCATCCATCCATCCATTATTTATGCCGTTTCTTCCTCACTAGGGTCACGGGAGGCTGGAGCTCCCGCTGACTATAGGCAAAAGGCAGGTTCACACCTTGGATTTCTCTCCAATCCATCACGGGGCATGTACACCATTCACACCTACAGGCAATTCAGAGTATCCAATTAGCCTCATACACATGTCTTCGGACCGTGAGCGGAAACCCACGTGAACACAGGGAGAACATGTAAACTCCACACAGAATGGCCCCAGGCCAGATTCAAACCCACAACCTTCTTGCTGTGAAGTGGCAGTGGTACCCACTGTGCCACTGAGTCGCCCAGAATTGTAATCTAAACTCAATTAGGCTACATTACACCTGTCTACCTGGGTATAGTTATAACCTTCCACTTAACATTGTTTCTACACTGCAAAAAACAGCACAACAAACTACTGAGATTAACAGCCGACTGCAAGGTGTGATTAGAATTCATTAACATTACTTGCCAGACATGCCGTTAATTTTTAACAATCACTAGCTAGGCTAGATAAAAATAATCTGTTCACAGCTTTCATAGTTTTGCTAATAAGCTAACACTACCTCAGGTATTTTTAATTTTATACTCTTCTGGTTTTGTTAGGTGTCATTAAGTAGCTTGTTGATGTGCTCACTTAGTACAGTATAGGGGACTGTAGCATTTTGTGTACTGTACTGTAGGCTCCTGCCACCGTGGGACAGTGGCCTGCCAGTGTAGTTACTGTTCTTCTCAGCCAGGCATGGCTTGAAACACTGAGCCAATGTCTTCAGTCACTCACTGCCTCAGTTGAATTGTGGGCAATCACCTGTCTACCTTGCAATTTACAGTATGATGGTGTCATGTTAGGTTTTTATGCTTTTGTGTGAATACCAATTCGAAAACAATTGTTCTGAATGTAGCCTAAGTGGTCAAAATACTTCAAGCGCGTAAAATGAGCTCGTTACAAACAATGTGACAATGCCACAGCACGCTGATTGCAGCCTTCTGTAGCCTATTAATGAGGCACATCAATAAGCTATCTAATGACACCTGGCAAAACCATATGAATAACTGATAGGATAAAAATAACTGAGATAGCGTTAGCTTCTTGACTTAGGATCAACAGGTCCTGAGTTCAAGTCCTTGCTGCGGCCTTCGCGCTGTGTTCTTGGGCAAAACACTTCACACTGCCTCACTCCACCTAGGAGTACATTTGGGTACCAGAAAATTGTCAAGGAAACCTGTCTAAGAGCTGGGGACGTACCTGCGATGGACTGGCATTCTATCCACGGGGAGTAGGAATACTCCTAGTTGCTTCATGCCACCAAAACCTGGGTTAAGCGCCGGCCTGATGGGCCACTGGGCTCGGGACAGATTTACTTCTTCTTCTAGCTATTGAACGTAAAAATATAGTTGCAGGTAATGATTGGCCAAGTAACTTTAATGAATTCTATCAACATTTTTCAGTCAGAGTTCATCTTGGTCAGTTACATTGTAGTGCTTCCTGTCTGCAGCATAGGAACATTATTTCAAGGAGAGGGTTGTAACTCTACCCTGGGAGAAGTGTGAAAAATAGCCTTAAGAATTAATAATTAAAATTGGGTTTTAATTACAGCTCCATGTAATTCGCTTCAAAATGTGGTGGCCATTTAAGAAAAAAAAAATTCATGAAAACTAGAGGTGGCACACTAATGAATATAATAGGCTTGGTCATAACAACAGTCGCTAATAAACAACTAACGCTAATAAACAACACTGGCCCAAGTTATTCACGGCTTATCAGGGTCGATGTAGGCTAGTAGGCTACTTAGAGCTGCAGTCAATAGGCATACACAATTATGCTACATAAAAGTCTCATGGTGAGTTCCCTCCAATATTTTATGCCCAGCAACAAGAGTCCTTCTGCATAACTCAAATACTTCTTACCTTGAATGTCAAAACATATTTTGTCCTTTGGTCAGAAGGATTGACTGCTCGCAATTCTACTGAAGCAGGAGTACCCCGAGACAGTGGCTCAGTGCCCCATGACCAAAGTGCGAAATCTCCTATCTGCAGAATTTTTCTGATTGGCGGATTTTACTTTGGATGAGCAGCCTTCCTTGTTCTCATCATCCAAAGTGAAATCCGCCAGTCAGAAAAATTCTGCAGATAAGAGGTTGTGCGCTTTGGTCATCGAGTCAATTCATGTGCCATGAGACAATGACTGACTGCCCTAAGCCAGTCCCCCAGTGGAGCAGGACAGTTACTGCATTGGCAGGCCACTGCCCTGCAATGGCAGTACAGTACAGAATACAAATGCTATAGCCCCTACTGGGAATATAGGCATCATGATTTTGAACAAGGAAAGGATGCAAAGGGTCTTTCCCAGACGATTGGAAGTACGCAATAATCTGAAGCATCAAGATTGAGCTTCAGTGCAGCTGTGAGAACAAGTGTGAGCCATGAAAAATAGCCTCAGACTGGAGAGTGTACGCATACTTTTGAACATGTGGGGTACTTTGAGCCAAATTTCTCTCTCTCTTTCTCTCTCTCTCTCTCATTATATCTCTCTTTCTTTTTTCTTTTTTTAATTATAATTACAAGAAACAAGCAGAAAACATACAAAACAGCCAGCCTTAAAAAATAAACAGAAAAAATACAAATAACCAATTACACAATAAGTGAACAGAATAGATACATAAGTAAGCATAAACTCTGGACACAAAAGGGATGAGACATAAGGGCAACTAATAAACATGACAGTAAAAAGAGACAGAAAAAAAGAGGAAGAAAAAAAGAGAAAAAAGAATAGGTCTGTGTGTGTGTGTGTGTGTGTGTGTGTGTGTGTGTGTGCGCCCGTGCATATATGTGTGGGACGAATATGAAGGAAGTGTAATAGAAAAAAAAAAACATTTTAATAGCATTAAGTCAAGAACAACACATAACCATGCACTGATATAACAAAGGTGAAACAAATTGCTGCCAATAATGGAATGATTCTATGAGAAATAAAGATGATCATGATAGGAAATGAAAAAAAGAAAGAAAAAATAATTCCCTTCTGCTCTTTTCCCCCCTTTTTTTAAATTCTTAAAGTAATATTTTAAACTCCTTTGGTAAATTGGTAAATAAGGTGGTGGATGACCGGGGGAGGAAAGGAAAAACCTAAAAAAAAATGTTTAAATTTGTAAAAAATAATGAAGAAGAGTGATAATGATAGAAAGAAAAAAATTGAATAATAAGTTTTATTGAAAAGAGAAGAAAAAAAAGACAGTCATTGTTTTATTGATGAGTATGTGCGTGCGTACGAGTGTGAATGTGTGTGTATGTGAGTGTGTGTGCGTGCGTGGGTGCTGTGTGTGTGTGTGTGTGTGCGTGTGTGTGCGTGTGTGTGTGTGTGTGTGTGTGTGTGTGTGTGTGTGTGTGCGTGGGCGTGTGTGTGTGTGTGTGTGTGTGTGTATGAGAGGGAGTGAGTGTATCAGAGGGAGGGGGAGGTTGAATGTGGAGAGGGGGGGTGGGGTGTTGCAGTGAGTGTGTGGTTCTCTCTACCACCACAAAGCAGCCAGAATCTCATCCTCCCTGGGTGTTTCTTCATTTCCCTTTTCAGGGTTTAGGTTTACCACTCGGGCACAACCATTATGCCAGACTGTAATGGGCAACGGCACCACCCTCAGGAGGGGCCTTATTCCCATAGTCGGCAATATTTCAGCTGTTCTGTTGTGTGGTTAGCAGGACTGATATCCAGCCAATGATGCCACCAGCTGACTCCATGGATAGGCTGATATAGCCCAGCACTGCTGCTTGACACTGCTTTAGGGGACCAGGGGTTAGGCAGAGGGTGGGGGTTGGGGGAGGGGTTAGAGCATGATTAGTGTGTGTGTGTGTGTGTGTGTGTGTGTGTGTGTGTGGTAAGTGTACTGGTGTTGTGTACTTAGAAAAATAATTAAATATATAATACAAATAAGAAAAATAACTAAGGAAAAAAGAAAGAAAAATGAAAATAATAGAAAAAATGTAATGAAGAAGAATTGTGATCATGATGGTGGTGCATCGTGAGACAGAAACGGAGGGGAGAAGAGAAGAGAAAATAAATGGGGAGGTGAGCTAGAGGGAATGTATACCCCCCCACATGGGAGGTCAGCTTTATTCATTTATTTATCTATTTATTTATTTATTATTATTATTATTATTATTATTCTTTTTTTTTGATCATCTCTCTTCCCTTATAATTATTCTCTAATAATAATAGAGAAAAAAACAATAATAACAATAATAATAAAAGGGGGGGGTGGGTCATATAAAAAAAATAACAGGACAAATAACAATACATGAGAGAAATACCACAAATGGAGAAAGGGGGAAGAAAGGAAAATGTATGAAATAAGACCAGAAGAAATGGGAATATGACAAGCAGTATGGTGGAAAAATATAAATACAATAAAATAACAACAACAATAATAATATTAAGAAGAAGAATAATAATCATCATCATCATAGTAATGCAAACTGCCACATGAAAAATATTCAAAGAAATCGCAGATTCAACAAAAGAACAGAAGGGAAAAGCGAAGGAAAGCTTGATACGCTGTGTTTATTTGTTGTGATGTAAGTAAAAAATGTGTGTGTGTGAGTAATGGTATATGTGTGTGGGCATCTTGATTGGTACACAGGCAGAAAGAGCCAATGGGCATGACTGTTCAAGGCATCAAGAATTATTGTTATGCAAAATCGAATTCCAGATGTTAGGTTAAGTAGGTTGTTTTTTAAGGGAGGCAGATAATTTTTCCATTGATATGTATTCAGTAAGCAAGTTATTTCAAAGTGTGATGTTGATTTTTTTTCTTGATTTCCAGTTCATAAGGATAGTTTTCTTGGCGATGGTTAGGGCAACGGACAGTACTCTGCTGGATGTAGTGTTCAGGTTGATGTCCGATAAGTCTCCAAGTAGGCAGAGCGTGGGTGATAGTGGGATATGGCATCTCAAAAGAAGTGAGAGTTGGTCTGTGATATCTTTCCAGAAATGTTTTATTGGTGTGCAGTCCCATGTGGCATGAAAATAGTTATCTACTGTGTTCTGTGTGCAGTGCAAACATATTTCAGTGTCAGTGAACCCCATTCTGAACATCCTCTCACCCGTGTAGTGCACTCTATGAATGATCTTGTATTGTATGAGCTGTATGTTTGTGTTGGTGGACATAGAGAAGATGTTATTGCATACTTTGGTCCAGAAATCGGCATTGGGGGTGATCTGGAGGTCTAGTTCCCATTTTGTAAATGGGACTGAAACTGTTTGGTCGGATTTGGTAATTATTTTATACATTTTTGATAGCAATTTCTTCCTAGTGGTGATATTGATTAGGTCTGAGGTCAGTGGGGCAGGTTCCAAGTTGGAGGATTTAATGTTGATTTTGGTCTTTATTACAGATTGGATTTGATGAAACTCTAAAAAGTGGTTGCCCTCAATGCCGAACTTCTGGACCAAATGAAAAAATGTGGCCCAAGTATTGTTATGGAGAATGTGCTTGAGATGTGTGATACCTTTGGAGATCCATGAGGAGAAATTGAGTGGTTTTCTGTTCATTAAGAAGTCAGGATTGTTCCATATGGGAGTGTGTTTGGTGGGAAAAGTTGTGATGTTAGTCATATGGTGAAATTTCCACCAAGCCGTCAGAGTTGTAGCTATGGTAGGATTTTTAAAACAGGGATGGCGCTTGATGGTGGGGCTCAAGAGTGTAAGATCTGAGATGCTGATTTCTTTGCATAATGTTTGTTTGATGTCTGTCCAAGAGTTGTCTGATTCTTTTGGGTTAATCCATTTATAAATATATTGAAGTTGGTGGGCAGTAAAATAATGGAAAAAGTTTGGAGCCTGCAGTCCTCCTAAGTTTTTGAGTTTCTGTAGAGTACACAATTTAATTCTATGTGGCTTATTTTTCCAGTAAAATTTTGAAATGAGGGAGTCAAGAGATTTGAACCAAGATGGTGGGGGTTTGATTGGGATCATTGAGAAGAGGTGGTTTATTTTAGGAAGGATAGTCATTTTGATTACTGCAACTCTATAAGTGATAATGGTAAGTTCATCCAGCGTTTAAGGTCGTCCTCAATTGTTTTAAGGAGAGGGTTGAAGTTCAGATTTACTAACTCTGACAGCCCGGGGGAAATGTTGATTCCTAAGTACGTATGTGATGTTAGCAGTGGGCATGACGAAAGATGGAGTTTGGGCTGTCACATCCCAACTATTAGGAGTGACAGGGAGAATCGTGGATTTGGAACAGTTAATGGAATAGTCTGAAAGTGTTGAAAAAGTGTTAATGAGTTGAATGATTTCAGATAGGGGTGATAATGGGTTTTTTAAATACAGTAAAGGAGTATGTCGTCGGCATAAAGGCTAATCTTATGGTGAATATTGTGTGTTTCGATACCTGTGATGTTTGATTTCTGATGTATAGCTGCAGTAAGTGGTTTGATAAAGATGGCAAGTAATGATGGAGAGAGTGGGCATCCTTGCCGAGTGCCCTTGTGCGAAGTGAAACGCTGTGAAATGGTTCCATTCGTAGTGATTATGGCCATTAGCGTTGTGTAAAGAATCCTCACCCAGTGAATGAAAGATTCCCCGAAACCAAATTTTTTAAGTGCCGCAAATAAAAATTCCCAGTTTACCCTGTCAAATGCTTTTTCAGCATCCAGTGAAAGTATGATTGTTGGTGCATTTGTATGAGAAGTGTACTGGATTAAATTGAATAGTCGGCGTAGATTTTTACATGAGCGTCTTCCTTTGATAAAACCAGTCTGATCTGAGTGAATGATAGATGGAATAACTGTTTCTATACGTGATGCCAGTGCTTTGCTTATAATTTTTGTGTTGGTGTTGATGAGCGATAGAGGGCGATAGCTTGAAGGAGAGGTGGGGTCTTTATTAGGTTTCAGTAGGAGTGAAATAGAGGCAGTGTTCATGTTGGTGGGAAGTTTGGATTGCTTTTTGATTTCTGCTATTAACCTGTTGAAAATTGTTGCAAGGATGTTCCAGAAGTGTTTATAGAACTCAGCAGGGAAGCCGTCAGGACCTGGAGCTTTATTGTTGGGCATGAGTTTTAGAGCATTATAGAATTCTGTTATTGTGAATGGTTTATCCAGAGCATTTACTTGGTCTTTATTAAGCTGAGGTAAGTTAATATTGCTGAAGAAAGTGTCAATGTCTCTTAGGCTAGGTTGATGTGAGGATGAGTAGAGGTTCATGTAAAAATCTTGAAATGTTTTATTTATTTCTTCAGGTGTGTGTACAAGCTTCTCCGCTGAGTTCAAGAGTGATGGGATTGTTGATTTTTCTTTGTTTCGGTTGATTTTGTTAGCCAGATATTTACCTGATTTATTACTGAATTCAAAGCGTTCATGTCTGAGTCTTTGTAAGAGAAATAGGGCTTTTCCATTGGTGTGTTCATTTAATTGTAGTTTGTATTTCTGCAAGTCAGTTTGGGTTTGTGTTGTGGGATGTAATGCGTTGATGTTCTCTAGCTCTTTAATCTTTTTTTCAAAAAACTTTTCCTCTTCATTGTCTTTTTTCTTTTTGTGTGTGGAGTATGAAATGATTTTCCCTCTCAAAACTGCTTTCCCTGTTTCCCAAAGAAGTGACGGTGCCGTATCCGGTGAATCGTTTAATTCAAGAAAGGATGCCCACTCTCTTTTAATGTACTTATCAAAGTCGGAATCTTTTAGAAGTGATAAGTTAAAGCGCCATCTGCTGGACGATTTGCAAGAGTGGCTAGTGCACATGGAAAATGAGACAGGAGCATGGTCACTGATGGTAATGGAATGTATTTGTGCTTCTGATATTTTGGACATGAGTGAGTTACTAGTTAGAAAGAAGTCAATACGAGAATAAGAGTTGTGTACCGGTGAGAAAAATGAAAATTTTTTATCGTTAGGATTGTTTTAGCCGCCAACCTCGCCAAGACCAAAATCCCCCATGAACTGTTAAATTGTTTCTGTGGACTGGGAGGTACGTGTACTGTTTGGGTTGTTAGATCTGTCTAATAATGGGTTCATGACTGTGTTGAAGTCTCCACCAATTATTATAGGAGAGTCGGAAATATTGTAGAGGGAGGTAAAAAATGAGTTGAAGAATGAGGAGTCGTCATTATTCGGGCCATAGACAGATGCAATAGTGATTGGGTAGTTGTGTATTGAAATGTTGATGATGATAAATCGTCCATCTGGATCTGATATTGTGCTGTTATGAGTAAATGTGATTTTTTTGTGTATTAAAATGGCTACTCCTCTTTGTCTTGAGTTAAAATGGGAAGAAAAGATTTGACTAAACTGCGGGGTTATTAGTTTGTTATTGTCAGATTCAGAAGTATGAGTTTCTTGTAGGAGGCATATATCTGGTCGTAAATTATTTATGTGGTTGAATACCTTGACTCTCTTTGCCTGAACACCAATTCCACGGATATTCCATGATGCAAATTTAAGTGTGTTCATTGCAGGCAATTTGACTCGATTCATAGGGACTCGGACTCAAGTCATCTCGAGTCGCAAATTTGACGACTTGTGACTCGACTCGGACTTGGAAGGCAAAGACTTAAGACTCGACTTGGACTTAGGAGACAATGACTCCAGACTCGACTCGACTTGAGGCAAGATGACTCGGACGATTTGTTCTTTTCATTGTGTGCTTTTTTTCACGTTGATATTATTCTTTCTAGTATGACAAGAGTGGTCCGTTTGTGTGCAGTGCACGGCGCGCGCTCTAGCAGGTTGGTTCACACAGGCTCCGGTTTTTTTTTTTTTTTTTCGTGTCTGAAGCAGGAGCATGCACTTTTGATGATCAGTGCGCTTGACTGCATGGATAATAATGGCAGCTGCGAGTTCTAGTATGCCCAAAATAATTCAATTTGCTTTTAAAAACTTCTACTCCGATGGAAAACGAAGGTCTGCTCAATGTAAGACATGTTCAACAACCATTAGCGACAAAGAGGGAACCACTTCAAACTTTGTCCGTCACCTGAAGACCCATGATGACAAGTAAGTGAAACCTGATAGCTAGCAGCCGTGTGTGTGACGTGAAGTGTGTGTGTGTGTGTGTGTGTTTGTGTGTGCGTGTGCGCGCGCGCGTGTGTTGGAATAGTCGGTCGTGTTTTGTTTACCCCAGCTAACGTCAGTTAACCTAACGTTAGCTAGTTATCGTTGGCTAGCTACATTGAGTCGGGAGAATAGTGGTGCACTGCTCACTAGCTATGTTTCCATCCATTTGTTAATCAAATTATCTGAAGTTCGCCAAAAATATTCATGCGAATAAATACGGTGAAAATGCGTTTCCATCTAACAGCATTAAAGCGAATAAAAACTTGTGCGTAATGACGTCACTTGCTGTTATGCGATCAAATCAGTGTATCGAATAGATATATGACATTTTAAGCTGTTTCCATTCATTTTCGCACTGAATCGCAGAACCTTCGAGTGAGCAAAAGTAGTGTGTTAGCCAACAAAATTAGCTAGTTAGCCAAAATGGATCTACCAAAAAATTATGATAATTGTACAAGTTGTAATAGTGTGTATGTGCCATCTATTAGCAACATCGCAAACCATTATCAGAAGGCAACGACGACATCAAAACACTGTCACGATGCAGTCGCAGATTTATTCGGCAAATAACGTTTCCATCAGCATTTATCGCATAAGCCTTTTACCGATCAAGAAAAAATCCGATGAGATCAACCGTATAAACTTCGTGTCGATATTCTTGAAATCAAGTCGAATTTCATCGTTTCCATAAGGCATTTGTCTCTGTACAAAAGCACTCTGCTGCTGATGAATTTTCATGTTTTTGCAAAATGTTCAAAATAAACAATATTTTGTATCCAACATGCCATTTCTTTAATGGAATGTAGCCTTTCCCATCTACCTAGGTCTTAATGATCAGACATGTAATGTTGTAATGGATAAATGAACAGCTTTATGCTGGTTTAGCCATGCAGACTAGTCTGCACTCTCTTTTTTGAGATTGACATTAGGTTTGTCTCTTCAAGATATAAACCTGAGTGCTTTGTGGGTGGGCTGGGGGACAATGGTGAGGGACTTGACTTGACATAACTTGTGACTCAACTCGACTTGACTTGACATAGCCTTGTGACTCGACTTGACTTGACTTGCCCACAAAAGAAAAGACTTGGGACTTGCTTGAGACTTGGACCAAATGACTTGAGACTCGCTTGGGACTCGGATTGGAGGGACTTGGACAATTGTCTGGTTCATTGTGATAATATAGAGTTTATAACTTCTGTGTGTGTTGAGTGAGTTGTTTGTATATCTATGTACATGTTTAGTGTTGTGCATGTATGTATTTTAATTTGATTGTGTTTGAATGTAGATGTAATGGCTAGATAGCATATGTGGAATATTTGTATTTGTGAATGAACGTGTTTGCACGTGTTCATGTGTATCAGAAAAAAGTAGTTATAGGTCCTCACAGTGAAACGCTGCAAGGAATTCTGTTCGATGAGAGAGTGATGAATAAAGAGGAAAGGAAAAAGGAAGAGCACAGAGAGTAGACAAAAAACAAAAAAGCAAGACAAACAAAATAAGGACATACGCTGTAAAACTCTCTCTTTCTGAGCTACATTTCACCAACCTTAAAGTAAAAATGTGCACTTACAGGTCTCAAGGCGAAAGAACAGATCGTGCAGCTCTCTTAGGACTGTACCAAGCAACAGCTTTTCGTCCGCTCACTCATTTGTTTGTTTGTTTGTGTCTTTTAGCTGCCGCACAGGGGACACATTCATTTTTTGGAGACATCCTGTCAAGCCGTCCCTCCATGTGGCAGCAAAACGCTGGGAATGCGGCCCAAGCACAAAAGCAAACACACAGAGATTTATGGAGATAATCTCCTCATAACCATAACTCCTGACCGTCACACATTCCATCTCACCGCATCACTGGCGGTGCAGTGAGGCTCAACGCTGAAAACACATAACCATGTACACACTGCCACACAAAAGACTCTTTAAAAGATGATTTATAATGTTAATTGAGTGAAAGTGCCTCTGGTTTCCTCCAAAAACTTAATCCCCTATTTTCAGCGACCAAAAAATTTGTTGGGGCAGTCTGCGGATAATACCATTTTCTTTAATTTTATCTTGAAACTTATAGAATTAGTCATTTGTGAAAACATGAATTTGAATGGAATTAAATTATTTTTTAGATGTCATTATGTGTTAAAATCTGTCAAAAATGTCTGAATTAGAGCAGGGCTGTATCTTCTTTTGGCTAAATCTCTTTCAAATTATTTTTTGCTGCATACATAGCCATATTGATCTGTCTGAATAAGGAATTCAAAAGTCAGGTGTGTGAGAGTGAGTGTGTGTATATGTATGGGCATACAGTATACATGTCTGCACATTTGTGTGCATGTGTCTATTTTTATACAATTGATGTTTGTTTGTTTGTGTGTGTGTGTGTGTGTGTGTGTGTGTGTGTGTATATATATATATATATATGTACACAGTATATATAAATTTGTGTATTTGTGTGTGCTTGTATGTATGTGTGTGAGTGTGTGTATGCAGAGCGCCTGTCTGACTTCTCAAACGCTCACAGCCATCAGAAAAAATACTGCGAGGCACCACCAGAACAGCGAGGTGCCGATGATAATACAATTTTACAGCCCACTCTGTCTCTCTCTCTCTTTCTCTCCGCCTTTGAACCAAATGTTTGATGGCAAATGCTTGCTGTGATGAAAAAGAAAAACAACAGCAACAGTACAGCAAGTTGCCATCAGTAATGCAATTTCACAATCCACTCCCTGTTCTGAACCGAATGTCACATTCCTGTCAAGGCTCTTTCCTGTGACCCTCAGGAGTGTCAGCGTGTTTCCACCTCTCCTGCCTTCTCACACGCTCCTGTGTAATTTAATAGAGCCATCAGCGATCAGCCCCTGCCAAGTTCATCCAGAGGAAAGGAAAACACACACAGAAGAAATATATGAATCAATATTTCATCCGGCAAGACATTTCCTCCAACACACCTCCCCCTCTCCCAAAACAGAACAACCTGAACGGTCCATGAAACTCAAAGTACTCCCTCAGAGACCCATAGTACACTGGGAGAACACGGAAAAGACACTCCGGGTGAAATTTGCCATCCCTGCTGGTTAATGTTCGTCCGTGTTAGGCAGCGCGGGATATCGAGCGGACGCCGTCGCCCGGGAACACTGGGGGAACGGCGTTTCTCGTTCAGCCTCCCGTGCGTGCCAGGGCGGTAGCTGAAGCAGCGCAATTTAAAAGCCTGGAAAATGGATCCAATAAGGCGGCCCTGAACGCCATTTTAATTCCACGAGACCAGATGCATAACTGCTGCTGTGCATTCCTCTCCGCGGCGACATCTTTTCGAAAGCACACCGAAGGGTGTCACAAAACGGAACGGGTCATTTTTTTTATGAGAGTATGTTCAGACTGAATGGTTAATGATGTAAGATGCACAAAGACCTTAATTAACCAGTAAAGATATTATCTTGATATATGGTGAGAAAGAAACCTGATAAAAGTTTTTTTTTTTTAAATGAACACTTTTTAATGAATGACACTTTGGAGATACTTTTGAAGAGTAAGGTTGTTTAGTCAGTTCGAACAAGTAGGTGATGAACTACATTTATTGTACTGGGTTCATGAACACTGACTCTTGACTGCGTCTCCCCTTAAGCCCATCATTACTCTGCTGACGGGAGCGGAAGAGAACACAAGGCATCGTATGAAATGTGTTCTTTACTTTTTCCTCTACATTCTGCTTTGAGTGGCATTCATTTTAAGGCAACCTTTTAGCTTGTTATTTTTTGAGGACGTTTATTTCTACTCTTTCATCCTTCCCTTTCTACATCAAGAGATAAAGGCAGAGGAAATTGTCTCTTCATAAAGGAGTCCTTAAGAATCTGATGACACTGAAATTCCTTTTGTTCATTTCCATCATTTTCATTGCTATCATCCTCAAAAAAAATGTTGATAACAAGCTGTCATCCTTCATTTCAAATTGCTGTTGATTAGAATGTTCCTCTTTATCCATGGTCAGGGAGAAATGGAGCTTGGATAAATGAAGTCCGATTAATTATTTAATTTATAACATGAACTCAGCTAGCCTTAGGTTTTTCAAAAGTCCTTTCTTAGATTGAAGAGGGGTGAGAACGTGTCATCATTATTTCAGAAGCAAGCAAAGTTTATTATCGGAAGGAATTCTGATCTGGACATGTTTACATATAACTGTAAAATGTTATTTAACCTTGCCATATGACATATATCTCATGTAACGTTTAAAAAAAACAAAATAAAAAACAGTTTGACTTGAAATGCAGGTTTTCCATGATGTTTGCTGTCTAATTTATGGATTTCGGTACTTAATTTGGTAAATATCAACACGTCACTCTCCAGATCATTTTGTGGCTATCTGCCATCATGTTTAATTGTCATTTGGGGGAAATATATTTGTTTCAGAACACATCCTTTGGACAGTATTTATGGGTCACTTCCCAGATAATTTGGTTGCTACCAGTGGGTGTGCTTACTGGTCATTTGGGGCTGTCTGTATATCTCTCTATTGTGCATTGAGTAGGCATTTATGAGTCTCTTCACTGGTCATTTAGTTGGTATTTATGGGCCTTTACAGATATTTCAGTGATTTTTCATTGAACGACACTTCTCGTGTGAGTCCTCGTCGGATTCTTTGCTGTGGCTTCACAGTCTACTTTACGAGCCTTTGACAAGTTTTAATGGAACTGTCTTATTTATGAACCTTTTCACTGCTCGTATTGGGTGCACTGCTACATTTGGTGAGTATTTACGGATGGTTTTGGCTGACCCTTGTGACCCCGGATGTTGTGACATACGGGGAACTGGGGTCATTGTTCTTGGATTTAAGATTCAAAATCTTGTGAATCCAAGCTGGGAGTGCAGCCATCATCTTAACACAAAACATGAATAGCCTTTGAAATCACAGGGTTCTTCCATGTATGTTTTTTATAATACTGGCTATAATTGAAGAATTTTTTTATCACTTTTTTTAAATTTCTGTGCAATACAGCAAATTAAATACCTGAATTATATAATATAAACATTTAAACTAGCCTATATTCAATTCAAAAACATTGTTTTATGAAATGACATGGATGTAATAAATGTATTACTGTCTGCATATGCTGAGAGCATATGCTGATTTCAGGGGAGCATACTCATTCATAACAAATAGCCGCAATTACACACAATCATTTAATAACAAATCATGCCCTTTGTGCTAACGGCTGGCTTGTAGGGTGAAAAAAAAAGCATATTTCATAAACAATCTGTGTATAAGTAAACAAAGCAGATGGAAAATTTGCAGCAATCAAGATACATGAATATCACTCAGCACATGTTATGATTGCTTGCTATTTTGTTACTGGCACACGGGGGCCCTTAATTTCCTATTCTGTGGTGCTTGCAACAGTGAGACTGCATGGTATTGATCTTAAGAGTGGCCAAAGTGGTCATTATGAAAATGGTATATAGTGTGTGTGTGTGTGTGTGTGTACACCATGTTTATTTGAAATCCAGATCTCACCTTTGCAAACAAAATTAGAGAGTCAGTAAAACAAATAGCACAGCCACGAGCATCAGTGAGCGGCAGTAGATGAGACTGGAACTCAGGCCTCCAGGACTGGGAGCGAGGGAGGGGGGTATTTAATCCACTTTGAGGGAAGTAACAGTGGCAGCTAAGGGACAGGTCAAGCAGCTACTGGATTTTATTGGAATCATATGTCAGGTCTGAATGTGCCACGAGACATGTACTGCCGCAATATTTACATTACCCTCAGTGCGTGCGTGATGGGGTGAGATACCCCAAGCCCCTGATTAACTGCAGCCTCGCCTTTTAGTGCTGCCATTTTGCAAAGTGACAGACAGAAAGGGGTAATGTTATTTTAACTCATGGAGAAGACTGCCAGAAGGCACTCAGTTTACTTTTAGTCATGGCTAATTTGTAAGTATCACATCTTCTCTTTTGTACTTGTTGTAGTCCACTTAAGTCAAGGGAGAGAGCCTGAGAAATCCAGTTTGGTGATTTAGAGTAAGTGAGCATATCTTATTTGGAGCAGTCAGATTGGAGCTTTCCTATGCTACACAGTTCTTCAGTAATAATAATAAAAAGAGGATAAACATTATTCAGGGAATATCGGGGCTCTGAGTTTTCTCGGAAGCTCTGATCCAGCTTAATGGCTGCTTGTGGATTCAAAGTGGGGTGGCAGAATTGGTCCCAGGCAGAGAGCGCTGGTCGTGACTCATGCATCAGGTCAGGGGTTGGTCATGACCCCGCGGTGGGATGTGGTGTGTTTTCATGGCCGTGTGGCAGCAGGAGAGGGCTGAGGCAGTGAAGCAGAAAGGGAATGGACAAGTTTTCTCCCCTTTCACTGAACCTTAGACCTTAACTACCGTCATCAACCCCAATCTCTCCATCTTCCTCTGTCCCACGATGTATCTGTCCTTGTCTCCCTCCCTCTTGCTTTCTTCCTCTCTCCCTCCGTCTTATTCTTTATCTTCTCTCCCTCCA
Source organism: Gymnothorax javanicus (assembly GCA_029692085.1). NCBI lineage: Eukaryota > Metazoa > Chordata > Actinopteri > Anguilliformes > Muraenidae > Gymnothorax > Gymnothorax javanicus. Next base: position 29,526,181 of record CM056194.1, on the reverse strand, counting down.
TCTTGCTTTCTTCCTCTCTCCCTTTGTCCTATTCTTTATCTTTGCTTCTATATCTCTGTCTTTAGTTTAACTGAATATGCTTACTTAGCAAGGAGTTTACTTTCTGTTTGTGAATAATATACTCGACAGTCCCTTTTCAGAAAAAGTTGGGACGGTGTGGAAAATGTAAGTGAATAATGACAGCAGACAATGTAAATCTTGTTTGTTCTGTATTAAATTGAAACAGTGCAGTCGTCCTTCCACATGTCCGTCCATCCATCCGCACATCAAAACTGGAACGACTGATGCCTCAACTCGCCAAATAATGACTTGGATGGCTGTGAAAAGCAAAGGGGATGTGACACTGGAAAACACTCCCCTGTCTCAAATATAACGGAACATGTTGCATTTTAGAATGTTCATTTTTTTTCCAAAAACAAAAAAGAAGAGGAAATTCAGAGAAAGAAAAACTTGAAATATATTGTCTATCTGTCATTTTTCGCTTTAATTCAGATTAAGCATGACTTACAAATCACTGCTGTTGTTTTTACTCGCATTTTTCATTTACTTTTTCAGGTTTGTATTTGATTTATAGACGCTTGCGCACACAAACACACACACGTGTGCACATGCACACACACACACACACACACACGCACACACACAAGACCAGGAGTGACAGGAGGAGCTCAAACAGTAATGACCTTGATATGTAATGTAAACAACACTGTACTGAGCTATATATGTATGTACAGTACACCTCTCTCTCTCTCTCTCTCTCTCTCTCTCTCTCTCTCTCTCTCTCTCTCTTTTCTTTGAGCCCTCGCTGTCCAGCTTTCTCTCTAGGTCTTAAGTATGAGGTGTGAACAACTGCCTGGTGCCACATCTGAAATGCTGGGGTTCAGAGTTCAGGCAGAGTGCATTACGGACACATTCTGCGAGGATCAACACATTGACCGATATCCTGAGAGCATCAGCGTATTGTGTAGGCAGAATGCCTCAGGGCATCAACACATCGTTTGCTTGGTCAAAAGAAAGCATGTCTGTCAAACTGTCTGCCTGTGTGCCAGTCAGATAATCCAGGCAAAGGCTATTCCCCCAACCGTTGGGCGAAGTGTCAGTTTTGTTATTCACCCAACCATTCTCAGCCAGTGAAATGCACGGAATATTTTGTGAGTGACATCTTTTGGTGAAACTTTTTGGTGCCATTTTAATGGTGTCATCTGGAGTGTGGCATCACGAAGACAGTATTGGAAATAAGAGCAACCTTCCCCCCCGTTCCACCAACGATTTGGGGAATAAGACCTTCCTGTATCACCAACGGTTGGGTGAATAGCCACTCCGTATAAATCTAATGTCAGTCTCATAGTCCATACTATTTTACAACTCAAAGGCTATGGGCGCATAATACTATACAAGTATAATAACAAGCAGTAACATAATTTCTCTTGTGTACTCCAAAAAATGTCAATGTTACGAGCATACATATACATACGCTATATACATGTATGAGGGGGCAGGATCCAAAAAAATGCTTGTTTGTTTGCACAAGGACATATGTCAATCAGTTTTTCTAATTTTTTTTTTATTATCGGTCAGGGTTATAAAGGGATGGCTATCACAGCATATAAGCATACAGCGAGTAAAAGGCAGGAATAAACCCTTTGAATTTCATCGACAACATCACAGGGCACACACACTATTCACACTCACTCATATGGAGGATTCAAAGTCGACAATATTGCGGGATTATGTTCTTGAACAAATATTACATATTTATACAAGAGTTCTGACCATACACTGTGTTTGATTGACAGACATTCCTCGCTATACTACAATGTACGATTAACAACGATATAGGAATGGGTACCTCATCTCATAGCCGCATCCCAAACATAGTGAAATTGATTCTGACACAATATTTGCTTGTAGACCTAAAGAAAAACACAAAAACAAAATGGGCCTTTACTGCTTCAGGTAACGGGTAGATTGTTTGTTTGGCCAGATGTCAGACATATTTTACATGTCAGTGTTACGTCATGCAATGTCTTTCTTTTTGCTTAACATCATGAACTGTCGGCAGACAGGCAATAACATTCCAGTGGTTCATCAAATTCAGCAAACACAGGGGTTGAAGGTCTTTTAGATTTGTCTGAAACGTCCTGAATGATTTGTATCAAAAATACGTTTTTAAATTTTAATTTCTGCTCTGCAGCTAGCTTGCTAGCTAGACTCTAACTAATTTGGTTTCCAGTTGGAGTTCTTCATGTATGTGCATAGTGAATACGGAAGCGAGGAAATGACCAGATATCTGCCTTATTTTTTGACTCCTTTTCAGCATTTCCAAAGCACAGACTGTCAGGCAGAAGTGTTTATAAGTTGCACAAGTCAACACATATGGGTCATGACCAGTTAATATAAAGAACAAATGAGAAACAAGTGAAAAACTAACTGCTTAGTAAACAATTAGTTACCATTCAGTTTTTGAGAAACTCCAAATCAAATTTAATAAAGTAGCTAATGATTTCTTATTTGAGAAACAAATGAGGAATTAATGAAGAACCAACTAATTTTACTACATGCACCTTATTGGAAAGTTTTACTGAAATTTGCAATGATTAGAATACACTGAATGTAAAATCTGAAAACCATTTTATTGGGACATTCACCTGTGTTTCGTTTATCATGACAAAAAATGATTGTATTTAACATAATTAATGCTAAACTTACCACAGCGATACATCTTTCCCTTGTTTATTCTTTATAAGTCCCAGCCTTTATGAAAAATCATATGTAAATAAATGTCCAGGATCAACAAGCCATAATCCCTTTGGTAATTTCTCCATTGCTTTCAGACAGGTGTTAATTGCTTCTGGGGTTTTTGATTAAAATTTGACTGCATTCAGGTAACACCTGACGGATGTAGAGAAAGTAGCGATGACTCACTCTGTATGTACATGAATTAATATCACATACCAAGATTCAGTGGATTAATACTGAGCTGGACGAACACCGACTTGGCTGCTTGATAGCATCGGCTTACTGGGGCTTCAGCACCAGAGCCAACAAGAGGCAGGGACCTATCACGAGCCAATATATTTATTTTTAAAAATCACGCTGTAATTTGATAATTTTTCTGTCCATCATTTGATATTCATGTCCGAGGCTCTGTTATGATCCAGACAAGGAACCTGTTGCAGATTCAGGAACAATTCACTGGAGGGTATTTATTGATATGAATACAGTAATAATTGGAGAAAGGGCCAGAGCCCAGAGCAAGGAGGAGATAGTTCAGCTTAGGTGGAATAGACTGCTGACAGTAATGATGCCCCAACCAGGGGCGTCCTGGGGCAGAGGCCTGATGCTGTAACCCCCGCTAAGGCAGGACTGGCAGACAGCAGGTCTGAAGAGTTTAACAGGATCACAGTCCCAACCCTGAAGACTGATAATAAGGCTTGGGAGTTTGTTCCCATTAATTAAACTCCAAAGAGTAATTACATATTTCACAATCATAAAGGTTACAATAATTTATGAAGAAAATACATTGTAGTTTTCTTTACACTAGAAGACATGAACTGACTAGTTACAAAGGCTCTCGGCCCCAGGGCCTTACGCCAGGTTAAGGCGGGGAAGAACATCTATTATATTCGTAATTTTTCCAGAAGATTCTGAAAAGGCTCTTCATCTCGTTGTATATGAGAATCCTGCCCAATGAACAGCTTCATAGGGAAAGGTCTACAAAATGCCAAGAATGAAAGGCATTTCAGAAAATTTTATTGAAAATTAGAAGCATTCAAATTGAGAAGAACATAGGTTATATAAAATTGCAGTCCAAGTTTTGTATCTGTGTTCATGTTCTATTTGTGCACTCTGCATGCACTCTGTTATTAGAAGCTTCAAATAAGAGCATCTGCTAAACAAACATGAATGTTAATGGAGCCAGTCCTTTTCAGGGGTCGGTGCAAGTCGTCCAGCTGAAAATCCTCAATTGTTTTTGGAGTATCTGAAGCCTACAACCGCTACAGCCCAGCACTAACACCAGCTGTCCCAAAATACCCAGCGTAATTAGCTGCGGCTAACGAGCCGGCTAACTCTTTGGAATGCCTGCATGTTGAAGGTGGAAAATAATAAACTTCTTTGGTTGGCAGCTGTCTGACCCAGGGGGGTGGGCGGCCAGCCCATTTTCATTGCTGTGACACGCTCTACCCGCCAGCTTCTCCACGGCGACCATCACCATAACAACCACCTTTTGTTGCAGGTATTTTTGGGGCTATGCACTCAGAAAATGATTTTGCTGGGCATCACTCTCTGCTCACTTGCTTGTATTCTCTCTGTTCCTTTTCCCCTCTTTCGCTTCTCTATTTGTGGCCACTCTGCCATGACTCTCTGGCGGCATGCAGTACTTGGAGTTATTTTCCTATTGTCACGGGCAGAGAGCAGCTTTCCATGGTGGAGTAAAATAAAGTTGAAAATGGCAGAGGAAAGCACAAATGGGTAGAGCAAAAAACCAAAGTACTGAATTCTACTTACCTACGACTCAGCTTTGCTTGACAGTACAGAAAGAAGCAGAATAGAGTAGACTCTATGAAACAAAGGCGAGTAGAGTGCACTAGGGAAGTGTAGCTCCAGTTTGAATCAGTGGAGTGCAGTAGTGCTCATTTTAGAGCAGCAGAGTGGAGCAGAGCACTGAGACTTGGTCATCTGCTCATTTGCTCTGGTGGCCATGATGTCTCTGTGACAGTTTCCTGTTTAAGAGTCCTGGTGCGAGTATGCCTCTCATAATGAGAGTCCAAAATAGGTCTCAGGGCCACTGAACCTGCATGCACGCAGTTGCGGATCTTCTAAACATATCAAAGTATCATTCCTTCCTTTCTTACTCGTAGTTTTTATTCGTACAATTTCACGGCAGTAGGATAGCCTTCAAACTGGAAGCCAAGCACCGGGATCATCAGACCGTTGGGCAATAAAATAAGTGCCCAGGTGAAGATGTGGGAAAGTGAGCATCATGCTGGGCAGTGAAACCTCTCCTTCTCTCCCACTCTTTTTAGATTCATCCTTTCAGCTTCTTAAAAGAAACCCACACCGGCTAATGCTGAGAGACAGATAGCTTGATTAAAAAAGAAATCCTTTTAATTAGAGCTCTGAAAAGGAATGATGTCTTTAAGCCCCCGAGAGCAGAGAGCATCAGTCCAACTCGTGCACCGCCCCTCTAGGAGGCCCCCCTTTCGCCTCCCCATCAAGGAGGGGTTGTTGAGACAATGCTGAGGAGCATGTTAGGCTGATTTCCAATACCCAGATTATGCCTATTCCTGACTATAAAAAGCATGCTCAGTGAAGATTTGTGGATTATAGTCCAAGCCTAGATTAGTCCAGAAAGTATGCTCATGAAGTGTTAATCTGCAGTGTTAATATCCTATTGCATTACATGTAATGCTATTAACCCTTTAAGGCCTAATGCAAAAATCTCAGCAGAGAATCATGCTGCCGTGTTTACTACAGTAACCTGTATTTGGGCTGAAGCACAGCTTCTCAGCTTTCAGGAACAGTTGGAATTTTTTTCTATTGTGCAAAACTTACAGTAATTACGGTACTTTCAAAATAACGCGCATATCGGCAACGACACGTTCGGAGTAAAAGGGTTAATATTGCACTGACCACTACTGCTCTGTTAGTCAGACCCACCTCCATCTTACATACAGTATGGCTGTGGCTCTAAATTAATGTAATGATGACATGGATTACCCTCCATCCCATCTAAAATTTCATTTACAATGCAACTCAAATTTTGCTGTAGTTTTTTCGTCACTAGCATGCCTCAGGCAAATCAGCAGTCACCTTTTTCTCTCCTTCTGTTAGGGAAAATAGGACACATACACACTTGCATTTATTTGAGTCAAAGTAAATGGAAAAATGTTGTTTCTAGAAACATCTGTGGAATAAAAAAGTTTGATGAGGGAAACAGACGGGCTGGTGCGGCCCATCTTGGACTTGTCATTTTAATCCCAGAGTCTGTTTCCTCTTAAATCACACGCTTCCATGCTTTAAAGCTGAAAACTGTCGACCATCTGGAAAAATTCAGCAGAAATGGCTAAAAATGGGTCTTCAATGTCCTCTTCGTAAACTGACCTCCCTTGGAGGCATGAAAATCATTAACATCTGGCAGGCTTTCCAAATCGGCCCTCCCCTCAGGACAGCTCATGTCCAGAATGGTCTGTCGGATGTGACAGACTGGCAGAGGTGCTATTTTATGTTATAACAAGGAGGCAGTCGATGCTTCAGAACACAAACACATAAAAAACTCTGCTCCATTTTTAACATTGCAATTGTAACCCTGCACACATGCACACACATGCCCTCACACACATAAACACAGACAAATACACATGCATATGCACACATATACACATAAGAAAATTATGAAAACAGGAAAATTTTCATCTGATTGCAACATAGTACTGAAAATTAGGAGTACTGTAAGTTTGGATGTTTGGAAACATAAACGAATTAATGTGGAGAAAAGACAATCATGTAACAATAAAGTAATTGATAACAGCAATGCTGACGACAGATTTCTAATCAGATACGTCCAGTGTTATTGTGCTCTATTGTGTCAATATGCTGATGGACATATTCCATGATATCCGTGTTATAGTGTGGTCTAGACTGTTAGCTATCCTCAAACCTGGAGACATACTGTGTAACTCTCAGCCATAGTGATAGAGCATCCGGGCCACACATGAGCAATAAAGCATTGTGATGCAAGACCTGCCCAATATCTGCCAACTACTAGCAGTTTATCTCAGTTCTGCCACACAGAATGGTTATCGCTTCTTTGTGCAATCATCAGACAACAGATAATGGACTGGGCATCCACAGAATGTCTGTACAACTATTATATTGGTGGATAGAATCCGTGCAATAATTTCAGTGGTGCAGATCGCTACAGGTCGAGGGCCTGATTGCTTAATTGGGCTGACAGAATATAAAAACTCATTGAGCCCAGCTCTATCTCAAAAATGCTTCATTATCTTACAGTATATAGTTCAACAAAATTCAAGGGAGTTCTTTCAATTTCTTCATATGAATTATTGCAATTACTAAATTCTATGCTGTTTTAAATAACTGCTAACATAGTCTGACTGTATCCAGGGGAAAACTGCCCATGTCTTTGTTGGTGGAATTAAATCTAGCCTGAAGCTTTAATCATTTGTATTCAACTGAAAATTTTACTGAATTAAAAATGTGCAAGCGGCCAGAATCCCATAAATGAATTCAATTAAATGAAATGGGTATTTGCATTTTTTAATTATTAAGGAGACGTTTGCATGTCTAGACAATTGCATCAGTCTTACGTACTTTTGTGCAGCCGTTCATCCCACTGAAGGTTGGCTTGTCTATTTAGATTCTACTCTCAACCCTTCCGGCCACAACCACCCATCATTTGATCAAACACCACTTGAGAAGTATTCCATTTAATATTCTACATGAAAGCGGTGCATTAGTCATTGATTGCATAATTCACATACTCACATGCTTTAAATGTTCTGTATTAGATGAGATTTATAAGGAGAAATATTAGAGCATGGGGAAAATTTTTCTTATGTGTTGTTTATAGTTCAACACATTTTCAATCTTTTTTTGGAATATGAAAGAGCAAAATCATTCTGAAGATGACAACAAGAGGTACATTGCCTGTCTGTGTGAATGGAAAAGTAAATAAACTTTTAATGGCATTAACGCTTTTTTATGCTCACTATTTCCGCACGATGGAGCAAGTACTGAGAGTGCATGATAAGGTTTTAGAGCACTCACCACACAGTCACCTCTATCAGTGTCAATGTTTATGCGCAAATAAACAAAAAAATGAATTCATAAACAACAAATGCCGGGCTGCTCATCCTCAGTTTTATGATTTCATTTCATGAGCTGCCTGATGAAAGTGCTTCACAAAGAATTGAAAATGTACTGTATTTCCATAGGTGATGCAGCAGTTTTGTTTTTTTTTTTTTATGGTACGTCCATCAAAGATTACCAACAATCATCCTTTTGGCATTATAAAATTTTTGAAGCTTTCTAAAGAAGCACTAGCGGAGGTGCCAATACCTTCCTCTTGTAACAGATAAATGATTTCAAATCTCTAATGCAAGCTTAAAATGTGCCCTTTATTGTGCACTGCTGTATACAGGCTATAAGAGGGCATTTCTTGGCTTGAATGGGGCATTTCATCACACATGAAAGCACCGTTTATCTTTCACTGTGTATAACACTCAGGCTGGAGTCCAGAGTAGGTTCCATTTCAGATAAGCCAAATATGGGTATAGTGCTCTGCTGTCCTTGGTACCTTGATCGGCTCAATTATCCCACCACAGCCTGTGTAAAAGAACTGCTGCATGGCTCTGGGTTTGCATTAGCTGTTTTAAATAAGCCAAGGTCGGGTGTGCATGTGTATGTGTGTGTGTGTGTGCGTGTGCGCGTGCGTGCACGGGGGCAGGTACTCATATCTCTTGAGGGGACCAAATGCCACCAGAAGTGATGGAGAATCATTTTGTTTCATCCTTAGGGGGACCTCTTTTGGTATCCTGAAGGTGACTGGGCTATTTTAGGGTTAGGGGTTAAGGTTAGGGTTTGGGTTAGGCATGTAGTGTTTATGGGTTAAAGACAGGGTTACAGGTCAGGGAATGAATGTATGTCCATGGGATTGTCACAACCCTCGTGTGAATCCCTTGTGTGTCTCTTAGCAATTCTGCAGCTCGGGTCTTTTAGGAGTACGTCTGTTGTGATTGGTTTGCATCTTGTGTGTCTTTCCCCGCCTGGCTGAATCTTGTAACATGGTTGTGTCCTAATGACCGTGCAACAAGTGTTTAGGCCCTCTTTTTCATGCGCAAGTTGCTGAATCGTAAAGTCATATTTACACTGAAATCCCAGTCATATGTTTAATAGTACAACTTCTTTGTCTTCATCAAATGCAACTAGTGCTTTACTGACAGCCTTTGCTGTAAGAAGACTTTAATGTCATTTAATTAATTCAAACATGCTTCCAATCCTAATCAGGGTCCAGGACTGGGGCCGAATTCATATTAATCCATCCAAGTTTTCTCTCCTTGTAAAGTTTGTCAAGAACAGGCTTCCAGCCCTGATCCCTGATTTGGAATGATATGAATGATTCAATGAAAAGTGAATTTATATGGTACATTCCCATATATTCTCAGAGCACTTTATAGTCATATATGGGAATCTCACCTCACTGCAACCAATGTGTAGCACCTGCCCAGGTAATGCTTGCCAGCCCTTTTGCGCTGTAATGCTCACCACTCACCAGCTGAGATGAAGAATGGGAGGGCAATTTGCATTGCTAATTATATCAGGATAATTAGGTGGCACTTTGAAAGAGCCAGGTAGTGAATTTCCCCAGGACTCAGGGGAGCCCCCAACTCTAGTCAAAGAGCATCATGGGATCTTTAATGACCACAGTTAGCCAGGACCTCAGTCAAACGTTTCATCTAAATAATGGAGTCTGCTACCGCACAGTGTCCCTAATCAACGCAAAAGGGCATATTTGATCAGAGGGAAGACCAGAGCGTTCCACAAGCCCTGACGGCCAGCGAATTTGCTGATTACTCAGTCTTCCACCGGTTACTTTCCCTACGAATTTTGGCGAGGTAAGACGGGTATTATTTAGGTGAAAACTCTTCAATTTGTCAAGTTTCCTACTCTTCGCCGCCGTATTAAAGCATTGTTCTTAGCGGCGCTGTGATTACTGAAGAACAATTTCAACATCCAATGAGATCATGCGTCATGTCAACTAGTCACGTTAACTCTACTCCCATTTTCACCATCTTCTCATCGTTGCTTTTCCCGACAATCTTAGTAATTTCAATGATTTGGTGAAAGATTCTGCTCAAAAAGAGGATGATGGTGTCTAGCAGGCAAAAATCACATCAAAAGGCTACCGGCCACTGCTAACACTGGCACATCCCGAGCTCGAACCCGGGCCGTGGTGCTCACTACTGCTCCAAAAAGCGGCACCTTTACTGGGTGAGCGAACCTTGTAGCCCAACAATAAAATACTTTGTGGCAAGCATAAATCTAATTTGCTAGAAATGCAAGACAAAATGAGACCAAGAAATGAACAAATAACGACAGGCAGACGATGGTCGATGCACTCGACTTCCTTACCGTTGGACTGTTTCCCAAGAATTGCATCATCAGAAAGGGGCTATGTGCGCGAGTTGAAAGGGTGTTCAAAATGCGTCTTTTATTATCTTCCTATTTGAGTGAGTTTCCAGAAAGTGTTTTATTCATAATCTCCATGACATTAGCTTTCCATAGAGGTATAATTTGCCCATTTTCTGCATTCTCAATACGTCTATTTTAAAGGAAAACATGTCATGTCATAAATGATAAGAACTGAAATATTGAGATAAAAGTTTAATTGTAAGGAAATGTTAATTATATTGTACAGTTTGTTTTACTTACTGCAGGATAAGACAGGCTACAGATGTGAGATGTTAGAATAATTGCCTCAAAGAAATAAGTGCTGTGGTTTGAATTAATTTATGCCTGCTTTTAGAATTTAATGTACTCATGTTTGTGGCGCTGGTTAGTATTGTGCATGAAATGGTGGCATGTTGCTTAATTAAATAAAGGTATTCAACTTTAAACAGCAAAAAACAGTGAATTTCACCAAGAAATTCTAAAAGTTTCCTCTGAAAAATACATGAATTAAGCTGTCTAAGGTGCAGTAAAATGCACCAGAGGGTGCCATTCAAAAAAAAAAAAAAAAAAAATAAATAAATAAAAACACAATCGCCAGGGCAGCATGCCCTCGGACACCCCTTCAGGCTGAGTGGCAACATATGTAACTCTTGACTGGCTACCATTTTCATGTAAACTGCTGCATTCATGTTTTGGGAACACTCCTGAAGACCACTTCCCATTGGCTCGCCAACACCACTTCCAGCAGTAATTTTTTTCTCTCCCCAACCAAGATCAATTAAGCCACACCTGCTTAACTTCAGCCAACTGACCAAGCCAGATCAAATGATCTGACTGCTGAAATGACTGCTGACCGTAATAGTGAATGTAGGGAATGGTCTTAACTACGTACACATGCTCAGTTCTGCTTGATATGTTATAAACTCTAACCTGCCCCAAGTGGCAGGGGAACCTCACTGGCTTCCAAGAGTTGAGTGTGTTTCCACTGTGAGATGATGAAAGCCCTTTACAGCATGGGTAAAAAAATCAATTGACTTGGAGGACTGACCCAGATGTGACAGTGGAAGAAAGAGCAGATGTATTTTTTTCAGCGGGATTAGTCCAGGTCTAACAGTGGCAGGATCAGCCTGGGCTGGACTGTGATGGGATTAACGAGACAGAAATGAAAAGAGTCATCTCGTTGCTATGTCTTTGACCTTCCCTAAGATATGGAAAGGGGTGCACATGGAGGAACACGGCTCTGGCAGACAGGAAGGCCAGGGCTGAAGCATCATCATGAAGACTGCAACATCCATACAGATTGGGAAAGCATTACAGCCTAATGCTGAGCTCCACAGTCCAAAGCACTGGCTCCCAGTGCATGCTTACCCCCACTCTCCACCCTGCCCCAAAATGGATCACCTTCATCCAGAGGGAGGGGAGGGTCAGCTTTGATCCTCACATATATTCACGCACAATCTTGCAATGCATAGAAACATTGTCAGTGCAAGATCAACCCGGACTGGGTACTTTAACACAAATGACTGTCATAGGAACTTTTCTTTTGACTCGAATGAAGTTTAAATGATCCCTGCTGGACTCATCTGCTTGTTGATTATAGAAATTTCAGCACTAAGACATCTGCTGTAAGTACTGATGAGGAAGACAAATCCTCAGCTGAGTGGATCTTCAAAGCATCAATAAAGGTGCTTAGATGTTTTATATAGTTTGCGTAGGGATTGAGTCAGTTTCAAAGGTTTATGCACATTTCATCATTTATGATAAATGCATCAATACAGGGATATTGCACACACACTATTATAACTGAGCCCCCTCAACTTTCTCCAATAAAAAAAATGAGGGATGTGTCAGAGGTTTCTCTAAGAAATATGCAATGGATTGAAATGTTAAATCTAAAGTTATATATTCAAAAGTAGCTTGCTCCGTAAATTAGCATCTGTTTACATCAGCTTGCATCAGCCTCTGATAAAAACGAAAGCAAATTCTCCAAAAAGCTCTTATTTGTCCTTCACGCACCCTGGGCCCTTTGACGACAGCACCTGTGTTGAACCTTGGGGGCAATTCTTTATACAGGCTGATTAAACATCAAAGCACTAAAACAATAAATATACTTTTGAGACTACTGACAAGTGCAGTGAGCATATTAACATCATGAAAGAAGACTTACAGCACACTTTCTTTATTTATCAGACATTTGTATACCGAGCCTCTTCATCCTTATTGAACATAGTCTGACTTCAATCATAATGAGCATCTCGGAATCAGTTTACAATTAAAATCAGAAGAATGAAAATGATGAATGATAGAAAATCGTACACTGCCTTGAATCGTAATTAAATTCATTCATAGGGTAAATGACGTTTTACATTACAATTTTATAGTCATGTTTTGCTATCGCCAATAAAATTTTATGTATGCCCTGTTATAAGGTTCACGTAAAACTCTGCTGTGTTTTAAATATGACATGCATTCGGAACATATTCAACACAAAAATAATCACAATAATAATAATAATAATAATAATAACAATAACAATAATAATAATAATATGAAAAGTGTAATTCCCAGTTGTCCTCAACAAGCGGAAAATTTGAAAAGGGTTTGAACACAGACTGTTTGAATTTCTATCTGAAAGAATTTGGAGGTAGTAAGTTATCATAAAATATGGAGAGTAAGAAGAATATTTATAAGTGCACTCATTGTCAGCCAGCCCACTAATCCAATCAATAAATTCAGGATAAAACCTAAGATGTGTGTCAACAGAGTAGGCATCCAATAATAATACTAAAAAATATTTATATATTCTCGTATGGTTTGACCTTTGCTGGACTACCTGTGCTTGGCTCTGAAATGTCTGATACCATCACCAGGGAAACCGTGCTGATGTGGAGGTATCCCGGGTCAGGGGTGAGCTTCCCAGGCCCAACACATCCTGGCGAATCACGTTCATCACCTGATTAGCCGTGGCATATGAGACCAACAGAGCGCAGTCAGAGCCTCACAGCCGAGGGCGAGGGCAGGGGCAGGGGGTCGGAGGGCTTTGGGGTTGAACATCGTGCAGCAGGGCCTGATCCTGCGCGATGAGAGAAAATAAACAGAACATAGTGTTCAGCCGAGCATGCAAAGTAATCAACCAGTGATGGCTTTCAGAGCGGAACCTCCAGGCTTTGCAGGCAAACAGCACTGATTAAAAAAATGCAGTGCACATATTATTACTGCGAAGCGCAGTGGAAGAATAACCATAAAGCTTGAAAGTGTAATTACAGGTTAAAAATATTAAGCAGCTCTGGTACTCCCCAGAGATACATGGAAGGTTTAAAAGTATACATAAATTCATATTGGATTATTGGAGGGGCATAGCAATGGAGAAGTTCTGGGGGGGGTTCTTTAGCCTCACAAGCAGAGCTAACCGACTGTCCACCAGATTTTGGCCTTTAGGTGCTCTGCTACTGTACAAACCACCCCCACTACACACACACACACACATGCACAGGCGCTGAAAAAACTAACGCCAACCTAGGAATATAGCTCCCTCGTTACCTTTCCCTTTGCTTCAGTGCCCTGACAGAATTAGCCATGGCTGCTTGTTTCTGCATGTCCAGCTTCAAGTCCGATAGGTCCTGACGTGCTGCACTGTCCGGGTTTTTCCACTGCTGTGTTTTTTTTTTTTTTTTTGAACATGGTAAGATCTGTAAAGCAGATTGGGATGAGATTTGACAGGAGTGCGGAACCTTGAAATACTGGAGCTTAAAGTACAGCAGGGAGAGAGAGAATGACAATGAGGACAAAAATCTTACCTGTTCATTTTCACAGCTGAGCAAGAGAGGTTTAAAAACTAATTAAAATGCAATCAAAAAAAAAAACAAAAAAAATGAATGAATACAATTCTTCTAACTTTTAATTATTACGGATAGCCACATTAAACCGAATGTAGTGCATAAAAAAGATACATTAACATAAATGTGCTACATACTGATTTTTATCATTATAAGAAATATTTGGTGACTCCGCAAGCCACAAAAATTTTCATTTTGTATTAGGAAGAAAAATAATCGAAAATAGACACCCTGTGAAGGAGGGAGGCTGACTGAATGCAGCTCTTTGTGTTTCCAATAATGGGCTGAATTGGTCTTTCTTCATGCGGAGAGGATAATAGTTCTTTCATTTGCATGAGCTCTTGCACAGTAATTATGTTGTAATTATTTCTAACTCATTGGTAATTATAAAGTAACCATGATGCAATTACAGTATTATCAAATTAATTATTTGAAAGGAACTTCAACCTGAAAAGACTCTCTGCTACCTATTTATTGTTCCAATTCTTTTATTTTTCTCCTCAAACCATTATTCTTTTGTTATCCACAAAGAAAAGCTAATAAGATTAATGTGTTAGGGGTCCCTCCTCTAATGTTGCAAAAGCCATGCAGGTGTCATCATGGCTATAAGTTACGAAGGAAAGCAATTGGGTAATGGAGAACCAGTGGTGACTGAAATTACCTCAAGCAGAAACCTAATTCTCCCATGGGCAGAATCACGTCCATTCAACATCAGCCTAACATCACAGTCTGTAGGCATTTCTCCAAATAGCCAAAATAGAAACATGTTACATGTCATTTTCATACACTTCACCCCAAATCATCATCAAGGGTGAGTCAGAATACATTGTCTTAAGACACCACCACTTAACAATATTTTAAAATCCAGCCATCTTCAAAAGGTGGGCTACACCACCTAATGTGGATGTCCACTGCACATTGACTGATGAGCCATGAAGAAAAATCATGCCTGAAATTAATCTGATAGTCCATGAGACATCACTGGATGTTGGCCACTCAGAGGTAATCCAAGCAGAGTGATGGGGACACTGCTTACAGAGTGGTGCTGATTCTTATGGTGAAATATCAAACTGAGCATCTCACTCACTGTTGTTACAATAGATACAATTTAATAAAACAATAGGGGAGTTCATCTGGGTCACCATATTTCTGTAAATTGGGTTGCTACATCTGACAGTCTAAATACTTATAAGTCTGAATTGTTTCTCAGTAAAGTGCATCCCTACATTTAAATTCAACCAGTCATCACCACTGAAGGTGCTCAGATGGCCCGCATGGTTAAATGATAGTTATCTACATGGATCAGGTCGCACTCAACCAATTATCTCTAGAATTGTGTTCATAATAGAAATGGGACATCGCTGTTCTACAAAAAAGGAAGATGGGCTTTTGGATGTGAAATCTATTAAATGACATTTGGAGAGCTTTTAGTTTGCAGTCACGAACCTGTTTTAAAATAAAATGTTCTTGTTTCACAAGCAACACTTCCAATTGAAGTGATTTACATATTTTCACACATACCTTTTCCAAAGAGGCAACTCTGAGCAGATATGAAACCTAAGCTTTGACTCAATTATGATGGAAGATTTATACCATATGATGTTTGCAAGATTTCTCCAATAAACCAAGATGAATATCCATACAAGACATTTCGCACCAGGTCTATTATACGAATATCAGATTGGCAAACAAGTTTGAGAATGAGGAAATATTTGCCCAAATCATTTGCATTTGCACAGAAAATGATCATTTGCTAGTTGTTTGGCTTAATCTGCCTGCTTAATTTACTGAATTTGAGCATTTAATGGGCTGCGGACGTGGTTTTTCGATGAAGGGGGAGTTTTATGTTCACTGCCTCCAAGATGAGTCACAATTGCCCCCCAAAAACTGAATGTGACCCCCTCAATGCACACACACGCACGCACACACACACACACACACTCCCTTTAAATCCATTTTGCTCCTCAAGTTCCACAAATGATAAATTTTGCTCCCAGTAATAAGCGTGAAATAAGAGCTGTGACTGACAATGCTGTGTAGTTACAATTTCTACAGTGTTTGGCTTCCATTTCCTTTCCACCACGCTTGATTCAATACCTTTGAACCAATAATATCCTGGCTAGGATTCATAGCTTTTTTTATTCATTAAAATAATGAGGACTCGGGTGAGCTCTTGCATTAACATTAGCATGTAATTGCCTCTTAATTGGTTATGAAAAAGTTCATTTGTTGGAGTTGTTTGCTGAATTAGGCATCTAAATCTTTCCCGAGCTGTGCCAGGTTTTTCAAGGTGCAGTACACAGTCTATTTGTATCCTTTTTTTTTCTTTATTTTTGGATAGTATCTGTGTTGACAGTGCTGTTTTCTTAGAGGAGGACTTGTATCAATTTCACCCGCGCATATTTTCAATACTCTTGCTCCAGCATTCAGCTTCTAAAGGCAGCTGTCACTTTACATTTGGCAAAGAGGCAAGTAATAAAGAAATGCTAATACAAAGTGAAATATTTCACTCCTGCTTGCTGAAGAAATACAGTGTATTAACAGCCACCTAATTTTCTGCACTGTCGTTATTCTTGTGGTTCTTTGTTGATTTGATGCATTTCTCTCTGGAGTAATGACGTGAAAACAGGTCAGCATTAATGTCTTTTACCAGCTCACAATTTATCTAAACTGACGACTGCAGAGGGTTTTTGCATAGGGACCACCTGTCAACTCTAGGCATTTTCAGTGCTATTTTAGCTTGGGTACAATGAGCTACATTTTAATGAAAAAAAATGCATACCTCTGCCACTTAAATGGAATCCTAAGTGAAAGTTTGATATTTCTTTTATGGCAGAGTGTAAAACATGACAAGTTTCCGAGGACACACCTGACTCCCAAGCTTTCCTGGTATCCTATGTGAATTCTGGATGTTACAGGCTGTAATTGTTGCTTAAGCTCCTGTGAAAGTGTTAAACTTGTGAAGCATTGCCTGGAGCAGCTGAGAGCTGGACGATTGGTATCCCCTGAGGCAGGCAAGGCAGGATGGCGAGACAGGCCTCATGCCCTCCTCTCTGGGACACAGTATCTGCACTGTTCTAAAATGGCACTTTTTTGCCAGTTAATTTAACTAGCACCTTTTTTGCCAGTTATTTTAACTGCAATTTTACAATAGGTTTACAGCAGAGTTCCATGTATGTTAAGTGTAAACCACAGGTAAATGTGCGCAGGACTCCACTTTCAGTTAAAATGACCAGGAAACAATGCATTAATTTAACTGTTCAATTCAGTCAGTTTATAGCAGTGTGTGTACCTCGATTAATCTGTATTGGCCTAATACAGTGATCAAACAGACTCATATCTCTGTTCATTTGCACTAGCGGTACAAAACCAGTATAACAGAAGACCCGTATCTCCTTACTGGCCTTGTGCAACCACCAAACAGAAGAACTGTGTCTGTTCATTTGTCCTAGCCTTCCACAACCACTAAATAGACCTGTTTCTCTGTTCATCTGTTCTGGCCTAGAGCAAATAACAATCAGAAGACTTGCACCTCTGTTCATCTGTATTGGCCTTAAAAAACCACCTAACTCGACACACTTGCATCACTGTTTACCTGTACTGGTCTTCAACAACTAACAAGCACAAGACCTGTATGTCTGTTCATCTGTATGTAACCCGGTGGTAAATTACTATTCATGGGAAATGAATCGAGTAAGTTCTCTGTTTTGTGACCTGACTGCAATTGCATAATTTAGGCAGTAGGGGCCATGAGTTAAAATTTTGAGGAGAGTTAGGTCTGCTGATTTGTTAACTAATTCGGGAAAACGTCTGTGGGAATGCCAGAACGAACTACCTCTCCTGCGAAATGGCTGCGAATCTGATCGGTGATGATTTTAATATCCAGCATCTTGATTGTTTTAAAATGATATTTCACACAATATGGTAAAATAGTGTTTCAGTAGTGCTAGATGTACTTGTAAAAGACCATATTTTGTGTAATTGTTTTATTAGGATCGAAGATGGTTGGGGAGGGAAAACCGAGCACATGCTGAGCTAAGTTTGCTTTTGGAACCTGGTACGAAATGATTTGATAACTTTCTGAAATTCTGTATGTTCAGTATGTTTAATTGTAACGACAGAATGGATTTTACTTTCTGTACATTGGAACTGTTTGTATTCAATGTACTAGTACAAATTTGAGAATTGACATGGCTATGTACTGAACACGTTTCTGCTTTGTTTCATTGCTAGCTGTGCCACTACCGTATCTATTTTATGTTGAACAGTATCTATTTTGGTATCTATTTTCTGTTAAACAGTATCTATTTCATGGTAGACTATCTATTGCAGTATCTATTTTATGTTAGTCAAAATCTATTTTATGTTAGATAGAAGCCACATGTGTGAGCACGCGTTAGCTATCCGTACGGGAATATAACTGGGTCTTTTACTGTATTGTAATTCGGTATTTTCGGTAAACTGAAAATCTTGTCCATTTTTGTGAGTGAATGTTTCTTAATTGATACTTCCTAAAGTTTGGGGAAAATGAAATATTTCATGCACTGATTGAAAAGAAAAATAAATCCCCAACGAACTGTATTTGGAGTTGCGTGTTCAATTTAGCCCGGCTTCATGTACTTGCCTTACACAGCCACCAAACCCAATATCAGTACCCCTGTTCATTTGTACTAGCCTTACATAACCACCTAACACAAGATCTGTGACTGTATAGATCTGTACCTGCCCAACACAACCACCTAGAAGAGGACCTTCTTCTTTTTTCATCTATACTAACCTTACACAACCACTAAATTAAAGACCTGTGTCTCTGTTAGCCTGTACTGTCCTTACACAATCAACAAACTGTGGACTTCTTTCTTTGTTTACTAGCCATACAGAGTCACAAAACAGAATATTTGCGTTTTTTTCCATCGGCACTACCTTTACAAAACCACATAACACAAAATCACTGTTCATCCTCATTCGCCTTGCACAACCAACAAACACAATTCAGGTCTTTGTCTTATTTCAGCTGAACTGCCACAACCCTCATAAATTCCCATTTTTCCTCTTCCTGTCCAGCAACTTGGGTGTCTTTTAGATGTATTGTTTCTCCTGATTGGGCGGGGGAGCCATGCAAGATGTCAAACCAGAGTTATGCATTTGTGTTCCTCATTCTCGTATGTGTCCCTGGCATATATAACCCATTGCTGGGTCATTCCATGTTAAATCAACAAATTCTGAGAAAAGTTCCGGCATGGCCTCTTCCAAATCAGCTGAAATTTTTTAGCATAGTAACTACAACATGTTTAATGAACCCATGCCAAATTTTTCTTGGATCATGCAAAAAATTTTCGAGTTACTGACTTTTGAAGTACACGGGTGAAAGTCGACATTTGGGAGCTTCATTTTTTCCGCCATTTTTGAGTCCTCATAACTTTATATGTGATGTAGGTAGATGACCTAAAATTTCAGGGTTGAAAGCCACATATCAGCTTTTTTGAAAAACACTAATTATAATACCGCCATGTGTATTTGTGGTCTCAGACCATGAAGTCAAACTTCGAAAATTTGTGATTTTGATTCTCTTGGCAGCCAACTTCAGACATTTATATCTTTGGAAATATGTAAGTTTGATAACTGAGCTGTGATCAAATTTATGGCTAGGATACAGAACAATAAAAATAAGCTTGATTTGCATGCATTACGATTTGTTTTATAATTACAGGAAAATATGAAAACTTGAAAAACCTAATTTTGGTCAATCTTTGACCACACATAATGCCATGTGGGATAGCTCATTGGTCATTGAAAGCTAGGTCATTAAAAAGAACTCATTTTCATCTACATTTTGATAATGAAGCAAACTTTTAGCCATGAATCCTTTTGTGACACAAAAACTTTCCTAAATTGCCATAATTGCAAAGTGCAAATCCATTTGTTCAGGTTTAAACGTGGCAAATATGATGATTTAGAGTTTTTCCTCCAAGCTCATGCTGACATCATCAGAATCATGCCCAAAGTGAATTGAAAGTTGGGTTTCCCCAATTTGTCATCATTAAGACATACCATAATGTACATGTACAAGAAGCACAATAAGTCTATATAACCATTGTCATGGTAAGCGCCCTGCCGGATGCCAAAAGCAAACCGGCGGGCGCAAGGACCATGGGCCTAGAAAACGGAGACTCAAGAGCACAGGCTGGCTATAAAACATAGATTTAATAAAACCCAAAGAAATACACAAAACAGCAGTCACAAATAAAAAGGAGAGACAGCTAGCGTTCCCACTGACCTGCAGTGGAAAGGGAATGCAGAGGCAACTTTGGCTGGCACCTGCTATCCCTAAATACTCTGAACATCATGAACATGGAAAGATCATGGACAGAATGATAATCAGCTAATTTTGTGAAGTTTTTGTGACACAGAAGAACTCTTGGCTAAAAGTTTATTTTAGTATCAGAATGTAGATAAAGATGAGTTCTTTCAAATCACCTAGCTTCCATTGACTAATAAGCTATCCCACATGGCATTATGTGTTCTCTAAACTTGCCCAAAATTAGGTTTTTCAAGTTTTAAGATCTTCCTGCAATTACAAAATGAATCCTTAAAGGTGCACTATGTAAATTTGTTTACTTTCACTTCTGTTGACATTCGAACTCAAACAAAACAGAGGTAGCCTGCCCCTCCCTCCCATAGATCCCTCCCTTCCATGCTTCCATAACTGTCAACTCTTGTCGGTGATTGGCCGGGATGGTTTGATATGTTATGGGGCACAGCCTGTGCCCCATGTGTTTATTTGCAGTTTATGACGCCTGTGCGGTCTCCAGAGCCCGGGTTTTTTTTACAGTGAATTTAGGGGCAGGCAGCTAGCGGATCGTGGAGAGATGTCGGCGAATTGAGACAAAAATATAAATGCGCAGAAAGTAAACAAACTTGCATAGTGCACCGTTAATGCAGGCAAATCATGCGTATTGTATTTCTCTGTATCCTAGGCATTAATTTGATCATAGCTCTGTTATCAAGCTTACATATTTCCAAAAATATAGATGCTTGAAGTTGGCTGCCAAGAAAATTGCAATCACAAATTTTAAAAGTTTGACTTCATGCTGTGGGGCCACAAATGCACATGGTAGTATTATAATTGATGTTTTCAGCAGAGCTTATATGTGGCTTTCAACCCTGAAATGTTTGTTCATCTACCTATATCACATACAAAGTTATGAGGACTCAAAAATGGCAGAAAAAATGAAGCCCCCGAATTTTGACTTGCACCCGTGTACTTCAAAAGTCAGTAACTCGAAATGTTTTGCATGATCCAAGAAAAATTTGGCATTGGTTCATTAAATATGTCGTAGTTATTGTGCTGAAACTTTCAGCTGAATCTGAAGGCGTAGTGCGGGAGCCACTTGTTGAAATTGTATGGAATGACCCTGCTAAGTGTCTAAGTTGCTGGATTGTAACTTACTACATGCCCTAAAGCAATTAGTCAGTGTCTTCCTGGTCTAGTGTCTATCATCTTCGTAACATTTAATGATAGTTAAATACGGCAGTGCTCTTCCTAGACTTATTAATAGGAACAAGCGCCCAAGCCTTTCCTTAGTCTCCAAGATTGGGACTGTGTTCCTGTTCAGTCTGTTCATCTGCCCAGATCATTAGGAACACCTCCCAAGCCTTCTTCAGTCATCTGACTGTTCTGCTCTGGCGAGGATGATTGCCATCTGCTTACTATCCCGGGATGCCACTGGCTACGCACGGGCACAACCTACACCCGAGTCCACACTTTCTGAACTGAACTGTGCCATTCAACTCTGGGCTCCACCCCTTACAATCATTACCATATTTCTATCCATACTGTGAGTATTACTTTTGGATTGTACTCTGTCTCTGCTTCTGGTTCCCTGTCTGGATTGTAACACTAGCCTTACACAACCACCAATTACAAGATCTGTGTCTCTCTTTATCTGAATTGGCCCCACACAACCACTAAACAGAAGACCTGCTTCTCTGTTAATCTATGCTGGCCTTACACAATGAGGATACGGAAGGCGTGTCTCAGTTCATCTGTTCTAGCCTTACTCAACCCCTAAATACAAGATCACTGTCTTTTGTCTTCTGTACTGGCCTTACACAACCACCATACAGAGGACCTGTATCATGATTTATTTGCATTGGCCTTACATACATCGCAAACTCAAGACCATGCGTCTCCTTTCATCTGTACAGACCTAACACAACTGCGCAACTGAAAACGAAGAACCTCTCTTCATCAGTGCCGGGCTTACTCAGATATCCCTCCCATACGCATGACCACAATGGGCCATACTCTCTCTGAAAACAATAAATCCAATCCGGGGGATTTTTTTCTCGACAAGCAGTGCATATCAGTGCATTTTTCATATACATGCAAATTCTCAGTCAATAAAAAAAACCATGCTAGTGTTCTCAGTATGCTGTCACATCATGTACAGTGATGGGTCATGTGACAGAAGATGTTGAGTAGTGGGCTACCCAAGCTCTTTGTATGTATTACGTGGCAGTTATAATGTTAGCCCAAGGATGTATCATAAGATCAGGAGATGTTTTAAGGACAGCCAGTTTTTGCTGTTACAGCCCTGTGTTTGCTATAGGGCTGAAACAATGTTATTTCCTTACGGCTGACATGTTTTGTGGGCGATCGAACCATAGAAATATATGAAAAAATAAAATATGTATTTTATATAAGCAATAACTTGACTGCGCTTGATTCAAAGTTGCTTTATGGAGGGAGGATGAGCAAGCAAATGCCTCATCTTTAAATTACAAACATCAATATTGTGAATGCACCGTGTGTCCATTTTTAACCAATAAAAACATACAGCGCTAATATTATGTGTGTGTGTGTGTGTGTGTGTGTGTGTGTGTGTGTGTGTGTGTGTGTGTGTGTAAAATGCTGGGAGAGTGATGGGCATGCTAACGTTTCAAAAGATTCAAAGATCCTCACAGTGCGTTGGATCAGAAGATGAGGGCACTGCTTTAGTTTGTGTCCCTTTTTTCACACATTAATTGAACAGCTTCAGTAGGATAATGTGGATGCTTAGCCCCTACCCCCTAAAACGTACCTCATCACTCCTCCTTCAGACTCCTACAGGAGCCCATTAAAGTAGGCAAATCCAACAAATTAAGCAAAGACAGGTTAAGCCTTGCACTTAGCATATTATAATCATATTTGCAAAGAAAAATGATTTGGACAAATATTTCATCATTCCAAATCCTGTTTGCCAATCTGATATCTGTACAACAAACTGAGAGAGAGAGAGAAAGAGAGAGAGAGAGAGATATTGTACAGAAATCCTTGCTGACTTGCTAGACAAGCCATCGATGGCTTATAGCTCAAGCCAGCTAAAAAATCCCTTTGGCTGTGATGAGTCTGCTGGACATTAGCAAAATGTGAAATGGCACAAGCAGTGATACTAGAATATAAACGGCTCAAAAACATTAAGGGGATGCTTAAATCACATACCTGATCTTGATGAACAAATTTTTCGAGTAGAAAATCTTTACTGATGTACATTGTATAATTTGTGAAGAACAAAATGACATAATAAAAGTCAATGAAAACCAAAATCATCAACCCATTGAGGGCTGGATTCAAAATCACCCCAAAAATGAAAGTAAAAAATAGAAATCACAGGCTTATCCAACTTGTGTAAATTTTATGATAGCAACTCATTATGTGACTTAGTAGTGTGTATGGCCCTGGCGTTCCTGTATGCACTCCTGACAACATTTGGGCATGCTCCTGATGAGGCAGCGGATGAAGTCCTGGGGGACCCCCTCCCAGACCTGGATCAGGGCATCAGAGAGCTCCTGCACAGTTTGTGGCGGTACTTGGCAGCGTCGGATGCACCGATACATAATGTCCCATAGGTGCTCATTTGGATTTAGGTCAAGGGAATGAGAGGGCCAGTCAATGGTACCAATGTCTTCATCGTCCAGGAACTGCCATCACACTCTGGCCACATGAGGCCAGGCATTGTCCTGCAAAAGGAGGGACCCAGGACCCACTGTACCAGCATAAGGACTGACAGTCGCTCAAAGGATTTCATCCCTTATTTAACAGCAGTCAGAGTATGGTTTGCTATGACATGGAGGTCTGTGCGACCCTCCAAGCATATGCCTCTCCAGACCATTACTGACCCACTGCCAAATTGGTCATGCTGGATGATGTTACAGGCAGCATAACATTCACCACGGCATCTCCAGACTCTTTCACGCCTATCATATGTGCTCAGTGTGAACTTGCTCTCACCAGTGAAGAGAACAGGGGTCGAGCTGCATGGTGCTGGGCTGTGAGCAAAGTCCCACTAGAGGACGTCAGGCCAACATGCCACTCTCATGGAGTCTGTTCCTGACAATTTGGTCAGAAATATGCACACCAGTAGCCTATTGGAGGTCATTTCATAGAGCTCTGGCAGTGCTCCTCCTGGTCTTTCTCGTATAAAGGAGCAGATACTAGCCCTGCAGCTACTTGAAGATTGTTGACCTTCCATGGCCCTGTGCAGCTCTCCTCATGTAACGGCTGGTCTCCTGTTATTTCCTCCATGCTCTTGAGACTTTGCTGGGGGACACAGCAAACCTTCTTGCAACTGCACATATGAATCTGCCATCCTGGAGGAGCTGAACTACCTGTGCAACCTGATTGGGCTGCAGGTACTGCCTCATGCTGCCAGTTATGATAAGGACACAAGCAGAACACAAAACTAGAGAATAATCTATCAGGAAGGATAAGGAGAGAGAAATTGTCAGTGTTCACCACATGCACAACCATTCCCTTTTTGGGGATTGTCTTGCTTTTGTCACCTGTTATCAATTTCATTTGCACCAAAGCAACATACACTATTGTTTTTTATGTGTTTGAGATCAAGTGTCAAGTCCAAGTGATAAAAGTAGAACCAAATGCACAACTCTGACACAGAGGTAGGGAAAAATGAGTTTTAATACAAAACCAGGCAAAAGTACAAATCCGTGATCCAGTTCGTAACCCAAGTCCAATGCCAACATCTGAAACACACAAAGGCAGTCCGTGGGGCATAAATCCAAAGGGGTAATCTGAAGTGGCAAAGGAGAAGACTGGCAGAGGGGTTAGTAAAGCCCCTTTCACAATTGGAGCACGACTGCTTGCGGCCATTTGGTCTTACAACAGGGCAAAAAAAAAACTTATCGCACTTGATCGTAGAAAGCTTTCACAAATGCAACAGGGGTCGTATGACAAGAGCAATTATATCACCTCATTCAGTCGTACAATAGTAGCACAACGTCGCAAAAGCTTTCAAAATTGAAAAAGGAGTCATACGATAAGAGCAATTATATTGCCTCTACAGTCGTATAATGGTAGCACAACATTGCACAACTCCTCGCTAGACATCCCTAGCACGCGTACGAGTGTTGCACGATTTCCTATCCATAAAGTGCAACTTTTTAATTCGTGCGAACTCTTGCGTCATGTCAGGCGACTCTGTGCAACGTTTGAAACGTTGTACAACAGTTGTACTACCGTCAATGCGACCTAATGCGACTGGATTGGTCATTTGCGTCTGAATTTTGAACATGTTCGAAATTCAGGTGCGACCTAGTGGGACTGCCTGTGCCACTGCAACGAGTGCGACACCTCGCAAGACACCTTGCGACTCCTCGTGCAACGGCGAAAAAAAAAAGTGGTCACAAGTGCTCGTAAACTGGTCGTATCGCAATTGTGAAAGGGCCTTAACAGAGAGGCAGTCAAATTGCACAAGGCCAGATGAGGGTAACGGGAGTGGCAAACAGAGCTGGAGGAAATGAGGCAAAAAAAAACCTCAAAAACTGATGAAACACAAATACACAACTTCTCATATGAGAAGCTAAAGATTAGCACGAGAAGAAAGGCTTGGTAAGTCAAAGACAGTTTAGCACACACTAAAAGGAGCAGAGGGTTTAAATAACTGAAAGGGAGGAGACACATGGGAAGGAAAAAAAAAACTAAACCAATGGGAATGGGGGAAGGCTACCAGGGTTGACAAAGGACTGATGGAAAACAGGTGGAAAAGTGAAAGGAATGGTTAATCCAAATGCAGTTCACTCAATTAGGTGAAACAAGAACAGGTAAAAAGCAAATCAGGAATGGTTTAGAAGGCAGAATCTTCAAGGGATCAAGGAGAAGATCATAAACCAGGATGTCAGTCCGCAGAAAACACAGGGAAATACTAAAGGGAATGGGGAAGGAAAAGGGGTTGAACTCTAACAAAGTTGGTACAATGGGAATAAAGGGTTGTGGTAACAATCACTATCTCAATCACACAACGCAAAAACAACAACGTAAACAAGACTCACGGGAGAAATCTACAAACTTGCAGAAATCTGCAAACGAGACTTGACCAAAGAGTTCATAAAACAGTTAACCTCTGAAAGTGGGTCTTTTATAGTTTTACAAATTTTTTTTTCCGCTAAACTCAGAACAGGTTCAGGAGAGGCGGATCTCTTCTGATAGAAGAAAGTAGGTGGGATCCTAACTTTGAACTAACTAATCACCGTGCCTCCAACTGAACTGCTCTAAGTGTGGATAGTCCAATCAGAACAGCAAGAGAGAAGGAAGAGGAATTACCAAACCGAAATGGAAAAGAAAGAGTGAGAATCTTTTAAAGACACCACACAAAGAAACAAGAGGAAAGTAAGACATGAGACTGCAAGCATTCATTCTCTAAACATGAAACATGTAACTCAGAATAAATATATAAATACAATAAATACACTAGAAATATGCTAGAATGGACTAAAACCAACTAAAACCAAGCATACAAACATCACTTCTTAACAGACAGACTCAATTAGGGGAAACAAGAAGGTAAAACAAATCAGGTGAGAAGACTTAGGGATCAGGAGAAGACATGACAGTAGAAAATCGATCAGCAACTGTAAGAACAGTGGTGAACCACGTAACGTATGCTTTGAACTCAACTGATCAACATAAAAATCCATCGCAGGGCACTCTTGCCTCAATCATAGAGTTCATAACAGTTAACCTCTGAACTGCATTTATAGTTTTACATTTTTTTTCCGCTCCCGATGTTTCAGCGTCCTCTTCTGAGAAGAAAGTAAATTGAATGCATCCGCAGGAATGTCCATTTCAGCCTCATAGTTGCACACATCTGCGACGTTCTCGATAACCAATCCCACATTGAGCTCCTTCTCAACTCTGACCATATCCAAAACGGCGTCTCTCTCTACCCTGATCGTATCCAAGTCAACATCTCTCTCTGCACCATTCTTACCTAAATCGGCATCACTATCCGAGTCGGACGAAAACTCGAGGACCTCGCCCACATTTTGACCATCACTCGCAGCAGTGACTGCCAAATAAAAAACCTGGTCTGTCACAATACCATGCTTCACTAAAAGATCAGAAAGCCCGCACGCAGTCCTTTCCAGTTTCTCAGTACGCACTCTCTGATCGTCCATTGTTTGAAACAAGGAGGCAATGATATAACCCCCTGTTCCTTGCAATGACGCATCTACCTGAATGCTGGCAGAGTCCTGTTTGAAAGCTTTATCTACCTCCTTGGACTTAATCTTATTCGCAGTACTCCAACCCAAATGGTACACATCATTCACCAGTTTATGGCTTAGCCACCCCATTTACCCGACGCATGTTGCTGTACTGAGGAAACAGTTCTGCAACTTTTTCCACAAAACGTTCGTGAAGCACATTTAAAATGGCAAAGTCCAGCTTAGAAAGAGTGTCTTTCCCTGGTTTAATGGAGTAACAATAAATGTTCTCCAGAGACTGTGACTTAACAAAAACCGTAGGCAATACCGATTTGTCTACGGTATTAAGTTCCTCAAGCCGATTGATGAGCAAGGGGCTGCTACGTTTCATAATGCATGTATTCAGATGCAAGCATCCAGTCTCAACCCGCAATGTGAGTATGGGAGGTAAGGTATGCTCCCTGACAGATCGCCTACTCACCTGTCTTCTCCTTAAGGGCAAAAAAAGTTTAATGGGACTAGAATACATATTTACCTTCTACAGGAACAATTTTTTGCTGAGCTTGTATGCTTCTTTTAACAAAGAAAATCAATTTGTTGATGGCTTTTCTGATTGGAAACACACCGCGCATGTGCGTGACCAGAGGAAAACCTTCAAGCACTCTACCAGGGCCGGCTGCAGCCTGCTTAGACTGAGGGTGCAATGAAAATTGCTGGGGGGTAGAGACGTTTTCATTTTGTTGACCGGGAGGGGTGGAGATCGCGTTTCATTTTGTTGACGGGGGGGGGGTCGCGTTCCATTTTGTTGACCGGGGGGGGAGAGATCGCGTTTCATTTCATTGACGCTTCTCATTGAATTTGCATTGCGCGAATATATAAAATACGCGAAAATATACGTTAGTGGCTCAGAAGGCGCTGGGGGGGCGCGGTAAAAATCCACCCCTGCACCCCCCTAGATCCGGCCATGCACTCTACATGGATGTTAGCTTTGCTTCAGCTCTCCTCGGGCATCTGGAGTGTGGACGCTGGGTTAGTGCAACAGCTAGATGGAGTGAGGTGTTCTTGGAGAGAGGTACTTAACCCTTTCAGCGCTGTGGGCAACTATAGCTGCCCAATGATGTAAGATATCAAAATCAGATGCTACTCAAAACCTATCATGTGGCAACTTGTTTAAAAGAGCTCCCCTGGCAAAGCTCTTTTAAACAAGTGTTCACATGATAGGTTTTCAAAAGCTCTGGATAACTACATTTTTAATTCCTCAAAAATGTATTCAGCGCTCAAAGGGTTAAGCATGCTGCGACTGTAATTCAGTTTTTTAAGAAAAGAGGCTGGCTTTCCTTGGCCACAAAAAAATTACTTGGATCGTTACTCGATGGGAACTTCCTCAGTATTCTGGAAGTTATTGCTCCATTCAATCCTTTCCTAGCAGAGCATATCAATAAGTATGATGAAAAAGGTAATGGCAATGCATCACGTCTATCATCTACAATATGTGTGAGCAGTTGATTCAGCAGATGTGTGAGAATGTGAAAGCTACCATAGTCGCAGACGTACAGTTTGTATGATATTTTTCTGAGCGAGCGTTGAAGAACTATTTTGGCATAAAGCAGAAACTGTCAATGTAGTTTATTACATTGTTCGGGGGCTTGATTACATTAATTAATTTATTCCTTCACATATAGACAAAATGGTTGACTTGTGTACATGACTGTAAAGATATCGCTTCAAACTTAACTGTTTCCCAATAATTATAATTCTCTGTGAAATTGATAATAACTTTTCAGCTTTGGGCAATATTAGCTCAAGAGCGTTATTTAGGTCATTTGGTTGTATTTCCCTTCATCGCTATGGGAGCCATTCATTTTCCACTTCCTCCAAAATGCCTTGTATGGCACGAATGAGTCAGCGTTTTCATAGATGTACAGTACGTTAAGTTTTCTGTTAAGTTTTATTTCATAAATCAAAAACACCGCAGGGGAAAAGTGTACGCACTATCCAAAACCTGTGCTGGGCATACATAGCGTTTAAATGTCTAAAAGTGAGACCCTGACCTTTTTGAAGAAAGGGTGATAGGGGGTTTGAAACAGTTTTGTAAAATAGTGAAAGTTGCCCTTTGAAGAAAGAGAAATTGAGCTTGCTTTGTTTGTGTGTGTGTGCGCGTGCGCGTGCGTGTGTGTGTGCGCGCGCGCACGTTTTTTTCCTAGTTCAGTTAATAATAAGTGTCATTTTCACATCAGTCTGACTATGCAGCAATCACTCAATCTATTAATGAGTTCATTGTCTGAAACTATGTTCCAAAGTGAAGGCTCTTGATCACACTGCATGTTTATTAAAATGTGAGCATGCATCTTTGAATCCCAGTTTCTGTCCTGCGGGGCTTTATTGTCTGTCTGCATGTCCATCTGTCTAAGGAAGGCCCAGGGGCACTATAGAGTCAGATTAGCTCCTGAGGACAAGTTTTGGACTCATGACAAGGGGTAATTGGATGATTATTATGTCTTCACTGTCAATATTATTTGATTCCCTGGAGCCTAGCCAAGCTGAGCAGCCCCCTCTCCGCACTATTTCATTTTGGAGATAACAGAACTCACCAAATTATTTTTTCTTCTGACAAAAGGCTGACATTTGCTTTTAATCATAAAGCAATACGTTTTAAATCCTGACTCAGAACAGACCACTGCCCTCCTCTTGGTATTTTGCTCCACAAAAAAAAAAAAAAAAAAAAATATTTAATCCCAGCTCAACTCCTTATGTTCATGAGTTCTGTATTACGGGGAAAACTACAGATACTTTCACAACTTTATGTACGCCAGAGAAATGCCCTTTCTCTTCCGCTGAGGCCTGGCAAATACAGACAGGAAAAATGTGAAGCATTTCTGAAAAACAAAATATGGAGAAGCTGGGAAACTTTTCTCTTTTTTTCTGGAAGAACATAAATAAATGAAATTTGGGTTGCCTCTCCTTGCTCCCTATGTTAATTGGAACCAAGGTGTGAGACCTCCGGCGGGGTTTGGCAGGTAAGGCTTTTTATTTTTGTCTGGCCTGAGATCTGGCTCAATCCAGATCATCTCCCCTGTCAACAAGAGCAGATGGTCTCTCTCTCTCTCTCTCTCTCTCCTCCATCTTGCTCTCTCCCACTCCCTCTCATTCTCATGCTCTCTCTCTCAAAGCAAACATCAGACTTGTGGAAAGCGCCGGCTAGGTGATGCAATGTTCATCCAGCGTTTCAGTAATGTTGCAGCAACCTAATTAATGCATCAGGC
The DNA here is from genome assembly GCA_029692085.1 of Gymnothorax javanicus. Lineage (NCBI taxonomy): Eukaryota > Metazoa > Chordata > Actinopteri > Anguilliformes > Muraenidae > Gymnothorax > Gymnothorax javanicus. Next base: position 29,495,406 of record CM056194.1, on the reverse strand, counting down.
TGCCAACTGTAGGAACTTTCATTGAAAAACAGGTAGCCGCTGTAGAGCAACTTGCATAAATTTGTTCTTGTTTCAACAAAAATTATAATCAGTGATCATAAGTTCTGCCTCTTGTGCCACTGAAGAAAAATAATGAATCACAACAATCTTGAGATTGCGGCTTCGTCCACATAACTGCATCACAAGTCGCGTGGTATTACAGGAGAGCTGGCACCAGCATCAAGGAAGCCTCTCTCTCATTGCTGGATACATGGCACTTCATTGCCATGATGTTGTACTGCAGTAAACAGCTGTCTTTGTTGAATTTGTTTTATTTTTTTACTGAGGGCTCAAGAACATATAATATGAGTCTGCTGACACAACCAAGGCGCAGGCATCAAAATTAATTATTGAAACAATTGATTAGTTATTTCTCAAAAGATTCTCAACATTTTCACAAAGTGAAAAGACAAAAAAATAAAATCATCATGACCGTTTTGAAAAGCCGGGAAATGTGTTATCCAGAACACCTCAAACGTGATTAGGCTGACCACCTGATAACAGCGGGAAGCAGGATAGTTCCAAACTAGGTGCAACCTTTAGGGACAGGGCTATCATATTTTATAAAAACAAAAAAAACAAAACAAAAACAGATTGGGGGGGGGGCAGTGATGAGTGATGATCTCAGCGAAGGAGTGCATTTTCACGGACGGTAGTGGCAAAGAATGACAGGCCATTAATAAGCAGGAATAGCAGCCCTCATGGCTGGGTTGTCGGCACGGTAATCTACACATTGATACATTGAAGTAAACAGACCATATATAACGCGGACCCCCTCATCCTTTTCATATGTGATAAGGAGGCAATGGCCACGAAACCTTGTGCTGCATTACCGCTGGATTCCACAGGCCATTAACCCTCAATCCGCCACCTCTGCATCCTGGCAGCCTCTTCAGATTTACAGCGCTGAGCGTGTATCGCGCCTCGTCACAAGTGCCTCTAAAAGGTGCGGTAAACATGTGAACGGTCCACATATTAATCTCCATATTCATGTTTAGGTTTGGAGGCAAGGAAGAATGCATGTGTTGTGATGAGAAGACGCATGTGTCAAAGTGTTGTGCGCTCCTAACAGTTGAGACCATCGTCAAGAAGGCACTGAATAGATACCCCTGTTCTGTGGTAGCACAGCCAGATTTCAATCCTATTCATTTTCCCCAAAGCACTGTGTTCCTTGGCAACAGCCAGCCAAAGCTGAATTCTCCAGGAAATCTGGAGCGTTTTTCTTATGACAAATGAGGCACAATTTCAGTGCATTGATCATGCTGTTTGCCGGTGTGATCTTATGCCATATGAATTATCTCATAATGAACACATGAGCTTGCGTGAATATGTTATAGAAATTAACTTTTTTTCACTGAATGTTTTCCAGCAGATCTGAACTTCAGTGTCAGCCCAAAGGTACAGAGCTATAAATCACACTGAAATGCTCTTTCAAAATATATTTCTTACGGTACAACTATAGGGTCTGCAAAAGTTTGCATACAGTGGTGCTAGGATGAAGGTCTGCTCTGAAAATAGATGCAATTGGATTTAATAATATACTATGATTTCAATGTTTAGCTACATAATTTCTGCTGAAGTGTCAACCTTTAATAGTCCGATCCTCAATGGATTGATTTCTGTATTCACCTTTTTTCTTTATTTTTGCTGCTGTGGAGAAAAATGAAGTCTCTCTTTCTTGTTGACAGATCTTAACAGTGTTTAAGTGATGTCTTCCCTCTGAAAGGAGGGTAGAGATATTGTTTTTGGCTTAGGCATTAGTGTCAGTATCGGCATGGAATTTTTGTTTCTGGAGCATAACTCTGGAACCATTGAGTACATTTCCAGGATACTAGACAAACACATTGAGCATGTGGTGTAGTTGTTCTTACTGATAATATTTTTGCACTACTGTATCAAAATCATTAACTTCATACAAAGAGGAATCCGAAAGCGAGGCCAAAACATCTTGATTGCCATCTAGTACACATTACAAGGTCATAGTCGGAGTAAGCAATTATCAGATAAAAACGTGGAGTATTCCAATTTCATTCACATTATTGAAGTGCATTGTTGATAAGTATACACCTTAATTGCACTACAATGTCCTATTCAGAGTTTTCATTTAGCTCTTAGTGACATGTACGATAGTAAAACACGTGCCCTAGTTACCCATCTTTTTGCTTTAAGATGACAAACATGCAAATATGGCGATGGGGATACTTTCTAAAAGGTTGCTGACCAAATAAGGAGGGGGGAGACATGCGTTTGTCTGAACAAATTCGCTTCCGATGGAATATGCGAAAAAGCAGATCCTATGCCGCAAAGGAGCAGGACAGGAGTAGCTGCAAAAAGCATTCTTTGAGATTAGAGGGAGGGTCATTGGGTGGGTTTAGGGGGGTTTGTCTGTGTGTGTGTGTGTGTGTGTGTGTGTGGGTGTGTGTGGGGGGGGGTCATCTGTTTTTAAACATAAAAACACTTTCTAGTTGGCGTCTTTCTTTGGCCGCGCTTTCTTTCTTCTTTTCTGATTTAGTCGAAGAAGTTTATATCAATTCAGCTGATCATTCTTTTTCGTCTCTGTTCTGCCACTTTGAAAGTGAAGTATTTTGCATGCACTTCGACTGAACTTTCTGGATGGGATCCTTCGCAGTTTGGCAGTGCAGGTCGTGACCTCACTTTTTAGCCGTCTGACTGCGCAGAGACAGCTCCGCAGGGGGAGAGGACAGGACGGGACGACGGGTCTCTGTGACATCACCGCCAGCTCCTGCTAAACCTGGCCTCATCGGGCGGGGTCAGTGGCTTTCATATCGCAGCTCGTAATTGAATTCACACACGGGGCCCAGAGGCCTCCCGCCGGCCCCCCTCGGGGATCTGTGGCGCCCGACAGTAATTCCCTCTTAACCGCGCGCACCTGTCTCAAGCTTCGCCGAGTCACGGCCACTCATACCGCCAAAACCGCTGTAATTCCTTCATGCCATTTCCTGCCAGTCCCCGCGGACGAGTCTGAGCTATTCAATTCCATCCAGTGCCCAAATGGCCACAGCCTCGCTCTCTCAGCTTCGCACGAATAGCGATATCACTAACCCCAAATCCCATCTCTCACTCTCATGGTCGCTATCTCTTCTTTGTGCTTTCTTTCTTTCACTCTTTCCATCTGACTCTCTTTCGCTTTCAAAAAATCACATTGATTTAATTATCAACCGTTTCAACTGCACTTTCGTTTGATGTATTGTAAATTGAATATGAATTTTGGAGACTGCTGCTGCATGCTTGTTCCTTCTTTACTTGACGTTGCATTATTTCTGCTAGAGCGCTGTAATTTCTAGTTTGCATAAAAGTCTTTTTGGCATCTTGAAGAAGTTGTTTGTATGAAGCAGACAAATGTGTGAGTTTCACCACTGAATGCTTGTCTTGCAGACATTAATTTTTTTTTAGAATAGATAATCCAATCTGTGATATTGATGCATGTTTATTAAATCTGCAGTCTGGCTGCGGTGCTGGAGTGATATCTTCTTTTTTTTTGTGCCATGCAATTTAAATTTTCCTTCTCATATTTATTTTCTTTGAGTCACACACTGTCAAACAACAGCGAGGTTCATATATATATAGTACCTAGAACATTTCATTTTATCAGACCTTAGAAATGAAATTTAGTGTAAAAATAAATAAACCCAGACGAGTTTAAGTCGTTGTTTGATATCAAGCAGACTTTCTCCCTGCTTTTCAGTACCTCAAGCAGAAGTCCAGGTAAACAAAAACTCGAAAATATTAGATATAAAACTATTAAAGAAAAAAGCATGTGGATATGATGCCTGCTTCTGAGACTCCAGTGGCAGAATAATTGATGATTCTGGGCAAAAATGTGCGCTTATCAAACGCGGCAACTTCAGAAGGGAAGGGTTTGTCACAGGCTGATGTTCAGGGCTTGCTGTATCAAACTGGAGATGGGCGAGAACAAATATTGCCCCAGGCATGTTTTTCTTCCCTTACTTATTAATGACACTTTTATTTATTCATGCCTTTTTTTGTGACGGCCCATCGTGATTAGGCTTTCCGTGGGTTCTGGGGATGTGGGTTGGATGGCTGAGGAGAGGGGAGGGGGGTTCTGGGGAGAGGGAGTCCGACTGGAGGACAGTGTGCAGGAATGAGAAGAGGCAGAGGTTTCTGGGTATCCTGGGAGATATCATTGAGATGGTATCGGGATCAGGGTTAGCGAGGGGGGAGGGTGGGGGCGCGTCGGGGGGTGACGGGGTTTTGAGACGGCTGCTTTATTGGAATTTTGAAGCAGGAGTGACAAGGGCGAAATCTATCAGCGAAAGATTGTTAACACCTGAGTGCAGAAAAGGCTGTTATCAACCAGAGACAGGCCCCGGGCCTATTGCCCAACGCCTCCGTGAAGAAAAGCGGTTTGAATTTCAAACGATGTTTGAGCCGCACGGAGGTACCCGCGGGACTGCCAACGCCCGAGACGAATGCGCTGCGGACTGCGCGGTAATGAGCGGCCTTTTTCAGCTCAATCTCTCCCTCTCTCTTTCTCTCTATCTCTCTCTCTCTTCTTTTCGGTGCCGTCTTTCATAAACCTTCGGCTTACGAAGAGGATGGCAGCACGGGTTAGGAGAGGAAGGGGGCAATCCAGTTCACGAAACTTACTTTTCGTGCATCAGGCTTTCGTTCAACCCCCTGTTCCCCCAGTGTAATCCCTATCCAGGCCTGCCCCTCTGAGCCAGCACTGATACATTCAACATACATTACTATCATCATTACACTGTGCACTGATGAAGGGGAAGCCAAAGCAGTCAAAAAAGGACAGAAAAAAAATCACATAAGCGCCTCCTATATATAATTCAAGAAACACAAAAAAAAGCTTTCCTGACTTTAAGAACTGGAAAGCAGCAACTTTGCTGTGGTACATGACAGAGCTTTTCAAATTGTACTCAGCTTGGCTTCGCTTCAGACGAGGCGCTCTCCCCACTTAGGTCTGCGGCACGAACGTAGGAGGATTCTGCAATTCTGTGTGAAATTATTATTAGGGTAAATATTTAAATAAATTCAGTGTCAGAGGGGAAAGGAGAACAAGAGAGAAACACAGGAAGTTACGGGGGAAGAGAAAGTGATGTTTATAGCAAAGTTTTAACAAAATGTAAAAATATGAAATAATGTGGAAAAAATATGCCATTGAAGCATTTCTGAAATGAGAGAGGATCAGGGGAGAGAGAGCAACAGAGGGAGAAACAGAGAGAGAGAGCACTAAACTCCAAATGACCTCAGAAGAAGCATTTAATAGCATAATATCATTCAGAGGGAATATAACTGTGCCCATGCGTGCATTTGCGTGCGCTTGCGTGTGTGTATTTGTGTGTGTCGTGTGTACTTGTGTTTGCGTACGCAGCTGTTTGCTTGTGTGTTTGTGAATGCATACGTGCTTACAAGTTAGTGTGCGCGTATGTGTGAATGAATGCATGCATAATTGCATGTTTATGCATCTCTGCCTGGATCACTGGCGTCAAACTGAATATACAGCAAGTGATCAACACAATAAATTTATGTGCAAGCAAAAATGGATGGTTTCACTTTATAACAACGCACACAAAATTTGAGTGTTTACAAGGGAACAAATGAGGAATGATTGAAGAACTAAATGCTCGTTAACCTTTTGTTAACAGGCAATTATTGCGTAACCTCTAATCACATTTTATAGAGTAGCCAATGATTAGTTATTTGAGGAATAAATGAGGAACTAACTTCTTGTAAATCTTAAGTTAACAGGCAGTTCTTAAGTAACCAAATCAAATTTTTGAGCTTATGGTCATGATTGAGAAACATATGAGGAATGAATGAAGAACTATCGCTAGTAAATTTTGTGTACCTTTTTGTAATGTTCGGTTGGTTGCGGTTGGTTCCTCATTCATTGCTTAGGTGTTCTTTAATTAACAAATCATTTGTTATTCTTTAAAATTTGATTGGGATTTACTGACGAACTGCCTGTTAATTAATGGTTTGCTAGCAGTCAGTTCCTCATTCATTCCTTATTTGTTCAATTAACAAATCATTAGCTATTTTATACAACTTTATGAGGAGTTACTCATGAACTGCATATTAAAGCTAATATCTCACTGAGCAGTGAATGCTTACGAATGTAGTGAATTTTGAGTTTCGTCAGAGTTCGTAAAAGGGCGCAAAGCAGTTCGCTAAAAGTTTTTAGGATCGCAAACAGTTTTTCTTGTCACAAAGAAATTTTGAACATTTATTTTCTCACAAACAGTTGCAGATGTTTGTAAAAGAGTTGTAAGCGTTTGCAAACGGTTGTAACACGAGTCGCTAAAGTTCTTTTTGGTTCGCGAAGTATTGACCACGATACAAGAGCTACGAATGCTGACAAATGTAGACGAATATTGGGTTTCGTGAGGATACCGTCAAGGTTTCGTCAAGAAGAGTTTGCAAACGGTTTTTAGGGTCGCAAAGAGTTCATTTTCATATTCTAGAAAGCCGTTTCCTATTCTTTTGCAAACAGTTACGCGAATGTTGCTACATACATGCCAACTGTACCGCTTTCGGGGCGTTTACAGTGGCGGCGTTAGACCTGGGCTAATATCCCTCCCTTTATTAACAATTAGTACTGGCTAATTCTAGATGGTTTTCCTTTATTAACACGTTTTCCATTTCAAGAATAATCAAGTGGCAATTGATGACACGGCTTCTCTCCCCCATGCGATCTAAAAGCGACAAAATAATGGGCTACATTCAGTACAGAAAAATAATTTAATTGTAATTATCTTTGCACAGCACTTTCGTCTATTTCAGAACTCTACAGCGAATGAAGGTAATTTTGGTGACTAGTATGTGGTTTTAGTCCGTTTACATTTTTCAATCAGACAGCTGTCTATTTTTTACAGCGAGTTGCGTGACCGTGCTGCAAAAACAGGTGTACGTACTTGTCGCCAAAATTACCTTAATTCGCTGAAGAGTTCTGAAATGCCGTTGCCGAGTGCTGGTGCATAGACCTAATTATAATTAAATTATTTTTCTGTACTGAATGTAGCCCATTATTTTGTCGCTGATAGATCGCATGGGGGAGAGAAGCCGTGTCTTCAATTGCCACTTGATTATTCTTGAATTGGAAAAGGTGTTGATGAAGGAAAACCATCTAGAATTAGCCAGGACAAATTGTTGTCAATAAAGGGTGGGATAATAGCCAATCATTTTCGGGTCTAACACCACCTCTGGGGCGTTTCATTCTGAAAAAGACGCCCCAAAAGCGGTAGATAGTTGGCATTTATGTTGCTTACTGACGCTGAACATAGCTAAATGTCGCTAATGATACCTAGGTCTATCCTGATTTTCGCCAACTTTCGTCAGAAAAGTTGGCGAATCCAAAATTCGCTCCATTTGTAAGCATTCGCCGCTCAGTGAGATACTAGCTTAACTAATGGTTCATAAGCAGTTTCTCATTTGTTCCTGAACTAATTAATCATTTGCTGCGCTATAAAACTTGCTTGAGGTCACTTAAGAACTGCTCACAAACTAATTGCCATTTGCACTGAATTCCATATTGCAAGGAAGATACACTAATAGAGGAGACTTTGCATCGACAACAGACATGTTCTCATTTCAAATGAATCTTATATTACAAGGGAAATATAGTAAAAGACGAGATTTTGTGTCAGACAACAGCCATGTTGTAATTTCTCTTGAGCACAATATTATAATGAAAATGTATAATATGATGAGAATATGTGCAAGATAATCGCCATATCTGTGTTCCCATGGAAGTCACTGACTAAACCCATGCAAGTGGTTCCACAGCAAGAAAGCATGGGATATATGCAAAGTGCGCCGTGGAAAAACTATCCCGAATGAAGGAGATAGATGTAGAAGCAGATGATTGGAGAGTCATATTAAAGCTAATACTTAGACATAAACACACGTTAATATTGAAAGAGAAACTATGGCGGTTGCTAAGTTTGAAGATGAGCCATGGTTAGTAATGTAAGGCAGACACAAGTGTGGTATCTGAGATGGTATACCTGTTAGGCAGCATAATTTTGTAAATGTGACGCTAGGTTAGCACATGATGGATAAGCTATAGCTTATGAATGAGGGGTAGGTACTGGCTAAATATCTGTGATCCCTTGCCTGCAAGGCAATTTGCTCACAACAATGGAGCTACCTAAATTCATGCATAATCATACAAAATGGTATTACCCATCATTACAAGGAAAATATTCTAACCAGGATGGGAATCAGGGATTCATTTATTTAAGTGCAAGGTTAAACACAAAGACATGATGCACAATCATGGAAGTTTGATAACAAGCTGGGGTAGCTGAGCTTTCCCTATAATGTCTGGGAGAGGATAGCGGCTGGAACTACGTCCACCTGAGCAGATACAGGATGCTAACTTGCTGAGCACTCCTTGCAGCATTTTTATCACAGCACAGCTGTTCACAAAGCATATGCCATGTACTGTAATATTAACGGGCTATTATCTTCATTTACAGGAACATTACGGCTAATGGCTGCACTTGTCAGGATGATAGCATGACATTGACCACCGCATATATGCTTTGCGGCATTGTACAGTAGATAGTAGTGAAACTGATTCTTTGCAACTTTGCAAGTAGTTATTTAAACAAAACACAGCAAGGCGACTCTCCTGAAAGCGTTTAAAGTCCTCCAGCAACCATCATCTGAACAAGGAATTTTTATCAATAATAAGCAATTTCAGACATGAAGGTATGGTGCTTCTTATTTCACATTTGATTACCCTGTGACAAGAGTACGTTACAATAAGCCCAATGCTGTTCACCGACTAATTTCTCAAGAAAACATGATAATGCAACCATTCATAGTGCAACAGTAACCGGCCATTTAAAATGTTGAACTAAATTAAATGATATTTTAAAGTGGCTAGATTCTAAACTTGACAGCTAAGTTATTTGACTTGCAAATTATACCAGTAGCACTTTATAATAACTACACACTATGATCGATCCTTTTCAGCTGATCAAATCTTATCGTGGCTGGAAAAGTTTAAACATTTCACATGTATTCGACTCTTGATTAGCCAATATCAGCCTGATAGGGCAGCTGGTATGAGGCAACTCCAAGATGAGTGTGGACGACAAGCTCGCTCAGTGCCTTGTGTAATATTACCTTCACAATGTTTCGTCTCCTTCCTAGCCTTTCCCCATCTTCTTTCTCAACCTTGGATGAGAGATTTGGTGAGCATTCTGATTTAGATGGAAAGAGTAGCTAGCGAGCTGCTCGGGAAAAGCTAGTTCAGATTACTTTGTGAATCACCTTGAGGCTGAGTGACTTTATTGTCGTGAGAAAAACACCTGTCACCTTAAGATATTTGCGCTCCAGTGCATCCAATATTCATACTATGCTCATCCAGGTAGCCTACTTGTCTCTTTTCTGACATTTCTTTGTTACAGTCCTTTCAGTCCAAGATTGCCATTAACACATGAGAAATGTGTAGCACACAAGCTACATTTTTACTACAAATTAAGCCTCCTGCAGTGTAGCAATTTGCAAAAACAGATTCAGGTTATCCTTTCAGCCATATCATTCATCAGCTCATTTTGTTTGTTGGTCAGTCTGTCAACTTTTTCTTCAAAGACTTCTCTCTACCAGGCAGATTTGGATTAGATCTGATACAAATATTCCTCTCATGGCCTCTCATAATGTTGTTATTTTACAGCTAGATTTGGAATCCAGTGTGATTGTCTTGGTCTCTGATTGGCTCACACATTTTTGACTTCATCTCCTGTTCCACCAGTCAAATATGGATCAGATATGATGTAGTTTTGTGTCTCATCTCCGTACCAAGTGTTGTTATCTTTTGACTAGATTTGAAATCAAATATGGCTGCCCTGTCTCCGATTGACTAACACATCTAACTTCTCAAGTTTTATTCGGCAGATTTTGATCAGACTATGCTCAAATGTTCGTCTTATGGCCCTGACCAAGTAGTGCTTTTTTGGCTCGATTCAAAATCCAATTACTGGGTGAGGCAGGTTCAGCTTCTTTTGCAGTTCCAATGGTCAGATTTTGATCGGACTCACAACAAATGTCGGTCTCATGGACCTGAGTAAATGTTGTTAGTTTAGGTCGATGTGGGATCCAATATGGTTACCCTTGCCTCTGTTTGGCTGACACATTTTTGACTTCTTGCCACTTGGTATATTTGAATCAAACTTACTCCAAATGTTTACCTTTAAGCCCTGACCAAGTGTTATAGATTGTGTCAATTTAAAATCCAGTATGGTTGTCGTGATATCTGATTGGCTGACACATTTGCAACTATTGAAGTTGCAGTGGGTAGATTTTGATCAAACTTGCTAAAAGAGCTCAAAGTCTTGGCCCAGATCAAGTTGAACTTTGGTATTTTTTGAGTGCAAGGATTAAAAATCAATTAAGTACTGAACTCTCAAGATTTACTCACTAACCCATATTTTCTTATAATACTGTGATTATGGCCACATGGGCCTCTTAGTATTCATGTGCAAAGTTGAAAATGGCCTGGTTCAGCATGGGCATTGAATGTTAAGCCAAATATATGTCCCATGAATTGGAGGTTCAGCTGCTCCTTTAATGACACTCACCTGCTGCCCAAGCATTCCTTCCTGATTAAATGTAGGCAATGGCACTCCATTGCAAGTTATATGTCATATTCATTAAGATAAGCTGTGTAGATAGCCCACTTTAGTTTCAGCATGATTGTGATGAGTAAAATTCTATTTAATTGGGGCATGCTGGGAATTCTGCCTTTGCCAGACTTGCAAACAAGTCCATTTATTGAAATAACCAAATGTGCTGGGGGGGCATACCAAGTAGTAGCCTATTGACCGTAATTATCATGAGATCCTAGCCATGCATTCATCAGACTCAGAGCTCAATGGAATTTAAGTAAAATTATGTTTCCTGTCGGAGACTGCAGTTTGCTGATGTGGAGGTGCAACATTTTAAACAACAGAATTCAGAGAGGAGTTACAGCCCCTTCAGCCTGTTGAACTTTAGCATTTAATAAATATTTTACTGCAAAAGCATTGCTTACCCTGAGATAAAATAAATCTACATAGTCATTAACCTTGGTTAAATTGTAGTAATAGGTGGAGGGACTGCCCTTGATATTTTATTTATGTATATTTATGATGAATTTCAGCATAGTTCTTCATTTGCTCTGGAAAGGACAACAAACCACAAAAGCCCCTATGGCATGTGGTCCAGATTGAGTGCCATTTTGAGGGTAAAAGTGGAAAAGACCCTTCCAGCCCTATAATGGTGACTAAGGTTTACCTTGAGAGCAAATTGTCCTTGCGAAAAGTAGATAACAGAATGCGCATAAGTGGTATAAAATTTGTAGCAGCAATACAGCGGAGCTAATAAAAGTGTTGCAGCTGCATCACTGCCATAATAGTGCTGACGCAGAAAGATTTTTCTTTGAGCAAATGAGCAGTTTGAATTTTGGCGGACATATCCAGCTGAGCAATCAGCTGAGTATTGTGCAGTATGATTGGCTGGTAGCCTCCATCTTGGTGCAGTTGACTGTATGAACTACGCCTGCTGCGTTGCCTCCTTTTGTGTTTGCATGTGTGTGTGTGTGTATGTGTGTTAGTGATGTAGTCAAGACCGCCTTAGCCGAGACCAAGACACTACTAAGACCAAAGGGTAGCGAGACCAAGACAAGACCGAGACCAAGACCAAGACAGACCATTTCGAGACCAAGACCAGAGCAGGACGAGACCGAGACCGAGACCAAGACCAAAAAAAGTGTTTCACTTCACTGTAAATATGGGCCGTGTTTGGATGAAAGTAATCGTGTGTAGCAACTGCATAACAGCTATTATTGCCCTTTCAGAGGATTGAGACTTTATAGGCATTAAAATAATTTCCTGTTAGGGATTGGTATGGTTACACAGTCCAAAATCCATTGTCACCGTCCTGGAGACATTAAACATTTAAGATTTCCATCCAAAACGAATAGCAGCGGCAGGCCATGAATTCTCATTTTGCCTGCACAAACGTGCACAAACAAAGCGGAAACAAATGTAATGGGTTTCATTCAGATTTTCGTCATATGGGGTGCCAACTTCACAAAGCTAGAAAACAGATAGCCTGTGAGGAAAGTTCCCTTGCATGAATTTGGGGATCTTCAGAAACCACTGAATAGCCTGCCTTATTTAGCTAATTTTACTCGGTAAGACTGATATCGGCGGTAATGATGACAAACTGGGCAAATAGGAGGCAACCACCAACAGTCGACCACCTGCCGTTTTTAGCTATTTTCATCTGGCTGATGGCTTCGGATAAAGCCTTTGAAGGCACAAAAGTTCAGAACGCTCAACATGACACCAGGACATTTATAAGACCCTCAGTAGTTACCCTGCATACATAGCTATCCTCAAAACTTCAAAGCCATTCATTTGTAAAACAGCACAAGCTCCCCAATACTATGACTGAGTAGCAATATGCTTCATCCAGTGAATTCGCTAGGAAATTTACTTAATAAAATGCTAGTGATAACTGACCTTACTTATGACCTTTAACTCAGCTAGAGCTAGCAAGATTAACTGCAGTTAACCAGGGGCCTATTGCATGAAGGCGGGATAAGGGATTAGCCCAGGATCGGCACGGGATTAGCCTGATCTCTAGCCCCATTTCGGTTGCGCAGAGCGTGTGAGCTAAGCCATGGCACTAGTTACTATGGAAACAAAGTCTGTGGAGCTAGCCAGCTCCGGAGCAAGATTACGAACTAGCTAAGCTCCTGCCTCCAGCCAATTTCACCTCACCTCATTCAGCAGTCACCCAAATTGAAAATCAATGTCCTTAACAGTCGTTCTGAATTGTCCACTACACATTGCTATCTCAATTATAGTAGGCCAAGAGTAATTATCTTAGAAACTTGTGACCATTGATGTCAGTAAACTAGCCAATATTCGATCATTATATTCAAGTATCCATGTGACAGTGACCATCACAGTTCAATCAGTCCCCCTTCCATGTCACATTTTAACCATATTTAGAATCCATCAGAATTATCATATTTAGAATTATCAGATTTGTCCTTATTCCCCAAGTTGAGACTTCCATCAGAGTAGAAAATGAGCTGCTGAATGAAGTAGGTTACTGTGTTTCAGCGCGGTCTTAAATCGCTGCGGTAACCCCTACATACAACACTGCTGCTACTTTTCTCCGTCTTTATTCAGACTGCGACGGGTAAGGTAGAGTTGTTGCCTTAGTGCTGGACACGAGTGCACTGTCACTCGCTTCGCGATGGGCTACTGGAATCAAACATTTTCAGGAGGCTCCTCGACGTAATTTTCTGACGTTAAAATTTTACTTTTTGATTTGAGTATGCCTCCATCAGAGATGATTAAAAGCAGAAAGTAAACTCAAGTAATCTGAAAACGTCTTCTAGATCGGACTATCAATTCAGTTTGTTTAGGACAAAATAGGGCTTGTAGCAAAATTGTGAGGCATTTATGGTACATGAAAACACTTCTAACGCTGATTAATTTAAGTATAAGTTCCACTGTCGTTTGCATTTCACGCAAGAACACAAGTAATCATCTGTCTGATAGCAATGGCTTATCTCGTTCACGGTAACGCCGAAGTCCATCAGCTACTCCTTTTTGACGACGCTGAAACACCTCCAGAGTTTACTTTCACTTGAGTTTAGCTCACTTTAATACTCCTCTCAAACGTCTCGCACCATTCAGACAGAAACTAAAGGAATAACAAGCAGAGGCATTTCAGCGATCCCATCGTCCCTTTATCTGAACGTAGTCTTTGAATGTTGCTGGCGCATGCGTTTGCTGCAGCTATTTAGTGTCCATGGTGATAATCAGCGATTCTGTGATCGATCTCGGGGTCTATTTGAGGTAGCCGAGTGCGCGCGCTCAGCAGGATCAGCGGCACCGGGCTTCACGTAGCCTATCCTCCTTCACCCGCTGTTGGCTTTGTGCAATCAATTAAGCCAGCAACGCGCTGTTTGGGAAATGGCAATCCTCGCTTTGGCGTTGATCCGGGATCTCAGGATCCGACTTTTGTGCAATAGGCCCCAGGGTTAGTCCGCAGATGCTTGCAAACAACTTAAATTTCGAGTCCTGAACAGATTATACCGTGCATGCATGTACAACATTTTTACAATTATATACCAAGTATGCACAAGTTGTGTTTGGTCTTGAGACGTTTAGGAGTTTTTTTCCTCACAGAGTTTAAGAGCAGAGCCAGTCTATGTTAGCTAACCTCTCATGTTACCTCTTCAAGTGCCTGGTGAAAGTTGACGTTGTACCAGCCAGGGTTGGGTTCAATTACTTATTTCATTTACAATTGATTGTAATTGTACAGTAATTACAATTCCAATTACTTTCTGGACAGAATGTTCAATTACAATTACTTTTCGATAAAAAATTCAATAAAAATTAAATTACAATTACAAAAGTAATTGATTACAATTACTGTAATTGTAATTGAAAAAAGTAATTGAACCCAACTCTAGTACCGGCAGTCTCAGTCAGGGCGATTTAACAAAATCTGCACACAGCAGAAACCTTTTTTTTCTTTATTTCGCATATAGATTCTTTGCAATCTGCATAGGAGAACCTTAGAATAGATGAATTAGCTGACATTTTTACTGATTCACTGGTCTAATTTGTTGTGCATAAGTTGTGACACGAGACAGAGAGACGGGACAAGAGACCGCACAGGCAGTAAAAAATATACATTGTAACATGTTTTTAAAATAGATACGTATTATTGGGTGCATTTAAAGAAGGCTTCGTAGTAATAATGAGGCTGTACCAGGACCAGCAGCTTGTCTGGATTTTGAAATCCCCTCAAGACCGTTATGTCCAAGACCAAGACAAGACCAACCAAAGAGTGTCGAGACCGAGACAAGACCCAGACCATGTAAAAGTGGTCTCGAGACCAAGACCGGTCTTGAGTACTACAACACTAGCGTGTGTGTGTGTGTGTGTGTGTGAGCATGTGTACTACTGTTTGCATATGCATATGTGTGTAGTGTGTATGTGTACAATTATGTTGGTGTGTGCTAGTGTGCTTATATGAGTATAAGCATGCATTTACATGTATCTGCACTTGTATGTGTGGATTCATGTGGGTTTGTGTGTTTACATGAATGTGTCTGTATGAATGCACACTTGTACTGTATGTATGTGTGTGTGTGTGTGTGTGTGTGTGTGTGTGTGTGTGCACTGTATGTATGCTCACGTGCACTTGTGTGGATGTGTATGCATGTGTTTGTGTGTGAATGCATGTGTGTATGCATTCATGTGCTGGGGGAAAGCTAAGGGTACACAGCGTGGGGAGGTTAAACATCTGCCAAGGCGAACAGTGCAGAACACCCCGGGGCCAGCAGCTCTGTCCTATTCTCTAATTGAGATTTACTGTCCAAACCGCACTGCTGTTTGACTGGACACTGACTGCCCCAGCACTGAGGAGGGCCTGTGGCCCCATCACTCTCAGCAGCTGGACCCTAAATGCCTTATTAAAAATGCAGCTGGAGATTTCACACAGCATAACTGGCTGGCATTGCTTACAGCGTTAGAGGTTTTCAGTGGAGACTAGGCTTAGGTCTGCCTCTATTGCAGCAGCCTATGATGTCAGCATAATTTCCACTGCCGATTCACACATAAGCTTCCTTGCAAGGCTGGGTACCTGTTGCGTCCGCAGCATAATTTTGTCTTCCGCTATTTGTGCTTAAATTCAAGCTCACTTTTAACATGACATTCTCTGAGATTGGAGCGGCAGTGATAAGTGGAGTTGGATCCCTTGAAGGAGACATTTTCCTCTCAGTTGGCTATAAAAGAAACTGGATGGCACCATATAAGGAATATATTTTGAATTGGAAGAAGCCCTGGATATGGATAAAGATAGTCATTCTGATATATGTTTTTGGTGCATATTCAATATTGAATCGCTGTTGTTTTGTTTGAGGCCTTGCAGACTCAAAAGCTCCCCATCGCTGCCTCTCCACCTCACATGCACACAGTATTGTTTCCTCGCCTTTATTTCTGCTCCTGTTACTGAGCTGAAATGCTCTTAGGAAGCTGCCAGTCATGTGCACCCTCGTTAGATTAATTGAATGAGTCCCATCGTGCGTTAATTAGTGTGGAAAAGATCAACGATGTTAGACGCTGAGAGCTGACTTCAGGCTCTCTGTGTGCAGTGGATAAGGGGACCTGGGTGTTGTATATATGGGTCATGTGTGCTCTTCTACAGGCCTTGTGTGATTAATGTATTCGGAAGAAAATGTTATCTTGATGGAATGTGCCAATGCCTGTGCATATCTGTGGTCTCACAAGATTATATTTTGGCCTGGGCACAAGGTTTAATCCAGAAACAGATGTCTTTTAAAACAAACTGGCTCCAATTTGCGGTGTACGCTTGGAGCTTTGGTTGTTAAAATAGCTTTGAAATGAAATTATTGGGATGAAAAAAAGAAAACAAAATACCTGAGACCACCAAGAAAACCAAGATTTTGTATCTTTGTCTCCCTCTCTGTATATAGAGGCACTAGTATCAGTCCTTATCTCAATGAAAGAAAACACCTGTTTAAGGTTTAATGGCTGGGCTGTCCCCCACTTATCCAGGCTATTTCTGCTTTGGAACAAAAGCCCTTCCTCTTAGCTTTCAAAGGGCATGCCCCAACAAGCTGGAAAAAATCTTTTTTGAATGAGAAAAAAAAATCTATCAACATTTAAATAATTTAGTATAATTAGTCCAAAAATTAGGGTTATTATTGCACCTCTGTTGAGAGTTTTTATGAGCGTTTAAGAAGGGGCTGTTTGAAGTTTGACTTGAAATATTCAGCCAGTGATTTAGCAATGATTCTATCAAGTAATTTTTTCTTTGATCACAGGTTATGTACAATTTCTTAATTCAGAAAGGTTAATTAGCAGCTTGCCAATTAAAACGTATTAATCATGAACAGACCCCGGCAAAAGCTGAGCTTCCCTCCTTCAGTCTCCTTCCCTGCTCTCCTTTCCCTCTCTGCTTCAACTCTCACACAACTGCCACACACACATCCAAGCACACACAACGATATACTCAAGTAGACACAAGCGTTTGTGTTACCAACATTTTCTGATGTTAAATTTTCATTAGCAAAGTTACCTTTCTTTTTACAAAATTTGCGCTGAACCTGGGAAAGAAAACGTAATTTAGATTGAATGAACAGTAAAAAAAAAAAAAAAAATCAATTTTGAGCAGGCCTGCTACACACACTCATCCCTTTTTCCAAGCGACAAGGTCAGCTTTGCCATACCATCTTGCTCTGCTTTGAGACTCCACTGTGTCATTGCAAGATAACTTTTCTACAATTTTCTGTCTCCCTTCTCCCCCAGAAGGCAGTTTCTTTCTCTCCCTCCTCAGAGTGGAACATAAGCTTTGAAACAGAGAGCATCACAAATAATTTCCAGTGACCACTTTTGAGCCGCTCCGCTTATAGCTGTTACGGAAAAGCTGGGCTAAGGACCTCAATCAGCAGTTCAATGGGCATTGCCTTTCCTTTTTCTTCATATTTTTCTTTTCCATCTTCTAGCTCAACAATGCCCATGTCAGGGCAATTATTCCCCTCCAGCAGAAAGTGACTTTATCTCCACTGTCCCAAAATTTCACAATAGCCATTCAATTTCCTCCTCTGCCCCTCTCTACAGCTTACAGTCCACAAATTTGATCTGGTAAACAATGCATCCCATCAAAGGCAGTGGCCTTCCTGCACATCTCCCGCCCTGTCCCTGTAATGGTTCATTTATGGCTCAAGGATGGTCTGTGGGTTTAGTGTGTGTGTATTTGTCATATGCCTGTGTGTGTGCGCGTGCATATGTGTGTGTGTGTGTGCGTGCGTTTTGTGTGTGTGTGTGTGTGTGTGTGTGTGTGTGAGAGAGAATGCCACGTAGAGAGAATGTGCCTGCCTTTGCGAGTGTGAGTTTTATTGCTGTACCTTTTTTATTTCTCATCACAATATATCACCTGGTTCAACATTAATTTTAACTTTTAATCAACTCTTCTAAAATTGCTTTCAATTAAAGTAAATGAGCTGTTTCTTTTCAATTTCAAAACCACTGACCTCAGATTAAGAAAATAAGGCTTTCTGCATGTGCAGAGACTATCCAATGTCCATTTATGGTCATTTGCAGAAACAACTGCTGTAGGAAACCATACAATCATACATACTCACGCACAAACGCATACACTGAGCCAAACACATAAATATACAAACACACACACACACAAACACTCACAGACATACACAGGTGCACACTCACTCACACACACACACACACGCACACCCGCAAACACGCACAGACATACACATACATAACACACAGACACTCACATAGAAACATGCACAGAGACATACACACGCGCGTGCACGCACACACACACACAAGCACAAACATGATGCACACACACATATGCACTTGCACACATGCATACTCATGCACACACAGATGCCCATTCACACACATGTACACAAACACACACACACACACACACACACACACGCACAAACATACACATATACACTCACAGATGCTAAATCACACACATAAAAACAAACGCATACATTTATACTATACATTTCTGATAGGACCACTTCGTCAAAAAAGAAAATATTTATTGCAACATACAGGCATACAATCATACATTGAGTTTGGCGACATGGCTCTGTTATGAGAGATCCCTGCCCGTCCGAATGAGGAACCGAAGGCAGGGAGCTGCTAGTAATCCCCTTCCAAGGAACAGAGCCAACAGCAGCAATGACCTCACGAAAGAGACACTTGCTATAGAACGAAAATTTAGACAAAGAGAGCCGGGTTAATTAATACAATAGATTGGTGGAGCTGGGGTGGAGGAGGGTTGTTGAGCGAGCGCACTGAGGAGCAGCTTCCTGAGGCGAGCTTAATAGAGTAGCATATTACCAGCCAAGCAATCAGGCAGCTAGGTCAGATGACAGTCATGTGCACTCGGTAGAAGCTGCACCTCTGTTAGCAAGCTTGACTCCATGGCCTATCAGAACTTACGTCAAGTCTTCATTTCTGATAGGACCACTTTGTCAAAAAAGAAAATATTTATTGCAACATACAGGCACACAATCATACATTGAGTTTGGCGACATGGCTCTGTTATGAGAGATCCCTGCCCGTCCGAACGAGGAACCGAAGGCAGGGAGCTGCAAGTAAGCCCCCAACAGAACCATGCCAGCAAAACCAGCTGAAATGCAGAAACGTTAAGCAGTAGATGCATAGTGGTCGCTTGGCGGCTGAAATTTTCTCTTGATGCCGATACAAGAGAAATATACAATATGAGAGCATGATGTGTCGTGATAGCCCGGCGGCTGGCACAATTTCTCTTGATGCCGATACAAGAGAAATACACTATATGAGAGTACGATGTGTTGTGACAGCCCGCGGCAGGCACAATTTCTCTTGATGCCGATACAAGAGAAATATTCTATACGAATGTTCTAAGAGTGACAGCCTGGCGGCTGGTACTCATTTCTCTTGATGCCGATACAAGAGAAATATTCTATATGAATTGTATTATGTGTAGTGACAACCCGGCGGTTGGCACGATTTCTCTTGATGCCGATACAATAGAAATATACTATATGAAGTGTATTATGTGTCGTGACAGCCCGGCGGCTGGCACAATTTCTCTTGATGCCGATACAAGAGAAATATACTATATGAAGTGTACTATGTGTAGAGATAGCCTGATGGCTACCTTAATTTCTCTTGAGCCATTTCAGGAGAAATATGCTACAATACAATCTGGTGTGACATGAAGGTGTGAGTAGTGATGATTGAGATGGCGTAGAACAGTGTTGTGATGCTGACACCTTGACTATGTGAATGCGAGATGACGCGTGAGCAGAAATGTGTGTAGGAGTGAGATTAGTGTGTCGTGTTTGGACATGCAAACATTGTAACAGTTAAATACAGACAAATCTTACATAATTTGCTCGCCAACTGAAATGCAGTAAAGTTAAGAAGCAGTAGATGCATAGTAGCTGCCCGGCAGCTGACAATCTCTCTTGAAGCCAATACAAGAGAAATACGCTATATGAGTGCGCCATTTGTCATGACAGCCCGGCGGATGCCACAATTTCTCTTGATGCCAGTACATACTATATGAGTACTATGTGTCGTGACAGCCCGGCGGTTGCCACGATTTCTCTTGATGCCGATACAAGAGATATATACTATATGAGAGTACGATGTGTCGTGACAGCCCGGCGGCTGGCACAATTTCTCTTGATGCCGATACAAGAGAAATATTCTATGCGAATGTTCTAAGAGTGACAGCCGGCGGCTGGTACTCATTTCTCTTGATGCCGATACAAGAGATATATTCTATATGAATTGAATTATGTGTAGTGACAACCCAGCGGTTGGCACGATTTCTCTTGATGCCGATACAAGAGAAATATTCTATATGAAGTTTATTATGTGTCGTGACAGCCCGGCGGCTGGCACAATTTCTCTTGATGCCGATACAAGAGAAATATACTATATGAAGTATACTATGTGTAGAGATAGCCTGACGGCTACCTTAATTTCTCTTGAGCCATTTCAGGAGAAATATGCTACAATACAATCTGGTGTGACATGAAGGTGTGAGTAGTGATGATTGAGAGTCTCATCACAAAAAACTCTTTCCCAAGTTTCACTTATCCAGGAGTAAAACCGAAGAGAGCTAGCAGCTCGGGTAACTTCACAAAATGCAATATTACTGCACTGAAGCGCAAGCACTGCCGCGACTTCCATGAAATGTTTGCACTCCCGCACACACGCTTGTTTGCAAGACATGCAGGTTCAATTAACACGTTGCCGATTTAGGATAATACCGCAGTACACTTACTGCGTTTTAAAAGCATCCACATGCTTTCGACACCCGGAAAAGACCGCTTTCAAACAGTGGCGATTAGCAATAGGCGAGCAGATCGCAATTGTTGCCGTAGAGAAATTATTTAGCTACCAACAATGAGTGTTGCCTTGCCAAGCGAGAACTGGAATTGACGAGCACTCGTGGCTGCATCCGGATTAGCGTGCACTGCTCTAAATTTACGGTTTGACAAGTGACACCAATTACACAAAGATTCCTTCCGCAAACATATAGGGCAATGTTTTGACACAAGCCACATTTTAAGACAAATAAGCTTGCGTGTGCTGGCCTTCATAACCGAGCACTCCCAGCATAGTAGAATAGCTAGGGCAAACATGATATCGTACACCAGAGCAACATGAACCCCACCGCAGTGCGATAGCCAATATAAACATTGTTATAGAAGTATGCAGCGAATAATGAATACCACACACCTTTGTTGAGCGAGCGCACTGAGGAGCAGTTTCCCCAGGCGAGCTTAAGTAGAGTAACATATTACCAGCCAAGCAATCAGGCAGCTAGGTCAGATGACAGTCATGTGCACTCAAGTAGAAGCTGCACCTCTGTTAGCAAGCTTGACTCCATGGCCTATCAGAACTTACGTCAAGTCTTCATTTTATGAAATCTAGCAAGATACACTTGTGATGAGGGACAGATGGAAGTTGTAGATGACTCCTTTTTAGCATCTTTGTGGTTTAAGAAAAATCAAAGACATCAGCCTCAATGTATCTACAAGCTTACAACCACACAGTCGTAGAAAGTGCTATCGCGCAATGCAGCATGTACATTTGCAAAGCAGTTACATTCAAATTACTGCTATCACTGTGCGATAGTTACTGTTAATAAAGTGCAATTACACTTGGATGAGGACAACCTACAGTACAGTGGGGTAGGGCAGCCATGTCATTGCTATCACTACAACCTTTCAGCAAACTTAAAATAACCAGGGCATATTTTTCCGTGGGCGGCACTGATGTTTGATAGCTAGATGAAAACAGTTTTCAAAAAAAAAAAATGGTTGAAAGTATTTCCTTTTCTGTTTTGCACAGTCATTATACGCTGAGGAATCGATCTGTGTCTGCTTGATAGGTCTGCCACACAGAACCATGCTGAGATTTTGTGCAGAACATTGGATTTGTATGAGAAAAGTGGGTGAGTGATGTGAGCAGTGTGTGTGTGTGTGTGTGTGTGTGTGTGTGTGTATATATATATGTATGTGTGTGCCCTTGTGTCTTTGTGTGTTTTTCTTTGTGGGAGTGTATGTGCATGCCTGCAAGTGTGTGTGTGTGTGTGTGCGCGTGCGTGTGTGTCTGCATGTGTATGTGTGTGTGTGTAAACGTGCGCGTGTGTGTGTCTGTGTGTGTGTGCATGCATGTATGCGTGTTGTTTTCGAAAATTATTTATCTGGGAAATATGGAAAATGTATTATGAGAAATTGAATTAATGCAGTGATTACTTTACCAATATCTTTGACAGAGAATTGAATTCTTGAAGGAAGTTGCTATGTTGAGCTGCTCCTGTCAAAGGTGATTTAAAAACAATTCATAATCTGACACGTACAAAAATCCATAACAATTAAAAACTCAATTATAATTGTTCCTTTACACGAGTGCGCACGCTACCCTGTAATCACATGCACATTATGAAAACCACTGATCCAGAGAGCTGAATTTTATTCACAAACCCTTCTCCCCTGTTGCTCTTTCTCATTTTTATCCTTAGATTACACTGAATACCAAATGCAAAGCTAGCCTTTTTAATCATTAAAAAAAATAATAATAAAAATTATTATTATTATTATTATTATTATTATTGTTGTTGTTCTTCTTCTTATTCTTCTTTAGTTCAGCGCAGTCAGAGGGAAATAATGAAGTCATATCTGCTGTCTGTGTCTAAGGCTCAGTTATTTACAGGGCGTCAAAACAGCTATGTGGTGTGCTGGCATACATGGTCAAATACGTAAAGATATTATTTCATTTTTTTTGTCTTTATTTCATACTCTGAGTACATAAAATGAAAGTAAACAAATAATAAGAGAAAGAAAGAAAGAAAGAAAAAGAGGGAAAAAACAGTTCATTACTGACATTAATCAGTACAGACACATTGGATAATGGTACTACATGTCATATGAAAAACCTGAAATATCTAGAGCCAACAATCTGAAATCCATTAGTTCACGGAAAACATTAACTCACGAAGGTTGGGATGCAGACAAAGCATGTTTGGTACGAATACGATGTATGTTCGACACGAGACTTTCCATAAGCCTCAGGTTATATTCATTTTTTTTTTTTACCTTTATTAAACCACAGAAGTCCCATTGAGATAGAAATCTCTTTTTCAGGGGAGCCCTGGGGGTTGAGGTGGAGAGGGAGAGGACGAATTGCACAGCCAATTAGATCAGGGGTTGAATTGGTGGCAGGTCGGGAATTTAGCCATGACACTAGGGAACCCCCCTACTCTTCTTGATGAGCATCATAGGATCTTTAATGACCACAGTGAGTCAGGACCTCGATTTAATGTCTCATCCGAAAGACGGCATCTCCTGCAGCACAGTTTCCCCATCACTGCACTGGGGCATTGGGAATTATTTGACCAGAGGGAAGATTGAAACCTTCAGGCCCACCAACTCCTCTTCCTCTTCCATCTCTTCATAACAAAGATTGGCAATGTTCCTGTCCATGGGAGTCAAAGAAGATGATTGAGCAACTTAAGCACGAGATTTGTGTGATGTATCATATTATACAAAAATCTGAGGGACTTTATGATCAGTGGGACAGATACAGTATGTGATTTTGTCCAGAAAAAGGACCTAATAACCACCTGTGAGTGCAATAAGGTAACTGTAATATTTTCTTCATTGCTTTGTTCCACTGAGTACAGCAAGAAATAAAACCATGGAAATTTAAATCCCATAACTGAGATCCATAGAACAAACAACAGAAACAAAATAAATAGAGGATATTAGGAATGTGAAGTTCAGCATACGCACCAATGAGCTCGTTCAGAGCAGCATTAAACATTCCCTTTTTAGCATTACAGTCACGGTTGTCACTTAACTCTAAGTCCACAATATTGCCAAGATGTTTTACAGGATCGACCCATTTTACAGGCAAGCCATTCAAATACACTTTTTCATAATCATTCACACAAGAACCAAATTTTAAACACATTGTTTTCGCAAAATTAAAAGTATACTTTGACAAACTCACTACAACTTAACCCTTTCGCAGGCACAGCGACATTTTTGTCGTTTTAACCAACGTGTTTTATAAAGTCTTCTTTAAATTCCCGATTATGGAATTCCCTTGTTAGTTACACTCATTACCATTGGCTGTCTCTCAGGTCACCCAGCACTGTATTTTTTAGCCGTGAACGAGGCATGGGATTTCCTAAAAACGCTAAATACGAGACTACTTCCCGTCAAATTGTGGGACATGTGAACATGGCATCGACGAAGTACAAATAGCCGCATTCTAGCCGTGTTTCTAAACGAAATACAACGTGGATGAAGTTTTTGCTTTATTGAATGACTCTGACGATGAGTTTGAATATCCAGAGAGCGGGAGTGACTTGGATCCAAACGATTTTAGCGATTCTGGAGAGGATTAAAACATAAAAACATCAGTTATGGGAAACTTATTATGAGATTTGGTGTTATTTTATTGTTATTTTGAATAACAATCATATTTTGGTAAAAACCCAAAATTAATCCGTCCGTGGGGGTATGCATCTGGGCCAAAATTTGCCTGCGAAAGGGTTAATCACATTTCATTGAGCGCTCTGAGACTGGGACTAATGAGGGTAAAATCATCAGCATACCCTATAGCACTCTCATAGTGTGGGCCGACATGGTACCATAATCCGGACTTTTTTAAAGTTACAATGCTTTCATCAACATATAAAATAAACAGCATAGGCGACAGAAAACCCCCGTTTAACACCATTAGATATATTAAAATACCGAAATTTGCATGAGCCCTAGGAAACATAAAATTTTTGTCTGGTATACCCATCCAATAACAGGCGTACAACAGGAAATGGAAGCCCTCAAAATATCAACAACTTTAACAATTTTCCGTAATGTACCTTGTCAAATGCCTTACAAGCGTCCAACAAACAGTTATAAGCATCACTATTAAGATTCAAATAATACTTAACAGTTTCAAGGTATACAGTAGTATTTAGCGCAGTGGACATTTCACTTTTCAGTCCAAACTGTAAGTCAGACGTGTTCAAGAATTTACCAAACATTTCTGTAATAGCCATATCCAAAAGCTTACATAAAGAACAGCAAAGATCAACACCACAATAATTGTCTACAGAGCACAGTGAAACAGGTAAATCTATTGGAATCGATACAATTGTCATACACCAATCATATGCTCACTTGTCATGTTCATTACCAGTCTATCTCACCCTTCCTCAATGATACCATCTCCATCCTCACACTAGTCGCACTTATGAGATCTAAATTATTTGGCTTCTCTCCACATGTGATGGCTCCTCTGAATGATTCATGGTTTACTCTTTACATTAGTGCATATTGAGGCAAACCCCTGAATAGGGCATATGGGTTGGTAAGCGCACAGCTGTGGCAATGACGGTTGAGGGTGTTTGGGTTTTGTCAGAGTTGGTTAAGTTTATGTACAACTGTAGTTATCTTTGTGGTATAGTGTAGCTTCAGTTTTGTTTAGCTTCTGCCCCCTCCATTTCGTGTGCCCATATGTCTTTGTTTACCTTTGCTTTCACTCAGCTCTCGCCCTCCCCACTCAATGCCTCTCATTATTATTATTATTATTATTATTATTATTATTATTATTGCCCCTCATTTCCTTGTTTGTGGTCACGCCCCTCACTTTCCTTTTTGCAATTCAACCTATCTTGTGTTCCTTTGATTACCTTCCAAGTTATTTAATCCCAATGTTTGCACCTTTTAATTGCAAGTTTGTCTCACTTCTGTTATGTCACTTATGAGCCTCGTTCCGAGATTCAATTCCTGTGTTTCACTTTCATTAGTTTACCATTTATTTACGAGTTTGGATTGCCTTTGTGTCTGCTTACTTTTGGCTATAATTTTTTATTGTTCACTGGATATGATTCTGTCTGCATTCCTGAGCTGCATTCTGCTGGCCTGTTTCTTTTATCTTCTGTCTGTTCATTGACTTTGCATTTGCCCAGTGTCGTAATCCTATCCCTGGTTATCGACTCAGACTGTCTGACCCTGGTTATTACTTCAATAAACTCCGCAAAACTTAATTCCTGTCTGAGCTTGAATCCTGGGCCAGTGTTGTTATAATACAAACTTGCCAGGGTGGACTCAGCAGACTTAAGGCAGTTTTTTATGGTTTTGGACCACTGAGGGACTATTAATGGAAAACGCCAAGCTCAGCTGGAAGCGATTTCCTGAACTCAAGATTCTTTCACAACTGGTAGGAAGACTCTGACCTGCCATCTACAAAAACTTCTGCTTCGCTTTGAATCTGCTTATGCTGCTACAGTATGTACTTCTAGTGCTAGCTCCAGTCCCTCTCAGGAGCCATGCCTTTTGAGATTCAACCCACCATGTTTTCCAGTGACTATATTAAGATTGCATACATTGTCACACTCCTCACTGGTCATGCCTGGGAGTGGGGAACAGCCATCTGGAAGCCTGGCTCACCTGTTTGCACTTCATAAAATGCCTTCAAGGAGGAGATGAGAAAGGTCTGCAACCAAACCAGGCATGGACATAAAGCCACTTGAGAGCTACTCAGACTGTGCCAGGGATCACTGTCTGTGACACTATCGAATTCTGCACCCTGGCCCCCACTTCATTTTGAAACTCGGAGGCCCAGTACGATGCAATCACAAATGGATTGTCTGATGAGATCAAAGACAAGCTCCTACTCTGCGACTTATCACAGATCTTAGACAGCCTTGTCCACTAACCATCCGGGTCAACAATTGCCTAGCATCCAGATGCAATGAAATGAATCACCACTTGTGGACACGAAGACCACCAGCAACAGCAACTCTCCGTACCTCCACTCCTGCCACTTCAGCTGTGCCTCCATCTCTGGACTCCCCAGAATCCAAGCAGATTAATTGGACACGCCTGACTCTAGCCGAACATCAGTTTTGCAGGTCATCCTGCGTCTGCTTACACTGTGGAAACCCAGGGCACTTCATTGCAGTCTGCCTAATGCTCATCAGTAGACAGTGGATTACTGATGAGCAAGGCCCACTTCAAACATTCTCCTGATCCTCACTCTTTGTTTGCCATTGTCATCCAGACTCGATAGTGCTAGCAGTCTGTAGCAGCCCTCAATTACTTTGGAGCTGACAAGCACTTCATTGTCACTCAGTCACCTGAACAGTTGCAGCTACCTCACCACCCAATTCACCATGCCATTCAGGCTTTCACATAATTTTTGCTCCTCTCGTTAACTTCTCCCAATTAACTGCACCTGTCAGCCAGTTTTATTTATTTTTTTATTTAACCCTTATTTAACCAGGGAAGTCCCGTTGAGATTGAAAAATCTCTTTTTCAAGGGAGCCCTGGGGATTGAGGTGGGGAGGGAGAGGGCAATTTGCACAGCCAATTAGATCAGGGGATGATTAGGTGGCAGGTGGAAAGAGCCAGGTTGGGACTTTAGCCATGACACCGGGGAACCCCCTACTCTTATTGAAAAGTGTCATCGGATCTTTAATGACCACAGAGAGTCAGGACCTTGGTTTAACGTCTCATCCAAAAGACGGCATCTCCTTCAGTACAGTGTCCCCGTCACTGCACTGGGGCATTGGGGATTATTCCACCAGAAGGAAGATCGCCACCTACTGGCCCACCAATACCTCTTCCAGCAGCAACTTGGTTTTCCTAGGTGGTCTCCCATCCAAATACTGACCAAGCCCACGCCTGCTTAGCTTCAACCACGCGGCTGGAGCAGATCGAATAGTGGTATGGCTGCTGGCTGCTGGCAGTTGATTTAAGGTAACCACCGCAAAGAGATCCCCTTGCTCCAAATCCATTCTCCCAGAGTGGACATTGTCCTGGACCACCCACGATTGTCCAACCACAACCTGTGGGTGGATTGGTCCACCCACCACATTCTTGAGTGGAGCCCATTGTGCACCAGTCACTGCCACCTAAACACCTCCAGTCCTGCGAAGGAAGAATCCGAGACCTCGACGAAGGTGCCAGATCTTTCCAGAGAGTGTCCAGAATACTGGGATCAATGGAACATCTTCAGCAAGTCTTAAGCTATTACACTACTTCTTCACCAACCTGATAAGTGTGCGATAAACCTGCGGTCTAGAACTTCTCCTCCTAGGGCCATCTGTTCTTCCTGTCTCGACCAGAGACTGAATCCATGGGAAAGTACATTAAGAAATCCCCTGTACCTGGCATCATCCGATCCTTCTCTTCACTCGCTGATGCTGGCTTCTTCCTCATGGGTAAGAAGGACAGGGGCCAGAGACCCTCAATTGACTACAGAGGGCTCAATGCCATCACCATGAAATTGATACCTTCAACAACTGTCTTCAGCTTGTGAATCACTCCAGGGTGCCCAAGTCTTCACCAAACTATACATCTGCAACACCTACCACCTTTTCCGTATCCGAGAGGGGGATGATTGGAAGACCACATTTAATACTCCTATGGGACTATGGGAATACCGTGTGATACCATTTGGGCTCAATAACTCTCCATCTGTTTTCCAAAGCCATGTTAATGATACCCTCCATGACATGCTGGATCAATTTCTTTCAGTCTACTTTGATGACTTCCTCATCTTATCCCATGATCCCTTCGAGCACACCCACCATGTCCCATGAGTCCTTCAGCACATCCCAGAGAATATCCTATTTGTGAATGCTGAGAAGTGTGAGTTTCATCAACTATCAATCACCTTCTTTGGGTTCATTGTCTCCTCACAGAGAATACAGATGGATCAGCAGACAGTCAAAGCAATTATAGACTGGCCCACATCTGACTCCTGGAGGGAGCTCCAACATTTCCTGGGCTCCGCCAATTTCTGTTGATTTATATTCAACCATAGCTCAGTTACAGTCCCCCTTACTGCTCTCACCCCCGCAACCAGAAAGTTATCATGGACACCTGCTGCAAGTGAGCCTTCCAGTAGCTCAAAAATTGGTTCAGTTCCACTCCAGGCCTCATTCACACAGACCCTTTGATACAGTTCATTGTGGACGTGGATGCCTTGGACTGTAGCATAGGTGCCATCCTGATGTAGGATTCTTCTACTGATCAGAGTACACCCCTGTGCATTCTTCACCCATTGTCTATCCCCCACCAAGAGGCATCGTCTCTAGCATCGTCAATTGTGAGCTTCTGGCCATTTATCTATTAATAGAATGGAGACATTAGCTGGAGGGATCGTAAGTTCCATTCCTGATGTGGACAGATCACAGAATTGAGTACCTCATGACTCCCAATCACCTCAACCCCCTCTAAGCCTACTTGTCTCTATTCTTAATCCATTTCATGTCTCCTACCACTTAAGGTTCAAGAATGGCAAACCTGACATCCTGTTTCATATTCATGACTCTGCGGAGGGGGCAGAGGACAATGACACCCTCTTTCCACTCCACTCTTAGACTGCTTTGGCACTGTGGGACATTGAGGTGGTTGTCCACTCCACGCAACCAGCAAGTCCTGCTCCCCATGCATGTTCAGTGAGCCACCTCTTTGTGCCCCCCCTGGTCTACTCACAGGTTCTTCAGTGGGGACACACCTTCCACCTCGCCGGCCACCTAGGCGTACGAAACGCTGTCACCTTTATCTGACAACATTTCTGGTGGTCTACTCCACAGGATGAACCACCAGACTTTGCGCGTGCTTCTTCCATATGCACCAGTAACAAGAACTCTGACTCTCCTACATTGAGTCTCCTCCAACCTCTAACCCTGGATTTACACCGGACGCATATTTGCAGCGTGACGTGAGCGACGCTATTTTGCTGCGTCTTGTACGCGACTTCATTTCCACTGAACGCGGAACGTCAGCACAGCGTCTTGCCAGCTGATACAATCGACTTGCTCAGATTTTGCATATTTCGTCATTTTTACCGGCATATTTGTGCAACGACCTTAAATGCTTTGTTATTTTTTCTGCTTTAATTGCATTTAATGTCATTTCTGTCTTTGTTATGCTGTAGAACCTACTACAGCCCAGCCGTGAACACCATAGATTAAAAAAAACTGTTCATGTGTTTTAGTTATAACAAAATCACAACTTTGAAAAATAAGTTATAAACGAATTTTATATCAAAGATTTGCGGCTGTTTTTTTTTTTATTTAGAAGCATATTCCCCTTGATAGTTACTTCCTGCCTGGCACGATCTGGTGTGCGATTCCCATTAGCACAAATACTAACGTAGTTGGATCCACTAAATGTATATGGTCGAACTATGGGAAACGTATCCCTGCCATATTCAGATCAGCGCGACTGCGGCTCGCCAGCGGCAGAAATAGACTCGGCGCGTATTTTCGGCAGAGCAGCGCGGAGAGCCGCTTCTGGGACGCTGCTGACACGCGTCTTGGCGCATCTGGTGTAAACACTAGCATTGACTAGAATGGCTGCGTATTTCTCTGAATGCCGGGGCGCAGCCACGCCTGGTGTAAATTGGGGGTAACTCTGCCCCGTTGGCCCAAGTCCCACATTGCCCTAGACTTTGTCACTGGATTTCTGACCTCCTACAGCCATATCAGTATTCTCACAGTGATAGACAAATTCTCCTACTCAGTTAATCACATGGTTCAAATCATGTTTGCTTCAGGTAGAGAAACTGCTGAACTCAGGCTGAACAATATGTTTAGGATCCACAGCCTCCCCACTGATGTGGTCTCTGACCAAGTCCCCCATTTCACATCTCATTTTTGGCTGGTCTTCCGCAAGCTGTTGGGGGACTCAGTGACCCTCTCTACAGGCAATCACCCTCAATCTAATGGCCACATGGAAAGAGATGACCAACTGATGGAACTGCCCTCCACTGTCTCACCTTTGTGGACCCCACAAATCTGAAGCGGCCTGCTACCCTGTGTTGAATAGGCCTTAAACTCTCTCCACTGTGCCTTCACTGCCCTGTTCCCCTTCCACTGCTGATTGGGATACCAACTTACACTCTCCCTGGCCCAAGGCAAGGATTTGGGGAACGCTTTACTGCACGGTTCATCAGGCACTACAAGGGCACCTGGAAGCGCCCCTGGGCTGCTCTTGTGCATGTCTACAGGCACATCAAGCAAGCGGCCGGCCATCATTGCACCCCTGCTCCATGGGAATGAAATGTCTGACTGTCTAACCATGATCTTCCCCTTAGGACAGACTCCGATGAGCTGGCTCCTCGATTCTTCAGCCCCGCTTACCATATGAAAAATCTTCAAACCTCTAGTCATCCAACTATAACTGCCCAGCACACTCCAACGCATCCATCTTACGTTCCACGTCTCTCGAGTCAAGCCTGTATTCCACAGTCCCCCCCACCACCTTTGTGGTGTTTAATTATGAATATTGTATTTGGTTAGTCATTTATGTTTTACCATTAGGTCAGATGTTACACACTAGGGCTTTTTTCGGGATCTGTGGTGTACCTAGTTTGTACAATATTTCCTTATGACGTCTTCTCCGTACATTTACATGTAAGCAAACGCATAAAATTAAAATTTGACAATCAAGCTGCAATCATTCAGAGAAACTTTTTTAAGCTGAATAAGAGAGTGTTTGCCAGGGAAAGGAGGTGGGAGAGGAGTGTATATGTCTGCGCCTCCTTCATTATGTACTCCCAGATGCCCTTGTAAACTCTGTCATGCTGGGGAGCCCTGTCATGTTTTCTGACGCTGCTACCAGTACTACAAAACCAGCGCAGCCCAGGCTGGTCGCTAATCAACACGGGGGCTGCTGGTTGCCAGGCCTCCTATAAAGTGCTCAGCTGTGTTAGCAGTTTTGAGGTGAGAGAAGTTAGATCACAGACAATGTATATTTCAGTCTAGCTGACTTCCCAGCACATCTTGCCAATGTCTGAAGATGTCGGGAATGACGGCTGATGTTTCATTGTTATTTCTTGAAAGGTTATTTAAAATGCACTGAGTAATCTTGGCTGCAGGTAAGATGTGAATGGTTTAAAATTTGCAAATCAAGTTTGACAGTATGTAATGGTTATCCTAATAAAAATAATTACAAAGTACTTCAAATGGAAAAAAGAAATATTTAAATAAGGGTCAGATCATTTAATTACTTTTCTCTGTTTTTGTGAATGATCATTGCTGGAGTCATTGCACAGCATCTCACAATGGAAATGAATTCATCCCTCATCACACCAAACCAGTCAAGATCTTCAAATTAACAGCCTGCAAACATTTTGATGGATTACTTTCTTTAAATACTGTATGTCCACATTATAAGAAGAATGGGTGGATTGAATAGGTGCGGACTCCCGCAAATTGGCGTCTAGCAATGGGTTTCAGAGCAGTAAACACGACAAAGTGCTCCTCTGTTCACCTTGTCTATTTATAGCCTATAAACAGTTGGAATAAAATGTAGTGTACGATGGGATATTGAACTAGATCTCCAGTAATCTTACATTTCCACAAATTATCAGGCTATTATCAAAATGTTTCCATTTTACGTTCCTCTGTAATCAAATCAAGCACAATAGCATTTGGTGCAGAGATTAGCTTGCGCTATCAGATTTTCAATGCATTAAAAAGTGCTGAATTAGTGTCACATACAAAGTACTTACTACTGGAGGTTTCTCCACAAATTGCAGCAGCATTCAGCACATTTACAAATGGTCTCTTATCCACAGCATGGCATCTGCACCTGTCTGCAAGCCACAGGCATTAATGGCAAACATAATGACTTCATGTGAAGCAGTACTTACAAGGCAAACATAATGACTTCATGTGAAGCAGTACTTACAGTTTGACAAGATTCCATTTTTCAGAACTCTCATATGTGAGGATGTACAGTGTAGAAAAAACAGGCGTGAGGTGTATTTACGTGCATCATTATGCATAGAGACCATCAAGCATGGAGTGTGATCCCCTGAGTGAGCAAAATCTTGTATTACCAGTTGTTAAATATGTCCTTAAAATGTAAGTATAAATATTCTGACTGCACCCGTTGCAAGTCTGAAGAAAAGGGAAACAAAGCTCCAAAATGTACCCCATTGAAATGAGCTTACTGATTACTGACATGCCACATCGTTCTGGGAACTGATTGCTGAATTAAGAAATTTGTGCGGAAATTTGTACGCTCATGAACAATTTTGCCAATCATCTTACCACAGTACCGCACATATTAATCAATGCCTTTGGAACTGACCAGTTTTTGTGGCTGCAAAGCACAGGCTTTTTACAACTAGAGATTGTAAATGCAGATATGTAAAAATATATACTCATTTTCTGCTAAACAGCCAAGTCTGTACTCACACAGGTGTCCTGGGGCATGTTTTTGTTTTATCGTCTGCTAAAGGATCACAGGTGGAATGTTCTGGAAGGAGAGCTATTAATAAGACGGAGGAGGGCATCCCAGCATGCCTTCAAGTCATAAGCAAGTATCGCCTGTCCCGTCTGCATGTTGTTTGGGGAGTTTGGGAGGGCAGCCAGCATGCTCTGAAGCAGCATTAACTCTGAATGCGGACCGAATACAAATGAACACATCAAATTTAGAGCACAATTCTGAGCTCCCGGAAGATTTGAATAAGAAAGCTGAAAAATAAAGAAATAAATAAAGTGAACCCAGATCCTGTTGTTCTGCTCCCATGTGGATTTTCTGACAGCAAAATAGTATTTCCACCAAATTTACGGGACCATACACAGTCATGATCACTTTCCGCAATTTTGAGGGTGGTAGGGAACGAGCGAATTTCTACCACCACAATGAATTGATTTTTAGTGATTCCAATGTCAACCCCTGCATGCACAACTATAGTCACACATGCAAACAGACATAAACAAGGACACACATACACATTCGCACACACTTTTCATTCACTGAGGTGGAACATTACAAAACAGACATCTTTGATGTTCAATTTCAGCTAAATATTTGTCCAGCTGACTTCCTCAAGATAAGATAAGGGCAGTTACGCAAGGAACAGTCATTAAATGAAATGAACTAACAAATCAAATTTACCTAGTTCAAGAATGTGGACTTATATCTACCATCAGAGACCCTCATTTGAACTGTTCATAATGTCATTTTACACAAATAAATGTTTTTCTTTGCTGGATGTGTTACTCGCTGTTAGAGGGAAAATTAAGTCTGTGGACCCAAAGAGACTTATAAGAGCCTATAGACAGGTCAGGAACTTTTCCAGCTATTTTGAAAATTTGATTAATTTCCATTTTGATTTTGCTCCTTATCTGGTGGAATTGAACTATGTAGGACATGGTTTCCGATGGGAGGTTGTACAACTGCCCAATCTCTCATCTGACAAATGAGTAATGCAGTTATTTCATGGTTATGAGCTGAGCAGGACTTCAAAATGTCCAGTAATAATAAAAAAAGTCATGTGAAAAATAAATAAATAAACAAATAAATACAGAAGGTTGGGAAAAAAACAAGATGTTATAACCCTCTTGCAAATCCTTCTCTCATCTCCAGCAATTTGCGTGCCCATTATATGTATGTGTCTTGTGATTGGTTTACGTCTCGCATGTGTTTGCAGCCAGTTGTCATTCATTTGGGTTCTCTATTTCCTCGTGTATATGTGGGCATGTATATATGCCTTACTGTCAGTTTGTAGGTTGCTGGACTGTCGTAGTTGCTATACGACCGCGAGCTTCCAGTCCATATTCCCTTTTAAGTTTATCGGCTTTGGTGGTTAATCACAACTTTAATGATAGTAATATACATATGTACTCGTCCTTGTTTAGTTAATAGGAATAAACTCCCCAGTCTGTATCGCGGTTGCCAGGATTAGGGACCGCATTCGCGCTAATCTTTTTCAAGTTTGTTCCTCCCTGTCCAGTTTGTTAAGAACAACCTTCCAGGGTCCAAGACTAGGACCATGTTCCTCTCGAGCAAGCACTTGTCCCTCTGGAGTAGATCAGTGCTGGCGAAGCTTACTAAACATTTTGCAGCTTCTTGCACCGTACTGTTGTCAAAGTTTAATTGTACATCTGACTCTGCACTCTGGATTGTAACACGAGGTAGATGGACGTGTTGGTATATGGCTTACAATGAAAAAAGTGACCATGGGTTGCTATTGATGTGAGGAGAGGATTCTAGTTAATCTAACATAGATAATTAAATTATATTTCTGTGCTGTTTAAAAAATTGATTTGTTCAAAACAAAAAAATCAGCGGAAAAAACTTATTACAATTAGCAGTAACAAATTGACATTATATTTACACTTTGCAGAGAGTACTAGAAGTGCATGGAGTTCCTGTTGGAGTTCCCTCTTATGGCTGGGATATGTTCCACAGACTTAGGAAGGAGAATGGAAGTGTGTTCTGCTGTAAAGAGCCAGGGAGCTGCACACAAAGAGTGTGTGGCTCCAAATTTGGAACAGTGTCATTGAAAGTGATGGAGAAATGTCTCTTCTCTTTGGTTGTTCAAACTGGCATACACCCAGCTGAAAACAGCTTCCTGTTTGACAGTCCTGAGTGGTGCACCTAATAATAGCACCAATCAATATTTATCATAGGTAAACATTCAGTGTAAATTTAACTCCAGAATGAGATCTTGTGAGCCAAATAGGACTCGAGTTTGTGGCAAAATAGATTGATCACATCAAATCAGAGTCAATGAATCAGAATTTTGTATTAACCAAGAATTTTCTCTCACTGAAGAGTGATTATACCACTGCCAAATATTACAAATTTCGCAAGGTTTATGCAAGATGCATGGAGGGGCCCCAATAGTCATTTGTAAACAACATTTATATGATAAACAACATATATGTGACCCTCCAGCACCAAACCAGTCACATGGGTCAATTTTTCAAATATGAGTTTTTGGGCTCATCTGAAAGGGCATTTAATATGAGCCCAAAAACTCATATTTGAAAAATTGACCCATGTGACTGGTTTGGTGCTGGAGGGTCACATATATATGATGAACCCATCAAACCCAGTGTTTCCAATAATCCAATAATGAAATACTTGAAGTGTTTGAAATTTAAATTTTGTGCATGTCATGCACTCGTGTGCACACGCACACACACATGTGTGTGCATAGCTATACTTATGAGGACATTGTAGTGACTTACATTCATTCTCTGATTAACTCTAACACTAACCTTAACTTAACCTTTATTTTAACTGTAACTGAACAGTTACTAGTAAGCCAGAATAAGGACCTCACAACATCTGTGGTTTCTTAAGAATTGGTACTCCTAAGTATAGCTGTACAAGCCCACTCAAACACACGCGCACGCATAAACGCACACACAACACACACACTTGTTTTTTGAAATTAATATAAATGTGCAGTTTGGCACACTGAACCTCCTCTTTGAGGGTGTAGACTGTAATGACATTGGTGAAAGGTTGAAAAAGCACTGCTATTGTACTGCGTAATCACAAATCCAATTGAACAACACATGCTGCTCTGCTTGCTGTTGACTGCAGAACACTGATGGCTTTTCACAAAGTCCAATCAATGCACTAAATGCAGAATATTACGGTGAACAAAGCATGTTTCAGTACAGTCCATTTACTGTTTATATACTGACAGGTAAGAGCAAGAGAGCAAGTGAGAGAGAGAGAGAGACAGAAAGCAAGGACTGAAAAGGAGGGGAAGAAGGAAGGAATGACAGGGCCATGGTGAGAATCAGAAGGGTTAAGAGAGAAAAGGGAAAGAAAGGGCGAGCAGACTGGTGGAGAGGCAGGGCAGGATTAGAGGGAGAGAGCAAGAGTGCAGCATGTTTTATCCTTTTTATGCTTCAGGTAAGTTCCCTGTTTTACAGTAAGTCACTTTGCCCTCACCTTTAGGCTGACTTCTTCAACGCATTCTCTCCTTTATCTGGGTTCACAAACCTGTGATTACGCAGCTTCTAAAAAGGGGAGTGAGAGGCTGAAAGAGAGAGACTCCACTGATCCTCTCACCAGCAATGTGCAGTCAACCAGCTGTAAAATCGCCCTTTTTTTGTTGTTCTTTTCAGTGACTGTCTTAGTGCGTCATTTTTGAGAGCCGTTTGTGGTTTCATTGCTTGCTTTTTTACTTCTGCCAATAAAATGGCGGGCAGGGGGGGGCTCAGGGGGAGCATGGTGATTGATTGGATTCTTTTCAAGGTATGCAGCATGTGCAGTGCTGTTACTGTGAAAAAAAGTATTTGCGCCCTTCCCAATTTCTTCAATTTGTGCATATCTGTCACTCTTAAATGTTTCAGATCATCAAACTAATTTTAATGTCAGACAAAGATTACCCAAGTAAACATAAAATACAATTTTTAAATGATGATTTTATTTATTGAAGGGAAAAAAGCTGTCCAGCCTTACCTAATATAAGCCTTTTCTATAGCTCTGGGACTCCAGCAATCCACATTGAGAAGCATTATCTACACGAGGAAAATCTTGAGCTGTAATGAACCTTGCCAGAAGTGGTTGGCCAAGAAAATTTCTCCAAGGGTGCATCAATAACTCATTCAAGAGATTACAAAAGAAACCAGTGTAACATTTGAAGGACTGCTGGCCTACTGCGCCTCAGTTAAGGTAAGTGCTCACGATTCCGTGATAAGAAAGTCACTGGGCAAAAATGGCATCCATGGCAAGCTGCAAGGTAAAAACCACTGCTGACCAAATAGAACACAAAGGCTCATCTCATATTTGCCAAAAACTCCTTGATGATCCCCAGAGTTTTTTGGGATTATGTTCTTTGGATTAATGAGTCAAAAGTGGAACTTTTTTGGAGGACTTTGGTCCTATCATATCTGGCATAAAGCGAATGCAGCATTCCAGTCTGAGGCTGCATTGCTGCATCTGGACCTGGACACTAGCCAAAATTAATGGGACCATGAATTCTATTCCCTACCAGAAAATCCTGAAGGAAAATGTCTGGCCTTCAGTTTTTGACCTCAAGCTCAATTGCAAGTGGGTAATTCAGCAGGACAGTGACTCGAACTCCCAAGCAAGCCTGCCTCTGAATGGCTCAACAGAAACAAAATTAAGGTTTTGGAGTGGCCTAGTCAAAGCCCTGACTTGAATCCAATTGAGATGGTGTGGCATGACCTTAAACAGGCAGTTAATGCTTGAAAACCTTCAGTGTGGCTGAATTAAACAATCCTGCCAAGAAGTGTGAGCCAAAGTTCCTCCACAGCAATGTAAAAGCCTCATTGCTTGTTGCAAATCTTAGATTTCACTTGTTGCCACCAACGGTGGCACAACCATTTGTTAGACATAGGGGGGCAATTATTTTTCACACAGGTGATATAGGTTTTGAATACCTCTTCACCTTCAATAACTGGAGCGTCCATTTAAAAGCTGCATTTTGTGTTTGCTCACATTGTCTCTGTCTGACATTAATATTAATTGAATTATCTGAAACATTAAATATGAAAAATTAGCAAAAAATAGAAAAGATCAGGAAGGGGGGAAATACTTTTTCCTGCTCTGTAATAGCTTAACAGCACACTCTCAGATTCACTTATACACTCAGAAAAAAAATGGCTTCAAAATGTTTCTCTGGTATTCCAAGAGGGAACTGTGTCTAGTCCATTGGTTCTTTTTTGGGCAAAATGATTTGCATCTGAGTGTCCTTCCATAAATTTGAGTTTTCTTTGAGAGTAATTTGATTGTAATCTTTGTATAAACTTTGTGGACAGGTAGGTAATGTTCAAAGAACTGATCATTTTGCACACTGATTACCCAAACTTGAAAGTAGCAGTGGGTGTGGATCCTCAGGTAAATTGCTTTAACTTATGAGATCCCCCATGTTAAAAAATCATGGGCTATATATTGAGTTATATAGAGTGCTTTTTTTGCTTTTATAGCAGTGAACCTTGAGAAACCACATATGAGCCTCGATCTGTGCTAGTGCTAATTGTTATGCTGAAACTGTAAAGGGCTTTCCTTAAACTTTTGGAAGCGGAGTCATCTGGAATGTCATTGCATGCCGTGGCATCAAAATGGTCTCTCAGTGGAATGAATAGGCCTGTACCATAAAAATAGCCCCAGTTCCAGGTGTGTGTGGACATGTTTGACCACATTTGACCACATATCATGTATGATATTTTTTCCCTCTGAACTGAAATCCATTACACGTTTGGTGTACTGTTAACAGATGCATTGACAAAAGACTGGAAATGTATCTTAAATATGTTAGTGAAAATATTGGCATGACTTGAAGAAATGTATCATCTTCAGACCGTAAGAAAATGTTGATTATTTATGTCCATAATTTTGTGTTTAGAATACAAATATGACGTGCGTTTCTGAATTCAAAGGAATGTTTATGTATATATGTGTCTGTGGTGCATATTTTGTGTGTTTGTCTATTTTTGAAGGTATTTGCATTCATGTGTTTTTGCAGGTATATGTGTTTGTGTGTGTGTGTGTGTGTGTGTGTGTGTGTGTGTGTGCGTGCGTGGACATTTGCATATGTGCACATGAGCGTATTTTCTACGGTCAAAGCGCTTGTATGAAAGTCACCTGCAAAGTGGGTAATTACATTTTCATTCAAAGCCAGCGCAATCGCATGACAGTGAGCCATGATTAAAAAGCCTATTGTGAGTTTAATGACACACTGTGCCAACATGCCTGAGTGGAGAGAGTATTGAATCAGGGAGCTTTTCAAAGGAATCCTAACCATACAAAAGAATGAGGACTCAATACCTGTGTGTGTGTGTGTGTGTGTGTGTGTGTGGGGGGGGGGGGTAGTTAGGGGCCATTATGAAAGCCCACTCAACTGTTTACAGAAAACAGAACTGTTCTTCAAGAAAAATGGACTTGCGCTGCATTTTCTCATCTCCTTCATCGCATCATAAAGTGAGAGGCTTCTATATGTCCCGAATCGAATAATTCAAACTTTCACATTGTGAACTAATCATAATCAAATCCAAAATGAGATGAGTGAAATTGAGCACAAAATTAACTGCATGAGCTCTCTGACCAGGGCTTGGCATCAATTACCATGTGTCCTTTTATGGCAAGAAATATAAGCATTAATTTTCCT
This sequence comes from Gymnothorax javanicus, assembly GCA_029692085.1. Taxonomy (NCBI): domain Eukaryota; kingdom Metazoa; phylum Chordata; class Actinopteri; order Anguilliformes; family Muraenidae; genus Gymnothorax; species Gymnothorax javanicus. The sequence goes on along the minus strand of CM056194.1, from coordinate 29,455,348 downwards.
GAGAAAGAGTTTGGGGAGTTCATCTATTGCTAAAAGTAGTAGCTAATTAAACTGTGAAAATGGACTCTTGAATTTAATGTTGAATCCAATTTTTGAGCAATTATGATCAAAAGTCTATTTACTCTTGACCTAAATAAAAACATAACAACCAATATCCCTGCTAGATCATAGGGCAATCCTCCCACTGAGTGAAATTTTACTTTGCAGTCCTTTGTGTTGGCGTTTTCATGGGGTCGTGACCACTGTGTGGCCTAGCCCTGAACTTAGGGAGTGTAAAGGTGTGAGATGGCATGTCAACAATTGAGCTGTTCAATTGGGTGCCGACCATGGCGAGGCATTGGGGAAATTAATCCCTGTAATCCGGACACTATGCTGGAAGCAGAATACTTCCATATAAGGACAGAATGACAAGTTACATGAAACACTCTCAATTCATAACATTTTCTCAGATTTTGGAGCCAAACTTGACCAGTATTCATGTACAATTCCAATTAACTTTGCCCACACTCAATTTGCAGGCTAACAATTATGAATACAGCATTTATTGAGCTTCAAAATGAAATATTGCATTTACTAAAATTTTAAAGGCTCTCAAACTGTCCTGTGCAAGTGTAAGTAGCTAACTTCTAAAATGAAGTTACGTAGAAGTCAATCAATGCAATTGTGGTGGTTAGCTTTTTATTAAGTACAGTATTATATTTTGTTGAATGCATAGCCCATTCAGAAACAGACGACAGTTTGAGCGTCTCAATGAGCCGTTTATCAACTTGAATGTTTACTCGATCAACACGCTTCAAATAAAAGCCATTTCATGAATATACACACTAATGTGGTCTAAGCCTGAACTGTACAGCACATTCATAAGAATAGCGTGCATCGTATTAAAATATGTGAAGTCGCTGGACCAATTTGAAGTAAGAATATGCAGTTCAATGTCACTGTTGTATACTCAAAATAAAAATTCTCACAGACACTAATGTTTGGGAGTTTTTATCTCATTATAAGTATGAAACATTTCATTCAGATCTCGCATTGTTGTTGGCTGATATACAACCCCAATTCCGAATATTTGGCATGTGATGAAAATCCAGATAAACTCTCAAACGAGTGAATTTTACATGCATTCATCAAATTAGCAGTCTCTTGAATTCAAACCAATTTATTCATAGATGAATAATTTCTCCAATACACTTCATAAAAGCGAGTAAGAGCAGGATGATTTCATCCAATACAGTATTAACCAATGTCCAACCAATGATTAAGCTAGGTCAGCACCAGTGGCTGCCCAGGACGCTCTTGTCATCAAAGAGGTTTTGAGTACAACAACCTTGGGGGTTCACAGCAAGGGCTCCCCCTTAGCACTGTCAGAGAGACAAACTAAAGGGCTGGAGGGCTGATGCCATGTGAGGAATAACATTATGCCTATCAGATTAAATCTGAATTGGGAAACTGACTCCTATCATAACTGAACAGCATAATAGCAGCCAAAAACTGCTTTGCCTGACCAGCCTTGACTTGATAATTAAATTTCCCGGGTACGTTTTATGTGAATCATATTTTGAACATATTGACCATGTTAAGAAATTCAGATTATTTTTTTAATCAATTCATCAACCCTTTCAGAGAAAGTATTTTCAAAGTTTTTGATTGTGGTGACATGTTTACATGTTTTCCCATTTGTCAGAGAATCATTTGGACTTAGTCTTTTTCTTTTTTGTACCCCCAAAAATGAGACATCAGCAAGTCTGCACAACAGCAGTCAGGCACACCAGCTTACTTTTCTTTTGAACTCACTCATAATATTTGGGGCCATGTGCATAGAAACACAAGCAATCCCTTTTTATCTGCGGCACTCTCAGAGTTAATGCGCCCTATAAACTAAAACCTGAATTCCATAAGGATTGAGGCAGTGTGTATAATGCAAACAGAATTTCATGATTTGTAAATTCCCTTTTACTTACAGTTAGTTGAAAACAGCACAAAGAAAAAATATTAAAGTTTCACCTCGTCAAATGCATTGATTTTTGTAAATATTCAAAAATTCCAAATTTGATGCCTGCAACAGGTTGCAAAACAACTGGGACAGGAGAAAGACTGGACAAGTTGTGGGATCTTCAGAAAAACAGACAGTTGGAACATTCAACTGGTAAACAAGTGAATAGGGAATAGGCGATTCATTTATGATTGGATAAGTATATAATGAGCAGTCACAAAAGGTGCAGTTGTTTACCAGCTAGATGTTTTCAGGTTGACTACGTTGACAAAGGTTGCATGAACAAATAGTCAACCAGTTTATAAACAACATTTCTCAACGTACAATTGGATGAAGTTACAGATTTCACCATGAGTAGCCCGTAATATACAGAACAGATTCAGCAAATCCAGAGAAACCAGAGAAAATTATACTATACTCTTAATTATAAGAGGCCAAATACCAATATTGGATGTGAGTGACTGTCAACCCCTCAGACAGCATTACATTAAGATCCAACATGCCTCTGTAATGGACATTATCACATGGGTTCTTAAATACTACAAACGACCGTGTCGGTGAATGCAGTTTGTGGGGAATCATCAAGTGCTACTAAATCTGTATTTTGCACAGAGGAAGCCATATATCAACACTACCCAGAGGCTTTGCTGACTTCCATGGGCTCAAGCTCATCAGAAACAGACTAACCCAAAGTGGAAAAGAGTGCTGTGGTCTGATGAGTGGGTCTTTCAAAATGTTTCATTCTCAGGCCCAAAGAGGAGGAGGACCATCCCAACGGTCATCAAAAACATGTTCAAAACCTAGCATTTGTCATGACCTGAGGCTGCTTTTGAACCCTCGACATGGGCAACTTGTATAATTCAGTATATTTGAAAGGGCACATGCACATTTTTGTTTATTTATTTATTTATTTGTTAGTTTATTTGAACAACATTTGCTGCCTTCCAGACATAGTCTATTTCAGGGATGCCTCCGTTTGATCCTGCAGAATAATGTCAAGCCACTCCCTACATATATTACATTATCCTGGCTTTGTAGTTTCCCATTGAAAGCTTGTGACAGATTTGATGCTCAAAACATGACAACGGAGACCTTGAACTGTTGACCAACTGGAGTTTTATGTCAGGCAAGAATAAGAACGAATTCTGGTTTTGAAACTCTGACAATCAGTGCCCTCAGTACCAAAATGACTACCAAGTGTTATTGTTATGAACCAGGCAGAAGGACCCACTCGCAAATCAATGATGGAAGCCACTTAGGCATATTTATTATGTGCATTGGCAACAGAACAGAAGAGAGCCTGGGAAAACTCAAGGTTAGGGGCAGTTCAAGTCAAGCAATGTGCATGCAGTAGCAGAGGGGTGTATCTGAGCCATGGTCAAGCTGTGGCCAGAAGCCAGGTGGTCATGTTTTTTTAGGTCTCTAGACCCGTTTATTTTCCAGTACTGAACTGAGAACGACACAGGAACATAACTTTTTCAAGTAAACGGTTTAAGTGTCTGTCTATGGATGGGAATATTCACGCTACTCGCTAAGAGCATTACGCCTATTGCCCTTTGTTTGATAATAATAATAATAATTAAAAAAAAAATGATGTGGCCACGAATTCCAGGCGAGCTGGGATGATAAACTAATATCTTTTTTTATGGGGCCTTTTTCTTGGGCATAGCAATATGGCGGCATGGATTCTTCAACATTATGACGCTGTCAGCTACCCAGTAATTCTATACAGATCAGCGGTTGTGACAGTAATTAAATGGAGAGATGAAGGTACACACTGGTGATCATTCAATAAATTTTATGAGTTAAAAACATCATTTAGTTTGTTCTTGCGCATTTTCAATAGAATACAGGAGTGGTAAGGGCTCCATCCTGATCTGACTCCATGCATGGTGACTACTGTTGTCCCCGGCCATGTCTAGAGAAGCATCCAGCACCAAGAAAGCTGCCACAAGACTCCGCAGAGTTTCAGCATTGGCAACCCGTCTCTAGTGTGGACAGCATCTAACAAGCTCCCCAATTATAGGATGATGAGCTAGAGCAGGGACATAGCTGGATCCAATGTTATCAGGGTCAGTTCTTCGATGAGCAGAGTCTTCTCCAGCAGTCTGAGGGAGGTCCCCAGGTATTAACATGTTTCCGTACTCTCGCAAGATACTGACACGTTGTTGACTGCCGCCTGACTACTGGATCATGTAGCTGTGTTCTCACCAATTTTTTTTTAACCTCTCCACAGATTTCATGTTAACAAACTGTAGGGCAATTCCTTGGTAACTCACACTACGTTTTAACGCTAATATCAATTTTCAGTCAGCTGTCATGTCATTGTCAGTCACCTGTGACAAGTGTTTTTCTGTACATAGGTAGATCCCAGCCATATACATTCACCAGTGGGAAAGAAAAGTGTTGTCCCTTGAAATGTGGGAATTGGAGGCACTAACAGCTTGGCAACTCATGTTACGCAAAAAGGACACACAAAAACAACACTTCATTTCCATTCAAAATTTCTTAAAAGATAGAACTGATCCAAAACTGAAAATCATATGATTGATAACCAACACTCTGAAAGTTCTATTGCAAGTACTAGAATTACACTGACATTATCCATGGACTGAGGCTTAAGAAAGTCCAAGAGGGTGGGTAACTCACGTTACAGTAACTCATGTTACCGTAAGGTCAGCTCTTAATAACACCTAAATAATAGGGCCAGTGCTGCTCAGACACCCTTTGTTTTTTATTTTCCTTAGTTTTGACTGTTACCAAATTAATTTGAACACAGTTATGTGGATCTCCCTGGACAATTAATGATGGACAAGGCTCTCACCCAATTACAGCAAATTTTTTGTGTGAGATGCTGAAAATAACATGAATGTAAAAATGTTTGATACTTGGAACATACAAATGAAATCAATAAAGCAGCATCAGTTTCTGAGCCTCTGATATCCTACTTTTGCCTTGAACAAATCAAAAATGCAGTAAAATCAATTTGAATTTTCTTGTCCTGTGTCCACATTCTCATGGAATTGCCGTGTAGTTTTGGCAAGTCAGTTAGGACATCTATCTTGGTTCTTCTTCACTTGTAATTGACTAGATCACATCTCCAGTAGGTAAGAAGTTTACATACATTAAGCTGACTGTGCCTTTAAACAGCTCAGAAAATTCCTGATAGCTGCTGATAGGTTCATTGGCATCATGTGAGTGAATTGAAGATTATCTGTGGATTTATTTTAAGGCCTACCTTCAAATTCAGTCCCTCTTTGCTCATGGGAAAAACTAGAGCAATCAGTCGAGACCTCAGAAAAAATTGGTCTCTTTAGTTTTTCCCAACCCCTTAACAGGACCATGTTCATTAGAACAAACAATATTATGCAAATACGTATATACACTATTGAATCACACAACTATCATACCATTCTGGAAGGAGACATGTTTTGTCTCCTAGAGATGAACATATTTTTGTGTAAAAAGTGCAAATCAATCCTAGAACAGTAGCAAAACACATTGTGAAGATGATTGATGGAAAAGGTACAAAAGTATTGAATTCCATTGTAAAATGAGTCCTATATCAACATTAGCTGAAAGGTCGCTCAGCATCGAAGAAGGCACTGCTCCTAACCACCATAAAAAAAAGCCAAATTATGGTTCGCAACTACTTGAAGACAAAAATCTTACTTTGTGGAGAAATAATACAACAAAAATTGAATTTTTTGGCCATAATGACCATTGTTATGTTTGTAGGGAAAGGGGGGAGGCTTGAAAGTTGAAGAACATCATCCCAACTGTGAATCAGGGGTCAACAGCATCCTGTTATGAGGATGGGACTGGTGCACTTCTAGGCCTCATGAGGAAGAAAAATTATGTGAATATATTACAGCAAATATGGGTCTTCCAAATGAACAATGACCTCAAACCTATTTCCAAAGTTGTGGCAAAGTGGCTTAAAGACAAAAAAGTCAAGGTACTGGAGTGCCCATTACAAAGCCTTGACCCTAATCCTATAGAAGATTTATGGGCAGCACTCAAAAAGCATGTACGAGCAAGGAAGCCTACTAACTCAGTTATATCAGTCCTTTCAATAGAAATGTGCCAAAATTCCAGCAACTTATTGTATGGAAGTTGAGGAAGGCCACAAAAACATTTGACCCCAGTTAAACAATTGGTAGGCAATGATATGCAAATACTAAGTGCATGTAAACTTCTAGCCCACAGGCAATATGATGATAGAAAAAAGCTGAAATGGGTCATTCTTTCTACTATTCTGACATTTCACATTCTTAAAATAGTGATTCTAACTGACCTCAGACAGGGAATGTTTGCAAGGATGAAATATCAGGAATTGTGGAAAAACTGAGTATAAATGTATTTAGCTAAGGTTTATGTAAAGTTCCAGTTTAAATGGCTTGCATATGACTTCCACTGTGGGCAGAACAGTCTTAACTTGCATTTGATGATGCTTTGACAAGCTGTGTTCACTGAGACAGGCCATCCACAGTATTTAAGAGCCCATGTAGCTATGTCCACTACAGAAGCATGTGGATTCTCAATGTAGTGTTGTCTGAGGGCTTGAAGGTCACACGCATCCAATATTGGCATACAGCCTTGTCTTCTATGGATGCAGATTGGTCCAGTTTTTACAAATTCTTAAAATTGATTTTTATTTATTTATTTTTTTTGTATAATTTGGACTGTGGATGGAGAAATCCCAAAATTCTGTGCAATTTTTTGCTGAAAAAAACATAGTCTTTAAACTGACTACTTTCTCAGAAAGTGTTTAATTATTTGATGTGCTAACACACGTTATGAATCTGTCCTGTAAAGTTCAGGAATATCTGTGTCGACTCTGCTGTTGGTGTGAAAATCCAAGGTATCTCACATCCCAGATGTCTCTGCTCGGAGATACTAAGAGCGCAACATATGCTCTTTATGCAATTAATTTCACATTCTGCTGTGTATTGACATACATTTGTTTGTTTTTGTTTTTTTAAATAGAGAAGGATAACAGCCTTCCATCTGTGGAGATAATCATCAGTAAAGCAGGCAATTCTCTTGTAATGAATGATTTTATATTTTAACACTGGTTGTTAGCAGCTGATGTATGATGGCATTTGCTTAGTATTTGCCCAGTGACCAAGTTTCATCTCTTGTTACCAACCATTGCTAAAAAATTGCTAAAATTAAGGGTTGCTTTTATTTTTTACCTTGACAGAAATACATTTCAACGTTTGAGGCAAGTCAAGTTATTCTGCCCTCTGCAGTTTTCAACTTAGTAAAACCTTTCCTGCGACATATTTAAGCAGCACTGTCCTCCTCACCTGAGAAAGTGACAAAGGAAAGCAGCATAAAATCCTGAACCCCTGTCACTCTATGTTAGAATACATGCGTTTAGCCCTTAATAGGAAATGCCCACACAGTAATAGCTTAGCGATAGCATTTGCAAGCGAAGAGTTGCTCTCAGTGGCATTTCAGCCGAGGCTCTGTGTGTGACCTGTGTCAGCGGGAGTTTGGCGGGGCGTCTCACAGCCTCGTATTTATCAGGGTAATGATGGAAGCTGTGACAGCCGCCCTGGCAGGCAGTGGCCAGGCCGAGAGCAGCAGGGAGCCGAGGCTCTGTGACAGATCAGGGCCCGAGACTGAGGCTGGCGGTCTCTGCACACACAAGCAGACAGTGTGCTCTGCATCTGCTGTCTTAGGAGTCAGAAACGTAAACACACCCACGCACTCGCACACACACACACGTGTGTAAACACAGACATCTCCATGAATGCACATGGGTCTGCACACACATGAACTTGTAAATCAGTGCAGCAGCATTGCGACTTATATATTGTGCATGCACTCTATGAGGATGTGGTCAGAGCCACAATATTTGGCAATTTGGTTCAATACTCGAGCTCTTTGAATTGTAAGCGATGGTTATGATCTAAAGCAGAGACTGCCAGCTTTGATTTGTGTGCATTTACATCCATGTTGCTGGAGAATTACAAATTGTTTTATACAGAGTCACTGTCCAGTTTTTGACCGACTGAACAGAGTATGTGGGCTTGTGCATGCAGGGGATTGTGTATAACGTGTGCATATGATTTTATTTGAGTATTTGTGCAAATGTGTATACTGTATGTGTATGAGCTGTGAGAACAAAGCACACATCCCTGGGCTAATATAAATGCACATACTGAAACAGGGGAGCCTAACTGCCTTACTCTGCTCCCCGTAAGGTTACCGAAATGGATTCCCTCTTCAGCAACTGTGGAGTGAACACATTGGTAATGATACCTAAAGGGCGGCCTTTTCCTCTCCGAGGCCCAAAGAGTATTACAGCGGCAGTCAGGTTTATCGCTTCATACACACAGCAGTGACTGGCTCCAGTCATTTTCCACTCTCGCTGAAGAGTACCAGCACTAAAGGATCCCACACTCGCTGCAGGATTAAACATCGCCCTTGCTCACCTCAGTAATATTTGGATATGTAGTTCTGCTAATCATGGCTAATTCATTGCAAGTGGCACTGTAGCAAGTCTATAGAATGTTCCAGAATTTTTTTTTTTTTTTTTTTTTTTTGATGGTGATACAGCCTTTAATTATTCTCAGGTTTTTTTTTTGTGCAAATGAAAAAAAAAAACAAATCCCATTTGGCTGTACCTCAGCATGTAAATTAGCAACCTTTTAATTAGAGTTCATCTCTAGAGCGATCGTGCAGACTGCTCCCTGAGCTCTGAAAGTCACAGTAGAGATGGAGAGTGGAGTAGAACTGAGTTAGCGGGTGGGCAGAGAGAGGTGGGGGCATTAATCAACTCCTCCTGCCCCCAGAACCCTTATATAAGTGCCCCTCAAATCAGCAGTTGGTTTGCATGAAACAACAATAAAATATTAAATAACTGTAAACACGGCGGCCCTGTGGGTCGTGATGCTGCATCACTGTGTAAGAAGGTTGTGGGTTTGAATCCGGCCTGTCTGTGTGGAGGCTGCATGCTCTCTCCGTGTTCGCGTGGGTTTACTCTGGGGACTCTGGTTTCCTCCCACAGTCCAAACACATGCATGTCAGGCTAATTGGAGACTCTAAGTTGCCCATAGTCATGAGTGTGTGAGCGAATGGTGTGTGATCACTGCAATGGACTGGCACACTGTCCAGGGTTTGTTTCGCCATCTCACCCTGAGCATGCAGGGATAGGCCTTAGGGGGCTGGACTTTAATCCAACCAGCCCTACTCCCTCTTAACCCCTTCAGTGACTCTAACCAAAAATAAGTCAGATAATTCAGGAGTGATCAATTTAATAATAATTGTTACATTACTACTACTGTTGCTGCTATTACCACTACTACTACTGTTGCTGCTATTACCACTTCTACTACTACTACTACTTCTACTACTACTTCTAATAATAATAATAATAATAATAATAATGCATTTGGTGCAAGATTTAAGAATGAAAATTGTATCGGTTGATGCCTGAACAATCGTACCTCACTTTATTTAATATTCTTACACCAAGTCAATTAAATCAATATATTAGGAGTACACGTATAATCTCCTACCTTCAGTCGTTTGCAGTAACAATGACTCGAGGTTATAATCTGCAAGAAAGGCACACAAAAAGCTACATTTGTTTTTGTATACAGCTTGTTGTGTCACTACTGCTCCATGATGAAAGGAATGACTGCGTTTCTGTGTTCTCATTACGCTGGAGATGCTGGAAGGTTTGTGCGCACAATTCTCTACCCATCAAGACATCGCTAAGAATGTCTGTTTTAGTTCTCACATGTCACTACTGGAGTTACGATGAAAAGTAACGAAAACTTTGGATAGGAATTGTGAAGAGCACTATATTTATCTTTATTCTCTGAGAGATGTTTGATAAAAGTCAAGTAAAACAAACTATGGATTCCTACTGCATTAACAAAGCTTGTTGAACAGGCCCTCATCCACATGACAACATGACACAGCATTTTAATATGGCAAGAGCATGAAATTGTGTCTGAATTATGACCGCATAGAGTACGTAAAAAGCTATGACACAAGGTTGTGGCAAGAAAGAATTTTAACAATAAGCTGCACCAGACAGTTTCTTATTCTGAAGGCCCGAAAAGGTGTGTTTGTTAGACATCATTAATGCAATTATCACCAAAACAAAACACTGCTTCAGAAGAAAAGCCTGACTGAGGCCAAAGCATGCTGTTTGGAAATGCATGAATACCTGCTCTGCTGAAGACAAAAATAAGGAAGGTATTTTCAAAGAAGTTTTCTATTTATTTTGTAAACTCAAAAAGGAGTAAACTAGAAAACTTTGGAATTAATAAAATTAAATCTAGAGTTTTTGTTTTTTTTTTTTCTAAATTTTACACCATGGATATACTGCTAAAATCTGACCCTGAAGGCTTGTTAGACAACTAGTTTTCAAACCTCCTTCCTAATTAGGGCTGATTTAACTGGTGATCGCACTTTTGGCCAATCATTGGCATTTTGTTGATCAGTTAACTATATTAAGTAGAAAAAAAAAACAGTATTACTGCTGACAATGAGTAGATCTTTTTCTTTCAGCTACACTGCATATCGACCCTGTGTTCTGCATTAAAGAGGAAGGGTGCTGTCCGTGGTGCTGCAGGGCTCCTGTGAGTGTTGATGCTGTCAAATTTCCAGTGGTGGTGAGAGCAGGGCTTGGGCTGTCCATGGTGCTGAACCATCAGCATAAATGTGGTTGGGAGCTGTCAGTGGTTACTGAAACAATAACTATGGTGGTGCTGTCCACGGTCCTGAACAATTATTGTGAGCAGTTTGGTGTTGCAGAACTGCCAAAAGATGCTGAGCATTAGCCTCTGAGTAGCTCACAGAAAACACATTCATTTGTGAGCCCTGTGGTTGGGCGTTAAAAGCCCAGCCACATCATTGCAAGCTATGGCCGGAGGTCCACATGGGCGACGCAACAATTGGTGCAGCCTCCCCGGGGAAGATAGAAGTCAAGAAGTTTCAAATTTGTTAGTCCATCACTCTGTAGCAACCACTCTGGTTGGCCAGGCACATGTAGCCGCACAAACTAGATTGGAAGCTGAATACGTGATCCTCTGACGGCAGAGGAAGTGTGCCATCAGTGGTGTGACTGCACAATGTAAAGAAGCGAGAACTTGTCTTCATGTAAGTCAGAGGAATCAAGTGCTACAACATCTTCGTCCTGAGTCGATGGGAGCAGGTCACTTTGCAGTGGGCTGAACAGTCCGGCTGTGTTCAGGGTGGGAAAGAAGGAGAAAAACCCAAGAAAGGTGCTGCTCATTGTGATGAAACATATACAGTTTGGCCAGTGCATTGTATACTGTGATATGTTGCTGAAGCAGAACTGTGAGATAGTAATGGTTTTGAAGCCTGGGCCTGCTGAATCATTATAATGCCCAGAAAAAGGAGCACACTGCTGCAGAAAGGACAAGAAATAAATAAACAATCAGAATTATTGATTACATGTATATTGTAACATGTAGGCTTACAGGGCATCTAACCACATGACCTGAGATGCTTGATGACCACTCCGGGCAAGGCTTAATTACTAAATAGAAATAGGTGCTCACTGTAATCTTATCTCACCTGCACAAATTCTGCAATAAATCATACTACATATACCGTAGGCTACTGGGTTGTTTTTGTGATAGAATGAGAAGGCAAGCAGCATGTAGCCCATTGGTCAGACATGATTGTAAGTGGAAGGTGGAGACAGGTGTATGGACAGTGATAAAGCACCTATCAGCTGGATCAACAGCAGCTCCTCTCCTCGTAGCTGAAGACCGGATCTGACAGAGCAGAAACCCCAGCTAAGTCTATTAAGCTCAGCGGCTAGAACCTGGCAGTAATCTCCGGCACAGTAAATGCCAATTGTGCCGAAAGGTTGGAGCATCTGTGAGAGTGAAAGAGAGAGGGAAAAAGAGAGAGGAATATAAGAACAGAGGAATGAATGTGTGATAGGAAAAGAGGAGTCAGAATGCTGGAGAATGGACAGGAGGGGAGTGTAGAGGGAGAGAGAGTGACAAGGCTGATACCGCAGATGCAAAAGCTCTTGTTATTCTGACTGCAGACTTGCCATGCTTCAATTCAGTATGAGAAATATGGAGGATGTTCAGGAATGATAGCACTGGTATTTGATGCAAACCTGTGAAACACACTCACACACACGTGCACGTGTACACTTGCACACACATACCCACATGTACACATGCTTGCGCACAGACACACACACACACACACACACACACACACAACACACGCATACCACAAAGAGACACACACACTGAAGCACTCAAATACCACTAATGAGCAGAAATCCTGTGCAGTGCACATCCATGCAAATAAAAGTCCATGCAAAACAGTACACAAAATTGATCAGCAGGTTAAAGCTAAGCTATGAGCATCACTTCATTTTTTGACATTTATTTAACCACGGAAATTCCACTGAGAATCTGTTCCTCTTTTTCAAGGCCACCCAGGGAAATATTCCAGATAGAGCAGTTGCACACTGTTATGAACTTGCACATTTTTGCCAGTTAATTTAACTGGCACCTTTTTTGCCTATTATTTTAACTGTAATTTTATAATAAGTTTACAACAGAGTTCTGTGTATGTTAAGTGTAAACCGCAGTTAAATGCGCGCAGGAAACAATGCGTTAAATTAACTGTTAAATTCAGTCAGTTTATAACAGTGCAAGTGTGGAAGGTCAGAGAGAAACCAAGGTAAAGCCTCTGGTGCAGTTTTAGAGTTAAGGGCCTTGCTCAAGGGGCCAATAGCAGAAGGTCTGGTATTGTATCTTTCCAGCTCAAGTCAGAAACCCAAACCCAACTAGGGGCTCAAACCAGCACCACAGTTATCAGTCATGCAACCTACCACTAGGCTAACCTGCCACCTGAATTCAGGTTCAGCTGCCTGAACTAACCATACCGAAAAGGTATTAGAAACAGCAAACCAATGATTTGATTCATGATCCAAATGTTCACATAATCACTAAACTTAATCAGTGAACTAAGCTATGACCAGCACAGTCACTTCCTCAACTGTGCCTGGACAGACAATGATCATCCTCATAGCTGTTCAAATGTAAACCAATCTCATCTCAATACAGTCTCCATTTACAAATAGACTGTTGCTAAGTATGGCTATTTGCACTGCTTGAGGGGAGTCAGAATTAGCCGGTCTGTCCCAGTCAAACATATTCTCTGTGCGCTGATTCCCTGCATTTCTCAGCTGCTTTCTTCAGCAGTAGACAACTCAAAGCCATCCCTAAGTCATCTGGGCCACAGTGCATTATGTTGTCTGCCGTGGACGGTGTGGAGTAGTGTAGTGTTGTAGTGTGATGTGTTTGCTGAGTGTAATTGCTTGTGTAAATGAGAGGTAAGGGGAAAAAGTGAGTCATGTGGGGTTTTTCTTTCTGCAAACAGTCCCTACCCCACCCGCCTCCCCACCTATAACACACACGCATGCACAGCCACACATCCCCCCCCCCACCTCTAACACAGACAGGCCCACGACCCTCCAACCACCAAAACTTTCCGCATACTAATCAGAAAGGCTTAATTAAAATGTCAAGGTAGCATGATGTCCCATAAAGCCCCCCCTCCACCACCCACCAGCCCCTCTGCCCCCCCCCCCCACCCTCCCTCTGATCCTCCCTCGGGGCTAATTAAGAGTTGGGGGGGTGATTGAAACTCACAGAAAGGAAGCTGAGGGTAGCATCTCTCGGATTCTCTCCCCTCACCCCCACCACACACACATGCACACACACACACACACCAGCACCGCCTCCCTGACCTTTTCAGCAGCAGGCAGCCCGTTAATATGCCTGCTTTTTAAATGAGATGCAGCAAGCGTGGGAGGGAGGGGAAGGGAGGGGGGGACTGTTTCCCTGACAACCGCATAATAACAACCACTCTCAATCCCATCTCACTCCCACATGTCATAGGGTTTGTGTTCGTTTCCCCCCTCTGTTTATGTTATAGCACATATACTCAAACACACTTGCATGCACGTATGCACATATGACGACTCGCAAACATGAGAAAATACACTCAAGCACTGACACAAAAATGCACGTGCATATACGCGCACGTGTGTTATCTTATTCAAACGCTCATACATAGACGCAAACATGCTAATGCACTCACATAATTTTGTAACTTCATAAGAAAAGTATCACCTTCGCTCAGCCCCTCCCTTCTTTATGTACTGGTCAGTGAAGTCGCTGGTCGATCTGAATAAGTGGAGAGAGAAGACATTGAGGAAGTCTTGTATTTTACACCAGCTGCTTTCATTTGTCCCCGGCAAATGTGGCGTGAAGCGTGCACTCGAGCCCCGCCCACAGCTCCTGCTCACCTTTCATGAAGAAGAAGAGCAGAACAGCGCTATCACTTCCGCACCAATCGCTCATCTCAGGTACATCGCTACATTCCTGCAGATCTATTCACTCGCGTCAGCTGAAGTGTATCAGACTGTGATACATCTTCTCCGAAAATGTGACCCTAATGACAATCAGACTGTAAAGTGTAGCTTGGAGATTGAATTGAGTTGAAGTACGTTGAGCTGAATTTCATGGTGGAACAGTGGGCCTGGGTCCTTCTGCGTCAGGTCTGCCTGCTCCCTCTGCATCCCACTGGGTTTCCTCCAGAAGTTCTGTTTCCTCAAATAGTCTAAAGGCATGCATGATAGGATAAGCTAACTGAAAAGTGTCAATATTTCAAGGTTTGAGTGGGTGAGTGATTGTGAGTTAGCGTGCGTGTGTTCTGCAGTAGATTGGTGAATTCTTCCGAGATAATTCCTGCCTCTCTCCCAATGGATGCCGGGTTAGGCTCCTGCACCCCCACAAACCTGAGCAGGAATGAGCTGGTAAGAGAAGGTATGGGTGGAGAAATTGAACTGAGGGCAGGAGGGCTGTTGGGTTTAATTTTATCCTTATTATTAATTTTCTGATTTAGGCCATGCTGTTGTTTCTGAGTCTACGGACAGACAGATAGACATAATACACATTTCTGAGACCTGGGATTGGCTGGGTAAGAGGTGAGGGCAGCTACAGAATGCTAAGAAGTTTCTTCCAGTTCACTTATTCATGTTCTGTGTCTCAGAGCGACAGTGTTGACAATGAAAGAAGTTGAATATATAAGAATATTTTGCATTAAAGACCATTTTATATGTTGATCACGATGAGATCACCTGATCCTCCCCAACTAGCCGAGTGTAAGAGGGGTGTAACACTAGGTAAGAGTGACTGAAACTGCCATGTGACAGAAACTTTCTCAGAATCAAACCTCAGAGAGAGAGATCCGTCTATGGAGTGGCTATTGTCAGCTCCCAGTGATTTACACTCCAGCTCTGTACAGGGCTGCCCCATGTTTGCTGGGCTGATAAATTCATCTTTCTCTCTGCTCCTGTGTTGATTCCTTAAAAGGAATACATCAGGATAGGTCTTTTATTTTATTTATTTTATTTTTTCAAAAAACCTCCAGAGTCTTTTTTTATCACCTCTGAAGTCACAATGGCAAATCCTCTTCTTCACAGATGAGGGGATATTTTTTTTCTCCAAAGAAACCGGGATGGAGAGAAAAAAGGAAATGGGGTTTTGAAATTCTCCGCATCCCTGTCCGGCAGGGCTTCTCATCAGAGGCCAGGGCGAATTTAGCGGCTATTGCTAACGGGCTGCGGGTGGACCCTTCAGTCACAGCACAACCCCTAATAAATATGGGCATAACAGAAACACACTGTAGCCTCTCCCCCGCCACTCAGGAGCATCTGGATGCCTGTCCCACAGGCTCCAGCGTTTCTCTTTGTTCACGAACAGCCTCACCTTTCATGTGGAGTCCCACAATGCCTTGCTTCATCTCTTTTTCCCCCATCTTACCTTTTATGTGGAGTCCAGCAGTGCACTTCCGCTGCAGACGGCCGCGGTAGCGGGAATGAAAGCAGTGCCTATGGGCCGTCCTGCCCTGAGTCTCGCTCCGCGAAATCAGGGTCAGGTTTGGGTGTGGCGTCGCTCTCTCGGTCGAAGCCTGCTTGAGGGAGCAGGCTCCCTCGGAGAGCATGAAGTGGGTACCTTGGAGCTGTGAGAGATAGAACGTGCCGGAGAAGAGGGGGAGGGAGGAGAGGGAGAGGGGGCTGGGAAGGGAGGTTGGCGGGATGTTCGGGGACCTGGAATAAAAGCTACGGGAGCCTGGATGAAGATGAAGGGAGGCTCTCCAGCAGATGGGCCGAGGTGGGCACCGGTGGTGATAAACGTGCTGAAATAGGATAACAGGTGAGAGGGGGATTGAGGGCTGAGTGCTGAGGGACGGAGGAAGAGAAGAAGACTGGAAGGCCCTGGTGAAAGAGAAGGAGGGGGGAGGGCCTTGAAAATACATAGTGGTGTGTTTCCATCCTCAGTGGAGCTGAGGCTTAGATGGAGATTTAACTAGTCTTCGCTTCCTGTGGAACTGCATGTATTTATATATTTATTCATTTTAGCAAATGTTTCTCCCTCATGTTTTTTTTTTTTTCCCTGAAAATTGTCTTACTAAAGTTACCACAGTGCAGTGTAGTAATTTGAGGTATAATGTCAGTGTCTGACATAAATCTAGGGGAAACTGCATGGGCGCTTTAACCTAAACAACAGCAGTCAAGCTGAGCCCGGCCTGTACTGGTGATGGATTAATATAAGGACAGCCAGTGACCTCAATAGCTAAAATCACCAGTACAAAAACCTGTAACTTCAAGTTTACTAGTCCTTTAAAGAGTAGATTTCTTTTTTTATTAATCAACAGCGATGTTTCAACACTCCATTACATTCAATCACCAGTACTCATGGTAAAATTAGTATTGGAATGTTAACTTAGGAACTCCTTAAAGGGTTGGGCCATTTTGCTTTTCAGACATCAGCCACATCAAACCACCTAAAGTAACCATTGAACATGTACGTCACTCTTTGTGCATTCAGCAGTCTTGTCAACAACAAAAAATCACGGAAGCAAGAAAATCAGATCAGTGTTAGAGTTTCTGTGTGAGACTGAGAGTATATAATACACCCTCCTGAGAACCAGCTGCAGAAAAAGATGATATAAAGCATATTTTTTGGTGACGTACTGTCATGTCATTGCATTGCATGACTCAGCATAGGGATATATGGATTGTCACAACCCTCACCTAAATGCCTTCTGTGTCTCCTCTCATTTAGCAACTTACATGTCTAATAGAGGTAATGTCTGCTTTGATTGGTTTTTGTCTTGCGTGCTCCCTTATCCCCGGCTGTGTCTTGTTCCATAGTCACCTCACCTCTTGTATCTGCAACATATTTACGCCCCTACCTTTAAATTGCAAGTTTCTGGATTGTAATTTGCTATGTGCACTTACAACTAGTCAGTATTTACTAGTAAAACTAAAAAATTTACGGAACTTTTCTTCCCAGTTCATTTAAAAGGCACAAGCACCCAAGCCTTTGTCATGGTCTCCAGGATTGGGACCATGTCGTTGTTAATCCTTTCCCAGTTTGTTGCTCTGTCCATTTTATTAGGAACAAGCTTCCAATCCCTCTATGGTCATCAGGATTGGAACCACGTTCCTTATAAGCCATGCCATCTTGCCTTTGGCCCTGGCAAAGTGTGCACTCCACCTGGCAATCATCCCATAAAGCCACTGGCAGGAGATTGGCAACCCTACCCTGCTTTACCAATAATATCTGAATTGAACTGTGCTATTCTGCTCTGGTCTCTATCCCACTGTTACCGTATTACTATCAATAACTCTTATTGGATTGTACTCTACCTCCACACTTGATTCCTGGTCTGGATCATAACAATGAATAGTTTCTGAGATTAGGAGCAGAAACTCTTTTCCTCTTCTACGTGACAAAAATAAAGTGCACAGTTTTAGGACCTGAGATATCAGCCAGGGTTGAGGTGCTTGGCAGTGAGGTTTGGTCATGTGATGAGGACAGTCAAGAGAATGCAGGGTCCCATCTTGCCACTGCAACCATCCAGTGTATCCACTGATTTCACTGATTAGCCCACTTCCATCCAGAGAGGAGAGAATTTTGGAGTTAGAGCAGCAGGTGAATTGATTGGTTTGGATGGAATCCTGCAGGCTTTTGGCCTTCACGCTCGGGCACCACTGCGTGAGAGACAGCAGGTAGGTCCATCAAAACCCTGATATGCCCTTAGCATCAAGCCTTGGTTGAACTAAGACGCTATTTAAATGCTCTTTTTTTTTTTGGTCTAGATTGAGCAATAAACTGTACTTCTTGTCCTGACTGTCGGTGGGGGAGGGCAGAAGCAGAGACCAAGCGCTTTTCAGGACCAAGGTAAACATCACCACATATTGTGTAATGTGCTTGCTTTTACCCTTACTTTTCAGGAAGACATTGAAAAATGTTCAGAAAGTGACATAAATAAAAGAAAATGACAGAGCGCAAATGTCCCCTGAAAAAAAGAACTGACTGGAGCTACAATAATACTCAAGATTAAATAGTAGCTCAGCACTGACTGGAATATAAATCCAGAGCAAATAAGCAGAGGCGAAGAAACGGTCATTGTGGAGCCAGGCGGGAGTGTGGGCGTGATGAAATTGGAAACACTTCCCTCTTCCTTTGGTGAACTCAGATACAGGGAGGCGTGATGCACGGCGATGGAGAAATACCATCACTCTGAGGCTTTCGACAAACCCGTCCCTCCCCCCCACCCCCTCACGCCCACACCTGCCCCATGCCTTCATTACAGCGGAGGAGGAAGGAGGAAAAAGAGGGAGAGACACATGGAAAGATGAGAAGAGAGTGAAAGAAAACAAAGGGAATCAAAAATAAAGAGATAAAAAGAGAGGAAGTCGTCAAAGTTGGTACGTTACAAAGAAAGAAGAAACCTATCAGTCTGCAGAACAAATGGTATGAAAGGAATGGCACAGAAAAGAGCTTTAATATGACATCAGAACCGCCTCTCTATGATAAATATAAAGGAAGTTATGGCATTTTGAAGGCTGTAGAAACAAAAGGCATTTTGGTCCGTAATTATATTTTTTTTGAACTCTAGAAAACCTTGTGCTAATGGTTGGATTTCAACAAAGTATCTAAGTGCAGACCTCAGGTTCTCACTCTTACAGGGGTGAGTCACAATTTTCAGACAACACATGGGACACTTGCTTGGAAAGTGTCACTCATTCTTGCTGGGATTATATAAAGCGTCACAGTGACATGGAAGTTGAGGATAGTAGTCTTCAACAAAATGCAGTCTAATACAGACTCGCAGGAGGGGTGCATCAGGGGTGCATTGGAGAGGCTCGTGAGCAACGCTGGAGAACAATATCAGAAAAAGGCTCTTCCTGTGGCCTTGTGGTCCTATGCAGGTAGGTCCACGTGGGGCACAAGAACGCAAAAGCTAGTACTTGGACAAAGGGTCAGACTGAAGAGAAGTTTAACATATTGCTTTCCCACAGTGCATTGTCAAATTCCCTCCATTTCAATTCACATTCAGCTAAGTTATGCATTTTTTCGTCATTTTCCACCACTTTTCGCTTTTTTTTTTTCAGTCCTGCAATTTATTCTCATTTTCATTCATCTCAGCCTGTTTCATAGTGCAGCTTTTTTTACACTTGTCATCAGCTGTCAACACGAAAAATATTTAAAATGGGACAGGGGCACATATAATTTCATGCAGTTAATGGACAGTGAATGGAAGTGTGTGTGTGTATGTTTGTGTGTGTGTATCCACATATTAAATTTTTTTTTCTTTTTTTCTTTATTCTGGTCTCTCCATTACACCTTGGAAAGCAGAGCTTGCAAATTGGTTGAGATTGGAGAGGGAAAAAACAATTACTTGAGTCACCGAGTACACACAGGAATAACTGGCGAGATATTCTCTAATGAAGTGGAAAGTTGACAGGCTGTGCTGCAAACGACCTCCGCCTTGGATTGTTTGAACATGCTGAAATTACAGTCCCATATTTCCAGAAACAGAAATGAATTTCAAATTATGGCAGATGCTATCTGATTGGCTGCTAAATTATATTCAGCACCGTAGATATGTCTATTGTATTTTAATTTTCATTTATTTATTTCATTTTATTTTATCTTGTGGAAACATAATGATCGCAATCAGCCTTTATCATTGTGGTTTCAGTCAAACATTATCGCTAAATTTTAAATGGAAAAATGTTGCGATATATATCAGGGTTGTTATAAGAAGTTAGCGGAGGTTAACATGAAGTTCACTTGAAGTCAACTGAAGTTAATCATTCAATGAATGTGTCCAATGTTCAATCACACATCGATGCATAATTCAAGCATACATCTGGTTTATGTCTCGATGGTCTAAATAACCTTGACGAGGGGTAAAAGATAAAAATAAAAATTCATTCGACATTATTACAAGCTTTCCTACTTTTGATCTATAGCCTTAGTGAACACGTATGTGCTGTCAGGGAAGTGAAGTTTATTTAAAATATGTGCAATCTCTGAATCCAGCAGTTTCAACAGTTAGATACCCTTCCTTGACATTGGACATTCTATTTACCAAACTCAAGTGCATCAACAATTAATATCCTTCACTTATCCATCATCTAAAAGTAACTTATTCAATTTATTTTATAAGTTACCATCCAAAACATCAATTAAAGCTTAAATTGTCAAATTAATTGATTGGCAGTGCAAGACGTTGAATTAACTGTTATCAAAAAGAGCAACTCAGAATCCTGTTCGAAATTAGGAAATTGAATCAGGGTCGCAACAAAATATACTAGAATGTATACATCTAGAGATGAGGGTCTACTATTTTAAACAAGAATGAAACAGACATGATAATTTGCTTATATCTCGCAGAATAATCCAAAGCAAGGCCAGAATCAAGGTTTCAGAATCAAGAGCGCCAGATCATCCGATGGAAACAGCTCAACCCCCAAGTGTGCACTCCTGAGATTTAAAAACTCTTTGTTGGCTTGAGTTTGGGAAAAGCCATCTACAGAATAAACACCCACATGTTAATGAGGTTACAAAGAGATAGTGGAGGCCACCTCCCTTCTTATTCATCAGAGGAAGTTGTGCTGATTGTTATACCTGTGGATGTCCAATGGTGTGAGAAACAGCAAACTGTCTCACTTGAAACTTGTAGTAATAAAATGCATTATTTATTTATTAATCTAATGACAACTAATTGGGGGAATAAACATGTCATTGCCAATCAAATTATTCTGTCTGCCTCTCTAAGGCTTAGTCAAAACTACCAAAACCAAACACTAGTTGTCTGACAGTGCCTTTGGCTTGTTTCCCTGTTGAAAATAAGGCTTGCATTTGAGTGAAAGGACATTATCAGTCTAAACTCATCCAGAGTAAATTATTCTCCTGAGCTGCACAAAGCTGGATTGCTCCAAGTAGTATCTAATATAATTCACTACAAGTAATGTATGTTAACTTTTGGAAACATTTTGTTTGTTAATAGAATACTGGAGATCCACTTGGGCAAAATAATCAAACTAGTGCAATGTTGCAAGACTAGCTGTCTGGTTCCACAAAATACATATACATAATACATACTGTAGCAACAAGAATGACAGTAAGATTACTCAGCGTTTCAAAGCTTAATTTATAGGAATTGAAAATAAAGCCAATGCTGGGCACTAAAGTTGATCAAAAAGACAAATAAGAATCTTGCAGCATATCACCTTCACATAACTTTAAATAGAATGTGCAGAGCCAAGTATTACCATATGAAAAGTGACATTACAAATTACTGTAATGCCCCTCCCCTTTGGAATTCCAATGCCTGGCTACCTGCCCTGACCTAATTATTCAATTATCTTCAGCTCTTATCAGTTAATTATTGTCGCCTGTTTCCTTTCAGTTAAGTATCATCCCCTTTTCTAAAGCTTAGTTTGTCCCATCACGGGCAGGTAGTCGTAGTCAGTTCCCCCTTTTGTTTAGTGCGCTCCCTTTCTGTTCTCCTTCTAGTTCTGTATTTGTTTTTGTTACTTCTCACCAACATTATTTAATAAAATCCACATTCCTGCACTTTGGTCCTCTAGCTCCATTCCTTGCCCTGGCGCCCATTTAATATTTGTGGTCTGCCAGGGCATGACAATTACATTAAAACGTATTGATAATTTTTTATATTTTATGTCCAGAATTTTAAAAATCATTTTTGATGTTTTTTCAGAAAGAGGCATGTCATAAATTCTGTTAGTTAATCATCCCCAGCTGGTTCCTGGTACACGTCAGCACCACAGAGGGTCTGTTTATTCAGCTGTGTGTCCTGCTCGCTTTTCCTCACTGTTACTACATGCACACCATCTGTCAGGCTTTCAATAGAAATATATATAAATACTGTTTACAAATTATTATTATTATTATTATTATTATTATTATTAAAGCTAACAGTTCAGACAGCATGCTGCTGAAATTTAATTCAAGCTGAGTTCTGTCAATAAAACAGGTAGCATTTTTATGTTAAATTTGTCAGAATATGTGGACCAGCCTTCTAAGTATTGTAGAGAGGTGGAGAACCTCAGGATGTCTGGGTCCAGGCCTGTGACTTAAGTATGTAGATTATTAGTGAACCAGTATGTGCTGAATGGCTCATTCCTGACATTATCAGGATATAGTATGATGTTTTCATGTTTGCATAATTCATGTTTACTGCACGTTGTGTTTGAAAAAATGCCAGTTATGAACTGATGCTATTTATTGTTCAAGCATTTGTGAGCAAATAAGCAACTGAGGGTGAACAGCCAACATTTAGCAGTGTCTGTTCCATCAACCAGAGCATGTAGGTGCAAGAGCACCAAGATGTCAGTGAGGCTATGTCTTTTCACTCTGTAGAAGGGGAAAATGCTTGTTCCCTCTTTCTCGACATCTCTGTCTGATTCATTTGTCAGTTTGTCTGAATTTGAATTACGAGACACTTAGCCCATCCATTTAAACAAAATAGGTGTGACATCTTTCTTCCTCCGCTCATAATAGAATATCAGCGCTTCCACTCAAGCAGGGAACATAAACAAACAAGAACAATGATGGAGGGCCTGTATGACAGGCAAATAAAGATGAGGTCAGTGGCCTCTCTCTGAAATGTGTGAATTGGCTGTTAAACCACAGGCTTCTTCAAACTGAAAGTGATCTTGATGTTTTTTTTTTTTTCACTAATGATGTTCAAGATATTAAATTCCTGCGTTTTTGAAGTGAATGACAAATAGAGACGAGTAGTTTATACATAAACGTGGGCATAGATAAAGTATTTTCACAGACACATGAGCTGCATTATGATGTCACAGTTCTGCAGAGCTCATTTAATTGCTCTTAGGCCTTTAAAAATAAGTTTTTTGTTTGTTTTAAAAATTGTAGGTCAGGGTTCTAGAATGTGATTGCTCTTAATTTCTTATGGAGGCAATACATGAGCTCAGTTAACAACATTCTAATCATGTATGTTTAACCACACACCGTAAATGTTAGGAATGCATTGACGGCAATATTCGGTGGCTCGTCCTGTCAAGGCATTTGTTCTGTGGGTGGATGAGCCTCACTCTCAAATGTGGAATGTGGAATGAACCAGAAGCTCCCGTGGAGTGCAGCTCTTGCCGAGAGGAGGCTGATCCCTCGCATGACATAATGAAGATCATCAAGGCTTCCAATGAAATGTCTTTGATAAATTATGCATGCATTTTCCAATTTCACATAATCCCGATATTAGAAAGTTAAAGGTGTTTGCATTATTAATGAGGCTAAATTGGACTTTAATAACTGCGAGGCGGAATCCTGTGCGGTTGGATGAATCCTCTTGTGTTAATATGGGTGCATTATTCATGAAAACTCCATTTTCCTAAAATTCCCAGCTGACTGTGAAGCGATATTCATGATTAAAGACATTTTTGATACATTTATTAACAATCGTATGAATGTGTTTACATTTTTTTATCGCCCTCGTGAATCCAGTCTGTCCAATGTCACAAGGTAAATAAAATCTCTATCAAGACATAAGTTGGTTCAGCTGTGCAAATTATTTATTGGAAATCAATTTCCAATCTTGTTTTTAAGATTTTTTATTTCAATTGTGACAAATATTCAGACATTTTAAAGCAGTAATGCAGTATGTTCCAAATATCACAAAACAATGAGTGCAAAACAGAACACAGCCTTGCTCAGAAGTGTAAGTGCATTATAATTCCGGCGCAAATAAAATCCCTTCTTGTTCATTATGAATGCAAGCAAATTTTATATATTTCTGTCCATGAAAACATCTGCAGTAATTATCAAATTTAGCTAATCCGTGCAGCACCTGTTCACTGTGTATTGCCAGTATTATTGTTTCAGATAGGTCCCCATATTGCGGCTTCCACGCTAACACAGCCAAAAACGAGCACGAAGCAGAAATCGAGGCTTCCATCTCGCCTCTGTAGAGTGACAAAGCCTCCTGGCCAGAGTGAGTGTGTTAGATACCGTCTATTTAACGAGCGCATTACGAGTGTGCTGAACCGGCTTTGGAGGGTTCTGTGCCTGCCTGAACTTCCTTTTAGAGAGAGTTTGTTATGAATGGGGAGTTAAGCGCATGCTGCGGAGGGGTCGAGGGCAGAGCGGCAGGCTCGAGCCTCGCGCTGAAAGCTCTTTGGTTTAACAGAGGAATTGAAAGCTCAATGATGCATTTGTTTGAATATGAAAACCCAGAATTTAAAAGGCATAATTACACACACACAGCCGCTGAATAAATGCATGACATTGGGGTTGCTACATGAACAATGTATGATTGCTTTCCTGCCCTGTCTTCAGATTGGCAGTGACCTGAAAGCACGCAGCATATGATTCATGATGACAAAGGAGGGCGAACTGAAAACCTATCAAAGTTATATTACTATTCACCCTATTGAGGCATACATTGCAGGGAACATGCAAATCATGTGCAAACGGATATTGTAGGACTTTTGAGGGTCAATTGAAACCGCATACCCCCCACCATCCCCACATACACACCCTGCACCACACCATCATCCCCTACTATTTGATAAAACTTAATTATCCCCTCATCACTGAGATTTCAAATGACTTTTTTTTTTTTTACAAAAATGTTCCGCACATGTCCTTCCTTCCTTCCCCGTGTTTGATTGTCATGCTCTTTTTCTCCATGACGATTTAAATCGGTTATCTTGCCACAACTTTGCACTCCAAATTAAACATCACGAGAAAATATAAATTGTCTTTGTCGGAGTTTTTGATGTCATTCTCTCTTTGAAAGGCAGGTATGACAGATGGCAATTTGTCTTTTGTACTGACCTGGGAACAGCTTGTCAGGCATCTCGAGTTCCTCAGTAAAGCCCGCCATTCATTCAGATTTGAAATGAGTTCAGCACAGGTAAAATGTCATTTCTACTTTATTATGTTCAAATAATTTTCATGTTACCACTGTTTTTACTTTTGCTGCAGTGACTTCAGTGAAACTGAGAAAATTTTACTTTCTCTACTTACTTTACATTACTCTCTCTCTCTCTCTCTCGATCTCTCTCTCTGTCTCTTTCCAAAAATGCAAAACACAAAAAGATGTATTTGACAGATGTCGTGGCAGGAATGAGAAGTGTGAGTAATAGTCTAATAAAAAATAAAAAAAGCAGGCTCTCTCTCAAACCGAAAACCCCACCGAACTCGTCCTGCCGCATCCGTCTGTCCGTCTGCGCTGACAGAAACCATTACAGCATGTCGAGGACAGGAGCCATCCAGCACGTCATTCTCTGAGCTATGCTCACCTCAGAATGTTTGTTTCCTCGGTGACAGATCTGGGTTAGAGGGGGAGGGTCCTAGCAAACACTGACAGGACAGCCAGGCTTCATCAACCCAGGGCAGGGCGGGGCTAGAGCGAAACCTTGCGCAATCCACACAACTTGGTTTGGCAAAATGGGCATGAGACTATGCTAATTAACTATACAAAACTAAAAATGAAGAAACTGGACAGTTGAACTATGGTTTTTGGTATGTTTAAGGCTTTGAAGTTTCAATCTTCCTATTCGTCAAATCATGGTCCTCTTGGGACAAACATTGCTGGTTTACCACTGTCCTTTTCATTGGAAGTCATTGCAAAGCCACTCTGGCCAATTAGCATTGGTAATATTTCAGTTAATAACCTAGGAGGAAACAAAACCAGGGCTGGATTGAAGTCCAGATTTAAGTATCCCTGGATCTGGTTGGTATTTGGTGGATTTTTGCATCATTCTGTTGCTTTTTCGATTTTAAATTCTTGTTTGTTCTGTGTTTGTCATTCAGTGTTCTGTGCATGAGTCGTACCTCCGCAAATGATTAACTTTAAACCTGGGTAAACATAATCAATTTTATACAAAGGGGGAATGTTGCCCCTGCAATTTAGAAAAACATGCACATTAAACTGATGTTACTTCAAATTTGCCCTGATGAATGGCATCCTTTGCTTTGTGTCCAGTTTAAAAATACACTTAAATTTCTTAGATTTTACATTGATTCACATACATTATAATATATTGTCTACTGAAGGATATTACACATTAAAAAGTCTTTATTTTAATTTACATCTAAAGCCAATAAAACAGCGTAAACTTTTATATACACATGTATAAACAGCTGGATTGCTTTACTCAGGCAATTCAGTTTAAATATCCAGTTTAGGAGCACAATGGCCGGGGCAAACATAAGAGATGACCATATAGCACTGGAGACGTAAACCCATAGTCATTACAACACAATGCTGTCATAATGTTTCCCTTCAAGATGCTCAGAGGTATCTTCAGGTTAGTCTGAAACCTCCAAATGCCCCATTTAACTGCCATAGTAAAGTCAGTATGTCAAGAAAAACTTCTGTTAAGATCTGAGGTTTCTATCACACAAAGAAAAATGGTCAGCACCAGATAAGTATATGCACAGAAACCAAAATAATGAAAAAAGAAATAACAAAAAGCAGATGGTTAACTATTTCTGTAATGTCAGGGTAATAGTTTTGTTTTCCACAATCAGATTTGGAAAGGTTTAATGAAACATTGTGTTTGAACTTCCCTCTGTAATGGGTGTGCTTTATAACGATGCGAAGTGACAATTCAGTCTATCCAGCCTCATCATTTTTTGCGAGACTACACATTGCCCAAAGAAGTGTGATGTGTTGAAATCACTAAGGGTTCCACTTACAGTGTGTACTTTAGATACCATAATTGCTTTCTGCATAATTATGTAATTACAGCGTAATTACCTCTAATTGTTGTCTACATAATACAATATGAGACTAAGCACACGGAAAATATTCACACAAAATGGCTGCATCTGTATTCAGGCTAACAGCAGCCATCCTCCCACACTCACATCCTTTCATGCTGTCTTTTGTTTAATCACATCTTTCTATTGTGTGTGACATCACAAATGAGCACAGAGTAATCACAGGGATTCTGAATCGCCTTTGTTTTCCTATCCTTTGAAAAATCTGAACATGATGGGAAGCTTTTCTGTTATATATGCTTCAGAGACTTGGTGAACTGAGATTGACTTTGTTGAGCCACGAGCTGGTATTAGTAGGACAAACCAGGGACTGCCTAATTAAAGGTTGGGATTACTGTCACATTTCAACCATGTTAATTCCATTAGTTCAATATTCCTGGATAATTCTTTACCTAATTTATGTATGACACCTTCCTCAATCTGTCACATGAGTCCGAGTAGGGACCAGTTATGTTTGCACGTGTGTGGGTGTGTTTGTGTTTGAGTATCTGTGATGGTGAGTGCATGAGTGCATGTGATAGTGTGTGCTTGTGTGTGTGGAAGCATTTGAGTGCGTGTGTATGTGTTTCTCAAATATGTTTGTGTGTCTCTGCATTAAAATGTTTGTGCATGTTTATCTCCATGAATATGTTTGTGAATTTATCTGCAATGTCCCCACAATCTGTGTGTGTGCGCGCGTGTGAAATTCATTCAAGCCTGTCCATTAACAGAACACCTTTGTTGCCAATAGTTCTAAACAGTTCCCAGAGCTTACATTTTGCAATGAGAGATGGTTGAGTGATTTCTATATCCTTACAAGAGGGGGAAAAAAAAGCTAATAATATTATATGTATTTCTCAATAACACCCTTTATAAAATCTTCATCCTTTAGTCTGGTCTGTCTGTCTGTCTGTCTGTTTGTTTCTCTCTCTCTCTCTCTCTCTCTTTTTTTGTTTCATCCTTTATTCTAGCGAGAGGTAATTTAACCAGCGGTGGCATGGATCAGGGGAGTTTACGTGTACGACAGTGATGAGGAGTTGGGGCGGTGCTGCATTTAAAGTCAATCAGTGCATACAACCGCATATTAGCAGTGACATTTCCACAGACCCTGCTTCCAATTAACCTTCAAGAATCTCTGCCTCTTCACACTGATTGCATATTTATTTTAAAAAAGACAAAATGTTTGCAGGCAAAGCTAATATTGTCTGTAAATAGCATCTGTGACTCCTATTAATGCGATGCTAAGGGAAAGGGGGCGGGTAACCGTGCAGCATTATTTTTTTTCTCTCTCTCCTCCATTTATTTCTCTATCCCTCTCTCTTCCTCTTTTTCTCACGCTTTACCTTCTTAATTTTTGAACTTTCTCAATCTCTATCTCTCTGTCTCTCTGAAGTAGAACAGAGAGCATCAATGCACATTATTTCATGTTGATGACAGCTGTTATAATCTGTGGTGCCTGTGGTAATGTTACTGTACTGCAGGGCTCTCCAAATCCAGCCCTCGAATCCAAATACAGTCCTGGTTTTCCTTCCTTCCAGGCAATTTAGTGAACAATTAATGCTGCTGATTGGCCAGATTGTCATCTCACCTGACTCCCAGGTAAAGGAAGGGTGGAAAACCAGCAGTTCTCGGCCCTCGAGGACCATGATTTGAGGAGCCCTGCTGTACAGAAATGTGCAGCAGTAAACTGTGTCCCTGCCTGTGTTCCTCACGAGCACTTAACCTCTTAAACTCGAATGCCTCCGGTATTGGGGGCAATCACTAAACATCATAAAAACGGCATGTTTCCTAAAAGCAACATCGTCATACCATATATCCACTTAAAGGGAAGAAACTTGGCAGAAAGCAGATCATGACTTTTTACCTCAACTGAACACAATTCAAGCACCAAGCAAGTAAATAAGCATGTAGCAAAACATAGGATAAAATCATATCAGTGCTCGATCGCTAGCATTTCTTCTGAATTCGTGTTATGCATACAAACAGTCCATAAAATGAAAGAGGAAAGTCCACTGGATCCAACAATGTAAGCCATGTAGCCATGTCATTTTAAACCGGCACCACACTCGAAGAACAGCAGGCATACACTTTACATTCTACAGCGATGAGCAAAAATTTTGTATTACCTTTGATATTTTGAAAGAAAAACTATGTTTGAGGGTAAATCTGCCCCGGTTATTGTTGGCCTAATGTGTCCATGTTATATTGAAACTACATCTGCCAGTCTCCATATACGTTTTTTTTTTTTTTTTTGGGGGGGCACTGCTTCCAATGAAATCAAACTTCATTTCCTTTGTATGTATTTTCTTTGGATGGGAAAATGTATACAGGACTGGCAGAAACAAAATAAATAATATGAATTTTTTTTTTGATTACAATATTTAAAAAGTGGCTGCATTTAGACGGAATGAATGCCTGTAGTGATATATAAGTGAAATTAATGACTTTTTCAGTTTGGTACCTGAGAAATCTGAAATGGCACACTGTGCCCAAAAAGATGCTCAAATTGCCAATTTTGAGATGCCACCTAGACATTACTGAACTCAAAACTTCTCTAATTTTGCTCTGATTTTCTTGATTAGAATCAACTTTGGCACAGAAAATGGTGAGATTCTGTGCTGAATTTTTTTAGAGGTTTCAGACTGCAACTGTATAATTTCAAAAGGGATATAAGTAAATTTTGTTAGGTGGAAATGAGATCATTCATTTATGTTTTGTTCCATCCTCATTTACTCTAACTCAGTGACATATATACTGATTTTTACACCACGACCGAAATCCCCAAAATTTTACCTTTATTATGATACCAGGATTATTGAAATGGACCAAGTAGTTGTAGAGATACACTCATTTCATTTTGGGCATGTCAAGTTCGAGCCAGACATTAAGACATTTTTAAATTAACTCAACAAGCCATCCAAGAGATCAGAGAAAATGCAAGTACCCAGCCAAGATGCAGTCACACATGCCCACACACACAAATTCACACACATGCCTAAAAACAAATTCACACATACATGCATACACACACACACACACACACACTCGCACATGCCTACATACACACAAATACGTGCACATGCACACAAACACACATACACGTCCCCACACATATATATTCACACACACACACACACACACACACACACACACACTAATTGACACACACACTCACACTTATACACACATATACACAGACACAAACACACAAACGCACAGGCGTAGCTAAAACTATCGCGATGAATATGACACCAAATTTTGCTTTTGAAAAAACCACTGAGCTTTAGAACAAACTTCCCTCCTCTGCTTCAACCCAAAGCCATCTGCCAATCATTAATTTTACTCCAAGCTTGTAATATATCTACATCTACCTCTTCTACATCAAAAGTGCGTCGCTGGGAGAGCGAGGCCACTCACTGCTGGTGTGAATCATGTTAAATTATCGTACACTGGGAATATGTTCTTGGCCATGCTCTTTCATGCTTGCTCACGTATCACTGCAGAGAAGGACTTTGGCCAGTTTCTCAGTCCTGATCCCGTCAATGAATAAACAATCATTTTAACTTTTTTAGTTAATACTAATTTCCAGATAATATAATATAATATAATATAATATAATATAATGTAATATCATATTATATCATATCATATCATTTAATTATAGATGCAGCCATGAGGGCTGTGTGTTCAATGCTTGGACGGGCCAACTCCACCAGGCTTGTGCATGTGACCCAGCAGCTGAGGAGTAATACGCAGTACCCCTGTCCACTGTAGGGTGGCAGTGTAGTGTAGAGTGGTTAGTATGAACGCAGCTCTTGGAAGGAACACTGCTGGTGTACCCTTGGGCACAGTCCTCGTTCTGGATTATGTCAGTGTATCCATCTGCATAAATGGGTATGGGGGGGAAAAAGGCTGCAGCAAAAATAAAATGGTGGGATGTGAGCATCTGTTAAGTGTAATGTAATGAAGGGCGTAGATGTAGAGACCTAGGTTATGCGCTGCTCCTGAAAACCATGCCCATCTCAGTTGTGTTATGTGTCCCTCATTCCACATGAAGCAATTAAGGTTCAAGCGTAAGTGTCTCTTCTGCCACTTTTGTAACATAAAAAAATCAATCAAGGAGCAGTGAGGGAAAGCTCCACTCAAAATGTTCTTGTTCAATGTCTTTGATCACCTGCTTTTCATCTGACTGCTTTTTCTTGCGCATACACTCAAGTCCATAAGTGTTTGGACAGTGAAACGTGTTTGATTATTTTGGCTCTGTGCACCACCACAATGCGCTTCAAATGAATTAATAGAGATTCAGCTTTAACTGAAGCATTTTTTTGAAAAAGAAAATTTGTATGAGCCATGTATGAATGTTGGTAAAACATTCCCATTTTTATACAAAATCAAACAGTCCTTAGTGGCCAATTACAGCCTGCAGTCTTGAACCCATACACATCACCAAACATTGGGTTTTTTCTCAGGTTATACTGTGCCAGGCCTTTACTGCAGCTGAATTCAGTTCCTGCTTGTTCTTGAGACATTTTGACATGAGTTTTGCCATCTGCAAGCAAGCTCAATTGGATTCAGATGAGGTGAATGACTTGGTCATTGTAGAACATTTACCTCCATTGCCTTTAAAGGACTTTGGTTGCATTCTTGGAATCCTTTGGAACATTGTCCATCCGCCCGGTGAGTAAACCTCCAATGAGTTTTGAGGGATATGCCTGAAGCAAGCAGACAATTCATCCTGCCAATTTTCTGAGAGGGCACAATATCAATAAATGCAAGGAACCAGTTCCATTGGCAGCCGTACATGCCCATTCATGACCGTGCTCCACAGATGAAGTGGTGCCTTGTCTGTACTGTTTTCTTCCCATCATCCAGATACAAGTTAATGTTTATCTCATTTGTTCATGAGGATGCAATGTTGCTTCAGTACTGTACGTCCTCTATTTTAGATGTTTGTTCTTTTCTTTTTTTGTCTGCAAACCTGTTTTTGAGGCTTACCAATGGTTTACATCCTCTGCATTTCCTCTGGTAGTCTTCTTTTGATAGTTCAATTGACACAGATACACTCATCTCCTGGAGAATGTACTTTATCCGGCCACCTGTTGTGATTGGGTTTTCACCAGGTATAATATCCTCTACGGTTGTTATCAAAGATCTTCTAGGACTTTTGGTTTTCCTGAGCTCACCAGTGTGTGTGTTTGTGTGTGTGTTTTGTTTTATTTATTTATTTATTTATTTAAAGAATGTACCAACTAGTTGAATTTGTCAGCCTCATGTTCTTACCACTAGTCTGATGGGTTGGTTTTGATTTTTCAACTTCATGATGGTTTGCCTCACTGGCAGTGACAGCTTGTGGATTTTATATTGAGAGTTACCATTAACAGATTCAACATACAAAGGTCGCACTTGAAATCAACTCTGGAACTTTTACCTGCCTAATGATAAAAGGAATAATGAAGAAATAACACACATCTGTCCGCGCAATAACTGTGCAGTCAAATTTCCAATTACTTTTAATCCCATAAAAATGGTGGGAGGGGAAAAATAATGTACACCATTCACCCCATTTTAATGTACAGCAGACAAATAAATTATTCACTTTGTCAATGTCCTGGAGAAATCAGTACACAAAATTTTCTTGTTCATTTTTTTGATCACCTGCTTTTTATCTGATTCCTTTTTCTAGCACATATATGGAGCATAAAATTCTACGTATATGTCGTTAATCACATTTTTGTTCTAAGACAGGAAGTGCCACAAAATAAATAAATAAACAAAATTTTTAAAAATGAGTGGAAATATATAGAAGAATAAATAAGTGAATAGAATACTCCAAATATGTGGCAATTTATAAGTGCATGAATAAATGAAAGAATAAATTAATGTGAAAATTTAAAAAATAAAGAAAATAATTAACATACTGTATTCCATTTTGTTTATGTTCTCATTTATTTGTTCTTTCATTTCCATACAGATCTCCGTATTCATTTATTTTTATGTATCTATTTTTACATTTATTTTCATATATGTTTCTTTATTTATTTTTGCTTTCTCAGACATACAAGCTTTTATTCATTTGTTTCTATTCTTTTATTCACTTATTTATTCAATTTTTTATTCCACTTCACATTCTATTATGTATTCTTTTATAAACTTTTTTTTGTATTTCTACTTTTTTTAATATGTTCCATATGCTCCAAGCTGGTCAAATGAAGATGGTTTCAGTGGAAACGAGTTGAGATGGTGCAGGAGAGACACCAGCAGCAGGTGGGGTGAGTAGCCCATCTGTGGACCGTCCCTGACTAATGAACCATCTCACCAGGCCCAGAGTGTCCCAGCAGACCAGAGAGCAGGTAAAGATGAAAAACAGAAGCACCTTCAGCTCGTCTTGATCTGATACTCTGAATAATGCAGCTTGGGACATGAGGAAGACTCTTTTATAAGGAATGATGATGGGAGACCTGTCCCAGTCAGTCGTTTTTTTTTTTTTTTTTTGCAAGTCGCTCTGTTCACTCATTAGCACCATAACAAGAGGAGTTGCAAATTAAAAGCCTTGAGTTTTTTTTCCCCCTCTAATAAACAAACAGGAGAGCATTATTTGCTTAACCCATGGCTTACAGAGGACTGAGCAGCTGAGAGACAAATATGTACTGCTGCTGGTTCACTGACCAAAAGGCCGCCCTTCTTTTTCTTTATGATTATTATCATGCTTCATGAATTTTGTGCTTCAGCTTTCCTTGTTGATTCATTTTTATTGATCTGTTTGTTGTTCAAATTTCCATGCTACTATTTGCTCTTCCTGCATTTTTTTTTTTTTTTTGCGAAGCAGTTATGTGGTTAATGCCATTTGGTTTTATATTTTGCTGTGCAGAAATCACCCTCTGGGGTCAATAAAGACTTACTGAACTGAAATGGAATAAACTAATTAATTGTACTTTTTTTCTACTAATGCTTGACAGTTTTACCATTTGTGAAAAATACTTTCTTGTGGATATTGAGTGTGAGCACTCAGTATTGTTAGGTAGCGATACATGAAAAGGTTTAATAACCCCTCCACAGGAATGGATTAATTAACTGTCCCTGCCCGGTATTATAATGGGGATTTCACCCTACCAGTTGCAGGTCCATACTGATAACAGGAGAAATGGGATCTGGGTTAGGACCTGAAATAATCCATGATGGTAATGATGTTAATGGGTCCTATTTTGGGAAGGCCTAACTGGACTTTTTCAATGTGTCACACTTGTGACGATGTTCCAAAAAGCATTCAGCTCAACCCAGAGAAACCATCCTGCCAGTGAGCACGCTCAGTTAATTCATTCACACTATCAATCAACTTCAACCTCAACTCGGAAAAAGTTGGAATGGTATGGCAAATGCACATAAAAACAGAGAGCCATGATTTTTAAATTTACTCCAGCTTGTATTTCACAACAGACATTATGAATAAGATATACTTAATATTTTGACTTATGAACTTCCATTTATTTGTGAATATACATACATTTCAGCTTATAAGGCCAGCAAAGTATCCCAAGAATAACTGGGACGAGGGCAATTTAGAACCAGTAACAAGGTTAAAGAATAAAAAATAAAAATAAATAAATAATGATGCAATTTGAAACAGATGATGTCGGCAGGAGATTGTAATAATGATTTGATATAAAAGACAACATCGGCAAAAAGGTCCAGTCCTTTAGGAGCAAAGATGGTCTGAGGATTGCCAATTTTCCCACAAATACATGGGAAAATCATTACAAAGTTTAAAAACAATGTTCATCATAGAAAGATGGGAAGGGATTTGGATATTTCACTCCCCAAAGAGCATAATGTATTTAAAATGTTCAAGGAATTTGGAGGAATTTCTATACATAAAGGGCAAGGGCACAAGCTTAAGCTGAATACCCATGATCTCTGATCACACAGACAGTACTACATCAAGAACCATCATTCATCTGTGATTACTTTAGCAAACCTTTTTCAAGGACTACAGTCATAGGTACATCCACAAATCCAGTAAAAACTTTACTGTACAAAAAAAGAAGCCTCATGTTAATAGTGTTCAGAAGTGCCGTCAACTTCTCTGGGCTCGGAGGCATCTGCAATGCACCATTCCACAACAGAATCATGTGTTCTGGTCAGCAGGGCAGTTGCTAGGAATTCTGGGCCCGCTGACAGAATATCAGTGTGGGCCCCCGCCCCCGACTTTTCATTGCCATTTTTTTACGACTATGTATCATGATATTATTCTTTATTTTTCTGTTTCTCAGTGTTCTTGGCAGTACCTAATGGAGTACATCCAATTTTTCCTATTTTTACGATTAACCACTCAACAAAGAGTCAGAGTATCATTACGTAAATTATGGATTATCAGTTGTATTATTCACATTCACTCATTCACTCACCATCAAAAACATCTTCAGACTGCTGGTGGTGAGGGTCTATTGCTGGGTCAGGTTCAGATGAAGTGACCACAGCTGATTCTGGCATAGCAGAGCATAAAGGTTTAATTGTTCCATTTCATATTACTTTTGTAAACATTTATAGTTATGATCTATGGAATAACTGATGAAGAACTAATCTACCGAGTCTTGGAATAAACAACATCTAAATGGGCTTCTCAGTACCATAGCTCTAAGCACTTAGCTTCATTTTGCTATGGTTAAGAGGAGGGCAAGCTCTGTAAAATTACCCCCTGCGTTAACAAGACTTATGTCAACAGGCTAAAGTAGCAGTTTAGTTTTAGTAAACACTCATGTAAGAAGGTAAAAGTAATGTCAACCTTCTCAAGCGATTATTTAAGTTACATCGAAGGTTACCACACTGACTGCATGTAGTTTGCTAGCCAAACCTAGCCTGTACAGTCACTTACAGCTAGAGAGAGCTAAGTATGCAGTAACCACTCATAATAAGAATGGAGAAACGTGTCCTGCTGTTACCGGATTTTTTGACGGCATGTTATAATGGCTGGCGAATGATAACCTTACCGATCTTTTCTGTGGATGAAACCGTTAATAACGGAGTAATGTTTTTCTTGTCAGGCGATTATTTACTCAGCTGACCGCATGTTACATTAACGTAACGTTAGCAGCTGAATAGCCAGCCTGAACAGCTAACAAAGCAAGCTAGTTTATTACTCTCACCTTTCTTTGAGAAGAATTTTGTAATGTTCTGGACCCTTGCTTTGCTCCTGCTGTCCTCGCTCTGTTCTTTTCTGGTGTCCACCTTTGTTTGTGTGTGAGTTTTTTTTTGTTTGTTTGTTTTTTTGGACATCATATTCACCAGGGCAGTACTCCCTGTTTACTGCCTTAGCTCGCGACCTCGCCAGCAAAAACGCACCAGTGTTGCCAACTCCTCAGTAAGGAAAGTAGCTATTGGCTATTTACGAGCATCTTCCAGTCTTTCAGTGCTTTCGGACAGGGGAGGGGCTCACGGCAGCACCCGCTGCTCATTCAGGACAGTAACTGCAGAACGAAACATGCTTTCACGTCAGTCGCCAAAACACCAAAAACTCTCCAATAACAACAGAAAAAGTCGCTAGATTTATCGCTAGTCGCTTTTGACAAAAAAAAGTCGCCAAGATGATTTGGAAAGTCGCCAGATTTAGCGAGAAAGTCGCCAAGTTGGCAACACTGAAACGCACAGATAAATTTTCCGAGACAAGCACGAAGCATGGATCGAAACATTTTTTAAGAAGGGGGTTACTGAAATGTATTTCATCAATATTGCATGCCTTACTGGCTTTGTTTAAACTCTGATGCATTAGTATGAATATTAGGTAAATCTATGCAGAATAATCTTGCCATGGCGGCTACTGTGGGTTTTGTGGGCCCTAATGGACTGTGGGCCCTTAGAATTGTCATCACCTTTCCCCCCTATACTGCCTACAAAGCCTAAGTGCAGTAACTACACATTGGATAAAATGTGAGTTGTGCAGTTTTGGGCCTGAAAGTATATGGAGGTCAGGATTTATTTGGATAGAAATTATACCATAGCAAATCAAGTAACCATTATCTATCATAGATGTGCCAACTACTCCTTTGTTGGGACAGCAAACAAACTCTGAAGCCATTTTTTTACATCTTAAATTGTTTTGTAGTTACAGCACTTAGTCTTTGTAGGGCAGTATACGACGGCGCTGCTGGTCAGATGAATCAGTTTCAGATCTTTTCTGGAAGAAGTGGATGCCATGTGCTCCAGACTAAAGAAGAAAATGACCGTCCAAACTGTTACCAGCAAGAAGATCAAAAGCCATGCTCTATTGTGATATGGGGTTGTGTCATAACCCTTGGCAAGGGCAACTTGCATTTCTGTGAAGGCATCATTAATGCTGAGAGGTACACTGAGATTTTGGACAGTATATGCTCTGTTTAAGACAACGGGCTCTAATTTCTTGGCGCAGCGCAGGGTGGCGCAGCGTGGCGTAGAGTGGTGCAGCCCATGCAGTGGTAATTTCGTCCGGTGCAGCCCGCGCAGTGGTAATTCGTGCGGTGCAACACCGTGCGCAGCCACTTTGGCAATTTGGTAGACGGACGTGCGCCGATATGGGTGTGGCGGCGTAGTAGGGGGAGGTGTCACATATTCATCAAGACGCAGTGAGAATTTCATAGAAGAAGTCTCCGCTGAAGTTGCGCAGAAAGCTCGCCAGCTCCAACCTGGTTTACTTTCTGTGCAGTGGTAATTTGGCTGACTGGCGCACAGTGCACACACGTCACCGAAACCTCACAGGCAGGTTTCCAGAATGTCAGGCACATTTCAATGCAATAAATAATTACAGCAACCATTATTTAATGTAACTATCTGAATCAGCACATAAATTATAGTATCTATATCGATTGTCCTGATGTCAGATCAAAGAGAGAGAGAGATAGAGAGAGATGTGTGCATGTGGACGCGTGAGTGCATGTGTAGGCTATGTGGGTATGTGTCCTTCAGCTGCTTTCACACCAGACGCGAAACGAATTTTTTGTCACTTAGGTGTCAACGTTTTTAGTGGGGGAAAGGAATACAGCCTGATTGCTATGATCTCGTACTGAGTTAAGATCACATATTGAAAATAAATGTGTAACGTATATTGCATTGTTGTCCATGCATGTTCATTCCTAAAATTTTAAGCAGCAACAGGGTGTAATAATAGGAACATGCTATCCATCGTTTCTCTTCCTAATGATGCAGGCAGAAGAAATAAATGAGCAACCGTCATATTTCATTCCAACTTCATAAGTTTGAAAGATCTGACGTAATTTCGTTTTGAAATTCCATTCAAGTTCGCTAATGGTAGCTAATAATTCGCGAATGCCCTAGCTAGCCAGCTAACTCATATTCGTAATGCTTAATATAGACGTAAGCTGTGCAGAAAACACGCCTGAAGCAGCAAAGTAAAATGCAACATTTACGCATCATGCAGATATAGGACAGAGGCTTCTTTATTCCAACATCTTAAAGGTGAGGAGAGGAGCTCATTTGATTGGTGAAGATTTGACTCGGCTGTGTTAAACCCACTCAGGCCTTCTCTCCTCCCTCTTTGCCACTTGCACAGGCAGGAGGGACAGAGGCGGAACAGAGGAGTACTTGCGCCGGGCACGAAATTGCAAAATACGCCTGGATACACCCCGTTGGCACGGCGCTCCCCCCATTCGCCGCGCCTGTGCCTGGTCAACGAATTTAGAGCCCAACATCTTTTCTGGGGTTGCCCATGTATATTTCAACAAGACAAAGAAAAACCACATTCTATACTCATTGCTGCGTAAGAAGAGGGTGCACGTTCTGGACTGGCCTGCTTGCAGCCCCTCCATGTCCCCAATAGAGAACGTGCGGCACATTTTGAAATGCAAAATGCAACAACAAAGAACCTAGTATGTTCCACACTATAAGACATTTTTGCAAGAGGAATGGGACAAAATTACTCCTGAAACATTAAATCAGTCAGTGACTTCAGTCCTTAAATGTTTAATAAGTGTTGTGAAAAGGACTGCTACATAGTGCTAATTACTTCACTATCCCAAATTTTTAGAGAAATATTGCAAAAATCAAAGGGATAATGTGTTTATTTTGAAAAAAAAAAACAATTAAATGAATTGGTGAAACATAAAATAATGGGCTGATGTATTGTTTTCTATGCAATGCAGAGTAAAGATGATTTACAAGTCACGGCTTTCAGTTTTTTTAATTTAACATACCATCCAAATGCTTTCTGATTTAGCGTTGTATAATTTGGAAACTGAAAATTGGGAACCAGATTCATTCATTCATTCATTCATGCACTAAGGCAACCAATCATTCTTCCATTCCTGCTTTGGGTCACAGGTGCCTGTTTGTTGGAATAAAATGTACCCTAAAATTTGACTTCTCACTTCTCAGTTGTAAACAGATATTTACACCAGAATTTTTACTTCCAATTTCCGAACCAGTGACTTTTGCACGGTCTGTGCACGTCAACACACAATGAGAACACTATGCAGTCTCATGCCGCACTCAAAAAAATGAAACCCTATGAAATGTTAGATTTACTTAATAATGTTATGTCAACTGGTTCCACAAAACTGAGTTAAGTACATTCCACTCAATGCAATTAAACTGCCAAAAATGTTAGAAGTCAAATA
The DNA here is from genome assembly GCA_029692085.1 of Gymnothorax javanicus. NCBI lineage: Eukaryota > Metazoa > Chordata > Actinopteri > Anguilliformes > Muraenidae > Gymnothorax > Gymnothorax javanicus. The sequence goes on along the minus strand of CM056194.1, from coordinate 29,415,605 downwards.
AAGGTTATGCAAAGATATTGCCTGGACCCAGTTGACATAACATTATTAAGTAAATCTAACATTTCATAGGGTTTCATTTTTTTGAGTGCAGAACATCAAGAACCATACATTCTGCCATGCTCCAGCCAACTCTACAAAGGGAGTTCAAATTAGAACAAAGAATTTTGGGAAAAATGTTCCTTCAGGCATGTTGTTGGTCAGTGAACATATTTGTATTATGACAAAAAGAAAAAACTATCGCTTAACTTTTTCATCCTGCACAGTCAGAGGAGGATGTGACAAAGGGTATTAGTGGCTGGAATTTTCTTGTCAATAAGGGGGAACTTAAAGGGGAACATTGTTTTTCTCCCCTCCTCTGGCTGCCATTACCGCTGCGATTACCGCCGTGTGTCCCAGCAGACACGGAGTGGGCAGCGGCGTTTGACAGGCGGCTGGCATTTTGACCATCAGGCAGCTTCATCATGCTCTATTCACATGCAAATGCCTTTAAAGATCAACAGGGCTGTGGGTGTGAGCCAAAGAATGACTCTCACTCCCACCTTCTCTCTCCCTCTCTCTCCTTCTTTCTACTAGTCCACATTTCTCCTGCCTCTCCAACTGTCTTACAGGGATAATAATTGAAGACCACAAAGGAAAAACGATCAGTCCAAATTTTTTATTTTTGTATATTTTACATATGATATATTATTATAATATTTATAATAATAATAATAATAATATATTGTCATAATATTTTATATATTTTATCTTTTTTCTGTGCTTTGTTTCTTGTTTTGAATTTTCAATTGATCATTTCTACACAACGTGAAAATGTGATTCTGATCATCTTTCCATTGTCGTCTTCAATTGCTAAATATGGTTAGCAAAACTTTGACCACGATATTCACTCAACACATGCACATCTTCCATCTATTCCTCAAACAATCCCTGGAAATACTAACTTTCAAAAAAATAAATGGACATGCATATGGATTTTCTCACATAAATTGACACACCAATAAACAATGAACCAGGACTGCTACAACATGCACGAGGTACTCACTTTTACTGATTAATAAAGTGAGTCTCTATAAGCACAGAACCTCTTCTTCGTAGCATGTTATCAAATGGACAAGAGGAAATGGTTATGTTAAATGTGAACTTTCCAAAAGTTAACTTATCACATTTTTGCTCTTAAAGAGGAAATGACCCCTCTCTATATATTTTTTCATGAATATAAATGAACACTGAGAAAACTGAAGGATCGTAGACCATCAAGTGAGTAATATGCATGCAAGCCCATTCCATCAATCCGCCAGTTCTGTCAGCTGTTTTCTTCTGCTGGAGGGACCTGTAATCATCTCTCTCTTTCTTTCTCTCTCTCTCTCACACACACAGTCTCCATGGAAATACAGTGTCCTGCAAACCACCTTTTTACCGAGGGCACAAAATGTAAGCAGTGAAAAGCAATAAGAACATTGATAAAACTTAACCAAGGTTCCCACAAGGTCTGAGCTCCGCAGGTGTGTTTTATAAACTGCCGGGTGGCAAGAAGAATTGCATTTCGACAAACCTGACAAAAAAGAAAAATAGCGCTCAATGGCTGTAGAAACAGTGCCTCAACTAAAAAAATGTATCATTTGTTTGGCTGTTAGAATCCATTGATTTTCTTAGAGGCTCACACCACACTTAGTGTGAGAAACATGTGCGACCCAGGATATCAATGTGTTCATTCACTGTCAGGTGAGAACCACATTCTGACTCAACTTCACTCTGCTCCTGAGTTATAATGGCCCTGCATTATACCAACCAATGTTAATAACACTGGGGACAAACTCAAAAACAGAAACAGGATTGAGGCGTTGATTTTCACTGATTATTGCACGTCATACAATATCTAACATTACTAAAAACAGGCATTGATATATAATTTGCTGTAGTAAATTAAAGATTTTGAAGATAATTTAATTGATTAAGAATACTGTGCTGAATATTAGTCTTTCTCTTCCTCACTTCCTCTCTCTTCATCACAAATTGGCCAGCCTTCCTGTCTTTTGCAGAGGGCATTCCTTGAAACCAGTGACTGAACATATCACAAACCATCCACTCCATCTCTCATTTAAATGCCAGCGGTTTAAAATGCAGTGTCTCGTGTGGAAATGAATAACCTTTAAAAAAAAAGCAGCACAGAGATAGTTTATGCAACAACACCTGCTCATGATTAATAACGCTAATCCTTATTGGTGCTTCACAGCTGTGCACCTGCAGGAGGATGATGTCACTGTCGGTCAGATTTATCGGAAAAGGAGCGAGACAGCATCTGCACTGGAATCCCACACTTGGCCCTCCCCTCAAAGGCCATTAATTATAAAATTTGACCTCAATCACCTTTGTCCTCCAACCCCTCGCAACCACACACTCCTTCTTGTGTGGAGACACAATTCTATATCAGCTTTGTTGGACACAGTGGCTTCAGTGAGGTGATCCAGAAACAGCTCTGCTCCTTGGGAATTGGAGTTTATTTTCCACCCATCTGTTCTGCTCATATTATTGTATTCTGAAAGTGATTAAAATGCAACAAACTCAGAGGACCTACTGTCCAGCAATAAGGTGGGCCTGTCAGGAGGATCTGAGCTGCTTTCAGAGGGTGTATGGAGGGTAGGAAATAACTTGAATTAAAATTCACAAATGAATGTGTTGTGTTCTTCTGAGTCCACAAGGAGGTTCCTTCAGACACTCCACAGATGTTTCACTTCAGTTTCAACTGAAATTCAATAATAGTTGAAAAAAAGAGAATGTCAGAGCAAGGGAGAGAGTGAGAGAGAGAGAGAAACAGAAAGATCACTTTTAAAGAGTGACCACAGCTGAGCCCACAGAAACAAGAAGATAGAAGACATAAGAAGAGTGGTCTTTATGCGTTTGTGTGTGTATGTGTGTGTGTGTGTCCATGTTTTTGTTTGTGTGTGTGTGTGTGCGTCTTTGCGTGTTTTTGTGTGTGTGTGTGTGTGTGTGTGTGGGTGTGTGTATGTGTCTGTGTGCATGTGGCTGTGTGTGTGTGCGCGCGTGCAAATAGGTATGTTCATGCATAATATTCCATGAACAACATTGCATGCTCAGTCATTGCTCTCCTGCTTCAGAACATTTTCTCTTGGTTTTTTTTGTGTTTTCTTCTTTCAGGTCTTTGAAAGTGTCCTCTCTCTCTCTCTCTCTCTCTCTCTCTCTCTCTCTCTCTCTCTCTCTCTTTTCTCAGAGAAGTATTAACATTTAGAAAAAGGTCAAACTCAAAAGGAGGCTTTTCTATTTTCTTGGGCTCTCTGTTTCCCGGCATAAATTGAATTTACTTTTCATTTATTTGATTGTTTCAACCTTTTATAGCAGAGAAATGGAAGGGACATAACTGAGCCCCATCCCTGGCAGTGCACTGGCATTCTCATTAAGAGACACAGCATCCATGTCAGGCTGCAGCAGAGAGGCCCACTGAGACAATTATCATCCACTTATTAATGCAGAGGGGAGTGCTGTTTATCACGCAAATGTAAGACCCAAATAAGATCACACTGTCTATTAGAATTTGAACAGACCACAAGAGTATTTTTTTCAATTTCTCATAAAACCATTGTCATGTCTTTTGGAGAGTGCATATTAATCCCTTAAGGCCTGTCATATTTTAAGAAGCATATACTTCTTCTTTAAACCCACAATGAAATCATCTTTATTGTTAGTGATATTACTATTTCATAAAATAACAATGCACTTCATAAGATTATTTTCTTCTGAAAATTATTATATGGATTTGTTAGTGACAAAAATTTTCTGCATATAAACTGTCAGCTCATAGTTCTCAGTTAACTCTTGTCATAGCCGCCGCTCGTAACAGTTCAGAACCATGGATAGCGACTAGTTATGACTGTAGCGAGTGTAGCGAGTGCTCTTCACCCGATTTTCGGGCACGTGGCCATGAAAAGATTCTGTGGCACGCGGCCTTGAATGCATATGATTTACATGCATGAGTGCATGTAAATTAAGCCGAGATATTTAAAAATGAAATAAGCTGATTCAAAAACGATTTTTGTGGTGCAAATTCCAACTGGAACTAATGCGAATCAAAATATTGCAACGAGTAATATTTCTCATGTATCCAATAAAACATTGCAAATTTGCAATGTACAGGGAGGTCGGTAGGTATTGAGATAGTGATACAATTCTGAAGAGTTATAACTCATATGGTTCATCATAGGGTTCAGATATGGATGCTGAAAGTTAAGACTCAGCACTTCAATCTGAGTTCTCAGTTCTTTCATTTACTAATGACAGCTCACTGCACAAATACTTGCAAATCTAACTGTGCATTACAAATACCACGCGATACATTACCCACATATCATATATCATTCGATATTACAGAAAGCAGATGAAGTGAAGAGGTGGCCATTGGACGCTACTGTGGTTCAATAAATGCTGGTAAAGCTTACAGACGTGCCGACCATGCAGTTGTACATTACAGGGGGGTAAGCTGCTCGTTTTCTGTCCATAAAATAAGTAAATTCGAGGGTTTGGGGCAAGGGACATTTTTGGCAAAATAACTCATAAAAAAATCTCTTGATGACGTTAATCAGGTGGCAAATGGACATGTGCACCATTCTTGGCTGAAATAGACGGCAAAAGTCTTAAGACTCCCCCCCAAAAAAAAACATTGCTTTATTTTGGTGTGAAAACGGCGTATGAACAGCGTATAACTGGTCATGTCGCATGACAGCGTTCAAGCCAAAATTGGCTAAGCAAAAAATAACAACAATATCAATATATTCAACCATCGCAACTGAAAATAGCACTTACGCCCCCGTTGAACCAGCCCCTCGTGATATGAAGCGAGAGGTATCGCTGCGAGTCCTGCTGTAAAGCGTCTGCCTCGCATGTGTAACAGGTTTGGGCTACGACTACCGTTTTTATAAGACAGCGAAAAAAAAAATTAAAAATTATTTGAAGTATCTCTTTAAACAAATGTTAACCCCTTTTCTCCTTTTTAAGCAGGACGCAAGCAGTCTACCACAAATGAAACAGGCTAACCAAAGCGAAATTTCGGCTGCACGCATGCTGGACGCAGAGAACCGAACAGAGTGTACGGCTGTCTACTACTCGAAATATAGATGCCTTTCTCAGTGTCCTATCAGAACCAGAGCTGTCCATCTGTTCAGAATATTCTCCTCTTTGCGCATTTCTGTCCCCTCAGAGTATCCATTTGTGAATTATTAAGAATAAGCCGTGCGCCTCATTGTAAAGTCACCCATAACCTAAAGACCAACGACAATAGAACACCAGTCCCTGAAGTTCCTCGGGGTATCGGCCCAATCGCATCGTCTAATCAGACGGTATCTACGTATATATCTTCTGTATAAATGATAACATTGGTATTAGTCTCGAAGTCAACGTTAAACAGAGTACGCGTCTTTGTACCACAAAACGAAATACTCTGACTAGTAATCATTGGTTCCGCTAAACGTATAGGTCACTTTTAGACTCAAGTCTAATTATTATCAATTTTGGGGGGACCAGTGGACGTATGCAAAACATGGGTACAAGAAGTACAGAAGTAACCTAATGCTTTGTCTTATCTTCTGAACATATATAGACCTCTCGCTGTTGTGGAAGAAACCACTTGGAATCTGAAGCCAGAAAGAGGGGAGTGTGTCTCAGCATACGCCACAGGCTAATACATATTTTCCCCCTGAAACTCCCCACAATACATAGTCCTTTTTGAGCCGTCCTTGTCTGTTTAAATCGAGAGGACACCCATACTGACGTTCAATGCAAAAATATAAGGGGTCTAATCGGGGGTGAGAGGCGCGGAGGTGAAAAGGGATTGATTGCTCTGTCTTACGATATATTAAATTCAGTAACAAATGCAGCAGAACCACGCCCCCATAAGAACTGACTTAAGCCTTCTTTGAAATACTTTTTATCCAAATGTACGTATTTATAAATGTAAATATTTATCCACTTTGACATAACGTCATCTGGACATTCCACGCTTGCGCAACTCCGCTTTACGAGTTTTCTAACTACTCTTGAAGCTTACAGTAAGACTGCCGCAAAAACTCTTAGAACTACTACCACTTCGTCCACTAAGATATATCTGCTGCCAGACGTTCGCGGTTGGAAGATGACAACTTTAACAAACGGGCAGGTGGACGGCATGGGTCACGGCGGTGCTGCCAGTACGAACGGGCTCATGAACGGATTAAGCCACAATCACAGCCCCGCAAGCTGCGCAACGATTCCCATGAAGGACCACGATGCCATCAAACTGTTCATCGGGCAAATACCACGCAATCTGGACGAGAAAGACCTCCGACCGCTCTTCGAGGAATTCGGAAAGATCTACGAACTCACCGTGCTCAAGGACCGTTTCACCGGCATGCACAAAGGTAAGTTTCGGCTGGGGGGAAAACTGCAGAATGTTGCGCTTTATTTATGGCCCGGCTTGCAGTGCCTTGTCGATTCGATCACCGGAATAACTACTGAAATGAGGAGGTTGATTGTGTGTCTTAATCGCTTTAATTAATTAGCATGAATGCTTTTAGAAGATGTACGTTGGAGAAGGATTGTCCTGTTTTTACTTTTCTTGTTCGCCTTTCCTGTGAAGCATCTATGAAGTATCGACTCCACGTTAAGAGACATAGCAAGCTGAATTGGATTTATTTATATGTTTGTTTGTTTACTCACTTGTTTAGGTTACTTTATTTCGTGGGCTACTTTTGAAATTGGGCCCTTGTCAGGTATGAACGGTATGCATGCACACTTTCTGAATGTTTAATGTGAAAAAGTGTAAAGCCATAAAGATAAACATTTTTTAGGGCTGGGGCATCTGTTCCTTTTTTTGCAAACTTCACGTCTCGAGGCACTAAAGGGGAGAAATGGTAGCTCAGAAACGCTTTCGGTAATGTCTCGAGGATTGTGTCCATCGCGTGTTGCGTGGGATTGGGGTCAATGTATTCGTGCGAGTAGAGTCAGTTCGTGGTTAATTTTGTATTCTGATAATTATTTTAATACAGTCGTGACATCGATTTCTTCAGGTGAGACGGTCGCGCGTGGCTGTAGCTCTCGCTGCTTATATTGGATTCACTGAACCGGTATGAGCGACTCAACTGACTTGGAGGCGTCCTAGAAATCTTAGCAGGGGCGCCGTACCTGCTTGCAGTTTTCGACCTTGTTAATCATACTGGCTAACTGACTGAAAAGTTTCATTGTACCAGCACTTCTCTCCAGAAAATATATTTTTAAAAGTATTTTCACATAAGAATACATGACGGAGCATTTTCTCCGCTGAAGCATGAAGAAAAACATGTGGCAAAGAGGTCAAACTTGTATCTCTGAAAAGCTCGCAGTGCTTTTTTAATAACTTAATGAAACCGGTGCTGTCCTGGTAATAACTCTGAAGGAATGAAGAGACAGCTCGAGCTCTACGCGCAAACCTGCGTGTGAGAAAGAGCGGGAAGGATGGAAAGCGAGAGTGTGAGTTGGCGTAGTGTAACACTCGCAATCTGGCAGCACGATTTTCCCAAGATATTTTATTTAGCCTATTTATTATTATTATATTTTTTTTTTGCATTTTAATGTTGCATATTTTATGGAATTGATCGTGCATATACTCCCAATAATATGTTAGCAAAAAATAAATAAATAAAAAAATAAAAATGCCCCACGGTGGCCCCACACCCTTTCAGATCAGAACTCCCTAGTCCTAATATGTAATGGTGTTATTTTACATTTATGCGTATCCATGTTTTTATGGCACAGTAGTGGCTTTGTGGTGCATTGATTGTATATTGCGTTATAATTCAGGGCACACCTTCTCTCCCCAGCTTAGGGACAGCTGGGCTTCACGCACTAAACAACCTGTCATTGTGCTGGGCATCTGTCAGAAAATGATGATTATGAAGAGAGAGAGAGCGAGAGAGAGAGATGAGGAAAATAGAGAGGAAAAGGAGAGAGGTGTGATTGAAGAAAAGAGAGTAAGGTGTGACAGAATAAATATCGTAGTGTGATAAAGAGAGAGAGAGAGAGAGTGAGAGATTTGTGTGACTGAGAGATCAGCAAAGGTGTGTTAGAAAGAAAAAAGTGATTACGTGCGAAAGAGATGGGTTAATGTACGAGAGCACAAAATAGATGCACAGAGGGCGTAATCTTCCATTAATAGCCCTTAGATTGTACTGATGCCAAGTTAATCGTGTTATCTGTGGAGCCACTGCACAGCACCAGAGGATTTTAGGAATGCTACCTTTTTAAATACAGCATCCCCATGTTCTCCTCGCGGTTTCATTCCTGCTGCTGATTTCAACTACAGGCCCTTTATACCACTACAGGCTTATGCCTGAGGTATGACATTCATTCAGCATATTCTGCTAATTCACTTTCTGTGTCCTCTCCCTATCTCTCCTTCTTTCCTCTGCTTTATTCCCTTCCTTCAGCACACACTGCTCAGAGTTGTTTCATCCTCTGGCCTTTGCTCTCTGTTTCAGTAACAGTTTCACCAACAAAGCTCCCGACACAGTAATTGGGCCTTGATGCCATTACTGAAGAAGAAAAAAAAATCTGAAAGCCCAAAGATTCGCATTGCAGTATCAAAGACAGAAATACTGAGGGCACACTTGTCATGTGATGCCATTCAGTTCAGAACCAGGTTAGACTCATTAGTCATAGGAATGAAATTAAATTGCAGCCAGACCCAAAGTGATTTCCACATCCTGCCTGTAAAAAGTATCACTTCAAAACTCAATGATATACCATTTGTCTGAAAAGGCACTTCATGTTCTTACTTCTATATTTTCTGTGTTGGCTTGAATTGGTGAGCTTGCCGATTTTCAGTGGATGAACTTGAGGCTAATTGAACATAGTGTTGAGCACGTACAGTTCAGCACAAAACTGCACACCTTCTCTTGTGTCCACATTCAAATAGATAATGAGTGTCCATACAGGTAATAGAGCAACTGCTCTGAGCACTGTCTCTCAATTTAGTACCTGGCTTCAAGTTTCCTGTTTTCATTTACGGAATATATGCGCATGTGCTGTGCATATGTCATATGTCATCACTTACAAAGCACCAATTCGAAAGCACCGCTGTTACTGATAAAATAAGGTCTCATAATCAGGCTAGCTAATCGTAAGAAAAGTTAAGTAAATGGCCAAGAGGGTGAACTCATTTATATTATGGCTACTATAAGCACCAGGAACAGCTTTTTGTTAACATTAAAATTTGGGTCTGGAGCAAGTGGATTTCTTTATTCGCTCAAGGGTGGTCGGAGCAATTGTACACAATAAGGTGTGACTCTGTCCAGCCAGACACAGAAGAGCGTGATGCTGTCCAATCGTATAAGAAGGGGAATAAACAGTCCAGTCATACACATTATGGTGTGACTCTGTCCTATCATATACTGGAGAGGGTGATTCTGTCCAATCAAACACAGGAGAGGGTGATTCTGTCCAATCATGCACAGATGGGGGTGAATTTGTTCACTTGCACACAGGAGGGGGTGAATATCAACCTTTACGCAGACGGATGTAAATCTGTCCAATCGTATAGAGGTGAATCTGACTGAACTTTACACCGCTGTGATTCATTCTCATCGGGAGCCAGCCGAGGAAGCGACAAGTTCCATGGTATTCCATTGCTGCCATGGAGACAGGAGTTTGGATGATGTAATCCAGTGGAGTGAGACTGCCGAGTGCCAACCATGTGACAGAGCTGGGGAGCAGAAATGGGCTGGTGTCCTGCGCTCTGTAGAGCAGAGATATTCGACTGGGAACCCAGGAGATCAGAACCAGCCCACCGTAGATGGATTCCTGTGTTTTTATACCTGTGGGAGAGAGCCTCTCCGAGCCTGTATGACATGAATGCAATGCAGTGATGATAGTGGAAAAACGTGATAAAATAATCATATTGATTTATACTCAAGAGCAGATCCTCATCTTTACTGTCGCCAAATCTCCATATTGGGAAAGCAAACAGTGCTTTTGCTTGCTTTGAGAAACAAAATTAGAGACAGAACTGAGAAAATGTTAATGAATATTTTAATAATGAATCAATGTTTTTAGAATCACCGACTACATACTATCTGCCTACTGTGTAATTAATAGTATATGTTCTAATAGTGTATAAATAGCTGGCATATGGCATAATGAACGAGCTTGTATTGTTTATCTGGGTTAAAAATAGGTATCTTTAAAGTGCGGTGTAAATGTAATTATAAATGCCTAATGAATAATGCAATTCCATATTGAAGGTCCTGTAATAGCAGTATGCGGGTGTTGGTGAGTCAGCCCTAATAAGTGATAATAAATAAGTTATTAAACTTGAGGTCAGAAGGGCCAGATGGAGAGAGTCCACATAAGGTCACAATATGCACTGTTGGCATGGCACCATGTAAAGCATAGCAAACAGTATTGATTGTAACCTTGAGTAGCCTCCTCCTGCTGGGCATCACATTTATTAATATTTATTAACGTAGGGCGAACATTAATCCCAACAATGCATTTTTTAAAGAATGCAAGATGTGGCCATCAATGTTTTATTAAGCGCTGATAACTGCACCATATTCTTGTATCTTATTTATATTTGTTTAGCACATACTCTTCATGGCCGTAGCTCAAGCAGGTGTCACTTAGAATGCAAAGTTATTCCCGCCTTGCTCAGACTAGCTCCTCTAGTGCCTGAACGAGGAATTACACTTTGAGTATCACTGGGCGTTGACATAGCAGACGTTCTTATCCAGCAATTCACGGCGTATGCAAAGTAAAGACATACACCTGTTCAAAAGTGAACATAAAGACAGTTTGGACCCAGAGCAGTGACTAAATACGCAACATCTCTGATGCAGTGGTGCCGGCTAAATGTTATAATGAGGAATAAAAATATAAATCCTAAATACATACATGAAAGCCCTGAGAAAGAGGACACAAATAATTAAACCCAGAACCACAAAAAAGTATAAAAGCCTGTTTTAAAGTAGAAGGTGACAATGGTTGAGGTTCCAAGATGCAGTGTAATGTGGTTTTTAGTGTGTTTTCCACCTCTCTGCCACCATTACAGGCAGGTGTATAACTGGGAGATGAAACCATGCAGGCTGTGGAGGCCCAGTCACTGCAGTGAAGCAGAATGGAGAGAGCAGAGCTGGAGTACATGATTTGACTGATAGGAGTTATTGAGAAGTTGTTACATTGGCTGAGTTTTTATGTGAGCAGTAACAGGTAGCCAGTGAAGTGAGATGAGGAGGGATGTGGCATGAGAGATGTGACACCCTGCGGAAGATTGAAGGCGAGTCGTGCAGCTGCATTCTGTATTTGCTGCAGGGGTTTGGTAGCGCGAGCCAGCAGAGGAGTGATACGGCTGTTGCGATCATCCAGGCGCGAGCGCACCAGAGCCTAGAACGAAAGCTGCGTGGAGTCGCTATGCGGAAACGGGGAGTCTCTGAATGTTGTACAGGAGGAGGGTCTTTAATGAGTGACAGATGGTAGTGTGCTGTCAGCATACATTGCAATACTTATTCACTCTGTTCAAGACAGTTTTATACTACTAATATATCATGCTTCATATTCATCTCGGCTTAACCCCTTTGCGCAGAATACAAATAATGCCAATTTTTTCCTGCTATGCATGAGCCTCTTTAGGCTTTACAACTCAGTATTTGTCTCACAGAGACTCTGGAAAATTATTCCAGTGAGCAAGACATTTGGAAATTCAATAACAGAATTACAACGTATTTAGGAATTAAATTTCAGAATTTACGGACACCAGCATCTAGTATATCTGCGCAAAGGGGTTAAGTGAATGCGGATAGCACGAGCTGTTTATACTTTTTTGCAACCCCCACACCCAGTTTCTTTAGGTTTGCTCATCACTTCCTTGGCTGTATGTGGTGTAACCCCCGCAAGTTTATGTTCCGGGGACTATATTTTGTGGGGTTTGTTGTTTAGTAGGAGTGGGTTGTTTATGTGGCAAGCCTCACCCCAGGAGCCTAAAGTGCTGCATGAAAGTGAATTTGAGAGGAGGCTGTGCCTCTCCTGGTCGCAGACGCTACCCGGAGGTGCCCTGTGGAAGAGCGGCTCTCACGCAGAGTCTGGTCCTCGTAAAGGTAAACAGTGAATCCTGTGTGATTTTCTGCTGGGCGGATTACGAGCGGCAGCCGGCACGGCCCCGCTGTTTCACAGGCATTGCATCATCTTCACACTCTGTCTCTGGATCAGAATTAGCGCTCCCCCCCTCTATTCCTCCTCGTACGTCCTGTTCCCACCTCCCCTCCTCTCCTCTCTCTTTCGCTCTGTCTTTGCTCAGGATGGCTGCTTCAACATCTTTTTTTTTTTTCAACACAACCAGAACTGGAGACGACTGCTTATGATTGAGCACCGCAGGTCTTGTTTTTGCTTGTTTTTGAGTAAGGAGGCAGCGTTTGTTGTTGCTGCTTTCAAATTAAATTAATAATATATGTTTTTGGGTAGACCAGCATGGTCCAGCCCTATATCTGCAGGTGTTTGTGGCTTAGTGATTGAGTGAGTGAGTGAGTGAGAGAGTGCTTGTGCGATTGAGTGAGTGAGTGAGTGTGTGAGTGAGTGCGTGCATGATTGAGTGAGTGAGCGCGTGACTGAGTGAGTGAGTGAGTGAGTGAGTGAGTGATTGAGTGCGTGACTGAGTGAGTGAGTGGATGAGTGAGTGAGTGAGAGCATGATTGAGTGAGTGAGTGAGCGTGTGATTGAGTGAGTGAGTGAGTGAGTGCATGACTGAGTGAGTGAGTGGGTGAGTGAGTGAGTGCTTGCGCGATTGAGTGAGTGGTGAGTGCGTGTGCGATTGAGTGAGTGAGTGAGTGAGTGCATGATTGAGTGAGTGAGTGAGCGCGTGACTGAGTGAGTGAGTGACTGGGTGAGTGAGTGACTGCATGACTGAGTAGGTGTGTGAGTGAGCGCATGATTGAGTGAGTGCGTGACTGAGTGAGTGAGTGAGCATGTGATTGAGTGAGTAAGTGAGTGCGTGACTGTGTGAGTGGGTGAGTGAGTGAGTGAGCGCATGATTGAGTGAGTGAGTGCGTGACTCAGTGAGTGAGTGACTGGGTGAGTGAGTGAGCGCGTGATTGAGTGAGTGACTGGGTGAGTGACTAATGAAGTAATTGGTCGGCCAGTCGAATATACTTTCCACATTAGCCGTTGCTCTTCTAACTGATTCGGTGCGAACGGTATCTTTTACATCATCAGGGAGCATTGACAGCAGATAACCACGGATCAACACAGTTTTCAACTACGTCCTGTAACAAATCGTCCACAATTTAGCACAACTATAAATGGTCCAGCCAAATGCTAGGTTTTGACCTAGTCTTGTTTTAACATCTAATGTGATAGAAAAGATAGAAATTCAAAAACTTCAGATTTTAAACTTAACTCTCTCCAATCTGAAGGATATACCACAGGAAAATGGTAACAGCATATGGAGCAGAGGCATGCATGACAGCACCACGTGCCTGCAACCTCACTGGCTAAACACTGGGATAAGCTTATTAAACAGGAAGTCTGAAACTATAGAATTTCACTCTGTCAAAATAAGCAGAACTGTAATAATTCAGTCTGCCACTGCACTTTCCACCTCCTGAAGATTTCTAAACAGTATTTTAATTTAAATATTTTATGGTGCCTATTTAAAGATTGGCAGTGTATTAGTCAGAGGGTCTCTTCAGAAGTGTGAATTTTTGTTGTTGGCAGATGTTGCCAGGTGGTGACACTGTGATCTAACACTGCAGTGATGGCAGGAGGAGCTCTGAGAGAGCAGGAAGCATCGCTGTCCCAGATTACCTCATGTTTATCACTGACGAGCTGTGCTTCATCATCACTGCCTCCTCCGTGTGGCATCCTAATGGGGCCAAGGGGCCCGCCTCTTTTGACAGAGCTTAAAATGGGGCTCATGCATTAGCGTTTGTCCTCACCGCGAGTCACGCTTTTGCTTGTCGTTCAGCATTGCCAAATTTTGTGTTTGAGTCCTTGAAGGGGGACGAGGCTTACAGACCTCAGAAGCCTGACATGACACTGAGCGCAGCCTCCATCCATGTATGGCTTTCCAGATGAAAGAGGAACCTATCTATGGTGAAAATGAATGGGAGTTTCCCATAACTGACCCTGCTGAAGTCTATTAAACTGGGAATTTAAAGTGCATGCATTTGAATGCACAAATGTCTCTCCTGAATGGCACTGCATCCTCTGAATTGTGTGTCAGGTATAATGCTCTAATTGCGGGAGGGGGGAATTCATGCAGGTACACTGTAAACACTGACGTGTGGTGAACTCAAATGTTTAGAGGAAACTGATTACCTCAAAAAAATTGAGTTTGCCAACTTAAAGACCTTGTGTTCACACTCAGCACTTAAAAACATGTAAAAAATAACTTCACCTTATTTTCTTGAAGTTCCTTCCACACAATGCAATGAAGTTGGCCAACACAATTTTTTTTTAGGTAATCGATTTCCACAAAACATTTGAGTTCACCACACTATCAGGGATTACAATGTATTATATTTTTATAGTACTAAGATATGGCCAAAAGCATTAATTTTTCATCTAGAAAGTCAATATGTTGCACATTATTTTGAGTACATAATTTGAAGGATTAAAAAATAAACTCAATGTACTGCCTCATATGGACTGTCTATTTCTTTCAGTCTCAAAGTTTTAAAAGTCGCAAAGAACCTTATGCGAATGACGGCCCGACTTCCGAGGCCAAGTGTGACACGAGAGACGTGTCTAGACGTGACATTAGAGAAATGTTTCTGTTTGCCATACAGGGAAGAAGGTCAGCTGTCGGTTATTAATATTCAATGAAAGTGGAGGCCAGGCTGCATTTAACTCTACATCATTAATTTGGTCATCTAGATTCGAAACGGCGCCAATATTTGCAGCTTATGCAAAGTATTTTTATTCATGTATATTCAGATTAATTTCCTACTGTTGGAGAGAGGAGAAATGGGAGAGAAATGTGTTTATTTGCTGCTCATTTGGAGCCGTGTAAGTTTAGCAGCACTTGTTGTTTTACACATTTGCATGAGTTTACAGGAGAGCAGGCAGACAGGGCGAATGTGGGGTGCGCTCTTTTCACTGCTGGCTGGGATCCTAATGCCCACATAATGCACTCATGCATAATTCATCAGCATCTCTGAAGTTCCTGTTTATTTACATGCGAAAAGAAATGTGCAGGCGTCGGGCAGCTACGGTGTCAGGGGAGAGGCTATCGCTAACGGGCCGAGAAACTCAGAAGGGAGGATCGCAGAGGAAAAACTCAGATGAGTGAGTTTGTGTGTGTGTGTGTGTGTGTGCATGCGTGTGTGTGCGTGTGTGTGTGTGTGTGCGTGCATGCGTGCGTGTGTGTGTGTGTGCATCTTTACCTTAGCATGTGTGATTGTGTATGTATGTATGTATGTGTGTGTTTGTGTGTGTGTGTGCGCATCTTTACCTAAGCATGTGTGATTGCGCATGTATGTGTGTATGTGTTCGTGGGTGTGTGTCTGCGTATATCCATGCCTGATCTTTTGTGTGTGTCTGAGGCTGAGCATGTGTGTTTGGGTAAATGTGATTGTTGGTGTCTGTTTGTGTGTGTGTGTCTGAACCGGAGCATGTGTGTGTGAGCGTGTGTGTATCTTTGTCTGTATGCGTGTATATGTGTTTATGTGCATGCCTGAGTCTGAGCATGCATGTTTGGGTAAATGTGGTTGTGGGTGTCTGTTCATGTGTGTGTGTGTGTGTGTGTGTGTGTGTGTGTTAGTAATGGGGAGAATGTGCTTTAGCAGACACAGGGGGGTTTTATTAATCGGCTCTGTTTGCAGAAGCAGAGAGTGTGGTAATGGCTGTTTTAAGAGCCGTCCCATGTTGGGCACTGAGGAGGAGAGGTGTGTGTTAGACAGTAAGAGCAGGGCTGGTACCTGGGAGGCCTGCATGAGAGAAACAATGAAACAACAATTATTACACTAACAATGTAAGTACAAAGCTAAGACAACTCTCTATCCAGCATGATTCACACAGTTCTCCAAGCTTCTTTCATTTACTCTCTCTGTGCTGGCTGTTCTCACTGTCTTCAGCCAATCCTCTTTACCAGACCCGCATCCACAGCATGAATTTTATAAATACAAAACATTTACAGGGCTGGATGTTTTGCAGAAAGCATTTATATCAAGTACCTTTACTCGTGGGTATGAGTAATAAACCCACTTCCCTAACCACTATACTACGCTGCAGCCCTGCTGTAGTTCTGGGCTCGTACTGAAGCAAGGCAGGCTTAATTACTCCAGGAGCCATGCACACACTGAGGAATGCATCCAGCCAAAAGGTTTCCTAGTGACAAGGAGACGGGTGCATCTAGCATATAAAATGTGAAAAGATTCACAAAGTACTGAACACTTTTTTTTCTGTGCCCACTGGCTTTTCTTCAGCCTCTGAAATTGTATTCTCGCTTCAACACCCAGAGAACATTTAGAAGCAGACTTGAGCCAGTAGAGCACAGCAAATAGTCTCCAGTAGGTTTAGTATGTCACTCAAGGGTATAATGGTCGAGGCACATCTGTGAATTGAGCATGCAAAAAATCTGGATACGAGCCCATTTCTTTAACCCGTGCGGCAGGGAACCACCACACATTGTAAAAACTCGGGTCATATTTGCAATTAGTCTTTCGGTGGTGCAAAGGGCTCATAGCGCTGCAATAAATCCATGAGAAGCCCTTTGAAAAAATATTCAAATAAACGGCATATACAACTTCAGGAAATATTTTATTCTGATTGCTGCTAAAGAAACAATAGCTCTTAAAATCCAAGAATGCACAGGAATCTTGTTGACTATATGAACAACCCCAATTCTGTTTTGCAAATAAAAATCAAAAAGCATTCGTTTGAAAATTTCATTCATTCTATACTATAGTTAAAAAAGCACAATTATTTGATGTTCTCTAATGTGAATGTAATTTTTGCTGAAAAAATACCATGTGATGAATGCAACTGAGTAGGAAAAAGGTAGCACAGATGACTGTTTACCTCTGTGTAACATCACCATTTCTCTCAATCACATTTGTTAAGAATTTAGGCACTGAAGACTACAGCGCATCCTCTATTCCGCCATTATTCTGGTCTTCAGCTGCAAAATTGAACAGTGGTGCAGTATGGAGGTTCTGGGTTTAGGAACTCTCTGCATGGAGATTGCATGTTCTACCCATGTAAGTGTGGTTTTCCTTCAGGTACTCTGGTTTCCCTGGCCCCCAAAAAACATGCTGTATAGCAGGGCTATTCAACCTTATCCAGAAAGGGCCAGTGTGGGTGCACGCTTTCATTCCAACCAAGCACTTACACACCTGACACCACTAATCAACCCCAAGAGTCTTTGCTAATGAGCATGATTAGTAGTATCAGGTGTATCAGTATCAGTGCTGGGTTGTAATGAAAGCCTGCACCCACACCAGCCCTTGCAGGATAATGTTGAAAAGCCTTGCTCTATAAAAAACACTCCAACCAATGCCCCTTACCAAGGCTCTGACTTTAGAACGGGAGGTGGTCCACGGGTGCTGCACTGTAGCTGCCCACTGCACCTGTCTAACTGGGATGGGTAAAATGCAGAGTATAAATTACCCCACAGGGTTCAACAAAGTATATCTTATAGGGTTTTTGTTGCAGTATATATCACTTCATATTATGCAATACATTCTCAAATGGAAACAGCTTAGGAAATGCAGCCAGGCTAATCCAGCACTCGCATTTTTTACTTACACAGTTAGGCACCTGTAATATCAATGCAGAATGTGGTTTGACATTGTTTTGCTGGAAAAAAGCAAGGATATCCCTGAAACTGATGCTGTCTAGATGGCAGCATGTTGCTCCAAAATATGTACGTATCTTTTAGCATTAATAGTGCTCTCTCAAATGTGTAAGTCACCCATCCCATGCTTGCCAACTCACTCACCTACCTGGATTTACATTGAGTTTAAGACCAAACACTGATAACAACGTGGATTGTCTTTGTCATCTTTGAACATGGCTGCGTAAAATGTTGACTTATCGGACATCAGAATATGTTTCCACTGTGCTACTGCCCATCTCAGATGACACTGAGCTCTGAGAAGTCGGGGCACTTTTGGACAGAATTGAGCATGCTAGTGCTAAAAGGGGGTCAAGTGCCATTTTGATGAAATTTGAGTTAGTGCCATTTTTTAACACTGGATGTCTCTCTGCATCTTCCCTGTAAGTCTCATTGAGCTAGCAGCATGACCATGAAAATGACCATGCATTGAGCAGTTTCCCCACATAGGTGAAAAAAAGTGTTTTTGCTCATTTTCTCAAAATGTCACTGATGGCACTTGACCCCCTTTTAGCACTAGCATCCTCAATTGATGTATGATGTCGGCTTTGCATAGAAAAGCTTTAACCTTTGAATGCAGTGGTGCTGGTGAATGGTGTTGACAGACAAAAGTTTACCCAAGTATCGCTGAGCCCATGTCATTATATCCATTACAGTCACATTGTGGTTCTTAAGATGGTGATTTCTAAGGGATTGGATATCTCATGCATTCAGAGGTGGTTTTCAGACTTGCACTTTACACACTAGAATTTGACTGGATGCTCTCCATCTTTAATTTAAATATGCATTGTAGAGGGTGAAATGCCCAAAAACCAACTAATTTTTCTTTGGGGAACGTTTTATTATAGTGATAGATTGTACACTCACACATCTGTTGGCTAATTGATGAGACTCACATAACTTTGCTCTTAAGAGAGGCTTTTTGGAGGTCCCTTTTATACCATTAGGTATATTAGGTCACCTGTTTTACATCACCTGTTTCACAATGCCTTATTTATGCAACTTGCTGCATTGCTATTAGTCCCAAATTTCCCTTCTGCCTACTTTTTTGGAATCTGTTGCAGGCCTCAGATTTGAAATAGGTATATATTTTCAATATGCAATTGAATTCAAGTTAAAACGCCAAATAATGTTTTGTTCCAGTGGTCCCTTATATGCCAGCTTTTGTTTCTGGGAGAAAATTTCATCTTTGCCTGAAGTAATTCATATATCACTGCTATTTGCGCATTTCTTTCGTCAGATGTTTTGTCTACCAGACTTGCAGCCAAATGCAAAATTTCTCTGTGTCCCTGAATTTGCTAAAGTCAAGAGAGAGTATATGTCCGGGTTGTGCTTTGTGCTCAGTTCAGATGCGTGGAAGACAGGAAGTTGAGGACTGGACTCAGGTAGCCTTTAGTCTTCCTGTAGTCTCATGAACATTGCCTGCATAGAGCAATCAGAGCTTGCAGGGTTTGCTTTACTGAATTTATTTGTTAAATGCAAGGTGTAATGATGATGATGTTGTCGATGATGATGATGATGAAATGGATGATGGTGATGATGCCAGTGCTGGTGGTCACGAGCATGATTACAGTAATGATAATTATGGAGGAAGACCTTCATTCTGAGCTCAATTAAAAGCACTGAGGCCAACCTGTCCAATTGCGGGGGCTGAAGCTCTCTGATGAGAGTGATAATTCAGAGGTTTATTTTCATCTCTCCAGTAATCGTCCAACCAAAAAGCCAAGGCCAATCTGCTGTGCTAAATTTGTTTAAATCCATTCAGTTTCTGTTTTAATTTAGGGATGGAATTAAATATGTTCCTCCAAAGGGGCCACTACTATTCCAAAGGAAATGCCAGCTGTTGATGGTGAAGATGGATTATGTAATGGAGGAGGATGAATGGGGATCAAAGAGTAAAGAGGAAGATGTATAGACAGGGATAGTAGTTGCGGGAGGCTCGAGATTTGTGTCATTGTGTGTTAGCATGCATGTTGTCACTGGAAAATGGTTTTTACTGTAAAATATGTACATGTAAGTGTGTCACTAATATAATGTACAGCTGTGACAATGTACCACAGGTGGTATCATAAAATTTGCCGTACCGTATGCCATAGCGTGCCAGTTAAAGAACTAGGCAAGAACCTGTATGTTCAAAAACCGATATGGGACACCTTGGTTGTGTAGTTGAGCCATTAAGATCAATGAGAGGATAATGGCCGCAGTAAATAAATATTTGCGGCATGAATTTAAAACAAATGAAAAGTTTGTGTGTCTAATATCCTGGAAAAGTGCATCAGCAAAGCAATGGAATAATTTAGGGGCAGATTTTATTTTAATTATAATTCAAGGACTGTTTCCAGACTGTGGGTTACATTACTGGTGATCTGTTCTCACCTGGCCTTATTTCAAGCGTTTGCGTCTCTGTGCTGCTGAATGACAAAGAAAAAACGTGAGAATTGCATCATCCGTCAGTGTAAAAAAAGTCCCAAGTTTTTGTAAGAAACCCATTCTGTCACCCGCACTGACACCCCTGACACCATAAAGCAGACAGAAAAATTTTTTGAGCGTTCTAGTTTCCTGTCACCTCCAATTGTGCCTTTTTTGGTTTTGAGTGACGGCAAATGTGCACCCCTGCGCTGTCTTCTGTGGGGTGTTTATGTGGTTCAGGGGGATGGGAGGGATTTCGGGGGGACTGTGAGGCAGAGTAAACCAGGCTACATGTAAAGCACAACAGCCTACATGAACACCCCCACCCCACTACAGCAGTGCTTGGAATGGAGGGCGATATTCCGCTGATCCTGGGCCAGCCTTTGAGCTATAAACAGATGATTGGGAGTCTTCACTTTGATTAAAAAAAAAAGGAAGATTGAAAAATGGGGCATGGAAAAAAATAAAGAAAATCATCTTGGTAGAATTTTTCAATTAATTTAGAAATCAGTGTGATGAACACCTAGGTCCTGTCCTAATGGGTGATTTGCCGGCTGATTTTGCTCATAATGTCGTTCTGCACACTGTCTCTGGTGCGATCTGCTCTGTTCTCATATTCCCTGGTGTGATGCATCTATGCATCGCCTTTCTCTCCATTTGCTCATGACTGTAAATAGAATCATTTCATACTGTCAGTATGTGATACTTCACACTTATTTTTGGGTGCACCGTTAATAGATTGCTATTTGTATCGTTCACCAGATGTTTTTATCTACAGTGAGCATCATAATTCAATGGACAGGGACACATATTTTGTTTTGGTTCTGCGCTTCAGCACTTAGACTTTGAGAGGATACAATGACAATAAGGTTTAAGTGCGGACTGTCAGCTTTATTTTGGGGGTGTTTTCATCCATAGCCATTTGGAAATGACAGCACCTTCAGTACAGTCCCAGACCCTCCATTTTCAGGGACATAAAAATATTGGGAAGTTTACAATAAAGTAGAATAAAGTTTTGTTTATTTATTTATTTATTTATTTATTTATTTTTAAGTATTTGGTTGCTTATCTTTTGCATACGAGGCCTGTTTGAATCAGTAATGCTTTGATATCATCGGACACTGGGTGGGTATCTACACTGGGGATGCTCTGCCAGGCCTGTACTGCAGTCATCTTCAGTTCCTGCTTTTTTCAGTAATGTTTTGCCTTTAGTATCTTCCCAGGCATGTAAAATGCAAGGTTAACTGAATTCATATCAGATGATTGACTCACTGTCAAAAGAACAAAAATCACCAAAAATGGTGCTCACTATACATTTTGGTTATTAGGATCCCTTAGCACTCCTTGGAAGAGTAAGAGTGTCCTTATCTACCAAACTGGAAACTGGTTGTGCACCGCCTATCAAACTATTCCCCTTCGTCAGAATCTCTTGTATGTCCTATACTCAAGACTGAGGCGATCACTTCCTATGAGAATAGAATAAACCAACCTAGTCAACAGAGTTGCTCAAAACTGCTGTGTTGCTGTTGGTTAGGTTAAATGAATTCCAAGAGGAAGAACACAATTGTCAATCAAAGATATAACATGATATATACCAGGTCCTTGGCCCTGCCCTCTGCTGTATTGGTTTGTGAGGCACAGAAGCAGGTGACAGATATAAAAATACCTCATTTAGATGGAAACATGAACTAGGGACTGCTAACTGGCACCTCCAGATAAGGCCTTGTTAGTGCATGACGGGGTGATCCTCGTGCACCTGGTGAGTTGTAAATGAAGAGCACATGTTTGACTCCTGCCCTTGGCACCTCAACATTTACTGTGCTGTGTGACAACAAGAGCCACTGCACATCACGTGCTTTGGAGGAGGGCACATGCTTGTCTTAAGGTCTTAAGGCCTTTCACACCAAGGACTACATGAAAAAAAAAAAATTGAAAATGCAAGGTACTCATTGTCGGCAAAAATAGGAAAGTGTCAAATTCTGCGTGGATAAGCTCATAGAGATAAATGGGTTTGAATTTTTTAATAGATACATTTTTGTTCATTTTCCCGGTCTGTCTTTGGTATAAAACTCTGCCAAATTGACAGCTGAATTTATAGGAATGAATGCAGCCAGAGAATACTACTGAGCTTTCCACAGTTGGTGAAGAAAGGCAAAAAAAATGCATATTAAAGAAAATAAGTAGGAGTTCCACCAGTGGTTCCAAAAGTGGGGATGTTGGTATGATGTTGTAATTATTATACTTCACTGTGCTTCAAACCAAAAAGTTCTTCAAGTTCTGCAATTTATGAAAATTTATGAAAAGTCTTGCACAAGTAATTATCATTTCCTTAGCTCTCACTGTCAGAGCACATTTGTTGCAGGCGTATTATTTTAAATAAACCCTCTTCAGTGGCTGCAATTTTCTGGAGCTCAATTTCGCAGAAAAGAAGATGCATTGGATCATAGTACAATGGGTACGAATTTCTTTCACACATTTGTGTTCCTATTCAATTTTTCTTCTTTTTTTAATTTGACGCATTGTGTCTATTCACACAGATGTCAATCTGCCGCACACAGCACATCGTCTGTCCTTTGTGCAGTGACAGCTTTCAGCAGCAGCTCTGCAGCTACACAAATGAAGCAGCAGGTGACATAGCACTAGAAAATATGAAATTAGTTTGAAATTAATTTTTCCTGGATTCTATTAATGATAAAACACTGCATAATCACTTCAGTATGTAATGTGTAATATGTTAGAACATATGGAGACAGAGGATTCTGTCTTGGACTGAAAGCAATTAGATGCGATGCCAAAACGTGTTAAATTTTTATTTTGAATGGCATTACAATTACTTTATTTCAATTCGACTGCCTTTGCTGTGAAAATAGCAAATAACTGCATGCCTATTTGGGCAGGTCAGTCCTTGATGAATGAAACTGGCAATCGGTTAATTTTGCGAAAATCCCTGTCAGTCACATACTGTATATGATTACATGTATACAGAGCTTGAATTGTTCTTCCGTGAAAAGCATTAAAGTTTGCAAAACTGTCAACGCAGGTCTTTGGGCATGATGATGAACTCCTTGCTAAAAACTGAGCCAAAACGATTGGCAGGAGAGCTTTTTCATTCATTGCTGGGTCAGCAGAAGGAATGGTGAATTTTAGTGAATGAAGTCCTGTGCTTTGTCCAATCAATTTTGGTTTTTTTGGACATTTCAAAAATGCATTTCTATGTTTTTGAATGCATTTCTATTGTTTTTGTTCCATCCTTCCGCCTCAGCACCTGATATTTCGCTGATAATTCTTCTCTTGCAAATGCAAGCTTCTCTTATGCGGTTCCCAAGCTCACTGCAGTGCTCTGAATCCATTTCAGCACCTTTTTATCTGAACATGTGAGCAGGCCATGCTGCCTCTATTATTTATGCATGTTTTCTACTGCAAACTGCAGATGAGGATTTTACAATTTCTTGACCGCGAAAGCAATAGCTGCCATTGTTACTGTCTCAGTTTCTATGACAGAAAAAGAGTGCAATATAGTAAATGTTGTGCGCAGCATCGGTTTAATCAGTAATTATGCAGGGCTCGACAAGTACATTGGCCCTATGGCCCCAGACATGTGGAAGTGCCGATCGGGCCAGCGCACCTCGTCCTGTGCTTGCCCGATCGGGCCATCGCCATATTTCCACGTGTAGTTATTGGTTTTATAGATTGCCAGTTTGTCCATGTCAGCCTTTCAAAGTTTGTCGCATTTATTTGATTGAAAGGTGGCGGGAAATCGCGGAGGAATGTTTTAAAATTTTTAAGATATAGCCATCTGAAGTCCTGCGAGCGCAGCTGGAAATCGGTTTCATTAGGGGAACCGAATTGGACACAACACCGACGCTTCTAATTTTGCTACGAACAGGGTCACAGACAGAGAGAAATGCATTTGATGAATGCAGCAGCTTCGGTGAATGAATGAAACCTTGGTGAGGGGAGCTGGGGGCTGTTTCAATAAACTTTACTTGTCCGACCCAGTCAGACCATCCGTCGAGTGAAAAGTCGGGCCTTCGACAGACTATGTCCATCAGGTGTTTCAATAAAACAAAAGTAGGATGTCCGACCATGGTCCGACGTGGACGGAGGGTTCGTCACTGTCCGTTCGAAGTTGCATGAGAATTTACACCTCAGCGATGCACTGCTTCGCTATTTGGCGTTCAAATATTCAAAATAAGTAAACATTAATGAAAAAAGAAAAAAAAACAATTCTGATTAGGTAGATCATTAACTACTATTCAGACATAAATTAACGGCGCACATCGCTGTAGGATGTCACGTTCAATTTCAGTAGGCTATTAACTGAATACAGTCTAGCTAATTAAAAGCAGTCTTCGCTCACTGTGCACTCTGTGCTAAAACTACGATTGGCAACGCAACAAAGCTATTCATAACACAAAAGACATTAAAACATTCATATAGTCACGATCGCTCATTTAACAGAATTGAGTTAAGCAGACGGGCGATAAGCAGAGCTCCACTCTCGGTCACTCATAAGCACCACGAATACGATGTTTTATAACCACTGAGAACCATGCTGATGCCGCTCCTTAGGCAATATCCCATTAGTGTTCACATAGCACGCATAAAAACAAATTTTTGTTGCACTTGAGGATAACGGTACCAATGATTTAAAAGTGAAATCTTCGCACGTTGTTAATAAAGTATGTGTAGTTTTTAGAAAACATTCATTCATGGATTTAACAGAGCCCCGTTTCTGGGTGTAGGCTATATTGGTTTCGCGGGCATTGGTTATACTGTCTTCCCATTCTCGAAATATTTTGGGCTGTCTGTGCTTCCAGACAACATCAAACAATAACGTTACATTTTGCCGTTATATTTTTTGTTTTAGGACAACTCAAGTGGTCCCAGAAAGTTGGACAGTCTGACCAGAACGGAGGATGACGGGCCGCTTATTGAAACACCCAGAAAAAGACGGACTGTCCTATCCAAGCGGGGATAGTCCGTCGCTGGGTCAGACGGTCTGTTGTATTTATTGAAACAGCCCCCTGGACTCTACCAACAGATTCTCGCATCGGAACGAATTAACACCAAGTTCCTAATTAGGAAACGTAAATGGTAACAGGTTTGGAGAAGTGCACTACGATGGCAAGTCCATGGTGCAAGAGTTACGTCTGTCAGCTGTTCTCTATCGCTTCATAATAATCATCAGCAACAGGCTAAATTGCTTGATTGTCATTTAGGCTCAGTATACGGGCGCAGATTTAGGGTTGGCCAATTGAGCCTTAAAAGGTAGTGGAAGCTGCCCAACCTTTCTGACAATTAGTGGAGTTCTAATCTGAGTTATCTTCCCGGATGCATTTCAAATGACTGTCATTTATTTCAGACCGTTTGTATGTGTCAAGAAGAAATGGGACGAGACAGTGTACACACCCCATGGAGGCAAGTTGTCTCATTTCGCTTTACGATCATCGCGATTCCATATCGTTACACCCCTACTTATCATAGCAAGAAAAAATGATTTGCACCAAGTCTGACATTTGTCTAAATTTTAATTACTATGAATAATACAACTGAATAATAATCTATACCATTTCCATTAAGAAATTTATGAAAATTCAAACGGAAAAGTTCTGCTTTATAGATACGTTGTAGTCTCACCATAGGTGCTGTAGCACTGTTTGCTTGATTGCATCTAAGTCTCATGTCTAAAAGTTGATGTCTAAATATATATTATAAACACTGAAGTGTTTTCTTTATTGAAAAACAAAAAGATTTCCTTGCTGCAAGTAAAAATCCACAGAAAAGGGTCATCGAAAATTCAGGCCAGTGAAAAGTTGGTTCGGGCCAGTGGAAATGACCAGTCACTGGCCCTTTAAGGACAGTGAATTTTTCAAAACTTGCCAAGCCCTGTTATAGTTTTTCAACAGGAACTCAGTTTGGTGCCCTTCTTTGCACTTTTTCCAGATCTTCTATATTATAATTGTAGCATTTTACCAATGACCACTTGCAATGTGTGGTCTCTCAAATGCATTTTTTTACATGGCTATAACATTTCATTTATCCTCATAATTTATATATTCCATATACAGCATCCCCGCACTCTCAGATATTTGTCCTCATTGCCATATAAATGAGCACCCTGTTTTGCTTTGTTTAGCACAATGCAAAAACCCATTTGACTAATGATACTGAAGCTTTTTACCCCTTTATTGTTCATATAAACCATGCTGAAAAATTAATCAATCAGTCCTGAGTATTTGGCTGTGACCAGTAGTGGAATGCCCTGCATCAGAAGCTAAATGTCTTCATTGGCATTTTTATTCCCTTGTCTAATTACCTGGACTAGCAATTTAGCATAATTCATCACTGAAATGGTATTGCTAACTAGCAAAATTAGCTGGTGGATAGGTAGAAGAAATACATAGCAAGACATTTACTTTCTGACTGCCCAAGTTTCCACCTCTGACTGTGACTAGTCATCAAGATTTGTTTGCATGGCTCATATCACTTGTACACTTCACTACGGTACGCTGCGTTTTTAGAGAGAGCATGGCCTATATCACAATAATTGTGACTCCCAGTGACTCTCAGCAGTAAAAATACTCTGTTTTGATGCAATCGTATTATGATTTAGATAGTTGTTTTCTCCCTCGGAGTAGAGTAAAATATCTTTGGGGATCTTGAAATTAAATCATCTCCTCGCATTAATTCACACTTGATTGAAATTTTTGTTTTTCCTTAGCAGAAGTTTGAGAACCCAAAATAAACTTGACAAACTGCTCAAATGTATCTATGACAACATAATCAAATCACATTTGCATTGGTCATTTAAGTCAAGAATTAGCCTAGGATGACTACTGGACATTGAATCCAATCACCTCTGAGGAAATTGGTTTGTGTTTATGTCTCTGTGTTTTTGACCCTCAGGCTTAAATCTTCGGTAAGGAAGATGTTAGATGGTATGAGAGAAGGAATGAGAAAGAAAGATAGGGGAGGAGTCCGCAGCTGCCACCCTCTCTACAGACTGATTTTTTTCATAGCCTACTTCCCCTCAAATCTGTGACCTGTGTATTTTATGGAGTCAGTCACAGGTTACCCCATGATAGACTCACTCCGCAGGCTTTTATTGTCCATACAGAGTGCTGCCTCTATTCCAGAGATGAGGACAGGTCATGCTTAAAAATTAACTTGATGACAAAAACGTCAGGGGTGATCATATTTAAAATTCACCCAGATCCTTTGACAGCATATCAGTACAGTAATATAAATTACATATATTATAAATATATTATAAATTACATATATTATACATCTGTACCTATACTTCTCTCTCACTTTTACTTTCATGTTTGAGATGAATAATTGAAGAGTGAATTGTGAATTCAGTTTGTATTTTGCACTGGTTTTATGTACGGAACACCTTGATCAGTGAGGGCAGCATGCGAATGCTGTGCTTCCTCAATGACATTCAGGACATCTACCCACAATCCTTTGCCAAAAGCATGACTGACATCCCTGCTCCTCCCCTCAAGTCAGACTGACTCACAGATCTTGCAGTATAATTCTTTGACACTCTTCTTTGCTTCACCATCAATTCACAGCTTTTTACCTCAATCAATATTTGTTCCAGCCACTGACCCAAAATGAATTTATACAACATAAATCCCTAGTTTCCTCTGAGACCATGTCAAATGCAAGGCCCTGGGGGTCATAAAAGTGTGAGTTTTTTCTTTTCTTTTTTTTTGTTTTTGCTTCTATTCATAAGGCATCCAATTTTGGAGGCAAGTAAACGAGTCATATGAACTCTATACAATCAGTGGCTTGACATAATAGCTGGTATCGAACTATTAAGAAAAAACAGTCAGAGCGTTTACTGCTTTAGCTGAGTTTACTTGGTCTGGGCTGTCTGTGTCAGTGAAGGCTGAGTGTGAAGTCAGTTAGACAGGCTAAGCACCTGTCTCCATGACACACATACATAGTGTGTATGTATATATAGGCACCAAGCTTTCACTACTGTCATGAGTCATTGAAAATCAGCTCAAAACATTCCCTTTTCATTCGGCTTTTACAAGATTTTAGTATTCTGCCATCCGTTCTTAAATACGTGGATTTTATATTTTCTCTTGCTTTATTTTTAGTTTCATAAGTTAGTATGTTTAAATGCTAAATTTATTGTTTTTAAATGTATTGGTAATATATAATTATTTTGTTAAATTTGCATGGTTTAAATTGTATAACTGATTATTTTGTTTTTCCTTGCATACTTTTGTTTTAGTTCATCCTGTTTAGTAGTCTCACCAGCATTCTGCATGGAAAGAGGAGGGGAAATAGTATCTGACAGACTGAGAGTTACAATTCAGCAATGTTTTTGCTGTATCTGTTTTATTAGTAAATTTGGTCCTAAGTACTTTTCCTTGTACACAGGAACTCAGTGTGTTGCCTTTCTTGGAAATTTTTTTAGACCTGCAATATCTTCATTGTAGCATTTTGTCGAGCACCATATGCAAGTGTGGTCTCACAACGGCATTTTTATGGCACAACAGTAACATTTTATTAATCCTCATAAGTTTTTGCTATATATCCCAGTACTTTATCAGAGTATGTAACTGGTACAACACTATGTTGTCATGAATGCAAACAGATAAGATTTTATGCTAATGAAACATTCTCTTGGCAGAAACCGTTATGATTGATTTAATCTGGCAGCCAATCAAAACACTGAGGAGAGGAGCCAAATTGAAACTTCCAGTGGACCGTGATGGGCAGAGCCAGCATTGTCCAAGACAGAGTTATGGTAGCTAACAAAAATGTTATTTATTTATTTATAAATTAACAAAATGTGATATGAATACCTTCAAAAAATGTGTTACTGCTTCTGAAAAAATGACTAGATTCTGATACAATACAAAGCATTTATTCCTGGCTCAGCAGGATTTGATCTAAGATCATGGTGGTTATCCTTGAACTGAGAACAATGCCTTATCTGAGTGAACCAACCCAGCAGCCATATATGCACTGGTCCTAGTCTATCAAGGTCTCCTACAAAGTTTGAAAAGGGCCTCTTTCCTGCTTTGAAGGGCATCCTGATCTGAACCAATTATAGCAGTTTCTGCCCTGAGAATATTTCTGCGAGCAAAACTCCTGTACTATCATTAACATCCCATCATATGCCATTGGAATAACAGCATCATTTTAAGAAATTTAAAACAGCTAAAAATTACCTTTTTAAATTTGGCTTTAAAATGAATCCTTTGTTGTGCCTCCTGTTCTACAGTATTATTCTCAAATATGATGTTTATTCATGCTATATTTTGTATTTCAAATTTTACATTCATTCTTAAAATCCATAATTTGTTTTGCAAATATTTTAGCAATACTCTATTATTTTTGTTAAAACTTGTGTGATTTAAATTGTATAATTCATTATTGTGTTATTCTTTCCATTTTTCATCTTTAAGTTTGTCCGGTAACAATACTATTCTTCTTTTTATTATTATTATTATTATTATTATTATTATTATTATTAGTTTATAAATGCATGTTTTTCTAGAGAAAGTTGTTTTATGCGTGTGTGCCTGAAAGTGTGTTTGTATGTGCAACTCCAAATCAGAGAAAGGTGGGATCGAATGTTAAATCAAAATTAATACTGAAAGCAGTGATTAGTACATTGACCTGAATTATGATGAAAACATCTCAACAGCATATTAATTAATTTGTTTCAGTTAATTTTCTTTATTCTTCAAAATAAATACTTTTTATTCAATTTTCATTCTTTCAACATATTTCAAAAAAGTTATCACAGACTTTATAATGTTGGCATTCCTTTCTACAACACTAAATAAATATTAATGGACTAAGACACTGACTGATTAAGTGTTACAGGTGTAATTTTGTTCTATTTGTCCTCCAAACAAGTCTTTTAAGAGCATGAAACAACAGAATTTTTTGTTGTCACATTTTATGATTCAAAATGCCCCACAAATTCTCTGTTCTGGACAGGTTTGGACTGAAGGCAGACCAGTCCAACACCAGCACCCTCTTTACACAGCCAAGCCTTTGTAATGCCTGCAGGATGCAGTTTTATGTTGCTTTGCTAAAATACGCATGGGCCTCCTTGGAAAGGTGTTCTGCTGCTCTAAAATCTCAGTGTACTTTTCAGCATTAATGATGCCATCAGAGAAGTGCAAGTTACCCTTACCAAGGGCACTGACACAACCCCATACCAGGACAGAGCATAGGTTTAGCACTTTTTGATAATAGTCTTAATGGTTCTAATCCTCTCCGGTTCAGAGTTTAGGGCACCTGTTTTTTTCCAAAGAAGACCTGACATCGGAAGACCACAAAGGAAAAACGATCAGAGTCCAAATTTAGCATTTTTGTATATTTTATATATTAGATATTATTATAATATTTATAATAATATATAATAATATTATATATTATAATATTTTATATATTTTATATTTTTTGTATATTTTTTCTGTGCTTTGTTTCTGAGATCGTTTTGAATTTTTAATTCACCATTTCTCCACAACGTGAAAATGTGACTCTGACCATTTTTCCATTGTGGTCTTCATATTGATTTTGCTAACCACAATACGTTTCAAGAGAGAGATGGTCCATTGCAGGTGCCTCTGAGCCCAGAGAAGTCGACGATGATTCTCGTGATTTTTAATATAGGACTTCCTTTTTGCACAGTAACATTTTAATCAGCATGTGAATCAAACTTCCTCTGGTAGAGTATGAGAAAGGCTTGTCAAAGTAATCCTGGTTATATCACTCGTAGTTAAATGACAGTTCTTGATCCAGTGCCATCTGAGTGATCAGAAATAATGGGTTTTCAGCTTAGGCTTGCACCTTTGACCTTTATGAGCAAAAATTCCTCCAGATTCTGTCACTCTTAATGATATTATGTACTGTTGGGGGTGAAATATCCAAATGTCTTCCAAGCTTTTATTGAGGAACATTGTTTAGAAAACTGTGAATGATTATCTCATGCATTTGTGGGCAAAATGGTAATCCTTCAGTCATCTTTACTCCTGAAGGGCTAGATCTTTCCTGGATGCTGCTTTTGCAGCAAATCGTGATTATAATCACCTGCTGACATCAGCTGAGTGAAATCACAACATAATTCAATTTTTTTCCTCATTATTTGTTCTTAAAATCACTTGTCCCAGCTTTTTTTGGAATGTGTTGCAGGTTTGATTGGCAGGAATGGATGTATATTCACTGATGAAATGAAGTTGACCAGATGATAGCAATAAATATCATGTCCTCATACTGTCTGCATTAAAATACAAGACAGAGAAAATTTAGAAATCACTGCATCCTGTTTTTGTGTGTATTTTCCATACTGTCCCAACTTAAAGCGAGTTGGGGTTGCATGTTTACTTCTCTCTTGAGGAACTATTGCTTGTTGTGTCTTGTGTGTGTCTCTCTTGAGGCAAGGAAAGCAATTCCCTTACTGTGGGGCCAGCAACTTTGAGGTACTTATTTCCACCAATTACTTCTGGCAAAATTTAGCTTTTTAGCAGTATGCAAAGATGCTGTTTTACTTTTGAATGACATTGGTGTAACAAATTTTGTATTTTTGCTGTGTTTGCGAGTAATTCATGAGCTTATCAAAAAATTTGCTAGTTTGTCTGATCATATAAATGATTAGATTGTAAATTCATTAAAAGTATAAGTTTGCATTAAAGCAAGAAACCGCCCTCATTGTCCAACATAGCTAGCTGTTGGCATCACTGACTACGCCGTTAACCAACCATACCATTATGCTTGACTGACATCTTCGCTGCATTATTTAATAAGCTCTTTAGTGGAAATGGATGCCTGTTTTTGTGCGCCAATTGGAAATGTGTGAATTCTTCTGTAATCTTTTGCAAAGAGTGGAATCATAGTATGGAGTTAATTAGCCTATGGTGCTTGGGATAATTGGAGGAAACAGAACTCTGTGAACACACTGGCCCTCCAGGAGCAGAGTTATCCACTAAAGCTTCCGCATGGCTGCTGCGTGTCCTTTAGTGTGTGTGTGTGTGTGTGTGTGTGTGCGCAGGTCTCTCTTGCAGTTCCTTCGCCTGGCCATTCATTATGCAGTCTGCTCAGCCCCGCTGGGAACGATTAGCTGAGAAATTCTTACGCAAATGATCACAGATTTATATGCAATTTAAGTGCCTGAGAGAGCATTTCCGAACCCCCCATGCATATCCTCGTATGTGCCAGATCCTATTAGTCAAAGTTTTTAATCAAAGAACAAGAAATTAGCTTTTTTTATCCCCTTGTCTTCTTCAGTGGAGCCTTAGTCAAGCCCCCGGATCATTCCTGGAGGTTTGAGTGTTGTGACTTGTGGATTAAGCCAGGAGTGATGGAAAGCAAGGTTTCATGAATTAAGTATTTGGTAAACATCGTCTACTTACCTAGAAAAGAGCTCTGGTTCCGGCAGCACAAAAATGGAGTCCCATTTATCATGTGAAAGTCAACTTCTTACTCTGAAAAATCCAGCTGGGTTTTTTTTTTTTTTACCAGAAAGTGGCTCACTTCACAAATAGTGAGCAAAAGTAATACGATTAATTTCTGGGTCACAAAATCAGACAGAATATGCATGGGCTCATGCCAGTTTTAAAACAGCTTGGTGAAAACAAACCAACTTCTAGAGCAGCAGCAAATCAAGTGCAGCCCTGTAAAATAATGAGTCATTTTCAGTTTACTGGTTATTTCTCCTGTTGTTTGGAAAGATAATCAGTACATACTGCATGCTGTGCTGTGAAAAAAGCTCCCAAGCTCATATAATTTTGCTTACATGTCTAATCAAAATGTTTTATATTAAAATTTGTTAGATGATCTAAGACAACAATTATGTGAGTAAGCACAAAAAGCAGTTTTTGAATGAAGATTTTATGTATTGAAGGTATAGATTTATTAAAAATCTGTATCACCTAACTGAAAAAATAATTGCCCCCCTAAACCTAATAAATGGTTGTGCTAATAATTTTTGACTTATCAGTCCACATATTATTACCCCAAAAGTCTTGGGGCTCAATAAGATTTTTTTGTCAAAAGTGAGATGAGCTTTTCTGTTCTTTTTGGTCAGCAGTGGTTTTCACCTTGCAGCTCTCTTTTGTGAGCACCTGCATGAGTTGTAGATGCACTCTCGGAGAAATTTTGGTCGGCCATCCACTTCGGAGAAGAATCTCCATCGTTCCAAGTTGTCTATATTGGTAGATAACGGCTCTCACTGTGGTTCACTGGGGCCCTAGAGCCTTAGAAATGGCTTTGTAACCTTTTCCAAACTGATAGATGTCATCAACTTTGTTTTTCATTTGTTCTTGAATTTCTGTACGTAGGTGGCATCATCATGCACTGCTGTTTGCCTACTTCACAATGCCAGACAGGTTTTATTTAAAAAATGTGTAGATTCAACAGGGCTGGCAGTAAACATGCTAGGGTGTGTCAAGTGAAACTGAATCCAATTATCAATTAAATTTGTTTAACTGGTTTATTTAGTAACTAGGGGGCAGTTCCCCATTTTCTTTGACAAGGCAATAGTTAAGAAGCTTAAGGCATATGGCAATGTTAAAAATCTACCTGGAAGAGTATGTGCCAATTTTAATGCATGCACTGTGAGGAGGATGGTTCACCTAGTACAGGAAACTTTGAGGAAAACAGTTGCAAAAATGACATATATTATTTACCTCCACGCAGGACTTTATGTTTTACCTTCGGTTTGTGGGTATGTTTGCTTGTTTGCTTGCAACATGACGGAAAATGTTATGGACAGATTTTTCTGAAATTTTCACCAGAGGTGTGTCCGGGCCCAACATAGAAGTAATATCAATAGGTATTGATCTGGATCAATTCTGGATCCAGGAATTCTTTACTTACTTGCGGTGTGGTAAATAATGATGCTACTCCCAGACGTGGGGGACTGTTTGGCCTCGGCAGAGGTATGCGCACTCTGAGTGCTCATTATGTCCTGGGATTAGAAAGTCTCCAGAACTATGCTGCCCTACAAAGGCAAAGTGCAGTAACTACAAAATAATTGAAGCAGTGAAAAATGGCTTCAGAATTTGTTTGCTGTCCCAACAAATAGTTGGCACATCTATGATAGATTATGGTTAACGGACTTGCTATGGTATAATTTCTATCCAAATAAATCCTGACCTCCATTTACTAGGCCCAGAACTGCACAACTCGCATTTTTTCTAATGTGTAGTTACTGCACCTAGGCTTTGTAGGGCAGAATGGTTTGAGATGATTGTCCAAAAAAAAGCCTTTATCTTCATTAGAAAACAAACTTGTGTCTATAGTCTGCCCAACATTAATGGAGTTTCTAATAGGACAGGATTCTATGGTCAGATGAGACCGACATAGAGCTTTTTGGAAATAACACCAATGGTCGGTTTGGCCTAAAAATGAGGATAGCCATTTCGTGAAGAACTAATCCTCACAATGAAATATGATGATGGATCTTTCATATTGTGTGGCTGTTTTTTTCCCCAAGACCCTGAACGACATGGTAGGATTGTTAAATCATAGATTCCAACAAGCATCAGCAGGTACTGAGTGAAAACCCAACTTCCTCTGCCAGGAGGCTTAAACTGGGCTGTGGTTGGATCTTCCTTCAGGGCCACAATGCAAAGCATGCATCAAAATCAACAGAAAAATGGTTCACTAACCCCATGATTAAGGTTTTGCCATGGTCTTCACAGTGTTTTAACCTAAACCTAATTGAAGACCTGGGAGCCAGGCTAAAGAAGAGAGTCTTCACACATGGACTATCGAATCGAAGGGGTATAGAGAATTTCTGCATGGGAAAACGCTCTCAGATCTCTTGCCATGTCTTCTCCAACCTCATTATGCAAAATGAGAAGACTCAGAGCTGTATTTTGGCAAAGAGAGGCTGCACAAAGTATTAATCGCAGGGTATCCAATAATTGTAGCACCCATGTATTTGGGAGAAATATTTGTTTCATGATGGTTTTATTTTTTCTTTTTCATAAATTACTTCCAATTATATGTTTCATTCTTTTTTAATATTTTGTATTATATATTAAGACAATAAATAAAAAGGGTATTAGTACATTCCCAGTATTGTTTATATTTACCAGTGGTGTCAATACTACTAGAGGGCACTGTAAAGCATGCTGTAAATAGAGCTTATTGTGGTAATAGTGACATGCTTATTTGGGATAAGCAACATAAGCAACAACAATGGCTTGAACTAGTCGTTTTGTGTCACTGTTGAGCTGTAAACCTTTTAATTTGTTCAAAAAAGTCATTGATAGACAGCAGCTTCTATCGTCTTTGCAGGAGGTTCAAAGGGAGAGCAATAAAAGTTTTGTGATGTCACAGTAAGGAAGAGCCAGACCAGATAAAAAGGAGCTTCCTTGAACAATTTTTAGGGGAGAATGACAAGATAATAATCTGTGACAAGCAGACACCCCACCCCATCTAACTGTAGAGCTCTGTCAGATGGATAGAAGCCACATTTGACACCATTGAGCCTAATCTTTTCCTGCTTGTTGTAAAATATTGAGGTGAATCACCCACATTTTTAAAGGGCTGCGATAGCAATAGCAGGCGATTCACAGTTACCTTCCCGCACCAGGACTGTCAGAGATTGTTCATGCAGTTATGTCAACTTTGAGTACCCTCATTTATCCCATTTTTTTTGCAATTATCCTCCCTCGCTGTCTCTACTCTCTCTCTCTCTCTCTTTCCCTCTCTCTCTCTCTCTCAAGCACACTCTCACTATCTGAATCTATGCTCTGAGGAAGGAGGAGAATCAAAAGTTTCTCTCCTTCTCTTCCTCTCCTCCTGCCTCTCTTTCCTTGGTACATTTTGAAATAGCTCTTTTACATGGCCGTGGACATAAAAACCGCTCATATCCATATAAATAGCAAGCAATTAATTATTGAGGACCTAGGGTTGCTAATACTCCCATAGGATTGAGCCCACAGTAATAGTGAGGATGGTGGTAAAACAATTAAAATCGGACCCTTAAATGGAACTGAATGTGATGTTGGTTGCAGGGTTGCTGCAGATTGTGTTTGGTGGATTATGGGGGGTTGGGGATGGGTAAATTAGCCCAGTCTTAGGCCCCTAGACTTGGTTTGACACATCCCGCCCATCCCTCATGTTTAGAGGCGCTGATCTCTTTATCTATACTGTTGGGCGCTCAAAATTGCTGGAAAGGGAAACCCCTATAACTAACACTGTCCAAGCACAGAACACTGTTTTAGACACTTCAGCGCAGTTTTAGAGCATTTCTCCATGTTTGGAAATTTCATCGACACTGCAACATATAACACAAATTAGTTTAAAATATAACAAGAGTACTCTGACTGCACAACATCCCCCGCCCGGAGTCACGACTGTGGTATATGTATCATCAGTCTATCTGCAGCTCATGTGCCAAGTTTCACGGATGTCCTATGAAAACTGTCTGAGGAGTTGTTTTCACCAGCCTTCCGATCTCCGTTTTTCAGCTTATGGGTATCAAGCACTACAAGCAGGACCTTTCAACTTTTAAAATAGAATTACTACTATAGTTATTATCACACAGTAATCAATCAATTATGTATTTAATGTACAGAATCTAAACTAAATGTATATGTGTAAATATTTGTGCTTTTTAAAATAATTTTTTATATTTTAAGGTGTTTTTTTCCCCAAAACTGTTATTTTAGCATTCTTCGCTGTAACAAGAGGCTCAAACTTTCCACACATTCTCCTCCCTATCATGGCTCTAAGATGTCAGATACTAATTATCTTAACATTTTCTGACAGATAAGAAGGTAAGTAAAACAGCCATAGCATATTTGCCATCAGTTGGTGTGTGTTTAGCAATTTATAACAATTTGTAATCAGGATGTCTGTTTCTCCATTTCACATGAGATCCAGACCCCTTGGGTCTGTTGGCCATCACCCTGACAACCAGATTATAGATAAAGACGCATGGAGTTGATAATCTGGAAGCACTTTGTCTAAACTAACTTTGTATACAATTTCATTGATAAAGATGCATATTTTCTGGGTAAACCTGGCACCTTTAGGAATCTCACAGTGTGTAATTGCCAGTCAGTTGGAGAGGGTCATCTTGCCCTACTGAGCTGCAGATGACTTTCTTCAAATCTAAAAGTAGGTTTTCTCCTATGAAAGTTATATATTCTGAAAGCACTTTTTGAGAGCTACACTTGTATCAAAATTCTGACTTTGAAAAGTTAAATACAGCATTTTTGTAGCCCTTCTCTTTGAATCTCCTTCTCTGTAATTATTAGGCAGTCAGAGGCTTGAGGCAGGCTGCTAGCAGGATAGGTCAGCAGTACCACAGGCCTCTATTCCGCTGAGCTTTAATATTTTCTCATGAAAATTATATGGTTAGAAAGCACTTGTTAAGAACTACATTTTGATCAAAATTATAACTTTGAAATGTAAAAAGCAGTTTTCTAAACTTTTTCTTGAATCTCCTTGTTTGTAATTGTTAGACCAGGGATACTCACTCTTTTCCAGAATGAGCCACAGTGGGTGCAGGCTTTCAGTCTAACCAAGCAGTTACACACCTGATTCTACTTATCAAGGGTCTATGGCAAGAGCTTTAAGGGTCGATTAGTAGAATCAGGTGTGTGACAGGTATGATAGAATGAAAGCTTGCACCCACCGTGGCTCATTCTGGAAAAGAGTGAGTATCCCTATGTTAGACAGTCAGACTTGAGGCAGGCTGCTAGCAGCAAATGACCTAGAGTAGAGGCTGCTTGCTGCTGTCACTTCTCATAGCCTGTTACACATGTGTACCCTAAAAGCTGAAAAACAGTGGATAGAGACGGACAGACTGACTGACGGACGGACTGACGGAGTGACTGACAGACAGATAAACAGACGGACTGCACCACAACATAATCCTTCTTTTGGGCTGTCGCCCAGCGGGAGATTAAAACTAGTGTGTAACCTAAATGCCAACTGGAGTTTTAAGAAACGTCTTTTTGAGGTTTCTCTGCTGTCATTAGTGCAATAAGAAATTAACAGCAAACAATAAAAAAGCATATGGACTCTGGAGTATGGATATCTAAGACTCAGCTGATGGTACACATCAGAACATAAAGTAATCAATACCACTAAGATCATTTTGCAAAACTGTTTATCATGGGCTATGTGTACAATCTAACACAATCCAACACGGCGGAAGCTGTGAGACACCACGACTAAACCTAAAAAATTTATCATGTTTTTTAAACAGCACATACTGCTCTAGTGCAAAGTGTAAAATACTACCAAACAACCATCAACAACCATTGATTTCAATCATCTTATTTAAAATACTTTATCTAGTGAAAGGCACTCACTCAGTGTGCGCTCCAGCCACATCTGTTGCACAGGGATAACTTCTTAAGCGCATAGGTTTAACAACTTCATTGAATTGACCTATGGCTAAGCCCCGCCCCCTCCACTGACTCGGACAAACAATCAACATTTTAGAGCAGGCGCTAATGGCTGGTATCACAGTCGGAGATATTTTTCTGGATGCTATTGATGATTTTTGGCGATAGAAGGCTCAAATATCATAAAGAAGTCAGCAAATAGGGTTACACTCTGAATTGGAGGGATACATCAATGAATTTAGAGTGGAGAAGGTCTATGAAAAGTTTAAATTAGAAGCTAAAATTTTCAGGTCTCAGTGCAAACGCGATCAACTGCATCTCATTTCCATCACCCTCTCACACAACAAGATAGAGGATCAGCATTGTTCGTGCACCGCAGGGTAATAAATTTAATTTACATATTATTATTGCTAGCTACCGAATTTAAGAAATCTAACCTGACGTGACTGAACGCCTAAGTAAACAAGGTGACATGGTGAACAACGCAGCCAGGAGCTCACGTTAAGCCAACGTCCGTCAGCACTGAGGTTAGCCATAGAGTTTACTAACTTTAGCTATCGTTAGCAAACTTAGCGATGTAAAATATAACTTTACATTAATCTCCAGCGAAGTGACAAGATGTCGCCTTAAACAGGATGTTGACTTAGCTTGGAACAAATGTAGACATCCTTGTTGACTTTTGTTAGCTACGTTAAGCTGATAGTGGGGTCTTCCACAAAGCTTTAAGCTGCTTTCACACCGGACGCGAAACAAATTTTTTGCGCGACAGATTACATTCAAAGTCAATGTGAAGCGTTTTTGCATTGACTTTGAATGTAATCTGTAATGCGAAAAATTCGTTTCGCGTCCGGTGTGAAAGCAGCTTTATCCAGAGGAGACACTTCTCTCGGTTATGATGTGGCTTTGGGAAGGGTGTAAAATATACCCCATCGCCCAGCCTCTCGGGATACCTCGTATCAGAGTTCAATTTACCAAGCACAGTGTTTGACCATTTTTTTTTAACTTAGAAACATTTTAAAACCCCATAGAAGCGAACGATTCGGAGTTTCCGCAATGCATTTCAATGGAAGTTCAGGCTCAGAATGTCTGAGTATATGGGGAGAGAACACGCACTGTGATTGGCTCATCACATTTGAGGGCGGGGCTTAGCCATAGGTCAATTGGATACATTGTCCATTTTTTCTTATATAGCTAATTATTGACCTTTGATATTGATGGTAGAATACCAAACAAATCAGTGTGTGCATCAGCCATTTTTTTTTGCTTACCAATGAAAAGGATAGTTGCCGCATTAACCCCAGAATCAGCAGTCAAAACAATGCAAACAGGAGCTCAATGCAGATTTTGACTTCTCATGAAATCGGAATCTTTCCAGTGCTTTGCCACAGCTAGAAAAGCAATCTTGAATAAAAGCTTTGTTTGACTCTTGGTCGAGTGCTCACGTTTTACTGTAGAAGTTTCACAGAATAATTTGTTTTTGTGTCATCATGGACTATCCAAGGGAATTGAACTTTTCAGCTAGCTTGTTTTCCTCTGACCTCAAGTAAGTCAACTTTGCTGCTGCGAATGTTGGCATCTTCAGCATTAATAGCTACTTGGCTAGCTACATGACTTGGCACCAGTGGAGTGCTCAGAACTTTTTGTGTAGCATTGAGTTTATTTTCAAATAACACATTTCTCCATTTTCACTGTTTGTTTTGATGGTAAGCAATGCTTGCTAATAGAGGAGTAGCCAGCCTTGAACTGTTGTGGTTATACTAACCAGGCTTTGAAATGGACAGTGTGTAGCGTGTGCTACTGTTAATGGAATCAATGATGCAAGGGCTCTCCCATAAATGATTGGCTCTCCCCATAAGTGCTCTCTGTGGATGGCTGAGACCTGAGCACCCATCGGATTCTACGTCCATGGACAGGCCTAATTTTGAAAATATTCGGCCCAGCATTAAAACTTTAATGCTGAGCTAGCTTAAAAATGTAGTTATCTTTGTAACAAGTTATGTTCATTATTAATGCTAATATTCAAAACAACGTTACCTAAGTTGATTAGTAATTTATTCCCATGTAAGCTCCTCTAAAGAACTTGCAAGCTAGCTGGCTGGATTGTTACAATGTCAGACCATTTGTTCATATTACTACCTTGCAAATATTTTCGAATAACATTGAATCAGTATCTTTGCCTCACTTTAGGCTAACAGTTTAGTTAGTTCCTTCAAACTGGAAATTTTGTCTAGATGAAATTGGTACATGCAGAAATGGTAAAAAATAAAAAAGAATTAGTAATCTTTAAATAAACTAAACAGTATTTGACCTAGAGTTTGACTTTTTTTTAGCATATGTCAGCTAATTCAATGTGATATCTTAGATCTCGGCGGGGTTGATAGCACACCCATTGCTGCAGACAATGAAATATTTCCAGGGAAAAAGGCTACTATAGGTCTATAGATATCTCTGCATTTCTCTAGTGGCGACCAGACCAACTTTCAATTTCATCATACATGGCACCCAGTAACTGGTAGCATCAGCATTATTTGGATTCATTTTCTACTTGTAGTCCACCCAGAGACAATGTTATATACTGACTGAATATAACAGTTAAATTAACGCATTGTTTCCTGGTTATTTTAACTGTAAGTGGAGTCCTGCATGCATTTAACTGTGGTTTACACTTAACATACACAGAACTCGGTTGTAAACTTACTGTAAAATTACAGTTAAAATAACTGGCAAAAAGGTGCAGGTTTATAATAGTGTATCAAACAGAACAAAAATAATGAAAGCAGCGATCATTGCTTCCACTGACCGGGATTAGAAACGGGTCAAAGAATGAAAACAAAAACCTAAAGTGAACAAAATTTTGGGATGACAGTAATCCAAAACAGGAATTACTGGTGGTTTCGGAGTGAAACGCTATTCTCAATTTTAGATAACTGGCAAATAAAGTTATCCATCTTTCCAATTATATTTTCTTAAAAATCATTGTTTTTCAAAGAATTTTCAGAGGAAATTCTATTCCAGAAGTGACTTACTTGCTGTCTATACGACTGTTTCTCAGACCGCTTGCTGGCTAACGTCGCATTTTATGAGTCTGCAAAGCTATCTCCCTGGCTCTCCATGCTACAGAAGGTGGTGAGATGGATTATCTACCCGACATTTGCTGTCCTTACCTTATCCAAATTATATGGCTTAATTACTGACACAGAGCATGAAATAACCTACAAGAGACACTTAAAAAATATTTTCAGTGTCAAGCAATTCCCAGCCACATATAGGTGGGCTGGTAATGATGGATTGACCTTCACTTCCGATGAGCTTTTATTTAAGCTTTTACTTTTTAAGCTTTATTTTGTTCTGAAAAAAGCTTATCACGCCACCTGCCATACATAAAAGGGGAATCCAGCTCAAACCTCAAGTAGATTTCCCCTAAAAGAGCACACTTTGAGATTCTATCTGCCACAAAAATTTCTTCAAAGTGATATCTGTGTTCGAGGAAAACTGCAAAAAAAAAGTATGCAAACACCATACCATTCTCAGTGGAGCTGCATGCTGTCATTGAGTCACAGTTGCTGGGGTTCAGTGATGTGCTTGTGGAGTGCATGTTCGTTGGTTGATTGTAGTGTGTAGTTTTTCGGTTGGAACTTTTCCACCTTGATACTTGCTACCCATTTTTACGGAGGCTGGAAGTACAATAGCATTAAAACATATATCTTGTTACCACAAAACACATAAGTCATTCTCATGATTTAGTTAACTCGTGACCTCGAGATAAATGTCTTTCCATCAATTTAATCAACTTGTTTTCATGATTTTGTTAACTCATGAGCAATATCTTGTGGTCTTCAGATAAGTAAATTGTGGAAACGACTTGTATCTCGTGGCCACGATATATAATCATGTCTCTGCATTTCCCGGGCTCCGTACATTTCTGAAAGAATTTAGAATTATTTCACAGATCTAAATCTACTCTAATTGATGTTACTATTACAAGTAACCCTCTCAAGTACTTAGCTAATGCACTTTCTGCATGGGATCTTAGTGATCATTGTCCCATTACATGCATAAGAACAAGAAAACACAGAAGGTTCAAGTCTCATATAATTAAAAAGAGAAATTATAAAAAATTTGATGCTCAAGGCTTCCTACATGACTTGTATAATTGTGATTTTCATCGTGTCTCTGCTATTCCTGAAACAGAACTTGCACTTGAATTTTTCTCCTTTGTATTTAACTCCGTGGCAGACAAGCATGCACCTTTATTATTTCTGAGAATCAAGGACAGAGCAATTCCATGGTATTCATTGGAACTCTCACAACTGTTCAGAGACAGGAACAAAGCATGGGCTAAAGCTAGATCAACCCGCTTACCCCAAGATTGGCTTTATTTTAGGCAGCACAGAAACAAATGCACAGTGTCAGTTAGAAAGGCAAAATCTGATTTTTATGTATAATCCCTTGCTGATGGTAGAAATCCAACACAATTCCGGAAAACTGGAAAACTGCTGGAAAATTCAAGCTCCTCAACATCTTTTCCATCACAAGTAGTTTTTAATTCATAATTGATTACTGGTAAAGTTGAAATAAGTAATGCTTTGAATCAGTATTTCGTTTCAGCAGGCTATCTTTTTGAGATGAACAAAATAGCAGACCCAAGTTTCTCTGAGCAGACT
This sequence comes from Gymnothorax javanicus, assembly GCA_029692085.1. Lineage (NCBI taxonomy): Eukaryota > Metazoa > Chordata > Actinopteri > Anguilliformes > Muraenidae > Gymnothorax > Gymnothorax javanicus. The sequence goes on along the minus strand of CM056194.1, from coordinate 29,372,334 downwards.
CAGAGCAAGAAGAACACTTGAGATCTATCTACCTGTCCTACAACCTCTTATTTGTTGGACAGTAATACTGTATTTTCTTTACGTTGTGTTTCAACTGAAGCTATCAATAAAATTAATGTTAAAAAGTCCATCGGGGATGACTTGGTAGATCCGTACCTTTTGAAACTCTCTGCCCTACTCATTGCCAAAACTCTGGCTCATATATTTAATGTCTATTTTGACCAGCAACATACCAAAAGTATGGAAGACTGCTAATGTTCTCCCTTTATTAAATGGGGGAGACACAAGTAATTTAAATGATTATCGTCCAATATCCAGGTTGTCTTGCCTGGCTAAGATTCTGGAGTCCCTAGTTAATTCTCAGTTAAGATCTTTTTTAACTGAAAATTGCATTTTGAATACTGAACAATCTGTCTTCAGGTCTGGGCATAGCACTGTTACTGCTACTTGTTTAGTTATAAATGATATCGTAAGAGCACTAGATAACAGACAACATTGTGCAGCCCTCTTCATTGACCTGTCAAAGGCATTCGATACTGTTGATCACGTCCTTTTGAAAAGATTGTCAGACATTGGCTATGATAAATCTGCGTGTAACTGGTTTAAAAACTATCTTGAGGATAGGACTCAATATATTTCAGTTGAAGACATTCAGTCTCAAAGTGCTAAAATCAGCAGAGGAGTTCCGCAAGGTTCAATTCTTAGCCCTTTGTTATTCACTATCTATACTAATAATATTGGCTTATTAATAATATTGGCTTAGATCATTGCAAACTGCATCTATATGCTGACGAATACATCATTTACTCGACTGCTTCTTCAGTTTTGCAGGCCATATCCAGTCCTCAGCATGATTTTAATTCTATTCAAAGATCTCTAATTGAGTTGAAGCTCATCTTAAATGAGGACAAAACCAAGTTCACGGTATTCACCAAATCTCGAAAAATGGACCCCCTTAATTTTTATATTTGTACTCTGCAGGGTAGCCAAATTGACCATGTCCCCCATTATAAACCATTTGGCTGGATGACAAGCTGAATTTTCATATGCATATTGAAAATTAAACTGGACAGATAATGAGTAAAATAGGTTTCTTGTATAGAAATAGGGCCTGTTTCAATTTTGAAAGTATAAAGAAGATTGTGCATTCAATAATACACCCATGCTTGATTACGGTGATGTGATTTATGGAAATGCATCAAATTCTGTTTTAAAACCTTTGGATTCTATTTATCACTCTGCTATTAGGTCTTAACTTCCGCACCCACCATTGTGCTTTATATAAGTCAGTAGGGTGGGGGTCATTGAAAGCTATATGAGACTACCACTGATTTTTATTTGTTCATAAATGTGTTTTACTTGATATCCCTCCTTATCTAGCTAGTCTTTTTACATGGCGAGTGGGTTGCCATGGGACACGGTCAAAGGATTCATTGTGTCTGACTGTTCCTCGTATAAGAACAGAGCTGGGTAAGACAGCTTTTTAATATAATGTCCCTGTAATCAGTTGCAAGGTGAACTGAAACTGAATGAACTGGTTCCTTTTGGACACTTTACAACTTTGATCAAATCATTTTATTAAGAGAATTGTTGTTGTTTAAATAAATTTTTTTCCCTCTAATGATGGCATTGTATTTTTTTTATTTTATTTAATTTATTTTTTATATTAAAAATGTCCTGGTAAACTGTGTCATTTTAATTGTTTGTAATGCAGGGCCCTGCTGAAAAGGAGACATGGTCTCAGTCAGGCCCCCTGCTTAAATAAATCTTAAAGAAAAAAATTAAAATAAAAAAAAAGATCTGTTAGGAGACTAAATGTCTTCCCCGGGCACTTTCCACACTGGTTCAGGCTACCGTAAGCCTGGCAAAAACACAATTTTCCTGCGCAGTGTTTGTAGGAGATAGCATATGGGTCTTGCAACATTTGAGAAAAGTTGTCCATGGAAACGTCACAACTACCCGGGATGTCGGTGTTCGAAGGGGAAACATGTTAGCTCCCATATGGAGAAGACGACATATCTGCGAGTGCTATATGGATTCTGCTTCTACAACTCGAGAAATTGGGGAGGGCTACTAAGGCAAATCATCTTGAGATTTGACCTGGGTTCCACTTTAACGGATTGCAGTAATGCTTGTTTCAACAATAAGGATTTCCCTATTGCCCGGGGCAAGTAAAATGCCATGCCGGACTACTAAATCTGGCAACTCTATTGCCTGATCGGGCATTTGAAAAAACCATAAACTTAACATTCTGATTTAAACACATTGTTTTTCCCGTTGTTGATGATGGAAGTAGCTAACAAGGCCTTAGGCTCGAAGGGATCTGACCCTCATCAAATGTGAAGTTATTCTCTCGATGTCCTTCTGGCTGTAAAGAAAAGTAGAATGTAAACCAAATTGCCGCCATGAGTTTGAGCTAGCTAGCGTACATTGCTGTCATTTGGTTGTGCGGTAATTTGACAGATGACTAATTTTAGTCACATATACTGCAGCTAGCAAGCTATTTATTTATCCGGTTTTCCAATAACTTTAGCTAGCTGACTAACATTTTACCCTGTTATGATTTTGAATAAATTAGCTTCCCTTAGAAATTCAAGCCCCTTGCTCAGAGGTGATTTTTTAACAGTTATCCCTGTGAAATACTCCAATTGTGAAGGAGTACAGAAAGCATCTGGGGCTGATGAACTGTCCTGTTGAATAGCACAACAGACATGAAGCTTATTCTTATTATTTTATATCTTTATTTTGACTATTATTAACATTAGTTGACCAGCCACATTTCTATTTGAATTACCTGCAGATTTATAACTGCTCTGGACAGTTTTAGTACTAAAGGGGAGGCTATCTGGGCTACATGTGAGTGATTCTTACAGTGTATGCTATAGCTGTTATTAAATAAAGCAAGTAATTGCAAACCATTGAATGCTTTTTTGTTAAGTATTGCTTAATTATGTATTTTTGTTTAGCTATGCTTGCGTTTAAATGGTACTGCCTGATTTAGGAATGTTGCCAACTATCAGAATGGAAACTTTTGTTATGAAAGAAATAAAAATAAAACTGTAATTGATTTAATGTCATTTTATTTTATCTAAAAGTAGTAGGCTAACCTAATAGGCCTGTTTCCTCATTTGCACCCGTACCCAGACAACCTTATGAGTATTGCTTAATGATAGCTGGAGCGCAAACATGCTTAAATTGTTTCTTAACATGAATAGCAATTTTAAATTCTTTTTTCACCTCATTTGTTTCAAATGTACGGACAGTAGGGTTCCAGGGGAGGGGCGACCAGGCCAGATGGTACAGTTAAATTCTTGGCTACCTTTTTTCTGTGAATGTCAGAATATTCAGCAGTTGGTGACTTGTAGTGCACTGCACATTATTCTTCTGATTCTTATTTGCTGAAGAGCAATATTATTGTCCATTGGAATTCACCAGTCTGCAAAGGTTGAAAGTCATGAGTCAGGTGTCGCCACAAAGAGCAAGCAGGTCCAACAGTGAGCAAAACTTTGTGCTTCTGCGGTTCCATGCACCAGAGTACATACTCCCGAGCCCTGAAAGGAGTGCTCTGTTGGAGCATAGTACTGCAGATGCATTCAAAACAAATTCCTTGTAAAACTGTAAATCAAGAGAATGTTTTAGAATTATTTTCAAATCCGGCCAATCAGGGGCCCTTTGTCCTCCTTGTCAGAGAGCTTGTGCATAAAATCCCCATCGGGGGGGTTGGGGTCTTACTGAGAGCCTGCCCAGTGTAGCATCTTCCACAACGCCAATTAAGTACCGCAAATCAATCAGAGGAGGGTGTCCTTCTACCCAGACTCACAGAACAGCAGTGATATATAAAGGAACACGTTGGCATTCTGTTCCTGAGCAAAACCAACCACTTGTATCCCTCAGCAGAGCCTGAAGGAAGGAACATTTTTGGCTACAAAGACAGCAAGTTACAACCCAGATTCAGTCAGAATTTACCCCTAACTTTGAGATGGATTTAGTCCTCACTTACATCTAAATTTGGGTTGGATTCAATTCTCTTTTGTGTGTAATATTGAACTGAGATGTCATCAAAATTTGCTGGTAATATTTGGATGAGATCTGCTGTTCTGCTTGTTCCTAACCCAGGCATGAAAAACTGCCTGGATGATCGACCAGTACAAAATCATTATGGCTCAAACCTTATGAATCAAATGAAATTTTTATTCATTCATTAAATTTATTCTCATTTTTAATTATAATCACTGAACGTGCCAGACAATATTTGTATAGAAACCATTGAATACAAGTGTGAGAATTGACTGAATGTATTAGTATTAGTGCATTAAAGTTAGGGAACAGACACTGTTCAGTCAAATCGTTGCGTGTCAGTTAGTCAGCTGTGGAGAAGGGGGGGGCAACCTACATTACTGGAAAAGGACACTCATGTTATTACGTACTTGCTGGGCTAACACAGATTTATCACTGACCGCATTGGTCAGTGGTGCATATTGAGAGGACAATGACTACACAGGAGAGATTGCTGTCCCTTTTGGTCCTCTTGTTACAAGCCTCATGAGAACATGGGCCCTCATTCAGTTTTGAATACTGTGCGCCCTTTGTCCCTCTGCGTCAGTCCATAAGTTACTCTGAATTTAAATCACAAAGAAGTTACCCGGAATTTAAATCACAAAGACAGCCAATTGTATTTTTATCAGGCCTGCATTGAGTTGATACATGTTTCATGCAGAAATAAGGAGCAGGGCAAATTTATTTGCATGACTTTGTTTGTGTTTTTATATGACTCCATTTGCAAAAAAATTGATATGGTATGGAAAATGCAAGTAAAAAAAAAGAATACAGTGATTCATAAATCATCATTGACTTGTATTAAATTGGAAGCAAAAAAATTTCATGGTATACCCAGTCAAGGGTATTGTTTTTCCCGTAGTGCACAAACTGCTGCTTTGGTCTATGCACTGCAAATCATGGGCACTCACTCACTCACTCACTCCTTGACGTTAAGCAGGGACGGTTAGTGGTACACATGCACATTACATGGAGTGGATCTGTGCGGTGTCATGCTTGTTCTAGAAATATTTGCTCATTCTGAATTAAATTCCTCCAACACATTCTAAAATAGCAAGAATACGAAGAAAATGAGATGCATGAAAATGAGAAAATGTTTGAATTCTAAAAAACAAATGCAAAGGTTTTGATCGTGCAGGTGATGCTATCATGCTTGGATAAAAAAGTAATATCCACAAAAGGCCCAGCTGTAAACAAGTTTCAAGTGGTTGAGGCTTACTACTTCTCAAAAAAACTGTGTGATTCAATTATCCAGTAGTTTGAAAACAATATATTACTATGTGCTGTTGTAAACATCTTTGGGATTTTTCCCGGAACAGTGTGTAATATTCGAAAAGATTTTAAGAATCTGGAAAAATCTCTACATAAAGGCAGCGGCTGGAAGTCTGAGTCTCCCTGATCGTCGAACCTTCAGATGACACTGTATTGAAAACCCACTGTCGTGATGGATATGACCACCTGGACTGGGACTGCTTTGGACAAGCTTTGCCAATAAATTCCATTCATCATTACATCCAAAAATGCACTTGAATGCTGTACTATGCACCAAGGAAGCCTTATGTCAAAAATGTTCAGAAATGCTGCCGTCTTCTCTGGTTTTGAGCTCATCTGAAATGGACTGATACACAGTGAAAGCATGCTCTTGTCAGATGAGTCAACCTTTCAAATTGTTTATGCTTATAATGGATGTTGAATTCTCCAGACCAAAGAAAAGATGGACCATATGATTGTTACCATCATAAGATTCAATCACTGTAATGGTATTCAAGTGTGGTATCGCTCAATAGATGAGTAACTTGACGATATGTACTGCATGTGTAACATTGATGCTGAAGGACTTTCATACATTTATGCAAACAGAGCCACTTATACGGTCTTCCAGTAAACACAACACTGCCTCAACTTTTCTGGAAAAAGTTGCTTGCATAGAATTTGGAATGAATGTTTATTTCCAATAAAACAAGAGATGAAAAAAACTTGAAATATCTTGTCTGTACACTGTTTTCAAATTAATACTGGTCAAGGATGCTTTGCAAATCACTGTTTTCATTTTTATATGTACATTGCCCCAACTTCTTCAGAATTGGGGTTGCATATATATTGATTAATGTATCCCTATTTTATTACAAGTTGTGTGTGAACCTATTTGTCATTTGGCTTATAGTGCATTAGGGCCATTTCATGGTAATTGTGAAGTGGCATGAAAAAATTAAATGTCTGAATCTTACCAAAAAAACAATTGGATGACTAAGATAGGTATCTGAACTTACTGGAAAAAAAGAAAATTGAGTCGAAATTCGTGCTCCTTAATTATGCAAATTAGATTTTCTTGTGAATTCATGGGTCCAGAGCGTTGCAGACAGGACACACATTTTTTCGTCATTTTCTCGTGGTGCGTTTCATTTTTGAAATTTTTTTCTTGCTGACAGGATACGTTTTATGTCCATGCAGACAATCCATCAGTGAGTTTTCTTTTTCAGATTGTGAAGTGATAAAATTTCCACTTCAAGGGTGTCAAGTATCCTGTCCAACACAGGGTTGGAACAAAAAAGTTTATTTTTTTCCTACAATAATAAGCCTATAAACACCAAAGTAAGAATTCTCTTAGCTTAGGTAGTATAAAACAATATAACAAAAAGGTTTTTGAAAAATCTCAACACAGTTCATCAGAAACCACAACTCTTTTTTGTCCTGTCCGCAACGTTTTGCGTGTCGGACAGGACAAAAACGTTGCGGGCAGGACAAGTTAATGTAGTGATAATGGATTTGGCTTTAGTTGGTATGGATATTCCCCTTCTACTTAGAATAAAGGCTTTTAATGTATTTAAGGCTTTTAAATACTAGGAGGTTGTTTCTTATTTAACTAATATTGAGGCACTTTTAGAGGAAACAAATGCAAATGTAGGTCTTTCTGATTGCATACAATAAATGTCATATAAATGAAGACGGAAAAAAAAGGGTATGAGTTTGGTGCAAGGATGGCTTGTCTTTCAATTCAATAACACAGATTTCAAGATTTTTATTATTGTTTGACATGTTTCAAGATTATTGTTTTATCTCAGTTAACTTTCTAGGAATTCGAATGGGTGTTTTCATGGCACTGGCAGGGCAGCTCAGTGTTGAATCTGGATTCCCTGTCTCATTTCATTAGGCACTCCGACTCATTTGAGTAATTACTGTTTGACATGTTTTTGAGCCCTTTTCTTCCAAATCATTTACTAAAATGCAATTGTAATTAATGGCTCTTTGGACATCAGATTCTTAATTAAGTCCTATGACTCCCAAGAATTATGTTCTAAATATGTAAATAATACAAAATAATACATTTTATATGAAGTAAATGTGTGTTTTTGCTCATTTTTAATCCAAGTGAAAAAGTGTCCTGTCCGACACGTCCTGTTCGCAACGCTCATCCCATTGGAATAAGTTCCCCCCCTCGGCTCACTGTTTGAGTGACAAATTCATAATTTCTTCTGAAACCTACCTAAGATGTAAAGGAACAAAATTTCCTGGCTTTGGATTATAAAACTCCAGTGGATGGACAGAACTTTTCACTTCCCTCTGAGGAAAAAAAACCCACTTCACTTTTTGTCCTGTCTGCAACGCAACTTCCAGCCTCATTTTGAAAATGAAAATGAAATTCAAAACATTTGATGTTTTTATCAAATAAGGTACTTGGGTAGTACTTGCCTCTCACCAGTTGAAACTTTTCAATTATTCCCAGGAATAATTTTTATTAACGAAAAAAGCCTGTGAATGTCCTGTCCGCAACAAAATAAATACCGTGAAATGGCCCATTACCATATCAGGGACTTATCGTAATTCAGCCTCAGCCCATTGGATAACTGTGGTGTGGGAAATTACATTTATTTAAAGCTTCCCTGGGGAAAAGCAGTTACTAATCACCATTATGAATGCTACCCTGCACTACAACTGTGCATTAAGTATTAGTTTCACTTTTTCATTACATACAGAAACAGCTATTTAGTTCAAAATTTTAAGGCACATAGTTTTATTGGATTCATAACTTATATACAGATACATATGTGTGTGTGTGTGTGTGTGTGAACAGACATGCACAGAAACATGCAGCCACACTCATATGTATATTTATACACATAATTCTCAAAATCAAATAAAACTATTGAGAAATTAAAAATTGGTCCCTGGTCATGGTGAGCTAATTGAAGATTTCCTCTCCTATTCAGAATATGCATTGCAGTCGGCAAAGTATTTTATTGCTTAATCAATTGTTACCCGCTTGAAATTCAATAGTTTGAAATGGCGTGAAAAAGAAATGGCTTGGGATTGATTAAATTATCGGACACATGAGAACGGAAGACAGGCGGTATCTCTCTCTCTCTCTCTCTCACATCTCTGTGCTACAAGCACATATGCTGCAGATTAGCACTTTCGTCCAACAAGGGTGTCACAGATAATAATTATTACTCTAGATTTACAAAGAAAGTCCATGCAGCTGTTTTATTATTTATGTTTTATAATAATTTGTTTTTTCTTCCCTTAAATAGATTCACTGATAGCTCCCCCATCCTGAGTGCATCTACCCATCACACCTGCCATTTTTTCCATCTGCACCAATCATTGATAATGTTTAGTTATTATGGTGAGCCATATTTCATTTCATACAATTAATTTTGCCCTCTACGTTGTGCTTTGCAAAGCGTACTCATAAAATTCCAATTTGAGGAGGATGTCACACCGAAGAAGTGTTATGAGTTCAATGTGCAAGGCGTGTATCCGTCAGTTTTATTATTTGTGATATGCATGGATGCTTTTTTTCTGCCACACATCCCAATGCCTGAATCCCCAGAAGCTGCTTGTCAGTAAATATGCACTCTGAAGCGACCATGGCTCTGGTCATTCAGTAAGACGCAAAACAAGGAGAGAAATTGAATTCATAGAATAAGATGTCCCAACCCAGTCCTTCAGTTCTGACCTTCGGGGCTCACATAAAAAGCTTACCTCTAAAGCAAGGTATTTAGCCATGGCCATCTCATATCTGGCTGTAACAATGGATAACAACAACAACAAAAAAAAAAACCAAAAGAAAGAGCATTTTTAGTAAAAAGGGTTACAAATAAGAGTGTGTTGTCAAACCAGGGCTGAATCACTGAGCTGCTGGAAGTGACAAACTATACAGTGCGGTGGCATACGCGCTTGCAGGCACGCACACACACTCACCACATACACACATATGTGCACACAGACAACTATGTGTGCTACGCGCAAATATCACAACTGTGTATTCCTATTTTCCTCTTGCCAAAAAGACTAATGACTTACAGTAGTGTGCAGTGATGATCAAACACCATCACTTTCATCTAAAAAGGGTCCTAATATATTCCTTCTCAATTATTTTTTGGTGAAAAGTAGGCAATGAGAACAAAAAAAATCATTCCCACAAGTATATTGAGGTAAAAAATATGGGTTAAAAGAAACAAAAACACTGATAACATTCATTTTTTAATAATAATTTAAAGGTTATAAAACCTATGCATAGCATGAATGCATGTTTGAAGGCTCATTCCATGATTACTGATGCTAAAAAGTTTGTTTAAACTGGTTTCAGGCAACATTATCCTGCAAAATGACCTCCAATGGTCATTTGTTACAGTATATAAGGTGACATGAACTTCGAGCAGTATCACAGTGTTAAACACGATGGCACAATGGAAGGCGCTCTCTGAGATTGTTCATAGCCGCGTTGTGGCCTTGCACGATGCTGGTTGGTCACTTAGAAAAATTTCTTAAGAAATTAAATGCTGCCACGGCACTGTAAGAAACACCATCAAGCATTTCAAAGAGATTGGTTTGCTGAAAACTAGCGGCATTAGAGGAGCAAAACGGAAGTTAAGTGCCTCTGATGACACTTGTGTCAAAATGGTCTGCCACTAAAAAACCACTTCTTAGAGCTGACAACTGCAAATAAAGACTTGAGTTTGCAAAGAAATTTAAGCATTGGACACCAAAGGACTGGGAAGTCCTTTGGACTGATGAATCAAAATTCAAAATTTTCTCATCCAAATGCAGAACTTATGTGTGCTGTAAAGTTTGAAAATATTTAAAAAATGACTGTTTAACCCCTTTAGTAAAACATGGAGGAGGTAATATTATGTTTTGGAGTTCAGTCTGCTCGAAAGGAGGTGGTAATCTCATAAAAAATTAACGGAATCATGGATCAAAAGAAGTACCACAGCATCCTTGTGAGGCATGCATTGCCATCTGGAAAGAGATTGATTGGTCAGGGATTTCAACAAGATAGTGACCATAAACACTCTTCTAATTTGTGCAAGAATGATCTCGGGAAAGAATCATCTGGTGACATAAAAGCTATGACTTAGCCTGCTCAAAATCCAGACCTTCATCCGATTGAGCAAATCTGGGATTTGCGTGGTACCAAGATAAACAGATCTGTTGTAACATTGAAAGAATCTCTTAGCTTCTTTCATAAAACTTCAAACCATATGGAATGGTTTAGCGAGTGAGAAAATAAAAAAAAAAATATGTGGACATTATGCCTGAAAGATTAAATGCTGTAATCAAAGCAAAGGTTAGTCAGACTAGGTATTGACTTTTTCTCTCAAAAGGAGGTAATTGTTTTTGTTTTTACTATATAGTGTTTTCTGTTTACTTATTTTCATCTACAACCCCAATTCTGAAATAGTTGGGATGAAGTGTAAATTGTGAATAAAATCAAAATGCAATGACTTTCAGATCACATGAGCCAATATGTTATTTGCAATAGAACATAGATAACATTTCAAATGTTGAAACTGAGATATTTTACATTTTTGTCCACAAAATGAGCTTATTTCAAATTTTCTGGCTGCAACAGGTCTCAAAAAAGTTGGGACACAGGAAAAAAATGGGCTGAAAAAGCAATTAATATACAAGAGAATTAGCTGAAAGAACATTTAACAAGTAAATAAGTTAACTAGCATCAAGTGTGTAACATGATTGGCTATAAAAGGGATGTCTTAGAGAGGTTGAGTCTCTCAGAAGTAAAGATGGCCAGAGGCTCTCCAACCTGTGAAAGCTGGCATTAAAAACTTGTGGAATACGTTAAAAACAATTTTCCTCAGCGTGAAATTGCAAAGGCTTTGAAGGTCTCATCATCAACAGTGCATAACATCATCAAAAGACTCAGAGAAACTGGAAAAATCTCTGTGCGTAAGGGACCAGGCCAAAGACCTTTACTGGATACCCACGATCTTCGGCCCCTCAAACGCCACTGCATCACTCACCAGCATGATTCTGTCATTGACATTACTAAATGGGCCCAGGAATACTTCAAGAAACCACTGTCTGTAAACACAGTCCCCGGTGCCATCCACAGATGCCACCTAAAACTCTATCATGCAAAAGGGAAGCCATTGTTGAGCATGATCCAGAAGCGCCGCCGTGTTCTGTGGGCCAAGGCTCATTTAAAATGGACTGTAGCAAAGTGGCAAAGTGTCCTGTGGTCAGACGAGTCCAAATTTGACATTCTTGTTTGAAATCATGGGTGTTGTGTCCTCCGGGTAAACGAGGAGAAAGACCATCCCTCTTGTTATCAGTGTTCAGTTCAAAAGCCAGCATCTCTGATGGTATGGGGATGCATTAGTGCATATGGTGTGGGACACTTGCATTTTTTAAAAAGCACCATGAATGCTGAAAGGTATATAAAGGTTTTAGAGCAACATATGCTCCCCTCCAGACAACATCTATTCCAGGGAAGGCCTTGTGTATTTCAGTAGGACAATGCAAAACCACATACTGCAGATATTACAACAGCATGGCTTCATAGTAGAAGAGTCTGTGTGCTGAACTAGCCTGCCTGCAGTCCTGATCTTTCACCGATTGAGAACATTTGGTGCATAATTAAACGAAAAGTCCGTCAAAGGAGACTCAAAACTCTCCAGCAGCTGGAAGCCTGTGTTAAACAAGAGTGGGATCAAATTCCAATGGCTAAACTCAAGAAACTTGTCTCCTCAATGCCCAGACGCCTCCACTCTGGAATCTAATTTCATGGCGCAGCGCAGGGTGGCGCAGCGTGGCGTAGCGTGGCGCAGCCCACGCAGTGGTAATTTCCGTGCGGTGCAACACTGTGCGCAGCCACTTTGGCAATTTGGTAGACGGACGTGCGCCGAGATGGGTGTGGCGGCGTAGTAGGGAGAGGTGTCACATATTCATCATGACGCAGTGACAATTTCGTAGAAAAAGTCTTCGCTGAAGTTGCGCAGAAAGCTCGCCAGCTCCAACCTGGTTTACTTTCTGTGCAGTGGTAATTTGGCTGACTGGCGCACAGTGCGCGCACGTCACCGAAAAACCTCACAGGCAGGTTTCCAGAATGTCAGGCACATTTCAATGCAATAAATAATTACAGCAACCACTATTTAATGTAACTATCTGAATCAGGACATAAATTATAGTATCTATATCGATTGTCCTGATGTCAGATTAAAGGCGGTTGGCACGCGTAATGGAAACTCCACCTGGCTTAATCAACGCAGCTGAATCTGTGATGCAAACTAACGACTTCACATCTTTCTCAGCCAACTACAAACTGCCTATATAATGCTTGCGTTCTATGCTCAGTAAAGCCGCTTGCACACTGGACGCGAAACGAATTTTTCGCACTACTGATTACAGTCAAAGTCAATGCAAAGACGCGAAAGTCGGACAGGGTTTTAATATATCTCCGTGTCCGAAAGTCATAAAAGTTCTAATTTTTCGAGTATTCCAGGAATTATTAGACGTGCAAACTTGGCCATGTTTGTGTTCGACCTTCACAAAATGCAAATTGATAGCTATCGACTTTTCTTGGTCTTTTTATTCGTCTGTTTTCTTCCGTTGAAGATAGACAACAGTCTTTATTCGGTCTCTCTTTTGAAAATTAGTCAGATGGATCGAACAGATTCACGCTTTATTTCCACACCAGAGATAAAATAGTGCTTGTAGTCAGTGAACAAATCAATTCCATGACCATTGACAGTGTGAATAAATTATCGCATGCACGATCAAGACTGTCCGAGGCGAAATGCAAAATACTCCATGTCCGGCAGCCAGCAAAAAGTAAAAGTATTGGTATGAGAACAGATTTATAACGAAATAAAGAATAAAAATATATCACCAACAAACGGAGCATACAAAAAAGATGGCCCGCAAATAAATAAATCGCAGTGTTCATTGGATGTTATGTTTGTTGTTAAAATGTTTCTTTTTATTCTTTATTTCATTATCAATCTGTTCTTACCGTCCTCTTTTTTTTTTTTTTTTTTTTTGGCTGTCAGACACGGAGTATTTTGCATTTAATGTCCGACAGGCATTGTACATTGTCCCGCGCCAATGTCGACTCACTTTATTGAACAGAGCTTAAACAGAAACATTGATTGAAATTCTCGGTACTCATCCTGAAGAACTGAGCCCTCTTATCAAAACATTCACGTTTAATATCTAAAACATTCAGTAGATTTGAAGAAATTAAAAACAATAATCGACTGTCGGAGGCGGAGTTATACTGAAACCATCCGACTGTCGGACACAGAGATATATTAAAACCCTGTCAGACTTTCAGACACGTAGACACTGCGTTCAACGCAATCTGTCGTGTGAAAAATTCGTTTCGCGTCCAGTGTGCAAGCGGCTTAATACTAGGCTGCTATTATTGTCACTTAGGTTTTATCGTTTTTAGTGGGGGAAAGGAATACAGCCTGATTGCTATGATCTTGTACTGAGTTAAGATCACATATTGAAAATAAATGTGTAACGTATCTTGCATTGTTGTCCATGCATGTTAATCCCAAAATTTTAAGCAGCAACAGGGTGTAATAATAGGAACACGCTATCCATAGTTTCTCTTCCCAATGATGCAGGCAGAAGAAATAAATGAGCAACCGTCGTATTTCATTCCAACTTCATAAGTTTGAATGATCTGGCGTAGTTTCGTTTTGAAATTCCATTCAAAGTCCATTCTAATGGTAATAATTCGCGAATGCCCTCGCTAGCCAGCTAACTCATATTCGTAATGCTTAATATAGACGTAAGCGGTGCAGAAAACATGCCTGAAGCAGCAAAGTAAAATGCAACATTAACGCATCGTGCAGATATAGGACAGAGGCTTCTATATTCCAACACGCTAAAGGTGAGGAGAGGAGCTCATTTTATTGGTGAAGAGTTGACTCGGCTGTGTTAAACACACTTAAGCCTTTTCTCCTCCCTCTTTGCCACTTGCGCCGGTAGGAGGGACCGAGGCGGGACAGAGGAGTACTTGCGCCAGGCTGCGCAGGGTACGAAATTGTAACATACGCCTGGACACACCCCGTTGGCGCGGCGCACCCCCCATTCGCCGCGCCTGCGCCTGGTCTATGAATTTAGAGCCCTCTGTGTTAAAAAGAAGAGGGGATGGTACACCATGGTAAACACGCCCCTGTCTCAACTTTTTTGAGACCTGTAGCAGCCATCAAATTTGAAATGAGCTCATTTTGTAGAAAAAATTGTGAAATTTCTCAGTTTCAACATTTGCCATGTTATCTCTGTTCTATTGTGAATAAAATACTGGCTGGTGTGATTTGAAAGTCATTGCATTTTGATTTAATTCACAATTTACACTTTGTCCCAACTATTTCGGAATTGGGGTTGTATATGATCCAATATCACATGAAATAAATACTTGAGTAGCACATGGTTTCTAATTTATCTCCATTTTGTTAAGTGTATAATCATCACTGCACACTACTGTATGTCCAGTCAGAGCTGACCAAAACCAGGCAGAAAGATGAATATTGAGTGTGTTGTTTTAACGAGGGGCGTTCTCTATATACTGTATATCAGATGGCACCAGTGGGAGTGTCATTTAAATGAGGTCAAACGAGGCAATACTTGGTATCTTCCTGATAAATAAGGCCAGCTGCATATATCGTCACCCAAGAATTAACAAGGTCCAAGTGCACTTATTATTATTGATTACAGTTATGCCATTAAGGAGGCATCAAACTTTGCCCTCCATGAACACTACTTCAGGTCACATCATGGCCCATGTCATCCTTGGGCCATTGGTTGCCTGCAAATTTGAGCACAACCCCTTTTATCCTAAACTAATTACAATCACGGATTTATTCATCACAAGGGGCTGTGCTGTGCCATGCTTTCTGGCTGCCATTTTTAGATCACATGACCAAGATTCTGTCCTGCTATTGGCTGTCTGGAAATAGACCTTTTTTATTCTCAAATAAATTTTGAAATCTGGACATAGACCATTGTAAAAGTGGCCTTGACCCATTTATGTACATTTGATGCACAAAACAATGTGTTTAAGATAGACCAAATTAACTTTCAGATAACTTGGTGCAAAAATCTAAAAAATTTCTTGCATGTCAGATAGACCTTGTCAATTCTCGGATGACAATGTGATTAGAAAGAGCCACATATAAACTGAATTATGACCTATTTCTAATTTCACCAGAATGTGCCAAAAAACAGTTTTGTTAAGGTATTAGTATAAGTAGTAAATCATGACTGTATCATCTTTCATTGTATCTTCAATGTAAAATTACTGTGATTACTTGCAGGCATACATTATGCATTGATAATAATGTAGCTTGGGCGGCACGGTGGCGCAGTGGTTAGCATTGCTGCCTCACAGCAAGAAGGTTGTGGGTTCGAATCCGGCCTGTGGCCTTTCTGTGTGGAGTTTGCATGTTCTCCCCGTGGTCGCGTGGGTTTTCTCCGGGTACTCCGGTTTCCTCCCAAAGACATGCATGTTAGGTTAATTGGAGACACTAAATTGCCCATAGGTATGAGTGTGAGAGTGAATGGTCTGTGAATGGTGTGTGCGCCCTGTGATGGATTGGCAAGCTGTCCAGGGTGGGTCCCTGCCTTTGCCCGTAGTCAGCTGGGATAGGCTCCAGCTCGCCCAGTGACCCTAGTGAGGAATAAGCGGGTATAGAAAATGAATGAATGAATAATGTAGCTTTACTGCAGAGCCTGCGTGCTACGCCTTACAGCTGTTTTCACCCTACCACAGGTGTTCATAAGCACAAGATCTGAAGAATACTCAAAGCATGTGAGTTGTGAGATAAAGTGACACTCAGAAGTTATCTCTTTACTGGATTTTATTTGATTCTACTCACTCAGTTCAAAGCAGTATTTTTGGTATGCAAAATGTTAACAGTAGGCTAAATTTTCATCGCTTTACCGAGTATAGAATACATAATCACCTGGGATAGAGACACGTTTGCAGTCAGTGTTCCGTCAGAGACCTACGATTCTAAATTTTACTGACTTGGAGTGCTGGGGACATCTAAGATGGTTGCGGACATCTGTTATCTAAGCGATCCAAATCCTTTTTCCATTGCAGTCAAAATAACGATTTCCCTGCCTTATGTGCCAATTTTGAACTCATTCTATTACTACAAAGTAATATTTTAAAATTTCAGGATTACATTTTCATAGTTTTTTACATACGACACATGATGGAGTAAGGCAAAGAAATATGAAATTTATCAGTACATCAGAGATCATTGAATGACATACTACAATGTCCAAATTTCACAGCACGCGAAGCTTTGTTGTGTTCCATAATTCTGCCAATGCAGCTAATTTTAATGCTCCACCAAAACCCAGGTGATTTTATTAACTTACTGATCCTATGACCATGTAGTACAGGGCATGATTATCTTCATTCACTGGCTAATACAAGTCATATAACTACAGAGAGGCACTGCTGCAGTATGCAGGTTCCAGACACGATCATTCTGTCCTTAGTGGGCACCCTGCATGCATCAATATTTTTTTTAAACTAATTAAATGCAGTAAAGAACTTTCTTTAATACGAAAAATAATGCAACTAATTAAATACCTTCTTAATGTCCAAAAATAAAAGAGAGTGCCTTAAAGAAAATATGCAAGGTCAATTATTTCTGCACCATCCTTTTGCATGTAGACCAGGCAGAGGCCCCACACAGTGGCTGGATCGGTGTAGTAGTTGACCCAGTCTCTTTTGACGGATTCCGCTCTTTTTTATCACATCTACATATGACTATCGCAGAAAGCATGCCAATGTTTTAACATACACAGAAGACGCACTCCCACTGACGGAATGCTGAGGCGGTTGCAAGAGTCGTTGTGTGTGCCAGTTATGATTGGAAATTATTCTTTTCATTTCTTGATTGCGTGTACTCTCTCTCCTTCTTTCTCTCAGGTTGTGCCTTCCTGACTTACTGCTCCAGAGAGTCAGCACTGAGAGCCCAAACTGCACTTCATGAACAGAAGACTCTGCCAGGGGTATGACACGCACACATCTGCGCACAAATACACACACCACACTAATGCTTACGGACATATATACATATGCTTGCATTAATGGAATTAATTGAAATAATATTGTATCTGCCCATGCGATGAAATGTGTTTGTGTGTGTCTGTGTAGCTTGAGGGGTTGGCAGAGTAGTGAATGTGTATGAGTAGGTGCGTGTGTGCATGTGTGTGCAAGTGAGTTTCTGTGTGTGTTGGGGAGATATGTGCATGTGCATCACAGCACATAAAATAATCACCCTTCAAAAAAACAGTGCTGCTCTTGGAGATGTACAAGTCTCGTTAGGTATTGTTTTGGTTTTTTTAATGATGCCTCAAGGGGGAGCTTGATTGTCACCATGGAGACCTTGTGAAAGAACTGAGGTGTGCTTGCTGTGCAAAAACATATTTTTTGTTGTTTATTTTTTCTCGCAAAGATTTTGCAACAAAGAGGAATACGCTTGGAAATATCTCTGTGCTACTCCAAGCAGCTGCCAAAATAGACAATGCACAAAACTGTGACCAGTACAGAGGTGTGCAGAGCTGCAGAAAGTACAGACAGTGCATAGGCCAGCAGTCAGTACAGACAGTGCACAGAACAGCAGTCAGTACAGACAGTGCACAGAACAGCAGTCAGTACAGACAGTGCACAGAACAGCAGTCAGTACAGACAGTGCACAGAGCAGTCGCCAGTACACAGTGCGCAGAGCAGCAGCCAGGCCACGCACTGCATTACATTTACTGCTATTGACTGTCACTCCGGAGGACAAATTTAAACATAGTATTTTATGTATTTTGTTTACAAAAGTGTTATTTACTTGGCACACACCTGCACACAGGTGGACGTGGGTACTTAGTTTAGCTCGCAGGTGTGGAATTAAGGGGTTTAACGAGCAGCATCTGTTCAGGACGTCCCGCTCGAGTGCCCAGCCGTTGTCCCATGACGCTTTATCGACATCTCAACTCTCAGCCACGACCGCACCCTGCATTCAAAAGGCCAATTGATTCCGGCTGGCTGCCTTCTCAAAGAGAAGTGAGGGTGAAACAGTCATGCGGGCTGGGGGGTGGCCATTGGCTATTTAGACACAATGGACAGATTTAATTCAGTGTCCCAGGCAGAGACAGAGAGCTATTTTCAATGTAGTGAGGTAACCATGGTGTGCAGCACTGGGCTGTGTAATACAGGTGGATCTCAGGTGAGCCCTTGACCAGATTGAAATCCTCGGCAGCTCTTCATATGATAGCCTTAAATCATGGGCAGATCCCCTTAGTAAACATATTTTATGAGAGTTTTGTTGAGAGGAGAAGATTTGAAAAGGAATAATTATGGGTTGATGCAAAGATTATCATTATTACCAGCTGTGACAACGAAGTTAGTATTGTTTTCACTTAATTTTGCAGGTTTTTATAAGTAGGTGTGTCTGTTTGTGGACAATTCTTGTGAACACGATGTCATCGCAACCTTTTCAGATGTAGTCACAAAACATTAAAGGTGAGTAGTTGGGGAAAAAAAAGGAAGGCTAGAGTTTGAACATAGGTGTGGTCTGAGTACGCACTCACTGAATGCATTATAATGAGGACTGATATACTGAAAACAATAGCAGCTTTGCTGTCGCGGCTGGTGACATCCCAGATGGTCTCTAGTTTGATAATGTTAAATGAAAGTGGTTGCTGTACTTCAACAGTGCGATGCCATGCATTCTGTTCTGTCAGTGCAGTCTCTGTCAGTGATGGACACTCATAATCACATCATTACGACACATAAAACATCACCAGCTGGGTTCTTTCCCAATTTTGTCAATTCATGCTTCTCATATAAAAGAAAATGGGTACTTCTTGTGACTCTGATTATATTATGGAGCCTGCTTGAATATTCCGATGCCAGTTGTTTCAGAGCATCTACCAAACTGTAGGAAGACAAAAAAACTTGCACACCGACACTCAAATAACACAGTGAAATTGTTTGGGGTACCCTCAGCTCTGACAATGACACATTTATTTTTTATCAATATAGAAGTATTGTCAAATGTATACAATTGCCAGTTGTGGTCATGTAGCTATGTGAGCATATTGGCTATTTTTGTGAGTAGGATTTTCATTACATTATTTATTCATTGCATTAATCTACATAAATGTTGTGTTCCTTATTTTATCAATGTGGAATGCGGTTTGTTACATGTTTTCTTGCTCATGATTTCAAAACACACAAGGCATTTATCAGTAGTGAGAGCACCATAGTCATGTATAAAGTCAACCAATTTCACTGTACAAATAGTTGAAGAATAAGTTTCACTGGCAGAGAAATCATTAAATGTTTTCATCTGTCGGTAATAATAACAATATTATTTGGAACATTTCTGTGCAGACTTTATGATGCCTTGGTGGGGAGGGGGGTTGTGTGGGGCTTTTCTATTTTGCGTCGAAGATGGCATTCCAGCTCCAGCAGGTGTGTTTGTCTTTGGCTCTCTGACTGAATACCAGCCGTTATAAAAGTACAGTAAGATAGCGCAAGGCGAAACTTTACAATTACGTTATTGTTGCATTCATTAATTAGGGATATGATTGATCCCATCACTGCTGTGCACAGTTAAATCATTATAAAATGCCAGCATTAACTTACACCCCTGCCAGGCTCTTATGACTAAGAAAGTCTTTGACCATATAAAGCCTCGCTCCAAAAATCAATACCATCAATGGATGCAGTGACCCAGATTCGCTGGCAAATTCATGAAGCTATGACCTTCTCTCCTGACCACTTCCTGGGATCTGGGATCAGCCAGACTAATTTTTGCCGCTGACTGTTAGCAAGCAGCTCTATTACGACAGCAGGAAGCAGCATCAGACTGTTGAGTTTGAGGGAGCCTTGCTTATCACAAGCACATATGGCTGCACTGTGGCAATCCATGTTGTTTAGATGGTGGATCGGCTGCAATCAACAGTGGACTTTTTACGTTCATTGTTCATTCTTATTTTCAATATCCTATTTCACTTTGATTTATTTTACGCACAAATATTGATCTATAATTTGCATTAACCTTTTGTCCATTTTTATATGGATGGCATTAAGGCAGCCATTAAAACTGGCTCGATGCAGTGAGCACCCTAATGCAACTGGAAAGTAGAATAACTTGGCGATGTCACAGGTCACGTGCATAACGTTATGTCACAAATCACACAGACAGTATTGCAGTGTTACTGAAGATGAATGACTGCAAGGCACAGAACAAACAACGAAAATAATTTTTTTATTCTACAACAGGGAAAATGACTCAAAATAAAATGTAGTCCCACAGCCAATAAGTTGAATTCGGAAATATAAAACTATGAAGTTCCTCTGGCTCACATTTATTCATATTCATAGATTCGGGTGCTAACTGGGATTCTGGCATCTAGTTATTTTGACGGCTGAAGAGACTAAAAGCTATGTCAGGAATAATAACATCAAAGTATATAACATACAGTATGTTACTGTATTATGTGAAAAAAGGCATGCATGCGCCTGAACTGAATGCAGCTGTTTGAGCTGTGCAGTCACACACACATTCTTCTGTCACAGTACAGTATGAGCTCTCACCTGTGTGAACTACACGTACCCAACTTAAGTCCATCACTCTATAATGATTGTCTTTCCAGGCTTAAATCAGCTCTTTTAGATTAAGAAGGAAAACAGATTATAGTATGGGTTATTAAGGTGTTAATACTATGAAATAAATTGTCCTGCTATTTTGAATCACACTTTGAGGAGTTTAATAGAGAATTTAAAATGTGTCACTTTGGTATCACAGATAGAAATCCATAGGTTTGTAACGGGACACCTGCCAGTCAAATAATAAAAAAAAAATTTCTTTCCAAGGAGATTTTGGCCCCGTTCTCTTTTCCCCTTAAAAACGTTCACAGAAACAGCTGGGGTTGCAAGTGGACACGTGGGTGATAAAAAGTCACAGTGTTTCACCCAAAACGGGCAGAGAGGCTTTTAATAACAGACGCTCGCGTCGACCTTGCACCGTAATCACATCATGAGTCGTTCCTCGGTGGCGGTCATTTGGAAGCCGTGGCTGTGGGCCCTGGCCACACAGCAATCAATAAAGCGCTTTCCATTGTTGTGAATCTACCCCCTGCTCTCTGCTCAGACCACCACCCCAGGCCCTCGCTCAGAGCATCTCCCACTGGAAAAAAACTGGACTGAATTTGATTAGAATTTAATTAAAACACACCCTGGCTTTTTATGCCCTCTTTTTTTCTGTTTAAGTTAGTCATTGGTGGCTGCTTTTCCTCCTACTGCCAATCCATAGGAGCCTGTGGGAAAATGCAGTTCATCCAGGGGTAGGAGATAAACTCCTGGATGCCGTGTAAAATATTGAGGTGATTCACCCTCCTTTTTTTCTTTGGGCAGGGTGAGATAGCAGTCGATCCACGGCTGCCTTCATACCCCCAGGTTATCGGAGCTTTTTGATGATGCTATGTTATCTTGTTTGGCTTTGTGTCCTGCTAGCTAACCCCGGCTTTATCGGATTTTCTATCTGTAATTTTCTGCGCTCTCTATCTAGCCTCAGTCTGGGGTATCAGGTCTCCCCCGTGCCATTCTTTGATTCCGCTATCAGTCCTACTACGCTTGACGTATTTTTGTTCAAACGCTGGCACTATGACTAATTCGTAACCTGAGAGACTGTGAGTAAGCCCATCTAAATGGCACCATGCCTCTCTGAATGTCATTGTATCTTGACTGTTTGTATTTTTAATAGTGAGTCAGGGCTCGTGCTGTACAGGCCACAGATAGAAATATTGAACATAGTATTTATTCTCTCTCTCTACGCTGGTTAGGAGGCGGGGTGTAGATATGACATATGGGGGGAGGGGTTGTTGGGGTATTGTATTTTTGGTGAGAGGTGACTGAGAGGTGACTGACTTATGAGCCACAGTTATTGGTGCTGAGGGACCGGGTCATTCAGCCTGAAAGTTTCACCTCCATTGATCAAATAACCTCAGATTCTCCGGCCGCTTTTTCTCAATCCACACTCTTCCTTTGGTCTTTTTCCCCTGCTCCACATCTGTCCCTCTCTGCTCTTAGTCTCCCTCACTCCTGCTTTTTTTCTCTTGTCTACTTTCATACCTGTGTTCTATTTTTTTTTTTAGGAATCGAGGGAAATGGAATGAAAGCTCTCGCCTCGCTTCTCTTCTTGTCTTGATCGTAGAGAACGGGCACCACTGCTGTACTTAAGCCTAGTTTGACCCAATTTCTTTGAAATTAGGGGTGCCTAAATTAAGGAGCGGTGATGTTACCGGGATAAAATTTAGGAACATCTTCTTGAGATTATTATAATTAGATTATTAGATGTTTGGCACGTTCCCCTACGTAGGTTTGCTGAGATGGGAAGCATCAGGTTGTGAAGTTATCTATCTCCCTTCATACTTTTTACTAGGGAAAATGCAAAGACAACCATTGAAAACAATGAACATATTACAATGGCAGCACAGCTCTTTCCCTCTGGGCCTTGAATATGCAATAATCCAGGGGCCTCTGACTCCAGTACAGAACATTCAGAAAAGTTCTTCCTATACATTAAAAAGTCCCAGCATGAATAGAATAATACATTTCCTTGCATCAGCGTGCTGAATGCACTTTTAACTTATGGAATAGAGCTTGAAATAGCTTCCACCGGCTCACCTTTATAATCCCTGCAGTATCTGGGTCTTTATTTTTTATTTTTTAGGCTTGAAGGCAGCTAAATGGAAGGATGCCTTCTTAGCAATAAACGAGCTCAAAAGACCTGAGATCAATCTCTCAAGACCGGGGTTTTAGCAGGAATTTTATTCCTTGTCTCATAAACATTTTCAATAGTAAATGTAACAGTACATTTATTTTTAAAAATATTCATCTCTCCATCTGCAACATGCCCCCTGCGCTGTGGTACTTCAGTTGCGCCTGTTGGGCTGTGTAGAGGTTGCAAGTTTGAATCCCAGCTGGGACCCCTGCAGTGCGTTGTGCCTGACACACATCATTAACTCCCGTTGCCAGAGGGGGGCAGCGATGAGGAGGTTGGGGTTGTAAAATGGAGCAGAAACCACACAGATGGCCTACGGAGGTTTATTGCAGGAGCATCCTGGTATTTTACAGCTCAAAAGTCCTCAGTGTGTACAGCTCAACCAATCAGACTCTACCTGCCTGCCAATATGGAGGACGACACGCAATAAAAAAAAAAAAAAAAACAGCCAAGGGCCTTCGAGCTGAAACGCAATGCCACGCCATAACATTAACATTGTTCTTTTTTTATTAGTTTGATCGTATTCCCATAATGTGTTTTCCCGCTTGTACCAGCCTAAGCTTGCTGTTGCTTACTTTATCATCAGCCTTCCTGCACCTTTTTTCTTCGGCATCAACAGTTAATCTGAGCTGAGGTTTTTACATTACAGTTTATATGTTTTCAGAACATTACTTTACATCATGGGCATTTTGCCTACACTCTCATCTTCCTAACTCGTTTTTTTTTTTTTTTTTTTTTTTAACAATATATTAGTATATACACCTGGGCAGATGACTCAAATGGCGTGTGTTAAGTACCTTGCTGAAGGACACAAAGGTAGTGTCCCAATAGGGACTCAAACTCATGGCCTTACGTTTTCAAAGCAAGAACCAGTCTGCCTGTATACTCAGTATTCAAGTTGCAATCAGAGACCTGCATCCTGTGTGCTAGGCCACTGATTTATGGCCGTGGCATTAGGATGGACTTTGTGCCAAATGAAACATGATTTATTCCACTATACTGGAAGAGCCTTACAGTGCAAATGTACTTGCCCATACAGTTTGGCCAGCTTTCTACGGGTGCTTGTGGTAAACTGCTGAGTCCTGTCAGGTGCGTTAGTCCAGAGCTCCCACAGTAGACTCGTATGGGTGCTGCACAGTAATATTTCCCTTGTCTCCCTCCTCCCTCCTCTGGCCCATGGTATTGCACATGCCCAGGTCTGCACGGCTCAGCTCCTTGAAGATCACACAGTGCAAGGGACTGTGGGTAGTCTCTGTCACCCGTGGAGATGGGTCATCTGGCAGAACAAATAGTTCCCACTCGCAAATCACAATGGAGTCAGAACCCTGTGAGGAACCAGGGCCAACAGCAGAGGGAGAGAGAGAGAGGAGGACAGAAGGGAAAGAGAGAGAAAAAAGGAGGGAGGGAGCTGGAGAATGAGAGAAGAGATAGAGAGAGAAGCACGGATGAGAGGGAATTGGTTTTCATTCGTGTGGCATTTCTTTATTATTGACAGGGCTTTATAAACATTGTTATCATTTGATGTATGAGTGACAGAGGCAGTGTGAATGCAGGAGGAAGAGTTTCACAGACTAAGACAAAAACAAAACCAACAAATAAGCCAACAAAATACCGTGGACAAGAAGGGTTAAAAGTGTTGCAATCCTGCAAAACCTAAAATCCTGTAAAAATCAGAGTTTCGATGATGATGGCGAATCCTTGATTGCAAGAATCGTGATCAGAGCATGTTTTACTGACCGGGATCTGCTTTGAATGAATGACTGTTGATAGGTTGGATGGCAGTTTAAATTCAGATAGCAAAGACAAGGTAGAGTGGATTAGCTGATCTGTTTCTGAAAATTAGTGGGTCTAATAATTATAGTCACACATGGACTTACAGATCACAGTTAAGTGAATGGGGAACACAGGGCCTTGCGATTATTTTGTGTCTCCTTCATCATAGCTTAAAATATGTGCACAAGCGATCAATTTTAGGTAATTAAACACATGATAACTGGTTATCTGGTAATGGCTTGTTGTTAACGGTCAGTGGTTAATGCAAGGATTTCAACACTTTACAGATGATTACAGTTTTATGACAACAGTAAATCTCATTAATGCGCTATATGAATTGTAAGAAATTTTATTAGGATTTTTTAGCTGCAGATAATAATCTTATCGTGGTCATGTATACAGTTTTATCACACCTTAAATTTGACGGACTTCCCCGTTCGTTTATACGTTTTCATTTATTTCTGAGATAGCGGGATGTCACAGGGTCAAATGCAGTTCAGTTTTTCCTTCGCGTTTCAGCCGCGTAACTTTTGATCATTTTTTTAAAAGTCGCTACATGAAGTGAATAAATGTCTGTAGTGGAGCCAGCCTCGTTGGCTCTGTCGGAGGAAACCCATTCTAATAGGGAGTGATTTATATGCAGGGACTGTGTAATATTATCTCACCGCCGGCAGCACTTTGCTCGGAGGTAATTCACAATGGAGTGAGATGGGTGTGGGGACTGAGGTTGGAAAATGCACAGCTTTGGGCCATTTCTCACCTTCCATCATAAACAGCCATGCTTACCTGAGGTGTTTGACAGTTAAAGGAATATTGAATATGTAACTGAATATGTTACCATGTGCGCAGTCAGAAAATCTAATCAATACTCACACCAAAAGATTCTTCACACAATATATTCATATTTGTTGAGAATATTGTATAGTTTGATATTTTAAGTCTATTTTACCATTATAGGTCCACTGTAGATTGTTGAGCAGTTTTTTTTTTTTTTAAGCTGTAGAGAGTTTTTCATTTTAATGCGATAAATGTGATATCATGCTCATGGGTGTTGGAACTGACATGGCGTAATAAAGACATGGCTTTATGATATAGTATGCAGTGGCATGGAGGGCTGAGGATAGGAGTTGTGTTACTAGTCAACGGCTAAGTAGTGAGCAGAAGTTGGCAGTAGAGCAAAACAGTGAGTAGCAGTAATGAATAATGCTGAATTGTGTTCATCACTATGAGGTAAATAGGAACAGGGTGGTCGATAATAGTGTGCAGTAGTGGTAAACAGCCAGAGTGGTGCACAGTGCTGTAGAAAAAGGTGATGGCAAAGTGAAGCCTGACATCATGTGAAGAGGTCAGCCATTACATTAGCACTAAAGTGGAGTTGCCGCAATTTGTATGATGCATCACACAGCACTGTGATTTTGAGTAAATACAGGGTTTTGCGGGGTTGGAGTAGAGAGAGAGTAAGCCTGTTCCAAGCCTATAGTGGCCCATCGGGCCGGTGCTTAACCCCAGTTTCCATGGCATGAAGCGACTAGGAGTATTACTACTCCCCCTGGATGGGATGCCAGTTCATCGCAGGAACTCCACCAGCTCTTAGTCAAATTTCCCTGACTATTTGCTGGTACCCATTTATACACCTGGGTAGAGTGAGGTGTGGAGTGTGGGAGTGAAGTGATTTGCCCAAGAACACACCAGGAAGGTTGTGGCCGGGGCTTGAACTCAGGACCTTACGATCCCAAGTCAAGCCCACTTGACCACTGCGCTACCACTGCTTGGAGTGGCTTGGGGTTGGAGTGGCTTGGAGTAATGAAGAAGTGTGAGGGAGACATTGCTGTCTGTGTGTGCGTGTGCGTGTGCTTGCACATGTGCTCTTGTGTGTGTATTTTTACCTAACTGTCAACATTCAGTTGTAAGCAAAGTAAATCAATTGGATGAATCACAGCTGTATAAACCCATCATAAAAGTCTACTGGAATTTATTGACATCTTCACTCTGCTTGATAATTGAATTTCTCAGATGGAAATTTGCCAAAAGTGCAAATCCTACCCTTTGAATGATTCCAACAGTAGGCTTAAGGCTTCAGACAATAACAGACCCAAATGAGTCCAGCTGAAGGAAATAGATTTAATTCTGTGACCTTTACTTTCTCCCTCCGAACAGCGAGAACACAGAAAGAAAACTTTGTAAGTCTTGAATTTAGTGCATTAAGTACCAGCAGACTAGCTAGGAGGTCTGAGAGAGTTTATCTATGGAATAACAATGCATTAGAATCCTTTTACACTGATGGGATGGTATCAGGGGAAACTGATATACAGTTTCTGTGTGGCTGTTTGTACAAGCCCTTGTAATCTCTCCAGAATGCTGCTGCACGCCTGTGGTTCAGCTAGCCAAAATTTGTGTATGCCAGGCCATTTTGAACAACCCTTCCTATCTTTGACAATGACGGCACCATAGACTGCAGCCAGAGCTCTCCTTTCAGCCTGCTCCCGCCAGCTGGCTTGACTATCCCTTAGAGATCCAGAGCACTGTGTTTGCTGGTATAATGACTATGCCTCACCGGGGATTTGAACCTGCAAACTTTTCCTTAACCTGCCACACAGCCCTGCTCTATTTCTGCATCTGTTAAATGGGCTCTGTTCAGCCAGAGAAGACTGGGCTGGAGTACGTTTGTTTGACTGTCGTAGAACACTTCTGCTGCCCCGCAATGCGTCATGCGATATTTCTCACGCTCGGCAAAAATTAATTGGAACGCAACCGGTCGAAAACCCAGGGTGCTCTTTTTAATTTCTTGTTTGCTCGCTTTCATAACGCCCTGTCGTTTATTGTCTTTCCATTATTGTCGTTTTAGCTCTTGTTGCTTCGCGCGAATTCACCGCCGGCACGCTTGGCTTGAGCTGTGAAAACAGAACGCCATCTGACTGGCCCCCGCGCCATCCTGCGCTGGAACGCTGTGATTTTAATTAGACTGAAAGTTGGCCCACTGTGGGATGATGGGCGCTCCCTCCTGTAATAAGAACAGAATTGGCGGGAACTGTCTCCCCATCCGGCTGAGCTCCATGCCCAGAATCCCTGCCTCCGCACGGCGCCGGGATTTGGCGAGAGAAGGGGGGGTCTGATGCATGGCGTCCACATCGCGGACTGGTACCTCACCCCTGGAGACCACTGTAAAATGTCGCTCTCTTTCATTATGTGAGCAGAATATACCAGGCCAGCGGTTAAGCGTGTGCTAGGAGGCTCGTACTCTATGGGTAGTTGATTTGAGTCCCAGAAGGGGTCCTCCAGTTGTACTGTTAAGCAATGCACTTCTCCTGAAGTACTTAAAAAAACAACAAAAAAAAAACATACTGCTGTACAAAGGGGCCAAATGTGTTCATTAAGACAAATGAAAGTGAGGTGCGCTGTGTGCAAGCTGCAGTGGCTGAGAGCATCTGTGAGATTAAAAACGTGAGTACTTGTGCTTAATGCATTACACAGGGCCTAAGGTGAATAATGAAATGTGGGTTAGTCTTTTGTTGCTCAGGGAGAACCCGGCATCGGGGTCATAATGAATAAGGTTAGCATATGCTCAGGGGCACATTAACACTGATTCAGCATCAACAGTACAATGACTGACATGTCAATGCTACGAACCTGAAGCTAAATATCTGCTGAATCTAAAGAAGCCGTAATGCTGGCATCAATTTATTCAGGGGTGACAGAGAGGTCCTGGCTTACATTGCATTTCATTACTGCCAATTGTCAGACACTCTTGTCCAGAGTGACTTAAAACCGAAAAACAACTGGATAGGTCAGAGCTCGAGGTGTAGTCGCACCCTGGGGGTCTGAAGAGACAAACAAAAAAGCAGAAAAATCCAATAATTAGCTGACAACTTGTTTTATAAAATTGCACTTAACATTACATTATTAAATCGGAAAACATAGTGGCAACTTTTTTTTTTGATATATTATTTTTTTCACTTATGAATTTATTTATTTATTTATTTATTATCTTGTCTGCCTCTGGACTCCTCAAATCTAGATTTGTTATCCCACTTCTCAGCTCATGGAGAAACCAGTACGTTCAAAAATGTCCTTTGATTAAGCCTGCCGTTCAACATTTTAATCAAGTGTTTTAATCTGTTTCAATCACAAGTGTTTTTTTTTTTCTTTCTACAAATTATCAATTGTGGAGTACAAAGCCGAATCAAGATGAAATGTATTGGTTACACATATTATGGCACTCACTGGCATTAGCTTTCTTAATAATTCTGACCAGAAAGTTGAATCCATCTGTCTTTGAGAGGCGAAAGCATCGGATAACAGTTTGACACCCAAGCATAATTCTCTGTTTAGCAGGCGGAAATGCGCTGCGAAAGCTCTGAGTCATAGCACAGAGTAGATAATCAATCTAGTGGGGCAATCTGTTAAGTCCACACAAACAGCTATCCAGGGTTTAATTTCTTTATAGGACCAGGTGCCTGTTTGAGTGCGAAGTGCCAATCGTGGTTTGTCGACGCAGGCATTGGGAGGAGTGCTGACTCACACGATCGCGCTAACGCGCTGCGTGCTGCAATGTTTGTTTCCCGGCTGTATGTTTGTTAACATGTTTGTCAGAGCAGTGATTAATCAGGGGGCCTGGAGCAGCGGTGGTGATGAAATGCACTTCAGCAAATAGAAACAGAGAGAGTGAGAGAGGGTGAGAAAAAAGAGAGATAAAGGGAGACATTATTGTCATTTGTGTTGCGTGGCACAAAAAAATATGCCTGGGCAATCTGGGGTGAAATATGAACTACTAAAAAAGCAAGCTGAATTGAATTGAGATTGAAAGACTGTGGGAGAGAGAGAGGGACAGAGCTGGTATACATACAGTGCTGTGAAAAAGTATTTGCCCCCTTCCTGATTTCTTATTTTTTTGCATATTTGTTACACTTAAATGTTTCAGATTGTCAAACAAATTTTAATGCTCGGCAAAGATAACCCAAGTAAATACAAAATGCAGTTTTTAAATGATGATTTTATTGAGGGAAAAAGCTATCCAAACCTACCTGGCCCTATGTGAAAAAGTAATTGCCCCCTAAACCTAATAACTGGTTGTGCCTCCCTCAGCGACAACAACCGCAATCAAGCGTTTGCGATAACTGGCAATAAGTCTTTCACATCACTGTGGAGGAATTTTGGCCCACTTTTCTTTGCAGAATAGTTTTAATTCAGCCTTATTGGAGGATTTTCGAGCATGAACGGTCTGTTTAAGGTCATGCCATAGCATCTCAGTTGGATTTAAGTCCGGACTTTAACTAGCCACTCTAAAACCTTCATTTTGTTTTTTTTTTTTAAACCATTCAGAGGTGGATTTGCTGTTGTGTTTTGGATCATTGTCCTGCTGCATAACCCAAGTGTGCTTGAGCTTGAGGTCACAGACTGATGGTCAGACACTCTCCTTCAGGATTTTCTGCTAGAGAGCAGAATTCATGGTTCCATCAATTATGGCAAGTCGTTCAGGTCCTGAAGCAGCAAAGCAGCCCCGGACCATCACACTACCACCACCATGTTGGACTGCTGGTATGATGTTCTTTTTATGAAATGCTGTGTTAGTTTTACGCTAGATGTAACGGGATGCACACCTTCCAAAAAGTTCAACTTTTGTCTCATCAGTCCACAGAATATTTTCCCAAAAGTCTTGGGGATAATCATGATGTTTTTTGGCAAATGTGAGACAAGCCTTTGTGTTAATTTTAGTCAGCAGTGGTTTTCGCCTTGGAAGTCTCCCATGGATGCCATTTTTGCCCAGTCTCTTTCTTATTGTTGAATCATGAACACTGACTTTAACTGAGGCAAGTGAGGCCTGCAGTTCTTTAGATATTGTTCTGGGTTTTTTTGTGACCTCCTGGATGAGTCGTCAATGTGCTTTTGGAGTAATTTTGGTAGGCCGGCCACTCCTGGGAACGTTCACCACTGTTCGAAGTTTTCTCCATTCGTGGATAATGGCTCTCACCGTGGTTCGCTGGAGCCCAAAAGCCTTAGAAATGGCTTTGTAACCCTTTTCAGACTGATAGATGTCAATGACTTTGTTTCTCATCTGTTCTTGAATATCTTTAGATTGTGGCATGATGTGTTGCTTTTTGAGATATTTTAGCCTACTTCACTTTGTCAGACAGGTTCTGTTTAAGTGATTTATTGATTTAACAGGTCTGGCAGTAATCAGACCTGGGTGTGGCTTGTGAAATTGAACTCAAAAAATGTGGTTAATCACAGTTAATTCATGATTTAACAAGGGGGGCAATTACTTTTTCACATAGGGCCAGGTAGGTTTGGATAGCTTCTTTCCCTTAATTAATGATCTCATCATTGAAAAACTGCATTTTGTATTTACATGGGTTATCTTTGTCTAATATTAAAATTTGTTTGATGATCTGAAACATTTCACTGTGACAAATATACAAAAAAAAAAAGAAATCAGGAAGGGGGCAAATACTTTTTTCACGGCACTGTAGCTGTATATAGATAACCAGCATTTTGCTGCACTTATCTGCTAAGTTAAGATGTAGAGTGACTTTTAAGCTCTAACTACTTTTTAGTAGCTCATTTAAGCCATTTTAGTGCCCAAAGGTCCATGCTCATTTATCTTGTGAGCTAGAATATTGCACAGAACATCTGGGCATTTCTGTGTCAAGTGCAGACAATAAATCTGTTTGAACCAAAGGGGTCTGCGTCACACTCAGGCTTCATACCGGGTTCTGCGTCTCAAAACTCTCCGCCTCATAATCGATCTCACACTGAAACAGTCCCTGTGGAAATTTGCCTTATTAGTGCTCTCAATAAACTGCATTGTGAGGGAGTGTAATGTTTCATAAGTTCAAAGATCTCCCAATTGATTTTTTTTTCTTCCATGGAGATCCCAGCCTGATATGAGAACGGAGAACCAGCTCCCCTGAACACAAAAAAACGAAGCTTTTCTGTCGTGCGCTACTGATCTGAACTATCACATCCATCAGGATGAAGGGGAGGAAAAAAAGAGGGGAACATGGCTGGTGGCTCATTTCTCAGGTGAGCTGCTGAAATCTAGGCCAGGACACAGCAGGTCCTGCCCGCCCTGGCTCTGATTGGCTGAGACTGAGAGGGAACGAGGCAGAGGCTGGATGACATATCTGTCTCTGTGGTTGTGCTGCCAGTGGCGGCCCCAAACATGAGGTCCCGGGACCCCCTTCGTAAGCCTATTTTCACACGAGCTATACCTGGAATAGCTCATAGTTCTTTCTGCCCTCTTTTTCGCTCTCTCTCTCTCTTCTGCTTTCAATCTCTCTCACACACGCAAACACATTCATAATTTCAGTTGTATACTTTATGCTTCAATGCATGAGCAACTGTAAAATTGTATGGACTTATTGGATTAAAAATGAACATGGCAGCATGAAAAAAAGTGGTTACACTAAAAAATCTGAGTAATATACATGCCTTTCTAATGTACAACCCAGTTCCTAAAATGTTGGCAAATAAGTAAATAAGGGGTCCTTCGAAAAGTCAGTCCACCCTCTACTATCATACAACAACTCATTATTTGATTTTCTCACATGAAAGTTATTATTTAAAAAAATATACAATATGTTGGCTACAACGGAGTCAAAAAATGTTGGCATAGTACACTGTTTATCACTAGAGATGTTCCAATATCATTTTTTCCTTCCGATACCAATTCCAATACCTGGGCTTTGGGTATTGGCCGAAACTGAGTACAAATCCATGTGTATGTGAATATTTGAGGAGTCCACTTGCAAAGACTTGTAAGTCAAGTTAGTCCATTTTTTAGAAAAATCTGATTTTTTGATTGGCAAAGAAATTATCTTCCATAGATACCAATTTTCACTATACTGAAACTATTAGCCTTGCAGACATAATCCATGAGGCAATTCATTTTTTTTTTTTTTAAGAAATGACTGTGATTTTGCAACACAAAGTTTTGACTTAGCAGGTTTTGAAAGTGGAGTGGAAATGTAGCAGGTTTTGACAGTGTTTAAACCAGCCCCGTTGCTCAATAGGTGAAGGTATTTGACTCAGGACCCACTCTACATGCAAGAAATGCATTTTAAGACATGCAAGGATATCATTCGAACTCATAATAGCGTTCCTTACCTTTCAAGCTTGAGGAACTTCCTATTTGAACCCTTACGAGGAGATTTGTTTGCATTTTCTGCGATCAAAACGAAACTTGAGTCTGCATCCTCCACCTTGAGTTAGAGAAAGCAAGAGCTGAACAGGCTATAAAAGCTCGACTGTGATTGGTTGCTTCTAGCGAACGAAAACGGAATCACGTTTCCATATTGGCTGATGACTTAGCAGAATTTGACAGTTTTCCTCCTTGACTTGGCAGGTTTTGACAGAGTTTTTCTTTTTCCCTTACCATTTATGATGTGATATGACTTGGCAGGTTTTGACAGAGTTTTTCTTTTTCCCTTACCATTTATGATATGATTTAGTAGGTTTTGAAAGTAGAGCTATCAGTGGGACATGTGCAGGTGCCTGAAAGAGAGACTAAGGGAGATATTTTCAAAACTGGACTTAGCAGGTTTTGCAAGTAGACTCCTCATTTATGGTGTTGATAGTGTTATTTATACTAGTTTCTTATATATCGCATTCTGAATATGAATTTTTTTATTGTTCATGGCATGTACAGATATGTCAAAATTGGCTGAAGATGGTAAATAACTGCTCCTTACATGGAATGCAGCTAATTAACACAAATGGACAGCTTGTTAAAATCCTAGGATTGCAATTGGGGTTGGAACAAAAACCGCATACACAGGGGGGTGCCACGACCAATTCTGAGAACCACTGCTGTAACTGAACCCCCAAGTCAGTAAAATGAGCAGCCATCACAAAATAATTGTTTTAATGTCTTTTAGCTATATGATGAATAGCTTAGTCATGTGACAACTCGTTAGCTACAAATAAGCTTGAGTGCATAATGCACAGTAAGCAAAGGCTACTTTTAATTAGCTAGCTAGCTAATTTGTATTCGGTCAATATTGGAATTGAATGTGACTATAGCTATGTATGTAGCTAGCTACTTCACTTTTTCATAATAAATGTCAGAGGTCTACCGAAACTGAGTTGTCTTTTTTCAATTAGTGTTAACATACTTTGAATATGTGAACAACAAATCAAAACACTGAAGCACTATTCATTTTATGTACAATATGTTAGCTAGCTGGCCATATAATTGTGTTTGTAGCGAAGTATGTGAACTTAGATGATTGCAAAATCAAACACAGCCAGGTATGGACAACATTTTTGGTGGGTGGAATGTGGGCATGGGCAAGATAAGAACTTCTCGGCAAGTTTGAGACTGAATGAAGTGCAGACAATGTTCAGCTTGCAAGCAGTGTCTAATCTCTAAGAGAGTACCTAGCTTACGTTGCAGATATCCAATGATACACTGGGGCATGTTCAAGATTGCGGGGTCGAGCGAGAGCCTGCGAGTTCTTGCCTCTTGAACAATTAAACTGCATTTGGTCTGGCTAAGACAAGCGAGAACATCTGCAAACAGTCTCACCTTGCTTCTCAAGATGGTGTCCAGTTTTGTCACAGCTTGTTCAATGGAATTTAATGCAAACTTTACTTGTGCCAGAACTTCAGAGTCATTCAAAAATCCGGAGTCTTCCCTCACAAGACCAAGGTGCGAGATCCTTTGGTCTTGCACATGCCCCTGAACTCCCATCTTCACAAAGAAAGAACATGAGTAATGACATAAAGAAAGAGACATGCGTCACTTGCGTTGAAACATAGCAATTCATTCACCAAGTGCACTGCTGTGTAAGGTTGAGTCTTGAATCCAGTGACTACAGTCAAATTTGCAAGGAAATAAACCAGCGCAGAATGTAGCTAGCTAGCTAACATATTTCATTAATGTATCAATGTGGAAATGAAAATGTTCAATACCAGGAGTCAGCAGTATTGCTAACGTAATTTTTGTGACGTGATATATGCTATTACTGTCTCCAAACTGTATATTGAGTCTTTACCGGGTACTACATTTCTCATGCCATTTACTACTTTGATTTTGCATAAATTTGCTGTGGCCATTAGTTTTGGACATTCGGCCACTCTCAGGGAGATGGCAGTGCCACAGGCGTGGGTTGTCGCTAGGTTGTCACTAACAGCAGCGCATTTGTGCGGGAGCAAACTTTGCTTCCGTGACATAATGCATGCCTGGGTGGATCCGGAGGAAAGGCCTTATGTCAGCATTTCGCAGCACTGAGCAATTTCCATTAAAATGAATGGGAGGCCATTTCTGAATACCATATAAATTAGCATTACGTAGTATCGGATCATGCGTAGATTCAAGTGCTCGCCGATACCGATGCTGCCATTTTCGGCAGTATTGGCGGCATTTCCGATACTGGTATTGGAATCAGAACAACTCTATTTATATCTGTGTAATATCACTTTGTCTTTTAATCATTAGGTGTTAGTGCTTTGAAGAAACCAGTTAGTCAAGTCTCGCTAGTGGATTTTTCCTCCTTATTCCATTATACAAATCTTCAGCTATACAATTGCATGGGGCCTTTGTTGCCATATATTTCACTTTATAATGCTCCTAACCTTCTCAATCAGGAAATTTAGGACTGTATGCAGACCAGTCTTGCACCCACACTCTTAGCCTACACAGCCATGCTCCTGTAATATCTGCAGAATGTGGTTTAGCATTGTCTTGCCAGAAAATGCAGGGACATTCTTGGAACACACATCTAGATTGTGGCATATGTTGCTCCAAAATTCACACATATTGAATCTTTTTGCATTAATGGTTGTCTCGCAAATGTCCCCTATGCCATGTGCATTGACACACTGCCATACCATAGTGCACTAACTATTTTTTAATAGTAATTAAATTGAGTTCACAGTCAAAGAACTTCTCTTATTTACTCACCATGGAGGAGAAGAAGGTTACCTTTTTATCTTACCAGCCCTATGGGCTGATAAGCTATTGTCATGGTTTGGTGTCCGTCGTCCGTCATCCGGAACATTTTTTACCTTTTTTTTTTGGCCTGATGAATTTTCCTGTTAATTTGCCATAACATACTACTAGACCATATCTCTAGATGTTATTTTTTTTTTTAGGATTTTTGATTGAATTATTTTTGTCCATTTTATGGGCCCTTGAAATTTTGGCCCCAATGTTAAAGATAGAACTGAGAAATTTTAAAAAATAATTTCTGAAAAACTGCGCGATAATTTTTTTTCTAAATCAGGCAATCAACTTACCTTGGTACTGTCAATGTACTGTGCGAGCGCCATTTTGATTGAATCGACGGAAGTGGATCTAGTGGGGGCGCTGTACTTTATGAATATGCAAGATGGCCTGTGGAGGCCAAATGGTTGCAGATAGAGATTAAGTTTGTATTATCGACATATAGGAAGTCATATATGACCTATATTTTGGCAATATTAAATTTGACCATAGATGACTTTGAAAGGTCAAACTCGAGGTCAGGGAAAATATTAACCATGTTAAAAGATAGGACTTGAAATTTCAAAAAATTATTTCTCAACACCTGTCAGATAAATTTTTTTCTAAATCTGGCAATCAACTCACCTTGATACACTTTATTTGCAGTGCAAGTGTCATTTTGATTGAATCGAGGGAAGTGGGTCTAGTGGGGGCGCTGTACTTTAACATTGGGTCTTATACTAGAGAATCGACAAAATTGCCTGTGGAAGCTGAATGGTTGCAGACAGAGATTAAGTTTGTATTATCAATATATAGGAAGTCATATATTACCTATATTTTGGATGTGTTAAAGTTGACCTCAGATGACCTTGAAAGGTCAAACTTGTGGTCAAGAAAATGTTACAATTTTCAAAGGCTTCTAGGCTTGAGAATATTGAAGATTGGGAACATATGTGTATTGAACACTTATAGGAAGTCATATATGAACTTTGATTTGGTGGCCTTTAACTAGGAAACCATGTATTAAGTTTCATTTGCTGACATTGAACTTGACCTCAGTGACCTTGAATGCCCAAACTTCACAGTGAAATTTCAATGACCTATATCAGCAAAATCGTTACAAATTAAGTGCACGTTTGTATTGGAGACGTATAGGAAGTCATATATGAACTTTCATTTGGTGGCCTTGAACTTGACCTTCGGTGGTCAAACTTCACATGATAAAATTTCAATGACTTCTATCACCAAAACTATTACAGATAGAGGTTAGATTTGTCTTGTGGGTATATAGGAAGTCATGTATGAAGTTTCATTGGGTGACCTTGAACTTGACCTTCAGTGACCTTCAACGACCAAATCATACAGTGAAATTTTAATGACTCATATCAGCAAAATCATTACAGATAGAGTGTAGGTTTGTATTGGAGACGTATAGGAAGTCATATATGAACTTTCATTTGGTGTAATCCAAACACAATCCTAAGCTCTGAAGCAGTTTTGGTGATATAAGTCATGAATTTTCAATGACTTATATCACCAAAACTGCTTCAGAACTTAGGATTGTGTTTGTATTACAGGAGGTCTTATAAATGTATGTGAACTTTTATTTAGTGACCTTCTCATTGATTTTCATTGATTCAAATGTCAAACTTCACATGAAATTTTCATAACTTGTATCATCACTATGAGACTGCTTGCCAGTAAGCTACAGGACCCTTGGTCCTATTTTTTAAAGTAACATTTTTTCTACTCTGTGGTGCATAAATAAGAGAAGCTATAAATTAATTTTAGTTCTAGTTATATGCCAAATAAATCGGTAATTATACTTGCGTATTTTATAAACATCAGAAGTGAGTACTTTTAAAATTAATGCAAATGTAAAGCAGTACTCACTTATTTGGAGCAATATTTCATTGGGGTATCTGCACTTAAACTGAAGCACAGGCTTTCTGTACTTTGTCCACATATAATGGGTAAATATCCTGGCAAATTCTGAACGAGTAAGGAGCGGGATATAGCTGCATCAGTCAATAGGCTCAAGTAGCTTGATTTATAAACATTAAAACACTTTGTATCAGATTTATTCCGCTTGACCAGACAATGAAATTCAAATGTGCTCACATACAACACCGTAGCCACGCCAACGAAAGTTTAGCCCATTATTTCTGCAAAGTCAGGGGTGGTATCTTCACTGTATGAAGTCTGCTATGTCGTAGGTCGTTTGAATCTCGCTTTTGCTATGCATTGCACTTCAGTGCGTACTCGCCATTGTTATCAGTCCAAAGTTTATAGTATCCCAGAGTTGGGCGTTCTCCTAGTGGAAACGCCCACAAGCGGTTGGTGGCAATGAGCAACAACGAATTTGATTTGTGCTGCAGTACTGCGTGCGTTCATACTGTTGTTAAGACATAGTCCTACCCACTGTGCCTGCACACCGCCCTCAGTCAAATTCAGTAGAGCTTTATTGACTCTCCAAATAAAGCAAGGTTGCCCATATGTGTTCCTGGCTTTCATGCCAACTTCTGGCCTTTAATTACTTAATAAGCCGAACGTTTAATTTATCTGACATTTCGTGTGCATTTCTTGAAAAGCACTTGAATGACTATTACAGACTCTTCTTCTGTCCCTAAATGAAACATTGTTCTGTGATCTAATCTAAGACTAAACATTTGTTTGTGCACTCAGCCAATTTACCGATTCAGAGTAATTGGTGAAAACAAAAACATGCACGCATACCGGCCTCCTGGGGCCTCATTTATGGTGCGTAGGCACAGAAAAGATGCGTATGCCGCTTTTCTTGTGGATTTTGGATTTATTAAAACAAACTTGACATTAATATCGCTAAAAATAACTAGGCCTGTACATGTATGCAAAATCCCAAGTTGAACCTCATGATTAAGTAAAAATTGACTACAGTTCAGCTTACCCATACTTATATAAAATATGGTATTTTTTAACATGTGCCACTTTTTTTTTTTGATTGTACGCAATATTTCAGTATGAAATCTACACAAGGTTTTTCTTTTTTTAATCTATTTTTTCTTTCTTTTAAATATGGCCCCAGGACCAGAATTGCCCATCCTTAAAGTAAATTGTTGCCGCTTAACTTTATTATCCCTAATCAGTAAAACACGGGTCAGAAATGACCCGAAGCATGAAAAAAACGTTCATATTTTTTACAAATCTCAATCTATCGATCCAAAATTTTTTTTATGAACCAAATTTTGTTGTTTTACGGTGTGTAAAAAAATTTTAGGATCACTTGAGCGGTTTTTATGCATTAAAAAAATTGTCAACCAGGTCAGTACTGACCCAAGCAAATGTTGTCACTTATTTCATGCTGAAATTCTGATTTTGTCACCGAATATTTGTTTTCTTTTGCAGGAATGCAAAGAAGTGAACCATGGCAAGTAAAATGACAAGATAAACATCCCAAAATAATAGTTATGCTTTATCTAACTGTGCTTGCAATTATAAAGCCATTTGTGTCAATCAGTTACTATTGATTCATATTCAGTGGATATTATCTTGCTTATTACCTCATTTCTTTCAAGCTGAGTTATTGAAAGGATTGTTTAAATAAAACAAACTTTTTGTTTACTTTATATGAATGGTAATTTTCATACAAAGGTTTGACTGGTATGAGGTGCCAAAATCAGTCAAAATCGTTACTTTACGTTACTTAAAAATTAATAAAAAAGAAACTAATTGTTATACTTCTTTTATATTTGGTATATAATTTCATTATTAGTGTACCAAGCATGAAATAAAGTGTCAACAAGATTGTAATTTCATTGTTTGAGTTCTTAAGGAAAACGAATTTTCAGTTTCACACTTTTCTACATATACAGAGAAATGTGAAACTTCCATATAGTTTTAATCTCATTTATTTCAAACATACATAAAAGTAGAGAGTTTATCCTTTCAAATGAGCTATTGATCATTAAAATAGGAGCAGTATTAGATTTTTTGTGAATTTTAAAAATTCGGGTCAACTCTGACCCACGTTTTACGCCAATGAAGGTTTTTAGGTTTTACTGATGAGAGTTAAGACGCATACTAATTTGCACACTAAAATAAGATCAACTACAGCACTAACAATAGATGCATATTTGAACTTCAGTACGTTGTTGGCAATGAAGGGGGCCCATGCAAAATGACCTAAATAACAAAATCTAAGCATATTTATTAATAGTTCACTATTTTACCTCAAAACTTAAAGGTGCTGAATAGGACTTTCCTTAAAAATGTATCAAATTATTACACACTAGAAGTGTGTGGGAGGGTGTCTATATCTCCAAGGAACAGACCATATGCCTGTATTTGTAGCCCCCGGACGAAGTCATGTGGCTACTACAGATTCATACTTGTCATCTCCATCGCCGCGTCCGCGTCGGTAGACACTTCCTTATGGATGCTGTACAGGCTGTAAGTTTTGACCGATGACTTTCATATTTGGTATGGACATGTGTTATACTTCAGTCATGACACCCATCGATTTTGGTAGCCATGGCGACAGTATTGGCCGAATAAAGTGCAAATTTGTGCTGAAACATAGAAATTTCCTTGTGGACGCAGTACAGGCTGGAGAAGTGGGCTTTCCGGGGCTACACCCGAGCAGTCGCGGGCGACCGGACTATCTAGTCTGTTATTTTACTTTGCATGGGACATTTCTGGGGGTCAACCTTTGGGCAGTGGGTCTACAGTGTAGTCCCCAGGCAATAACAGCGCGCAGGTGACCCAAGTTCCCAAGAGAAGCTACAAAAAAAAAAGCTACAGTGCAGAAAAAGGGAGATATAGTGAGGTACAAAGCCTCTGTTTGGAAATGTCAGTCATGTGACCAAGTAGCATTCATTCAAGAAAAAAGCCCTTACCCACGACGGGAAGTTTGAATGCTTTGTTCAGCGTTTAAGGGTTTATTGCTTGATAGAGACAGCTGATGATTGGCGAATAAATTTGAGTGACATTTTAAATTTATTTATTTAGTTAAATGGATATTTTCATTAAAATTTACAGGTATATATAAACTGAATAGATTATACGTGCTGGCTATGTGTAGACACGTTATCTTTATTAAATAGGCTATATCCGTTAATGCACTAGTCCAAAGGCTTTCCTCCAATTAATATGACATTTGAAAAATGAACATCTCTTGCAGTTCCCACCTACGAAAACAACTTCACCACGGTTCATTTCGGAGTGAATTTTCAAAACCTGTGGAGGTTCCACCTCATCATCTCCTCCCTCCAAGCAGGGCAGCAGTTTTAAACAACTGAATTATCGTCCGATTCCTCCAATGAAATAACGGCAAAATTAAACCACTGCAATGTAGGAGTTGTTTTGGTTGCTGACCTGACTGGCAAATGGATTGAAACCAAAATAACCTACATTCTGTATCTTGGTAAATGCTATCGTCATAAATATTGGTAGAAAAGACCATCAGTAGTAATGCTCTGTTGTTGAGACTCATCTGTAATCATTCTTGCTTTTTCAATTTGAAACATTTCGAAATGTATTGAAGCAGTGGTTGTTTCAAAAGTTCCGGAATGTTTCAAAGGTTTGTAATTGCCAATTCTAATGAAAAACAACATGGAATTGGCCTGTTTTCTGTTTGTCTGGTAAGGCTCGGCAGTTAGCCTCATTAGCCAGAAAAGTGTCTGGTAATATAGGCAAACAGACAATAGCTGACAATAGCTAGCGTAGTTGCACCTAACATTCGGGGCATTTCAAAATTTCACGTTTATTTTTCATGAAACCTTGATCATAACAAAAGCTACTGAAGCTGATTAATCTTACGTGTTATTTCATTTATATCCAGGAATTGTTGAGATTGTTGAGTGAATTTTGCATATTGTTTCTTTTCAGAAAACTTTATCATTTTTTGGGTATGGTAGCAACTTGTTAAGCGTCAGACTGTGAACGAATTCTCACCATCGAGTGAGCCTGTAGTCATCAGTTCATACATTATGTTACAGAAAAAGGTTTGCCATTTAGATCAAGATATTTTACATTGTTCCTCTTGCTCGTGGAAACCTTTGGCCCCCAAGGATTCAAAAAGAATTCCTTTTGAATGCACTCTTTAGCAGGACACCTTCTTATGGTTGGAGACTTTATAAGTTTAAACATCAATGTATTGTTTTGAACTGCTGTTCGTGAAAGTTAAGGAGTCAGAATTTTTGGGGGGCTTACCTTTTTGTTCCTCCGGTCATTTGCTGTTTGTGTAGAGGTTACCAAAAGGCATAAAAATAAATGTGACAACTGTAGGTTTCAGCATTGAGACCAGTGACGACTATTTGCACAGCTACGTTACCATTACTGTTGGCAGTGTATTTTTTATAGTTGTGTTACAGGTATAGAATAGGTATAGCGACGGAGTCATGTACAGCATTGATTTGAAACCACAATACAGGGTTATTTGAGTCTAACTAGCTAAAATTATGTTTGTGTTAGCTGCGGTTTGTACAGGATGATGGTATGTATCTAGCTCAGAGCACAGCTCGAATTATGGGCAGGGGGCACACGCTTGTGGTCTGGTTGAGCTGGGAGGAGGGGCCAACTTTTAATTTTGTGTTTACAAACAGCAATAGACAAATCCTACATCGTCTACTTTTAACACTGAAAAGTTTACTGTTTTTACATAATGGCATATTTCATTACAGAGCTGATAATGTGCACCATATTGTCAGTTCTCCACAGCAGCCATGTGCTGCAGAAGCCTAAAATCCAAGTTCAAAAAAGTAAACATCCGTCTCTTTATTTATTTATTTTTTCCTAACAACCTGGACTTGCTAATTGGCGCATTTCCTCAGCCTGAAGGTGGAGCTAATTAGTGAGTCCTGCTGGCTGATTGGGTGGAAGAATTGCATCACAGAACTTTTACCTTCTGACCCTAGGACTTAACTTCGTTTTACTCTGCTGACTGTATGTGAGATTTTGGAGACAGTCTCTAGTCTCTGTGCTGACAGCTTGTGTTGCACCAGCCTCTTTACCGCTGTCTGCCGGCACTGCTGCAGAAAAAAAAACTTAATCAGAACCCTTGGGTCTCCTGTACGAGACACTGGTAAAGAAAATAACTTCAGTGCTGGGTACATGTTTATATCACATGTCATTCACTAATATGGCTCTATGAGCCCAAATATAAACACTGGAGTGGCAGTAACACAGAGGGGAGTCACTCTTCGCCAGCATCAAAGAAACAAGTAAATATCACATCTTTCTTCTAGCCTACTGTGAAAATAAACTCCACTGGAGCCCAGGGACCATGCAGTAGTGAGAAGGAGCTGGAGAAGCCGGCTGATGGCTGTAGAGTATACATTTTATAACCACTCAGAAATAATGTATATGTACTTTGAGGTGCGCACACACACACACTCATGCTCGTGCACACTTTAACGCTTGCACACACACGGACGCACGCACACACACACACACACACACACAACCACAGAGGGCCGAGACTGCACTTTTTACAGCACTCTATGGAGGTTTAAAGCCGCATCTTGTTTTTCTATGGTTACAACAATGATGATGAGGACTGGTCAGGGTTGAGCATTGAGATACAGGACTGCCACAGCTTTGTTGCAGAATTTAATGAATTAGGGGCTAACAGTATTACCACTGAATGTCGTTCCCCTTAACTAAAATGTTGCAGGCATGGAATTGGTCTTTTGGTACAGCAGTAAACATATCTATGCCCCATGTTTGCGAAACAAGCAAGGAGAGATGTAACCCCTGGAACACAACGGCAAACTAAAGACAGCGAAAGGGTTCCCTTGAATGACTTATGGTAAGCGTGGTGCTGGATTTTAGGCGTGGGGGGGTAGTGCGGGCACTTCCAGCAGGGTGGAGGAGGGAGGATTTGGGGTTTTGGATAGTGCTCAGCCAGAGGAGGGTGGAAAGGATTTGGCATTTTGGATTGTGTGTGGAGAGAGGATTTGGCTGCTGATCCTGGAAGTGTTCAGGACTCTGATGATTCCCCCCCCAACCCCAGCCGTACTGCCTG
The DNA here is from genome assembly GCA_029692085.1 of Gymnothorax javanicus. Lineage (NCBI taxonomy): Eukaryota > Metazoa > Chordata > Actinopteri > Anguilliformes > Muraenidae > Gymnothorax > Gymnothorax javanicus. The sequence continues at coordinate 29,328,527 of CM056194.1, read as the reverse complement.
GATTTACTCAGCGTGATCGAGGAGTGCGTGATTCTGGGAGTGCGGGAAGGGGTGGAGGGAGAGATTGACGGAGGTGAAGGAGGAGGAGTGGGGGTGAGGCAGAGAGGAAGTATGTGGAAGGATGAGAGAGGTAGAGGAATGGAAGAAGGGATAAGAGAGGTATAAGGGGAAATGAAGAGAACTGGGGAGTAGGAGATGGTTCGAGGGAGCCAGAGGAGAAGATGGACAGATAGAGATGGAGGAGAGGAGGACCAGTTATGAGACAGAGAAGGGATGAGAGAGGTAGAGGAGTGGAGGGAGGGATGAACATGGTGGGAGGAGTAGAGAGGGACATGTCTTTGTCTGGGTCTGTGTTTGGAGCAGCTGTTTGAAGATAGACTCTCGGCATGGAAACGGTGTACCACCGGCGGCATCTGTGTGAGTGTTTCTCTGCAGGTGTGAGCAGGGAGCGTGGGTGTGAGTGTGTGAATGTATGTCTGTATGTGGGGGATGGGCGTGCATTTAGGACATGTACAAGTAAGTATTTCTGTGTGTGGGTGGATGGATGTGGAATTAGTATGTGTGTGTGTGTGTGTGTGTGTGTGTGTGTGTGGGAGTGATTGTGTGGCAGGAGGAATGTGTGCATGCACGAGATGGCGTTATGTGCATGTGTGTGTGTGTGTGTGTGTGTGTGTGTGAGTGTGAGACAGGGTGCTTGAGTGAGGAGGTGATGTAATCATAGTACAGTCGACCCTTCTGAACTCTGTCTCATTTTTCAAATGCTCTCATTTTTCTCATCTCTCGCTTTCTCTCTCACTCACTCTCCATCCCTCTCTTTTCTAATCCCTCCCCGCCCGAAGCAGGCTTTAGTCTGTTTGTTCAAGACTCTGATCGTACTGATCAGTCTGTGATTCAGCCTCCTTTTCTTTTCATGTACTTTATAACTTATGCCATCAGCAGCACCTCCACAGTACATTCAATTCCATGCATTCAATACACACGTCACATAACACATAACACAAACCTGCTAGAATAACCCACAGTTTCTTGATGTGTGAATAAAACATTTGAATTTTCTTAATTCCGTCTCTGCGTCTGTTGATGTGAAAAGCTAATCCTAATATTGCTCCCCCCTCTCGCTATCTTTGCCCTCCCTCGCACTCCCTTTCTCTCTCTCTTTTCTCCCCTCTCTGCAGATGAACCGACCAATCCAAGTGAAACCAGCCGACAGTGAGAGCAGAGGAGGTGCAGCTCTAATGCACTCTTTCCACACACACATGCGTGCGCGCGCGCATACACACACGCACACACTCACACACACATGCACACACAGACGCATACACACACACACACACACACACACACACACACGCACAAACACTCACGCTGATGCGCACGCACACGCACGCACACAGACACACACACGCACTCCTCGCACAGATGCACACTCATTACAATTATCATCCCGTTATCTATTATCTAACTTACCCATGCCTGTTTAGCGTCAGAGGGGGCTTGAGCCTGTTCTGACACACAGTGAATACAGGCATACTGTACATCCTGGACATTATGGCTGTCCATGGCAGGGTTTACGCACCACTCAGCCTCACCCTCACACCTTCTGTATCAATTTAGTGTATCAGCACTTAGCCTGACCTGTGTGTCTTTTTGACAGCAACAAGAAAGTACCAGGGGGAGACTCATGCAAACACAAGAATAACATACTAACTCTACATGGACAGACCCTGGTTAGGTTCACACCCACAACCTCCTTGCAGAGCTAGAAAAAAACGACTTCCGTACACTGTCCTTTCAATTGTAATAGGCTGTATCAGAAATACAATGTTTAGTCCATAGATTAAGGGCCCAAGTCTAAGGACTGAAGTGTATTTCTCATTAAAGTTATTGCAAGTAAAAATGTATGATCACGTATGATTGAAATGTTCTTGATTGGACATTAGTCGAACGCTCTTTGAAAGCCATGGATTCTGAGAAAGTGGACATTTTAAATTTTGAATAAATATTCGTACAGATCAGCTATTTACAGTCTTAGATTCAAGCTGAGAAGGGGAAGTACGCAGAAATAGACAGGGGGACAAAAAGAGAGGGAGGCTGGAAGGTAATGGCTGAGTAGAGGAGAGAATTCACATTAGGAGAGCGAGGGTTGAATTTCCCACCTCCCGTCCAAATCTCGGTGTACATTAGCCCATCACGCCGCTGCCCACGCTCCAAAACCCATTCAGGGCAGGTATGCTGTGCCCCCCCCAACCCCCCATCTGGGAGCTGAACTGGCGATACCCCTGGCTAACAGCCCAGCTTCTTAATCACCTGACTCCACTCCCGGCCCTAAGAGCTGGGAGAGGGAGAGTCCGCGAGGGGGACTGTGGGAGTCTCAGCGATGGCATATAGAGAATAAACATCCCTCTTTAGCTCTAATTCATCCTCTGCCATTTATTACTTCCACAAAATGAACTCCATGGCCCAAGGTAACAGCCAATTAGAGAGCTCCCTGGGGTCAGAAGGGCAGAGGAAGTGGATGGTAGCGGCCTCGGGTGAAATCCTGGCGCAGGTGTTGGGAAAGGGCGCGCGTTTGCAGCATGCTGTGCAGGGAAGCTCTCGCTGGTGGTTTGCATTGTGCAGCGGAGAACCTGGCTTATTGAGCTGAATGTGTCTTCAGACTAGCAGAAGCTGAGACTTTAAAGACGGCCTCATATTACCGGCACCAAGAGACTGAGCCTTTGTGGAAGGGCATATATTACTAGCACTGGAGTCTGAAGCTTTGAAGAAAGTGTTATAATAGCAGCATCAGAGTCTGAACCTTTAAAAAAGGCCGTATATTACCAGCAATAGAGTCTGAATCTTTAAAGAAGGCCTTATATTACCAGCAATAGTGTCTGAACCTTTAAAGATGGTCTTATATTACCAGCAATAGTGTCTGAACCTTTAAAGAAGGCCTTATATTACCAGCAATAGAGTCTGAACCTTTAAAGGCAGTGTTATATTACTAGCACCAGAGTCTGAGCCTTTAAAGAAGGCCTTATACTGTATTACCAGCAACAGAGTCTAAGCCTCTAAAGAAGGCCTCATATTACCAGCACCAGAGTCTGAGCCTTAAGGCCTTATATTACCATCATCAGGTAAAACCACTGTGGGAGCGTTGCATTGTATGGTCCTGCTTCTCATGTTACATTCATTATTAAATGGGCTCTACATTCTCCTCTCACTTTTCTGTTCTGCTTGAAGCTCGCAAACACCAAATTACAAATACATATGCGCACACATCCAGGGTTTAAAATGCACTTGCACCCATTTGCTCACACACATTTCCCGACTTGCACACTCATAATTCCAGTCATTATGGACAGGACATCTGGTGATGTGGCACGCAAGGTCACTTAAAGGAGAATGGGCGGAGAAAACCAGAAAGTCGACAACAAGGACGGCACTCAGTGCAGCCATTACACCATAAATAATGGAACGACACATGCTATGAGTTTGTTTTCCTGTCCTTCAGCCTCCGTAAGGCTAACATTAGACCCGCTCTTTTATTCGGTGTCCCCTGTTGTGCCCTGGACCAATGCCCAGTAATGACCCCTGCTGTTTGTTTCAGAAGACAGAAAACTCTTTGTGGGCATGCTGAACAAGCAGCAGTCTGAGGACGACGTGCGACGCCTCTTCGAAGGTTTTGGCAGCATAGAGGAGTGTACCATCCTTAGAGGTCCTGACGGAAACAGTAAAGGTAAGTTAACGTAGTTCCAGTTTGTGTTAAGCTGTACATCAGGATGCAGACATTTACTTCCTGTCTAACTCAGAGATTTGTCTTTGTGGCTGCATGCCTTATTTATTTATTGGTCAGTGTCATTATGGGTCATTGTCATTATATTACATTGCAGTCTCTACCCAGTTAACAATGGTAGTATGGCAGGAGGAATGATGTAGACTCCCTGCAAGCAGCAAGAACTTTAGCAGCATAGATAGTTAAATGTTACCATAAACATTTTCCTGTAACAGTCTGCAAAAACATTTTCTTTTACAAGATGCTCAGGACTGACATGTTCGTCAGCTCACGTGCCTGTCTTTCTGTCTGTCTATCTGTCTGTCTGTCTGTGTGGCTGCTGTATGTTTCCCAGGCTGTGCCTTTGTGAAGTACTCCTCACACACAGAGGCACAAGCAGCGATTGGAGCTCTGCATGGCAGCCAAACCATGCCTGTGAGTACTGAGATCCTCACTGTGCTATTCTGAACTAGCGTCCTGCCATTTCTCTCCTCTTCAGCACCGTTCTTTCCCAAGCTGGAAAAGCTATTACTTTTTTTATTTGTTTTTTACATGTTCATTTTGAACCTGAGGTCTAAGAGTCAGTTCTGTAGCCGGCAGTCACATGCAGCCCGCTTAGCCCAGCATGTTGTGTTGGTAATGATCTTAATGTTCATGTGTGTGTGCTCCTGTGTGTGTGTGTTTGTGTGTCAGGGTGCTTCCTCCAGCCTGGTGGTGAAGTTCGCTGATACAGATAAGGAGCGCACTATCCGCCGCATGCAACAGATGGCGGGTCAGATGGGCCTCTTCAGCCCCATCGCCCTGCCCTTCGGCCCCTACGGAGCCTACGCACAGGCAGTGAGTGCAGGGCCTCGCTCCGCATGTCTGTCTGTCTGTTTGCACTGCCTCTCCACATCTCAAATTTTTTTCTGTATCTCTTTTTTTCAACCCTTCTGCTAAATGTCTGCATCACTGCTATTGCCATTATGTAGGCAGGTTTACTTACCTTTTTCCTTGTTTTTTTTGTTTACTCTATCTTCTTTACTTAATTCTTTTCTTTCCTCCCCCCTCTCTCTTGCTCTCTGCCCTCTCACTCACTCTCTCTCCTCTCTCCCTCTCCCCCTTCTCTCTCTCTCTCTCTCACTCCCCCCCCTCTCTCTGCAGCAGGTACAGCAGCAGGCAGCATTGATGGCGTCAGTGGGCCAGGGCGGGTACCTCAGCCCCATGGCGGCCTTTGCTGCGCAGATGCAGCACATGGCCACTATCAACGGGCTGCCCGGAGCGCCGATAACACCGACATCAGGTAAACCTGGCTCTGCACTCCGAACTGCATCAGGGCTTTTCATTTTATGTGACTCTCTGAGGCTGGGTGCACACAGAATTGTCACACAGACTGTTTGAGTTACTTTGCGCACTGCCCTGCTCTCCCTTGAAGGCAATGGCGTCTCCCTCCCTCCAGGAGGCAGCACACCACCTGGAATCCCAGCCCAAGCGGTGACCAGCATCTCCTCCCCCATCAGTGTCAATGGTTTCACAGGCCTGCCCCCGCCTCAGCCCAACGGCCCGCCCCCAGCTGAAGCTGTCTTCACCAATGGGATACACCCCTACCCAGGTGTGCCCCGGCAACACACTGCATTCCTGCAGAAAGCATGATGTCATTATTCATTTGGATGCAATGCCCTGGTTTCCATGGAGACAGGGGGCATATCAGCATTCATTCAGACCTGAAACTAAGCAGAGTTGTTGACACAATTAAGAAATACTGATAAGTTTACTCTCAGCTATTAACAAACTGGGGGTATTTTTCTCTTTCTGGAAAAAGGACCCATTTGCCCCCAAAAAAACTAAGAGTAAAGTGAATGAATGTGACTGGGGAAAAACCTGAGCTCCTTTATTTTGGCTTTATTTGGTGTCATATTTTTTTTTTTTTAATTTCCTATCTCAGACAGTGGTCCTTTAATGATTATCAAATCCTGGAATCCCTTTGATTTCATGTCAATTGGTAACATTGCTTCAGCCAGTCGTGTCTGTGATAAATACTGAAATTTATACTGTCAGACATTGTACTTGATGATAGTGGAAACACAGATGGAGATATCTGCTCTTTCTTGAACAGAACAGCAACACAGCTGAAGTACAGTAGCTGCTTTAACAGGAAATATGAGGTCACTTCCTTGCAGTGGTGAAAATGGATGGTGAATTACAGTATGTTCCTAATGTGATGAAGATATTGTTGGAGACAGAATTAATTCTCATGCTCTCGGTCCATTCTCTCTCTCCTTCCCCTCTCCTTTTACCTGCACTTCCTGCTGCCATCTGTCACTCCATCCTCGTTCTTGCCTGCCCCTCTTCTTTCCCCCCTGTTTTTCCATCCCTCTCTCTCAGCAGCACAGAGTCCCACTGCCGCTGACCCTCTCCAGCAGGCTTATGCAGGAGTGCAGCAATATGCAGGTCTGTCATACAGCATGTGTGTGTATGTGTGTTTGTGTGTACTGTATACGTATGTGTATATGCGTGAGTGTGTGTATTGTATTTCTGCGTGTATATGTGTGTTTATACTTATGTGTATATGCGTGAGTGTATGTGTGTGTTACATTTCTGTGTTTGTGTGTGCTTGTCTGTGTGAAAGTTCTTGTCTCTGCAGCCATTTTTTCTTATTTTTACAACCCCAATTCCAAAAAAGTTGGGATGTCTTGTAAAATGTAAATAAAACAGAATGCAATGATTTGCAAATCTCATAAACCCATATTCTATTCACATTAGAACATAGAAAGCATATCAGGTGTTGAAAGTGAGACATTTTACCATTTCATTAAAAATATTAGCTCATTTTGAATTTGAAAAAAAAAAGTTTGGACAGGGCCATGTTTACCATAGTGTAGCATCCCCTTCTTTTAACAACAGTCTGTAAACATCTGGGAAGTGAGGAGACCAATTGCTGAAGTTTTGGGAGAGGAATGTTGTCCCACTCTTGTCTGATGTAGGATTCTTGCAGCTCAACAGTCCTGAGTGTTCTTTGCTGGATTTTCCGTTTTAGGATGTGCCAAATGTTTGCTATTGGTGCAAAGTCTGGACTGCAGACAGGCCATTTCAGCACCCAGGCAAAGACATGCTGTTTTGATGGATGCAGCATGTGGTTTAGCATTGTCTTGCTGAAATATGCAAGACCTTCCCTGAAAGCGATGGTGTCTGGATGGGACAATATGTTGTTGTAAAACCTCTATATACTTTTCAGCATTGATAGTGCCTTTCCAGATGTGTAAGCTGCCCACGCCATAAGCACTAATGCAACCCCATACCATCAGAGATGTAGACTTTTGAACTGCGTACTGATAAAAAGCTGGATGGTCCCTCTCCTCTTTAGTCCGCATGACACGGCATCCGTGGTTTCCAAAAAAGAATTTCAAATTTTGATTCATCTGACCACAGAACAGTTTTACATTCTGCCTCAGTCCATTTTAAATGAGCTTTGGCCCAGAGAAAACGGCAGCATTTCTGGATCTTGTTCACATATGGCTTCTTTGCATGATACAGCTTTAACTTGCATTTGTGGATTGCACGGCGAACTGTGTTCAAAGACAATGATTTCTGGAAGTTTTCCTTAGCCCATGCAGTAACTTTCCAGTGCAGAATCATGCCTGTTTTTAATGCAGTGCCGCCGAAGGGCCCGAAGATCACGAGCATCCAATATTGACCTTCGGCCTTGTCCCTTGTGCACAGAGATTTCTCCAGATTTTCTGAATCTTTTGATGATATATTACGTACTGTAGATGGTGGGACATTCAAAGTCTTTGCAATTTTACAGTGAGGAGCATTTTTCTGAAATTGTTCCACAATTTGTGGATGCAGTCTTTCACAGATTGGTGAACCTCTGCCCATCTTTACTTCTGAGAGACTCTGCCGCTCTAAAGTGTTCTTTTTATACCCAGTCATGCAACTGACCGGTTGCCAATTAACCTAATAAGTTGCAAAATGCTCCTCCAGCTGTTTTTTGTAGTACAACACACTTTCCCAGCCTTTTGTTGCCCCTAACCCAACTTTTTTGAGACGTGTTGCTGCCATCAAATTCAAAATTTTTCATGAAATGGCAAAATGTCTCACTTTTAACGACTGATACATTGTATATGCTCTATTGTGAATAAAATGTGGGTTTATGAGATTTGCAAATCATTGCATTCTGTTTTTATTAACATTTTACACACCATCTCAATTTTTTTGGAATTGTGGTTGTATTTGCAAATTTGTGCTTGTGTTTGAGCATCAGAAGGGTTTATTAAAGTGCAGGAAAAATCATTGCAGTGAATCTGATGAAGTACTTGTGTGTGCCTGCTCGTGTGTGTGTGTGTGTGTGTGTGTGTGAAACTGTCTGTGTACGTGCGTGTGTGTGTGTGTGTGTGTGTGTGTGTGTGCGCGTGTGTGTGTGTGTCTGTGCACGCGTTTGTGTGTTTGTGTCAGCAGCCTATCCCACTGCTTATGGACAGATCAGCCAGACGTTTGCTCAGCCGCCGCCTCTCATCGCTCAGCAACAGAGAGAAGGTGAGCCTGAACTCAGGCGCGTTTCCTGATGAGCTTCCGTTCAAAGACCCCCCAGATTCTCAGCTTTTCCTGGACTCAGTTTCTTTTTTGACCTTTTCTATATCTTTCTTTCCCCTCTGTTTCCTGTACACCACCTATTATCACTTGTTTCTTCCTTACCTTTTCTCAAATCTGAACCCTTGAATATTTGTAATACTAAATCTCCTTTCATCTGCTCCTGTATTCACCTATACTACATACATCCCTCCATGTTAATCTGCCCTCTAATCGTCCTCTTCATGGGACTTTTTTAAACTCTCCTTCTATTTATTCCTGTTTTCCCTCTGGCTCTCACACACTTTCTTATATTCTTCTCCTGGTTTCTCCTCCTTCCCCATCTATCTCTTTTTCTTTCTTTCTCTCCAGGGCCAGAAGGGTGCAACCTGTTCATCTACCACCTCCCTCAGGAGTTTGGAGACGGCGAGCTCATGCAGTCCTTCCTGCCTTTCGGTAATGTCATCTCCTCCAAAGTGTTTGTGGATCGGGCGACAAACCAAAGTAAATGCTTTGGTGGGTAAAAACCATAAAACCCTGTCTAGATTATTATAATTATTATTATTATTATTATTATTATTATTATTTAATCTTTCAGAGCTGCAGTGAAAGGCAAGGTCTTTTCTAGGGAAATGGCACGAACTTGTGCGTACCAGTTAAAACCAAGGAAGTAAAATATATGAATTTGATGTTATCTGCCAGGAAAGGAATAGCAGGAAAGATGATGTGGGAGATCGGCTCTTGAAGACCATTCTTTATGTTAACCTCTATTTTTGGGGGGGATCGGGGATGCATGGTTAATTTTACAATCAGGTGAGCAGCTGTAATGTGCTTCTTAATCTTAACACTTTCTTTTAGGAATCACTGGACCCACATTTCATTATATCAGCCTAATAACTGTGTAATTACACTGTAATTACCATTGAACATTGTGACAACTGCAATTGCTTCACAGTCCATTGAGTCAGCCTAATAGCTATGTAATAGCACTGTAATTACAATGATGATTACTGCAAGTCCATTTACCATGTAGTGCATGACTAAATTTGGTCTAATAACTATGCTGGAGTATTGTTATTAAAATTGACCATTGTTACAACAGCAATTGCTTCGTGATGTGTACCTGCTATTGTGATTTTCACCTCGGAGTTGTGGCATGAGTCTGTACTGTAATTACGCAGCCCATTCAGCTGTTCTCCGAGACAGCGTTGAAGTAGAGCATGCATTACCACACAAGAGTAATTTCTAGGATTTTACAGCAGCTCTTGGAACTTGGGATAAATCATCTACCCGGTTCTGCGAATGGATTTGCATTCATAATCGCCTTCGTTCAAAGCAGGCAGGGGAGCTGGAGAACTGTCAGCGGCTATCAGAGTGGACATGTGTTTGCTGTCAGTGTGTCCGTCTCGGCTTAATGGCCAGCTTCTCCCCGCTCGGCTGACAGACGGACACCAGGCCGAGGAGTAAAGAACAGACACAATACATCAAAGAGACTATTGAATTTTACCACATTAATTAGTGTTAAAGAAATCACCTCACATGCTTCATGAAGTGATTAAACTGCCGTGGTATTGTTCACAAACGCCTGACTTTAGTTAAATTGGCAAGATGGTCCGTCATAGCATTGGGGGAACTACCAGAGGGAGATGTTGAACTGTAGACAGCTGTTAGTCACAGCGGGCGAGCCAGTGGGGAGATTATTTTTATTGGGCCGTCCCACATTTGTCCCATTTCGTGATGTTATAATAAAAAGAGCATGATCTACGGGGGGTTGTGAGTGGCATGTGGCACAGCACTTTGTCTTGATATAATGTCTTGGTTCGTGTTGTGCTTTTTGTTACAGTACGTAGCTGTGTTGCAATTAGTTTTGTTTATTTAAATCACAAATATTCCTTTCCTCCTCTTATTCGGGCTTTGTCTCTCGCTCTCTTGCCTTCCTGTCCATCCCCCCTTTCCTCCTCCTTGCTCACCCCTCTGCTCTCTTGCTTGCCAAATCTACATTGGCGCACTGCACCCATGCACCTATCAAACCACACCCCTGCCTCTGCCCGGCCACTCCCCTTCCTATCCCTTGCAGGTTTTGTGAGCTTCGATAACCCCGCCAGCGCCCAGGCAGCCATCCAATCCATGAACGGCTTTCAGATCGGAATGAAGAGGCTCAAGGTCCAGCTGAAGAGGCCGAAGGATGCCAATCGCCCCTACTAGCCCCACTTACAACTCTTTCTGGGCTGGTTGGGGGGGATTGACCAATGGTGGAGCACAATAGGGTTGACAGGTGAGGTCGGCCCTTCATTCATGAATGAACACCAAGCTCATAATATTGGTGTGTTGTTTTCATTATTGCTAGATGCACGATAATTAATTTTTCCCTTCAATGTTCTGCACGATGAGTTATGCCAAAAAAGCGGTCAAATCTACGATAATTTTGCCATTTTATAGAAATAATGGGTTAAATAATGGACTTCATTTTCTGACTGCTGGTCAAGGATCAGCTTTTCCTCTTAACATGTTCAAATGACAATCAGAGAAATCTGTTCCTTGATCTGTGTTTAGAGAGAAAAATGTCAAAAATCTCTAAAGTATCCAGCCAATCATTTATCCTTTTTGCTGCATTACGTGCACACATCCACGGTAATGAAAGCACATCGCTAACGTCACTCTCCTGCTCATTCTGTCAGGTGCAAGATTAAAGCTAGCACCCAGCATCAAGTGACAGAGCCCTTTTTTTTTTTTTTTTTTCATTCATCCAAAACTGGACAAAAGTGCATGGAAATGAACTGCCCTGCTCATTTTTTAACTGCAGTTTAATTATACTAGCATTGACAATTGATGCTAGTCCTTTCTTTTCAGTGTTGTCTGTCTCATTCATTGAAGCACATTTTGTATAAAGTTGAATTCCTTCCACGCTGCCTTTCATGTCGTGAGCAAATGAAATGTCCTCTGATTTGGCTGTTGTAATTGGCTAGAGTATATGAGTAGGCAGTGTCACACATGGTTGTTTCTCACAATACATTTTTTGGAAATGTATGTGTGTGTGTGTGTGTGCTGTGCTTATGCATGTATGTGTGCATGCAGGCGCGCGCGCGTGTGTGTGTGTGTGTGTGTGTGTGTGTGTGTGTGTGTGAACTTAGACATTTATCCCATGGTTTCTCTCTGTTTGGTCTTGTAATATAATTTTCTTCAAAATAAGATCATTTTAAGCCCCTGGTACAATAGTTTAAGAATTCCCACAAGGCAAGGGTGATAATTTTCATTTAAGCTGGTTGCTGCAAAAGTCTATATGCTCCTTTATTATTTTTTTCAGTTTCAAACTGATTTGTTGTGTTTGCTGCATGCTTAGATGGTCAGATTAGAAGAACAGATACAGAAATTTTACAGAAGTATGTCTAATTGCATCAAAATTTGCACAAATTCAGTAAAGTCATGGGGTACTGACATACATCATCTTTTCTCTTCCAGGTTCTTGAAATGCATGTTGTTTTCCTGGGAAGTTGAAAAAATAATTTTTTTAATTAAAATACCTTCATAAATATTGAATACGAAGATGCAGGAGCGATGTGGGGCTGGAACAGACCTGATGGGACCAAATCTGCCGTCACTACGGGACCTAAAGAACAGATGATAGCAAACATGAGAACTGTGGAGCGATGCCCCCATGGACATCTGCGAGAGCCACCTGCAAACCCCATCAGATCTCTGCAAAAGCAGTCCCCTGCCTGAACAACGAACTGCTGAAGTCTTTACTACAAATGAAATAAAAAACTAACTCGAGACCTGCATGGAACAGCCCGTGCAGTTACAACTGGACAAGTTTAGACCAAACAAAAAGAACAATGATGGGGAACAAAAATGTAAAGAGCCACAAAGGAAGCATAGGTTTTATGCATACAAAAGGACTACTTTTTCTGGAGATGATAAGATACAGACCTGTGTTCTTCATTTTGTTCCCTCCTAGACTAGAAAATTATCTTTTTTTAAGAGGTGCACAGACTTTTTTTCAGGTCACGGTGACCCAGATCAGCCATCTTTACTTGGAGTGCCTCTCCGTTTCCATGGGATGTTGTTACCATGTTGACTCTTAGCAACAGTCTCCATGGAGTCTTTCTCATCATTCCTTAGCTATTATTGGGACCAAAGGACCAAGCATTTTTATCACTTAAAAGAGCTGCGACTACAGCTCTATCGGACCATTTCAGTATCTCCTGCTGTTTAAACAGCTTTGATGAGTTATGTTTAACAAAATACTGTAAAGTTATTATACTACTGATGTGCTTTTTAAATTAAGAACTGTTCCCTGTTTGATACTTGCAGCTGCTGTACAGGAGGCCTTAGTTGGCCTGAAGGTTATTTAGAAAAGCTTGTGAACAATTATAGCCCAGTATCACTCCTAGATTCATACGTCTCCCTCTGTCCCTTTTTATGCGGAAAGATGAAATGTTGGCGGGAGGGGGGAGGGTGTTTGCGCAGGTGTAACAAACAGTACAGCAGCCTCCCATTTGATAACTTTTGACCCAAAAACCATGAAAACATCATATCATGTATACAAGGACGAACACACAGGAAATGTTTATATAAGCATATTTAGAGCAGAACCACACAAGACCTGCATAAAAGGAAAAAAAAATGTCTGTCCATACGAATACGTATATTACCCATGCACTTAAATGTATATATGCATATGTTTTAAAGATGTGTGTGTACATAGAATGGCTATTGAACCTAAAATATAGATCTGTAATTTTTTGTAGATTTTAGCTGGAGTTTTAAAATGTTCTAGCATAAACCGGGAAGATCTGCAATACTGGCAGCTGACAACCTACAGGCATTCTGCTCTTTACTGGAATCATGTACTGACTCAGTTGCACATGTACATTTATACGTGTGTCTATGTGTGTCTGTAAATATGCGTATACGTCATTTGAAACAACAGAAAGTTTTCAGAGATGAGTTTCAAAGAAAAAAAACTGATCTTTTTCTCTTTCTTTCTCTTTAAACATTTATGGCCTCTCTTCTTTCTTTGCCGCATCCCTGTTTTATTCTGCAGCCGTTGGAATGCTAGCACTATCTCAGTAACCTATGCATATACACTGAGGTCTGTAAATAATATGGCAGTGACACAATAATGTCATTCGAGCTTGGTTCATGGTGGCATTCACATCCATATAGAATGAACCATCCAGGTATTATAGTCCTTTGCAATTGAGACAAATGTGTGCCTATTTTTATCATTGTTAATAATTGCTGCACATACATACTCGCGTGCATACATTCAATTGGCTACCCATACAGTTATGACACTGCTGCATGTACGGTTGAGTCCATTAATGTTTTGACATTGATAACCTTATTATTTTGGCTGTTGACCATAGAACCGTTAGAGTTGAAATTAGATTGTGAATATGAGTTCAAACTTCGGACCTTCTGCTTAAATTGGAGGGTATGCACATTAAATTTGGGTGGACAATGTTGGAATTATAACACTTTTCATAAAAGATCCCCCTCTTTTTAAGGGACCAAAAGTGTTTATTCAATTTGCTGCTCAGCTGCTCCACAGCCAACTGTGTTTTATTCCCAAATAATTTCATTTCAAAGTGATCATATAAAACGTCCGCAATTAAGTTAAATTTTTGTATCTGGTTTAAAATTATTTGTTGTTATTTCTGAATATGAAATCTCAAGAGCTGTCACTGCCAGTGGAGCCAGCCATTATCAGGCTGAAAAAAATCAAAACAAACCCACCTGAGGGAACCTGCATCATTAGGTGTGGCAAGCCATACTACTTGATATATGCCTATAAAGAAAGAAAGCACTGGTGAGCTCAAGAATACAAAAAGGCCAGGAGGACCACAGATAACAACTGTGGTGGATGGCTGAAGAACTACTGCTCTGGTTCAGCAAAAACCCCTTCACCACTGTTGTCCAGATCAGGAATACTCTCCAGGCTCTTGGCAAATCATTGCCAAAGTCAGCAATCAAGAGAAGACTTCACCAGAGTAAACAGAGAGGGTTTATCTCTAGATGTAATCCACTGGTAAGGGTCAAAAACATCTATCAAAGCTTGTAATGTCTGGAACGGAAAATGAGAGATCCACTTGTGCGGAAAAAAAAAAATTAGAATAATATACAGAAGGGAAGAAACTGCTCATGATCTGAAGAACACCACATCATCTGTGAAGAGTGGTGATGTGAGAGCATTTAAGGCTGCCAATTGACCTGGTTCTTAGACAGGATGATAAATATATTTCTTGTCTATCATGAAGTAACAGATATTCAAGAGTCAAGAGCTGCGGTTTTAAAAATAAACAACCCAACTATAAACAAAAAAATGCATGTTTAGAACACATTTTAAAACACACACTTATGTACGCACGCATAGAATATGACTTGCACTGTTAAAAATGCAACTGACAAGAACAGCATTAAAAGTGGTAGATATAAGATTTTTATGAAAATGAAGAATTTATTTAAGTTATACATCAATGAGGCTTCCTGACAAGTGTAGAATAAAACTATTTATTTTCACACAGAAATATATATATTGATTAGGCTTTTCACAATTTTTTTCATTTTTGTCAGGCCCAAAATGAGTCCTTTAGCCTGGTAAGCAACAGCGCCATTGAGCCAGTAGCATTATGACAATGAAACCACGCCTATGTCTGTAACAGGATTCCTGTGGTTGCCAGCTGGTCATAGGGGAAGAATTTTTGAGTTCAATATATGCCATGATTCTTGCTTTGTTGCTTGCCCAACATAATCGAGATACGTTTTGCAAACCATCTTGCTAGCTATGCAATCCACCTTTACAACACCCAAAGTAGGCTAATACTTTCATTCTCAATAAATATATATAATAGCCTAGCTACGTTGCCCTAGATGTACATAACTAGACCAATAGTCAGCTGGCTAGCTTGCCATGTATAAGCTTACATGAATTTGAAACGCAGACACAAAAAGTCACCTAATCAAATCAGTATAGATAATGCGTAGCTAGACAATCCAAAATGAACTAATGAGTTCATTACTCACCATTAAACATTTGCCACTTGCCATAATCCTATCACTCTCATTTCAGTTCATGCATCCTCAGTCATGCTGAAATGCATGTAGAACGATATGACCTGGCAACCCGTTAAGGGTTCGAGTGCTTCAAGCAGTTCTCATCTGCAATTTTCCCCAGACACGCTAAATAGTGCCAAATCTTGTATCCAGCACAAATTAAACAATTCAGAGTACGGTGCCTATTCTAATTTGTTCAGGGTAATGATCGCAGAGAAAATAAAAGATTTTTTGTTGATGTTCTTTTTTTTTCAGGCCAATGGAACGTTAATGGCAGTAACTGACTGGATTGATGGGGCAGGGGGGTGTACACTTCAGATAGGGGAGTTTGAGGTAAACCAATTATTATATCGGCCTGATTGGTTATGCAGGAGAGTTTTGTTTTGGTGATGAGGGCGCTGTACCAGGATGAAATGTTGAAGGTGAGTAAAACTTCAATGAGTGTGCTGGAAACTAGGGTTAAAATGTCCTTGCTGACATTAAAGGTCCTGAGCTTCCTGACACAGCTTCCTGCTGGGCTGTCTTGCATACATAGTCAGCACGCTGGGAAAAGGACACAGAGGCGTCTAGCTCCATCCCAGCATATTTAAATGATTATACTTGTTCCACACACTGGTCCTCTATACTGAAGGGTTGGGAAAGAGGTCGTTGTTGAGCCTGGTTTCTCTCTGCTCCCACTGCACACCTCTTCAGTCTTGGTGATGTTGAGCTTGTGTGAGCTTTCCTGAAATGTCCAGACCAGGATGTTTACTGCCTGATAGTATCCAGACAGTACTCTGGTGCCAGTCAAGTGTGCCACCAGGGCCATGTCATCCACACACTTTAAAAGTATTATTCCTTCACTGCTGCAGGGCATGTTGTTGATGTAAAACAAGAATAGAATGGGGGAGCCCTGTATTGCCACCTTGGAGGAGCCCTGTGTTGAAAATCAACTCAACTAGATTTTAAACCATTTACAAGTTACCATTGTGGACTGTCCTATGGAAAACTCTGATTTGTTGAGTTGAAATAGAGCCCCACTAGGCAGCAGCTGAATAGTGTTTTTGTGCACAGCACTAAAAACAGCCCACAAATAAAATCCTGTTGTGGGGGTCTGGCCATAGCGTCTGAAAGAGTCAGACTTGCATCCTTTACCCCAGATTTTGCCTTGTAGGCAGACTGGAGTAGATCCAGTCTCTCTGCTACTGTGTTTGCAATGCTGCAGACGTGGTCACGCACTGCTTTCTCCATCCATTTATACAGTGCCAATATCAAGGCAACTGGCCTGTACTCACTCAGGTGCTTTGTATTTGTATTTTCAGCTGCGTGCCTTTGGTGATGTAAAAGATCTTCAGTAACCTCACCTTCCAATTCTTAATTATCTAAACCTTTCACAGTTTAATTTGCCTTGAACGCAACAGTTGCTTGGACTTATTGGTAGAATTTCTGTCCAATTTATTTTTGATTGCATTATTATATGTACATCACAAAGTTATTAGGTGTTTTCCAATGCACAAAAAATGATGGCATAAAATGTCAATTTTTTTTGAAGATTCAGAACTCATGTAACATGTGAAATGGCACAAATTTGTGTAATTGCATTCACAAGGCTTTTAATACTTAAAGGTCCCATATTTTGCAATATTTAGTCATTTAAAATATGTCCAATGGGTCTTTAAAATAATGTTAAGAATTCAGTTACAAAAAAAAACCACACACGTCCAGGCCTAGTGAGACCTCTTCTCTCGCCATGTCTGTACCGGCCTGAAACATGAGCTGTTTTGAGTGGGCAGGGAGGCTATGCTAATGAGGCACTGCTCTGATTGGCTGCCTGGCTGCTTCAATTCCGGGGAGGGTGCAGACCCGAAAAACAAGAAAACCAAGATGGCAGGTATTTCAGGACAGCTCTCTGCGGCATCTATTGCTGTAAGACCGTACTTGTTTGATCCCGAATCCGACCCCGAACGAGAGGAGGAAGCAATTGAAGTATTGCAGCAACATTTACTGCAAGATGTTGATGAGTGGCAAGTTGAAATTTTAGTGTTTTGCTCGTACTGTCTTGCCTTGCATGCATGTGATTGTAGCTGTACTGTTATATAGTCATGTTATATACCCACTTAGCTATCCGGAGGAAACTTTGCTAGAAGCTCCTGTTAACCATTTCTACCAAAACAAAACAAAATGTCGACACCAAGCTACTAATTGAGTTCGTAGCAAAAGCACACAAACGGTGTAAGCGTTGCTTATGTGGAGCTAGCGAATCGATAACTTCTAGTGGAAATCCGTATCCGACCTCCACATCTTTTTCGGCTTTTTATTAGCTAGAAGAATTTTCAAAGGTGGATAAAATTCCACCACGGCAATGCAGAGAAATTGTTTGTTATACCAGGCGCTTTATAGTGCATTTCGCGATTGCTTTCACCGCGGTAGGATCAGAGAGCTAGCCCACACCACGGCAAAGTACCCGGCTGACCCCAGTCATGGATAAGTAAAACGATCATTTCACAGCAGCAGTAAACAAACCCAAACACATACCCTAAGCTCCGCAAAGCCTACGTCTGGTCTAACTGCAGCCTTATCAGCCCAACTTTGCAGACACGCACAACACCTCTCCGGTTAGCTTCAACTGTCGCGGCTACAGTCAGATAACGTTATGATGAAACTACCACCTTGATGCTAACCAAAGTAACACAAGCATACTAATCTGAATTACTGCATATAAATTAACTAGGAGCATTTTTAAGTGGCACGGAACGTGAAATAACATGCGCTTGTAACCGAGCGGTCATCATAACGACAGAGACAAACATTACCCTGCAATACAGGGATTACAGACAGTAAGTTCCGTTACCGTGAACAGTTGTACCAAGCATCCAAATTACAAAGCAAGTATAAAAAGTTAGCTTCAAATGAGGTTTATGTTCAAGCACCTTCTGTTGAATGTCTCCTTGATATTATTTACTCTGGCATATTTAGGACACAAATATTAGCAACAGTAACTTAGCTACGTTAGCCGCAGTGGTGCGGCCACATTCAACAGACTATCACATTAGGTAGGCTTATGCAGTAAACCAACACAAAACGGCAAAACTTACTGCTTCCACGTTTTTGAGTCATGGACAGTTGGTACTGATCCAGGTTTTTGCTGCGTTTGATTTGCACTGGGAAGTTAGGATTTCCAAGCTCCCAGTCGGAAATTTCAATTTCAATGCCCCCTGAAGTCAGATTTCCAACTTGGAAAGTTGAAGATGCCTCACCTACCCCAAGTTCCGAGTTCCGAGTTTAAGATGGCTGCACCGTAAATCAACAATAAGCGAAAGCTGTAATAACAAACTGTATATTTGCAATTCTGTGTTTTTCACGTTTCATTAAATCAGTCATACACACAGTACTGAATTGAGCTTATCGATGGACTTATTGCTGTGGTGTTTGCACGTGAAAAATACTGAGTAATGCATTGTTTTCAACTTGTATTGCTAATAATAGCTAATAATTGCTATCCTGGCCAGAGGACACCCTATTGACCTGAAGTTAGTTTTCCGACTTATAATAGAACGCAGTCAGCTCGAGTATGATGTTATTCCCAGCCCAGACTTCCAACTTCCGAGCCAAATCGAACACAGCATTTATCTTTAGATATTTTACAAAGCCTGCGTTTGAGGCCAGTTGTTAGTGCTAACTATCATTAGCGGTCCTGCTTGCTACCCGTAACACGTTAGCTTCACTTACATTACTTGTTTTTATATCGTTACTTACAGCTCGTGGCTCCGAGCACTTGATCAATGCAACTGCTCCAGGTTTGAGAAGCAGCTGAGATGCATATCCAGCATCGAATTATCCTTTATTGACAAAGCTGTCGTTGGTGAAATGCCAAGCACAAACAGCTAACGTTCCCTTTGAGTGTGGCTGTTTGCTGCCTGCAAACAAAAAAGCTACCCACTGATTTCTGGTGGCATCGTCTTTTGGAAGAGAAAATAGTTGTGCTTTTTTTTCGCATCCAAAAAAAAAACGCACAAACAGCATTGGGAGACATACTGATAAATCTACACATTAAATTATTTGGGCTCGTTTGTGTCTGATAGAATAAATTGGGTAGGTCCAGAGCCGTGATTGGCTCTGGCCAGGTCTGTCCTGCTTGGACGCAACAACCTGACGTGAGGTTTTGCCCAGATCTCGTGAAGATCTCGGGACGAGCTGTTCAGAGAGGAAATCACGTTCAGGAAATCACGTCCTCGGATTACGGCAAAACCCCTGTCTCTTATGTTTAGAAACTTTGCAGAGGTTGAGTATGGACATTCAACATTATAACATTACCTGTATGTATTAAAAGAAGGATCAGTATAATAGGGGACCTTTAAATTAATTTAGTCTAAAAGGTTGGTATGGCTTAATAGGGGAGACTGGGGTCCGATGAGCCATGGGGACCAATGAGCCATATGACTATTTTGCGATCAATCGATGACAGAGCTGCTTAAAATTGGCAAAATATTTGACCATTGACTGATGAGTCATGGGGATAAATGAGCCATATCACTATTTTGCCTATTTTAAACACCTTTGGCACCTCACATCCCTTTTATAGCCAATCATGTTTCACACCTGATGCCAGTTAACTTAATTACTTGCTAAATGTTCTTTCAGCTGATTCTCCTATATATTAATTGCTTTTTCAGCCCTTTTTTGCCTGTGTCCCAACTTTTTTGAGACCTGTTGCGGCCAGAAAATTTGAACTAAGCTCATTTTGTGGATAAAAATGTAAAATGTCTCAGTTTCAACATTTGAAATGTTATCTATGTTCTATTGTACATAACACATTGGCTCATGTGATCTGAAAGTCATTGCATTTTGTTTCTATTCACAATTTACACTTCGTCCCAACTATTTTGGAATTGGGGTTGTACATGTCTTGGTCTGGATAATTCAGTAAGTAAATTGTTTGATTGTTCATAAGGCTAACATAAATGGCTGCAGCTTGAGCACAATCATGCAGTATAATGTGAGGTTAGTGAAGACCTTCCATACATCTGACAGCAGGCTACTGTTTCTTTTTTTTTTTTTCAGGGATTGGGATCATCGTTGATTCCTTCCATTGGCTTGGAACACAGCCAGCAACCAGAGGGTACTGAAACAGCTTTAAGAAAACCTCACTAAGCTGAGTTGAACAGTTTTTGAGTACCCTGACTCTGAGCCTGCCATGGCCAGTTTTGTGTAGATGGAGGTCACCAGTAATCCAGCGATGGTGAGAGCGGGTGAAATGGGCTGGAGCTGAGGCAGGTCCGGTTGGTTGGTCTGCTGCAGCTGTTAAACCTGTGGCAGGAGCTGTTAAACCACTCTGCAAAGGTAGTGGGGCCCAGGCAGTTGATAACTGCCAGTTTGGGGACTCCACCCATCATTAATGTTTAACCCCTGCCTTGCCTTTTCTGCATCCCCGGATATTAGTTTTGTGATCCACTTTGTCTTTGAAATGGATTTTTTCGCAAACCTGGCCTTCCTTCTAAGCTCTTTCTGTAATTCCTTCACCTTAAACTTATCTTTTGTAAAAAAAAAAAAAAAAAAACCCTTTTCCTTTGATTTTCATGTCCTTAATGGCCAATTGCATATTGCTGAGTTGAAAACTATTTGTTTGGTGGGATTGACAGTGTCCTAACAATATGAAAAATAAGAGGTCACTACATCGGTCAGTAAATTAAGATCACCTGCACAATTATTAAAAAACATATCTAAGTTAGTCAATTAAAAACTCCCCCTTAGTGATTCAGTGGCCTCTTTATTCCAAACTTGGATGTTTCTAGTCATCGGCTCACATAGGTACATAGATCAGCACTTACGCAGAAACAGAATAATGTGGTCAGAACGACCAAGAAGAGGGTGGGGTTTTGAGATAAATGCACCAGGAATGTTGCCATAACACAAGTCCAGTATATTGCGCATTCGGGTGGGGTTTGTTACATTTCGCTCTAGATTGGACAGGTGCGTGGCAATGTTGCATCAGTTAAAATCCTGCATTGGTAAAATTGGTTGCTTGTTTTTCCAATTGACAGCTCTGCTATAACTGTCTGGTATTTGCTAGGCAGCTGGTGTGAAATCAGGCCCGAGTTCACACGCTGAAATGATGTTGATCTGGGACAATGCTAGAGGTAGACAGTACAGTCTAAAGCACACCATCATCAATTCATATTGCTTGCAGCAGTCAGACTTTCTTACCAGGAAGTTTGTTACCCACTTTTTGTTGATAGCCATACAGAGCCCACTTCCAATCAACTTCCGTGTTTTCGTTGTGTTGCTATTGACAACCCCACCCCTCCGCTTGTAGCTACTTCCCTTGTTTTACTGACAATGTGACTTGACAAAGGCTGGAATTCTGAATTGTATGTGGCAACATCATATAATTAGATACAGCGAAATGCTTCAGAGCTCATTGGACAATGCTTCACAATACAGATGGATGATGATGGAAGCATGCAACAAAAACAACCCAAGATTTTTTTTTTTAAGGCTAAGAAGAGGAATGTTCCATGACAGACAAGTTAATCATATGACCTGAGCCCATCTGAATATGTATTTCACTTGCTGAAAACAAAATACCCCAACAACAAAGCAGACACTGAAAAAGACTGTGGTGAAGGCCTGGCAGAAACCGTGTGGTGATAGCTATGGGTTCCATCCAGACATCAGGCCATGATTGACTGCAAAGGATTTGGCACTGAGTATAAAAAATGACAAGTAAATTGATGATTATGTCAATTTGTCCATATACTTTTGAGCCCCCCCTTAAACTGAGGGGGCTGTGCATAAAATAAGCCATAACATGGTTCATACAATATTTTTGACAAAACCGTGAGTTGAAGCTGAAAGTTAAGCACATCCTGATTTTTCTTTTTTTTTTTTTTCAAATCCATTGTGGCAGCGTGTAAAGCTAAAACAATAAAAATTGTGTCTCCCTCCAAAAATTTATGGACATACCTGTAGCTCCAGGTATATGCACACACACACACACGCACACACACACACACAGTGACAGCGTTGACAGAAAATGAGACTTTGCTGGGCCATTGTAACCGTACTCATGAGGATGGTTTTTTTGTGAGTGCCCATGTTAAGTTCAATATAGTATGATTTCAACAACAGCCTTGTAATCTACTCAATGTGTAAATTAGATGCTCATTAATATAAGAATTAAGATAAAAGTTTAAGGTATTTTCAGAATTAGATGAGATAGGTGTCCTTCATAATACTTTTATGAACTCATCATTTCTTAAAACTGCATCTGGACCTTAGCTGAAGAATGGAGTTAATTCACGGAAGTGCCATACTGCCATCTATAGATGGACAAATTTCATGCAGATTCGGTCATTGTACAACCTCAAGCTGCCGGGCAGTTCTTTCAGAAAAAGTAAGAAATCCTTTAGTAGAATTTCACATTTGAAGGGTTGATTTCCAGATTTGCACAAGTTTAAGAATGTGACATCTTGTGGGGATCATGTTACTTGTGTTAAGCTGATTTAAACATAATGAAATATCAGAAAAGATGCCTTAAAACATATTAGGAGACCGTCTAGCCTCTATCTTGATTCTTGGCCCATATATTTCAAACACCAGTCTGCAAACTTGAGTACTTCTAGAAGCAAATGCCTGAAAATAACGAAAATTGAACTCAATTTTAAAAATTAACAGCATTAAATTTTATTATTTTCAGAGTACTAAAACAGAGCATCTTTTTGAAAACAAAACACACAACTTTATAATGAAAATGAACTAGGGTCATACCAGTATACTATAATCATGTAAGTCAAAAAGCTTCTTGAACAAAATGAATGGAAGATATACACTACAGGCCAAAAGTTTGGGGCCACCCTCAGATTTTTAAAACATAATGCGTTGCTGAATACATACTTCAAGAAACTGTTGCATCGCATGCCAAGAATTTGTGACACAGTGATCAAGGCTAAGGGTGGCTATTTTGATTAATCTAAAGTCTGAACAAAGTCTCACAAAAATGCCTTGTTCAGCCTGAATCCTTGCTGGAAATGTGACTGTATGACGTACTGAAACTGTCTTGGCCCCATAAATCACAATAAACTGAAATGAAATGCAGAACATGGTGTTTTGAGGGTGGCCCCAAACTTTTGGCCTGTAGTGTATACAGTGAAATGGAAGGTAAATGCAGCTGAACAAAGGTCACAATAAAAACCAATCTCCATAAATTATGAAAGGGCAGTACCACCATCCAAGCAGGTTTAAAGATTTAATTCGCAATCAATAGGGATGTAGCACGGTAATTAGAAAGTTCAGCCAAAGAATAAGCAGGTAAAAAAGATTACCTTTTGCCAGACCTCTTTTTCGCTTGTTTTTAGCCCATGTTTCTGGCTGCCTGGGTCTTTTTTCAGCTCTTTTGGGTTGAGTCCATGCACACACATCCTGGCCTGTAGAGTTTGGTTAGGTAAGAAAGCTACAGTGGCTGCTGTTGGCCAGCCAATTTTCTAAGCGATGCTTTGATTGGCTGACTGGACTTGAGTACTTGTAGAATTTTAGACTGGACTTGGTCACCTGCAGGCCTCATTAGCCTCAATTCAGGTCAGTGTTCATGATTCCAGAATAAGAAAAAGACTGGGAAAATATGGTATCAATAGGAGAGCTGCAAGGCAAAAACCACTGCTGACCAAAAAGAATAGGAAGCCTCATCTCACGTTTGCCAAAAACATCTTTATGACCCTTGAGACCTTTGGGGTAATATTCTGTGGACTGATGGAATGAAAGCTGAACTCTCTGAAAGACATGGGTCCCATTACATCTGGGATAAAACTGACACAGCATTCTACTATAAGAACATCATACTAACAGCAAAACACAGTGGTGGAAATGTGACAATAAGGAGCTACTTGGCTGCTTCAAGACCTGAGCAAGTTGCCATAATTGACGGAACCATGAATTCTGCCCACCACCAGAATATTCTGAAGGAGAATATCCGTCCATCAGTTTGCAACCTTAAGCTCACCCACAACTGGCTTATAAATAGGACATAGATCTGAAGCAAACACGAAAGTCCAACTCTGAATGGCTCAAAAAAAATAAAATGAAGATTTTGGAGTGGCCTAGTCAAAGTCTTGACTTGAATCCAATGGAGATGCTGTGGCATGACCAAATACCAGAAGTTCATGCTCGAAAATCCTGTAGTGTGGCTGAATTAAAACAATTCTGCAAAGAAAAGTTGGGCAAAATTCCACAATAGCAATGTAAAAGACTCATAGCCAATTATCGTTTATGTTTAATTGCAGTTGTTGCCACTAAGGGTGGCACAACCAGTAATTAGGTTTAAAGGGGGGCAAATATTTTGTCACATGGTTGATACAGGTTTTGAATGACTCTTTACCTTCAATAAATAAAATGATCATTTAACAGCTGCATTTTGTGTTTCTCTCATTGTTTTTGTCTTATATTAAAATTAGTTGGATGATGTGAAATATTTACATATGACCAATAAGCAATAACGGAGCAAATCGGGAAGGGGAAAATACCTTTTCAAAGTATTGTAATGGGATAGTTCTAGCCGAAAACCAAAACACTTTGTCTGAGTCTATTTTAGCTTTCACTTCTAATGTTTGTTACTTCCTGATGCAAAGTGTCAGCTAAATTTAGCCTGGAATTAAAATGTGGTGCATTGATGCTAAGTGCCAAAAGGCTAACATGTTTGGAAATATTTCAAAGGTATGCAGTTATGGGTTAATAACCCTTAGAATGTCCTTTGACCAATCACAGTTGAGTACTCAACAGAGTATAAGTAAGTAAGGTCGGGTAAGGGATAATGTACAAATGGAAAATCAAGTTATATTGTTCATATTGCATTTTCATTTTCAAATTTGACTGTACACTTCAATATTTTTCACTGTACAGCAAATTATGACTTTGAAAATGAAATGGAAAATAACTTTTCAATTTTAATTTTAACATGGTCATGGAACACCCATACCTGGGTGAGAGAATAAACATAATTACTGCTTTTTCATTTTAATTTTTAAAAAAATAACACAAACGTGGACAATTATAGTGTTATGGTCAGATTGCATGTTAAAGTTTATATTTAAATATAGTCCCCAATAGGCTTCCTTAGTTTACTCTTCTCTGTAAATGTGTATATTTTCCCTCCCGCCCACTGCACCCCTCCACCCCAACACTGCCGACCCTCCTACCACAATCCAGGGCCATTCTGTCCGCCATCAATCAAGGCACATAATCCATTATTCAACAGCTCTCCTTAAAAAAGAATTTCTTTGGGGAGCAGACAGATTTTAAACACTTTTAATTCCAGTGAGTTATACCACAGGACTTCATTAATTGCGTGTGGGGGTTATGTTGAACCATTGAGAACTGAAGTCAACCCCAATGTAAAAAACCTACTCCCCCCTCCACACATGCACTCTCTCAAAAGGATGCATATTTTATGTACATTTCTTTGCCGACTTTTCTTATTCTAAGCAACTAACAAATGCATTATCAGGCAATAAGGAGCCAGTGCCAAATCATCAGGGCCACAACTGATAGCAGCCTTTCACACTTCAATAGCTTGAAGAAAGTGCTGACATAAACATACCGCTTAACCCGGAGTTCCACAGTTGATGATGGTCAGTGCTGAAAGCAGCAGATACTTTTGAGGGTATGGTTTTAAACAGAGCATAATCAAAGCCATAATAAACATTAGCAATACAGAATTAGGAATTGATGTAGCATTTGAAAGAGTGACATAACCCAGCTCAGATTAAGTCGAGGGCTCAACTTCAGGCAATTCACACGCAGAGCAATGCCTCCGAGCTCAGCAGGAATTGTCTATAAATGTACCGTGCATCTTTCAGATCCTGGCTGCAGAAAATATTTGCTGTACTTTTGTTCTGTGTTGCCCCGCACAGCCCCACCCAACCATCAACAATCCCCACACCACCAAGGCGCCACATACTGAGAGTACCATAGGTCATTGGACAGTGACACCTTTTTTGTTATTTTGGATCTGTTGGTCAGTCACTGGATCTGAATCCAATTAAAATACATTTCACATGCTCAGGAAAAGACTGAAGACCCAAAGTCCTCAGAACAAGCAGGAACTGATGATGTCTGCAGGACAGACCTGGCAGAGCTTCAGCTGGGAAGACACTCAGTGTCTGGTGATGTCTGTGCATAATGAACTTTTTGCAGTCACTGGTAGAAGTCTGGGGGAGACTATGCACAGAAGGTGCTGTTATTTCTAAATGGTTTATCAGATATGGATAAAAGCACCATCCAGCTGAAGCTGACAGTCTGTACTCAGAGTTCATTGTCACTGGATCCTTTCAAACTCAAAGAACAAGAGTACATAATAAAAATAAAAAGGTGTCACCATTCAGTGGAAGCACACTTCAACCAGAAACCAAGAATCAGCACTCAGTGGCAATTTGGGAAAGGAAGCGGACAAAATAACAGCACAAAGCATAAATAGTACAGAACATACACAAGAAACCCACTTCTGGCACCAGAATATCAGCAAGCATTGTTCACCACCGAGCATATGAAAGTGTTCACCATGGAAATTAGGGAAAGCTTGGGGATTACTTCACTGTGCCAGCAGAAAATGTTTTTGTTTGTTGGGGGTGGGTGCAGGGAACTCACCTGTGTTGTCCTACTCACTTGTCTCCTATTGGAAGGACAGGGGCACTGAGATAGACAGCTAAAAATGACTGGAGAGACATAGCCCCGGCCAGGCACATTGAAAATACTGCTGAATTAAAAGCGATGGGTGTATATTTCACTGAAATACTGTCTGAGGAGGAGTTTCGAAACAGCTACGGAATATAGCCCTCGATCATGGCTTCTTGATGAGGGTACAGGGATGCAGGAGAGATGAGGCTGTGAAGAGACAAGTAGGCGGCACAACACAGAAGAGCAAGAACAAAAGCTAAAAATGTAACATTACAAAATGTACACAGTACAGAGACAGCATGACAAGTTCAGACAATAGCTTTAGGGCATCTCCAAGAGCACAACCCCACAACACACAACAAATACAGTAAAACAAAACTTTTTTATTACGTGAGGAATACAATAAATCATGGATAGTCCAGACACTCTTATAAAAATCTATGAACATATCTAATGCTTATTATCAAAGGTATTACATGATCAAGTAGAAAATATTTTCAGTCTTAAAAATATTTTTTTTTGCGTTGTCTCTATTAGTGCAAAACACCAGAACAGACATGTTGTCAAGCTTTTTTATATGGTCTTCATTTGATTCATTTCTAATCATACATATTTAACATGCAGAGATACACAACCTCCTTCACCCACACAAACAAGGTAGAAAGTGCCCGAAGTTATTTCTGAGTCCATAAGAAAATTCCTACCATCTCACAATAAAGATCCATTTTTGCAATTTGACAAAAGCAGTGTAATAACCTTAAGGTATTGAAATACACACTGTTTTACAGGGGCGTGCACTCCAGGCGGTGCTATAGCACCTGCCCTTTGCCCTCTGGACCAAACAAGTGCCCTTTTGAAAGTTTTTTTTTTTTTTTTTTTACAGTGCACTGTATGTGGGCCATGTTGACATGTCATATGAAGCATGTACCCAATCCCCCCCCGCTCAACAAAATAAGAAGCACGTACCCTCCCCCCCGGTCTGCCACCACACATTGCTACCTGCTCTGTGGGAAGCAGTGCATTATCATCGATAGATTCTCGACGATTAAAAGCGTGTGATAATAATTAAATCTCACACTGCTATAATAAGGCAGCCGGCGGATCCACATGCTGCACAAAGTGCCCTTATTTTTCACTGAGCACCTGCCCCCAAAACGACTGTGCACGCCACAGCTGTTTTATTGTCCAAAAATGGCAGTTTCTTCATTGCATTGAGCGTGATACCCAGACAACAGTGAGGGGGCACTGCCTCCTAGTGGCTAATTCTTGTAATTTCCCGATGCACTTTGAAGTCACAGGCCAGCACTCACTCAGGTCCAGTGAAGACAGGCAGATAGCGCTGGACACCAGGCGCGTGACCGTTCCATCAGAAACGTTGCAGCGGGTCATGCTGAGGTCACGCAGGCGCTGCAGGGAGACCGGGGTCAAACTGATGTCACACAGGCGCTGCAAGAAGACCTGGTTCATGCTGAGGTCATGCCGGCGCCGCTGGGGGAGGGGTCTGGAAGGCCAGAGGGGCCTGCTGTGCACCAAGTGGAAAACGTCATCCAGTGGGCAGGGGAGGGCAGCCACGGAGACCTTCTCCAGTAGGGGGGACCCAGCCAGCAACACCGCCAGCGGCCATTTAAGTGCCCTCCAGGACATGGCAGGCTTTGTCTGACCCTGCTCTTAGAAGAAACTTCAGAACAGAAAAGACACATTGTGGAAATTAGTACTTTCAACAAGCATTTTTAAGCTCTTCAGAACTCCATTTGAGTATTACCAGTATCTAAAGGGTTAAATGGATAGCCCAATTTTTTTTGTTGCAATTATCTTTTAAAATCTGAATAAGAAGAGATTTTGGCATACAGTTGATGCTAAATCCTTGTGACAATAAATTACTACTTTTAAAAAAACATTTTAAAAGTGTTCAAAAAATATTTAAAAAAATGAAAATAAAAAAAGTGAAAAAAATTTTAAAAGACGTTTTTAAAGTTTAAAAAAACCTTTAAAAGTTTTATTGTAAAGGCTTTTAAAATTTTTGTTGTAAACAAATGACATCGTGTGTTTTTACAACAAAAATTTTCAAAGCTTTAACAATAAAATTGTTTAGGTTATTTACTTTAAAAACATCTTTTAAAATTTTTTTAAACTTTTTAAAAACTTTCATATTTTTTATATTTTTTTAATACTTTTAAAACATTTTGTAAAATTAGTAATTTATCACAAGGATTTATTATCAAATTTTCTTCCATTTTACCCACCCTCTACGCCTTTATCAATACAACATTCACTCATTTCAGACTCATACTTACGGAGAATTCCGAGTCACCATACAGCTTAGCATGCATGTCTTTAGGCAGTGGAAGGAACCCGGATTATCGGCAGGAAACCCACGCTAACACCAGGAAAACAATTAAGTTCACATAGGGAGATCCAGGATTGCAAACCGGCAGGACCAGGAACCTCCTTACTGCAAGACAACAGCCCTAGCCACTGCTCCACCATACTGCCCGAAAAGTTTGCTCCATGAGTCAACTATGGATATTACACGAGACTGTCTCACTGAGAACAGAGTACAAAGAAAAGAGGCCCAGTTAAGCAACCCCTTGGGATGCAGACAAAGGCTGCTTTACCAGCTCCAAATGATCAATGATCCCACACGTTTTCACTCAAACCCCATGAAAGCACACCTCAGTCAGCTGGTATAGATAATATTGAGCTTCTGATAAGGGTTGAAATAAGAACCTGAAGGACGGCAGGCCTCAGGAGCAGGGTGGGGCAGCCCTGGTGCTGAGTCTATACTCACTTGAGCTTAAGAGACTGTAGCAGGTGAACACTGGGAACATCTCTAAGGTTCGCAGCTATATCTTCTTCCTCCTCCTCATCCTCCTCTTCCTCCTCAGCTCTGCTGGGAGACTCGGCGTGGATGTGGAGGGTCCTCAGTTTGGGGCAGGAGCGGAGCAGCTGGAAGAAGGAGGCATTTCCTTCAATCCTGATCCCCTCCAGAGTGAGGGAGGTGAGTGAGTCTCCAACTGCCTGTATTAGGGGCACGACTTCAAACAGGTCCCTGGCCAATAGCAGAGAGAGGTTGTGCATCTGTCCCGCCCACTGGGCCATGGCCGAGGCGGCAAGGGGTCCCTCCTGCTCCTCGCCGATCAGTGCGAGGGAGTGCAGATCAGGGCACACGAGTCCGAGCTCCTTCAGGGCTCCACAGGACACGCCCTGAGCATCCTGCAGACTCAGGGTCAGTCGCTTTTCAGAGCTGACCTCCCCCTCTCCACTCAGTCCTTCACTCACAGAAACCATCCTCCCTTCATTTCCACCCACAGCTCCTCCACCATCCTCCATCACTTCCTCGTCCTCGCTTTCGCTGGTCGCCCACTCCTCCTCTTCACCTCCATCTGAAATCTCCCCTCGCTCGGCTGTCATCTCCCTCTCTCCCCCAATCTGACCTCTCACCCTCCTCCCCCACACCTCCCCAAGGCTGGGCACCCCAGCCCGGATGGCGAAATCATCACTGTGGGCGAACTCCCGCCTTGCTATGATGCAGCAGGCCCTGCCCAGGTCCTCCAGGGCTGCCCGGGCCAGGAGCGGCAGGGTGAGCAGGAGAAAGGCTGCCACCCAGGCCCTGTCTCCCTCCTCCTCCCCAAAGCCGATGTCCCGGGCCAGGAGGCTGCGGAGGCCCAGGCCAGTGTAGCCCGCACTAGCCCGATAGGCGAGAGGGAGCAGCCCCATGGGGGCCAGGAAGTGGCACTGCGACACGTCCAGGAACAGAAGGGCGGGGCAGCCAGCGGCCACAACCCTGACCACCTGCCCATCACACAGGGTGCCTGCCAGAGAGAGGGAGCGCAGGCTGGGCAGTGTCCCTACCAGCTCACACAGCACTGCAGAGCACAGCTGCTGGGCTCCAGAGAGATCCAGGCACAACAGGGACTGAGAGTGTGAGTGAGGGTGGGTGGAGATAGACAGGAAAGAAGGGAGAGGACGAGAGAGAGCGAGGAAGAGAGAGAGGGAAGGGAAGAGCCAGAGAGAGAAAGAGGAAGAGAGAGAGGGAGACGAAGAGCGAGAGAGAGAAAGAGGAAGAGAGAGAGGGAGAGGAAGAGCAAAAGAGAGTGAGAGACAGAGAGAGAGAGAGAGAGAGTCAAAATTTCCATGGGACATTTTCTGTATGTAATGCCAATACTGCTCCCATAGTTCTTCCGTGTAACTTTATAAGTGGAAGTACATTAATTTCATAAGGGTAGAGAGCACAATTTAACAGGGAGGGAAACTTGCAACATTGTCTGTTTCATATACATTTTTGCATGATGTAAGTAATAAATTCACAATATTAAAATACAGTATTTTTAAATCAAGTGCAACTGCAACAACAATAGCAGGTAAGCAAACAGCTCAGTTAGTCAGCCTGTCTTCATTCAGGAGTTATTTGAGGTTCTCCACACTGACCGGGCGTCGCACCCCGATGAGGTGGCAGAGCTCGGGGTAGCCAGGCCGTAGCAGGAGGCCAGGGAGAGGCGCCGTAACTGGGGCAGCAGCAGGAGGTGCAGCGCTCCCCGAGTGAGGAGGTGGCGCGATGTCAGGAGGGAGAGCAGCTCTCCTATTAGGCGCCCAGCTGAAAAAAAAAGAGGGTCATAGGTTCCTCATGGCCAACTCGTGGATATCGTGAAAACCCTAATGTCCTCATCGTAGTGACTTCAAACTCAGTTGCAGTAGCATGAAAAAATGTTATTTAGATATCGATCTGCTAACAGCCGAATGAATGAATGAGCAAGGGACTCATCTGCATATCTGAGTCCCTAACAATAACTCGTTTCCACACTTTGCGTATGCTTAAGTTTAAGAAGGGGGGGAGGGATAGAAAGGAACAAGGAGAGAGTCCCTAAAACTGTCTGTTCAGAGGCTGCTTGTAAGGGGTAATGAGGCAATCACCACATAAAATGATAAAAATTTAAAATGACTGCAAATATGTATTTAGAATGTCACTCAGCAAAGTAGAAAAATGATGTTGTTGAAATGTATGACTTATTTGAGAAAAAAGACATGGATGGACACAGGGGCACATGGACTCATATTCAAGCACATGTACATATACAGACACACGCAAATATACAAACAATAGATCATAACAGACAGAACTGGATGGCTGACACTTACGCAGAATGTTGAACGGTCCCATAACATTGCGGAAGTAGAGCTGATCTATGCCCTTTTGCGTGTTGTCTTTGGCCCAAACATCCTTCATGTTTTCAGCCAAGCTCCATAGGCACAACCTGGTCAATGAGCCACA
Source organism: Gymnothorax javanicus (assembly GCA_029692085.1). Taxonomy (NCBI): domain Eukaryota; kingdom Metazoa; phylum Chordata; class Actinopteri; order Anguilliformes; family Muraenidae; genus Gymnothorax; species Gymnothorax javanicus. The sequence goes on along the minus strand of CM056194.1, from coordinate 29,296,257 downwards.
CCACTTCTCCCTCCTACTGGAGCATTTGACATTCCTTTTGCGGGGTCCTCCTTTGACTGAACTGGACCAAAAGGTTCGAAACAAGGGCATCTCTAACCTGCTGTTCAGTTAATACATAAAACAACAAATGAATGACCTTCTGCTTACAAGCACAATACAGCCACAATAAACTTACTTCTGACCATGAGAACTAGTCATGCAAAGCCCTACACTGGTATATGCACCCTTGGTAAATATGAGCCAAACGGGAAGTGAAAAAATGTGGCTGCTGCTAATGATCCTCCCAAACTTTCACTCAAAATATTAACTCTTTAAGTCCTGATGATAATGCTATGGTACTACACCGAAATCCCATGGGCTTGACAAAGAAAAAGTTGAATTATGTATGGTTCACAATTTACTCTATATCTCTTTATTGAGTCAATATCAAGTCTTGAAATATAAGAAAAGTTGTTTGCCTCATATCAAGGAACCTTTTGATTGATAAATCACAGTGATTAATAAAATATTTAAGGACTACAGCCCTTTCAATCGAAAACATTAAAACATTTCCTCATTTGCAACAAATGAAACACTGTGTCATTGAACTTTAAAGGTTGATTTTTTTCTATATTCTATAAAATGAGCTTAATAATGACACAAAGCTATTTTCAAATAATCTATTTAGTATATATTTGAGTTACAAATGATATATAAAGACAAAATTATGACACAAACTATTCAGTGTCAATTTCAAATTTTGTGCCGCCATCACAGTCCACCATTTACGCAAAGTCTCCAATGTGATATGCGATACGTGATTTCAATGGTTAAATACTGCATGAAATTGTATGGGCGCATGGTGTGATTTTAAAGTCAAAACAAAGCTTAGGTCCTCTCCTACTGGCTAAAGTACAATAGAAGGCACTAGGATGAATATAACAATGACTTTGATTGGCGTGAATCACACAAGGTCACGAGCGCAATATGGCACTCTTGGGATTTTAATGCAGTCACTCCTGAGTGCCATATGGCACTCTTGGGACTTAAAGGGTTAACAAATGTTTATCCTTGAATTTAAAGAAAATGATTCAAGAGAAACATGTTCTTATATTAATAGAGCTCAGTTCAAACAAGCCATGGAGTCACGCTTAGACCTCAAGCCTGCCTTCATTAGTGATGGTACAGATCGCAAGCCAAGCCCACATCAGCTGACAGCTCAGCTGATTCCCTCCAGGTACTCAAGTGGCAAATCCTAAACAAGGTGCCCTATTTAACCCTTTAAAGGGCATTAAAAAGTACCCTAAGAAGCTGACTGTAAAAAAGTGCCGTGCGTTGGGCGTATGTCCATAAATAGTCTTACCATCAATTGCTCTTGGCTTAGGTGAAAAGGGCGTATGATCAAATATAGCCTCACTACCAAATTTTTTGTTTTTCACCAAAATCTCAGTCATTTCTAGAAATCCTATACAAACAACACCTATCTCAACTTTGAGCAAACCTTTTTAACTTTTTAATGCATGAGTTTTCATCAGTTTTCTTTTGTGAGCTCTGATGTTAGGTCCTTGTGAGTGGGACTGGGTAAGGGCACACAACCGCACTGTGAGAGGTCTGGAGAAGAAAAGAAGTTTGAGACGCTCTGGGTCACTGCTGATTGGTCAAGCACCCTGATGTCATGGCCTGTGATATAGCCTGATTTTCTCTCATTGGCTGGGAGAAATCGCCGCTGGTCTACTGCTTCACAGAGAGGCATGGGGGCGCCACTTTGGATGCCGACTGAAGTTACCAAATATGGTTCCTCGTCCGATAAAGGGTTAAAGATGCTTTACCTGCCTACTATTGCCGCTTTCTCTGCTCATTTTGCAAAGGCAGTGTGCCGTCTACCCCGGGTTGCTAAGAATCTGGTTTTCATCTCCAAGCAGCATGACAATTTCTTTGGTTTTTTGTGACGTTGATCGTTCCCAAGGTAAACCTTTGTCACCATTTTGGTGCAGCGAGAGGCTTTTTCCCACTTACTCTCCTGTTTGAAGCTGATCTGGCCCACCTGCTACGGAGTTAGTGGTTTTTCATTCTCGTGGAAGCAATTATCATAATACTCCCAATAAAATATCTAGGTTCGTCTCTCCTATATGCACTCCAATTTGGCATAGGTGAATTTGACTGATGAAGATATAGATTGATCGTATGTTTGACTGCTTGAACGAGCCGGTATTCATTTAATGCCTGAATAAGTTGTTTAGTCTCATCAACAGCAAACTGCAGGTTCAGAGCTGAAGTCTGAAACACATTGTTAGGATCTACTTCTAACCGTAAGTAATGTACACCTTTGAGTAACCTCCGGTGCATTCAATTAATTTCCGTATGGACTTGAGTGCAGGCCGTATTTACGCCATAAAATTTTTTCAAACTTTGTTGAAGCTTTGGATTTGAAGATTAAGCCTCCAAAAATCTTACTTTTAAACAGGGCTATTCGAAGTGGAATCGCTGCCTGCACATAGCTTAATCAAAGTCACCAGGGATGGTAGAGATTTGTCCTGAGATGCTAAAGGCCCTGGATGTTGTTGGGCTGTCGTGTTTGACACACCTGTTCAACATCGCATGGATGTTGGGTGCAGTACTCATGGACTGGTAAACTGGGGTGGTGGTTGCCATTTTTAAAAAAGGGGACCAGAGCGTGTGCTGCAATTGTAGGAGGATCACACTACTCAGCCTCCCAGGAAATGTCTATGCCAGGGTGCTAGAACGGAGACTCCACCCGATTGTTGAACCTCGGATTCAGGAGGAGCAATGCGGGTTCCATTCTGGCTGTGGAACAGTGGACCAACTTTTTACCCTCGCACGGATACTGGAGGGGTCATGGGAGTTTGCCCATCCAGTCTACATGTGTTTTGTGGACTTGGAGAACGCTTATGACCATGTCCCACAAGGTATGCTGTGGGGGATGCTGTGGGAGTATAGGCCTCCAGGGCCATTAATTCGAGCCACTCGATCCCTGTACAACTAAAGGAGTTGAGTCTGCATTCTCGGCATTAAGTCGGACCCGTTTCCAATTGGTGTTGGACTCCACCAAGGGTGTGCCTTGTCACCTATTCTGTTCATGATTTTCATGGACAGGATGTCAAGGCACAGCCGAGGTTTTTGAGGGTGTCCAGTTTGGTGGCCTCAGGATTACATCTCTGCTGTTTGCAGATGATGTGGTCCTTTTGGCTTCATCACACTGTGACCAGCTACACACACTGGAGCAGTTCTCAGCTGAGTGTGAAGCAGTTGCAATGGGGATCAGCACCTCCAAATCTGAGGCCATGGTTCTCTCCCCAAAAAAGGTGGATTGTCCCCTTCAGGTGGGGGTCAGTTATTACCCCAAGTGGAGGAGTTCAAGTATCTTGTTCAGGAGTGAGGGTAGGATGGAGCGTGAGAATGACAGACAGATCACTGCAGTGTCTGCAGTGAAGCGGGCATTGTACTGGTCTATTGTGATGAAGAAGGAGCAGAGTGTAAGAGCAAAGCTCTCGATTTACTGTCAACCTACATTCCAACCCTCACCTATGGCACGAGCTTTGGGTAGTGACCAAAAGAATAAGATTGCGAATACAAGCGGCCAAATGTGCTTTCTCCGCAGGGTGGCTGGGCTGACCCTTAGGGATAGGGTGAGGAGCTCGGACATCCGGGAGCGGCTCTGAGTAGAACCGCTGCTCCTCCGTGTCGAGAGGAGTCAGTTGAGGTGGTTGGGGTATCTCATCCGAATACTGGCGGACGCCTCCCTTTAGAGATTTTCCAGGCATGTCCAACTGGGAGGAGGCCCCATGACAGACCCAGGACGCGCTGGAGGGACTATAACTCCCGGCTGGTCTGGGAACGGCTTGGGGTCCCCCAGGCAGAGTTGGCTGGAAAGGGGGGCGCCTGGGCCTCTCTGCTTAGTCTGTTACCCCCGCGACCCGGCCCCAGACAAGGGTTGGAAAATGGATGGATGGATGGATGGATGTTTGCCACGATCAACGTCATTACATTGCCCCTAACAGGTGTCAACTTCCAGGTCAATCGAGGTAATTGATATTAAGACATGCCATACACTTGTATGCTGCTGTGTGGCTAAAATAAATATTTGCTAGAGGAGGCTTAGCTTCCTTAAATCTGTTCAGTTGAACGCTGAACCAATTATTCACCACCTGAGGTCATAGGGCATATTCAACACTAACAGATCAGCTACTCTGGAAAGTATTGAATTTTTCGCTGCTGCGATCTCTGCCAGTGGCTTTTCATGCATACGCAGGGAAGGGCAGGGAGGTTTTTAGGTTCCCCTGCTTATTGGCTTTACATGCATGAGCGTGGAAGGGCAGGAGGTTGCCTGTCATGGAAACTTTGGTTTTTCGCCTGCTATGATTGAATGGGGGGGGCTGTTGCTCTCTCTGCCTTTGGCTTTTCATGTGTATGCATGGAAGAGCAGGGAGGATTTTTATTTTGGCTGTCTTTGCTTTTGGCTTCTCATGCATGTAGGTGGAAGGGCAGGAAGGTTGCCAGGTATGGGGACTCAGATTTCTTGCCTGGTGTGGTCGTTTTGGGGGGTTTGCTGCTGCTCTCTCTGCTAATGACTTTCATGCGTATGCATTGAAGGGAAGGTTTTGGACTTTCCCTGCCTACTGGCTTTTCATGCATGTGCGTGGTAGGGCGGGGAAGCCCCAGAACAGAGCTAGACCACGAAATTCAATTATCGCAAATTAATCAGCTGTAAATTGTAATATAATTTAGGGTTTTGACAAAGTGGACCCGACTGAAGTTGAGCACAATGGTAGTTTAAGCAGGCCACGGAGTCAGGCGAAGCTCACAAGCCTGCCTTCATTAGTGATGGTACAGATCGCAAGCCAAGCCCACATCAGCTGACAGCTGAGCTGATTCCCTCCAGGCACTCAATTGGCAAAATTTAAACAAGGTGCCCTATTTAAAGATGCTTTGCCTGCCTACTATTGCCGCTTTCTCTGCTCAATTACAACCCACCTCCATCCCCAGCTCCTCCTTTACATGTTTATCTTATTCAATGAGGACGCAGTCACTGATGCTGCTCTGTTCTGTACCCCTGGGGGTTTGCTGCTGCTCTCTCCGCCAATGGCTTTCCTGCGTATGCATGGAGGGGCAGGTTTTTGGCTCTCCCTGCCTACTGGCTTTTCATGCATGTGTGTGGTAGGGCGGGGAGGCCCCAGAACAGAGCCATGCCGCCAAATTCAAATATTGCAAATAAATTTACTGCAAATGATAATATAATTAAGGGTTTTGACAAAGTTGACCTAACTGAAATGTAAATATTTTTTCCCTAAAACATGTCTGCCATAATCATTGGCACCACAGAAATGTCTCATAGGAAAAACTATCTGAAGTACAGTGGTGTGTAGTAATGATTGTACACTTACCAAAATGAGGATAAATCAGAAACCAAGTACATTTCAAGGACTTATTTCATGTAATATTGGATCATATAGAAAAAAATAATAACAGGTAACAATATATGATAAAAAAAACTAATGTCTTTTTAAGGAAAAAAGTCAATTTCTAATGTGGCCACCCTTTGCTTTGATCACAGCATCTTTCAGGCCTAATTTTCATATTTTTTATTCCTTCGCTCGCTCAACCACTCCATATGGTTTGAAGTTAATTCCAAAGAAATTCTTTCGATGTTACACACATTTGCTCAATCGGATTAAGGTCTGGACTTTGAGCAGGCCAAGTCATAACTTTTATGTCAACAGATGTTTCTTTCTGACTGAGATAATTCTTGCACGACTTAGAAGTGTGTTTAGGGTCATTATCTCGTCGAAAATAAAATCCCTGACCAATCAGTCTCCAGATGGCAATGTGTGCCTCACAAGGATGCTGTGATACTTCTTATCCATGACTCCATTGACGCATATGCGATCACTGGCTCCCTGTCTGGTTTGTTCGTTCTGGGCTACTGTAGAAAAAATGGCGGCGCAACATGGCGGCTTCTACGGAGGTGGACCCGCTCCCATGTAGGTTTAAAGGGCTTATTCTAAGCAAAATGAAACTCAAAGATTATTGTTTTCACGTACTAAAAAAGTATTTATGAATGTTATAATCCATTTCTGCCAAAATATCAATCTAAATTCTACACACTGCTCCTTTAATGTTCGCCTACGAATCAATGCTTGTTGGTGTTAAAGCAACACGAAGCAACTTTCATTTTTGGTTGAGTTCGGCGGTGCCTGTGGACCAAAGCGGTAGTGTTTTGCCTGAAGGAAGACCCCATTTCCCATGAGCACCAGCGCGTAGCGTCGTAAACATCCTGATCTCCCGGTCGCGTGCAGTTGTTTTGGAAATTAACAAAGACGGGTCCAAACTACGTTTCTGTTTCCAGCGGCTGTTTGAGGGATGAATGAGGTAATGTATCTAATTGTGGCTAAACAATATCATATGACGATGTTGAAAATAATAAATGTTTAAACAAGCAACAATCCCTGTAATTTTAGCTACACTCAGCGCAAGGTGCTAGTGATAAGCAGGACTATGAAAAGTCATAACTCAATGCACCCGGGTTTTGTTTTACTGATTATTTAGAGCAAGCTTATGGACTGCGGGAAACCACGAATAAAAATTTAAAACTAAAATAATGCTTGTGGGTCTGGCCAAGCGAAAGTGAACGTGTGATGAAAATTATATTTCTTTGTAACACATAGTGAATGGGCTGATCTTGTAGCTTAATCTATCTAGTTTATGGAACTAGCTTTGTTTTTTCAATACAAGATGTGAAAAAAAATTACAGCCATTTAAAGTGCATGAAGTTTGAGAACTACAGACACACTCGGAAACCTATTTTTCACATAATTTTCATCTCAACAATAAAATATCTAAACCTACATAAAATTTACTTGTTTTTACATTTAATACCTTTTACTATTCATATTTTTTCAGCATCTGTAACTATTTTTGCCAAATTCAAATTAAAAATGACTTTTTTAACTCTTAAAAAGATGTTGCATTATGACCATATAGATTGCTGTCATAACTGACTTAAGTAATAATAATGTATATCTGTGATACAGAATGTTTCTATTATAATAAAAGTATGTTATGTTACCTATTTTAGTTCTTTTCTTGAACTAAACCTTACTTTTTCTCATGAACATCTAATTCTGTAGTGACGTAACCATATTCTTTTCCCTATTAAATCTAAGAAATTCCATATTTTGCTGCAATTTTTGCTGAGAACATAGTTTAATAGGTTTATTGCAATATTGAAACCAGGTTGACTCCAATTTATAATGAGAACGGCATGTTATGCATCTTTGCGTACACCTTGTCAAATCTGATGTCCTCTTTTGGTAGTGCCGTAACCGAGCACATTTTTGCTAATTTCACATTTTAAAATTATTCTAACAATCCATTGAGTACACCATGTTAAAGTACTTGTAAAAACCTTTAGAAACATGTATTTCAAATTGATATCAGTTATCTGGTTTAAAAGTTATAGCCCAATGAACATCAAAATTGTAGTGACGTAACCGCTTGGCCGGTACTCCAGTGAGTTATACCACAGGACCTCATTCATCGCATTTGGGGGTTATGTTGAACCATTGAGAACTGAAGTCAACCCCAACGAAACAAACATACTCCCCCCTCCACACATGCACTATCTCAAAAAGGATGCATATTTTATGTCAATTTCTTTGCCAACTCTCTTATTCTAAGCAACTATCAAACACCTACAAGTTTCAGGCAATAAGGAGCCAGTGCCAAATCATCAGGGCCGCAACTGATAGCAGCCTTTCACACTTCAATAGCTTGAAGAAAGTGCTGACATAAACATACCGCTTAACCCGGAGTTCCACAGTTGAGGATGATCAGTGCTGAAAGCAGCAGATACGTTTGAGGATATGGTTTTAGACACAGCATAATCAAAGCCGCAACAAACATTAGCAATTCAGAATTAGGAATTAGTGTAGCATTTGCAAGAGTGACATAACCCAGCTTTTTTTTTCAAGTTTATTTGTCTTGAACATCAACAACAAAAAAGACTACAATACATAAAAAGATAAAAATAAAAATTAAAAAAACAAAATATAATACATCACTTGGTATTCATCAGAAGAACCGAAAATTTGTAATGCGTTCAAGAAGGAGCAGAAAGAAGCAGGAATGCTTATCAAGTCCGACCCCATCATTACAGTATCAGTATAAATAAAGATATTTCTTTTATACCCAAAAGTAATACTCACAAAGATATCTTTAACATTGTAATTGCAACGTTCCTCGCATCATTAAAGCATCATTATTTTTTGAGCTCCTCCTTATCTCTGTATTTGTCCATGATTGATTTCTTATATTTGCTTTTAAACTGTGTAATATTATTGCTTTGCTTAATGTAATCATCAAGGCTATTCCACAGGATCACCCCACTGATATGTACATGCTTTTTTGTGTTATGCGGACACAAGCTTGTTTCAGATATAATTTCCCTCTTAGTTCATATCTTGCCCCTCTGTCACTGAATAATTTTTGAATGTTTCTTGGTAGTAGATTGTGTCTTGCTTTAAATGTAATTTGTACAGTTTTAAATTTTATTAGATCCATGAAATTCAGAATGTTTGATTTTAAAAACAGTTCATTTGCATGTTGTCAGTATCCCACATGATGCATTAACCTTATTGCTCTTTTTTGCAATGTGCATATTTTTTGGGCTGGGCCGTGAATAGCGGCCAGGCCGCTATAAACGCGAATGTCGCTGAGTGAGTGAGTGAGTGAGTGAGTGAGTGACTAGCTGTCTGAGTGATCAAGTTTAACGATTGGCTGGCTGGCGGGGAAGAACGTCAGCGATTGGTCGGCCGGCAGGGAAGAAACGATTGGTTGGCCAACAATTGGCTGGCTGGCTGTTCAGCGATTGGTCGACCGGCGGGGAAGAACTTCAACGATTGATTGGCCGACGATTGGCTCGCTGGCTGGCCGGGCATTGATGTCATTTGTATTTAATATGTTTAAGTGTACAAGGGCGCCCCTCGTTTTTTGGATTTGGGGTGGAGCACAGAAAGTTTGCAGTGTCAGCGCGTCATATTACTTTCATACTTTAGTTTGACTAAATTGTGAACTTTGAATTGGTGGCAGATTGGGGTTGCATTATGGATTGCGAGATGGCGGAGGGAGGGAATAAGAAAAGGAAAAAAGGAATTGAAAATGAGGAAGAAGAAAGAAAATATGTGGATGGAATGAAAGTAGATGAGAAGGGATTTCGGGCCAACCGTGTGTTTTCAGATGCGCATGGGGTAGGGAAATTCGTGAAAAGTGAGGTGGGAGAGGTCAGGGGAGTAAGAATAACTAGGACTGGGCTAGTAATTATTGAGTGTTGCTCGAGGAAGCAAAGGGGCAAAGTGCTAAAAATAAAAGATTACGACAAAAGTCCTTTGTTTTTTGTTTAGGGATAGGGGTTATTAGCGGTGTCCCTTCAGATGTTGTACGGAAGAGTTTTTGGAAGTAGACGGAGTATGTGGTGCAAGGAGGCTCAAAAGCCATCGGAATGGAGAAGACAGATATAGTAATTCATTGGTGTTAGAGTTCGAAGGGGAGATACCACAGAGGGTGTTTTTAGATTATGTCAGTTATAGGGTGAGGGTATATGAGAGGGCTCCACTGCGGTGTTATTGGTGTCAGAAGTCGGGCAGCTGAGTTCTGTACTAGCTGGAGGCGAGACAATGTCCAATGGTTGAGGCATGAAAACAGGGCATTACAGTAGGCCAAGTGAGATGAAATGAAAGCATGTATAATACGCTCAGTGTCCTTAGACGACGAGGCTGATCTTAGTTTTGCAATGTTTCTAAGTTGGTAAAAGCATGACTGAACCAGTTTTTTAATGTGTTGTTCAAGGTTTAAATTTGAGTCAGATAAAACTCCCAAATTTTTGAAACAGATTTAAGGTAAGGAGCTAAAGGCCCTAAGTTAGATTGAATTAGTTTTAATGACGGCTCCGGGCCAATGATAAGGACCTCTGTTTTCTCAGAATTTAACTGGAGAAAGTTGTTGGACATCCAAGATTTAAGGTTATTGATGCAGTCATGCAAAAGAGCCAACTTACTAACATTATCAGGCTTACATGAGAGGTACAGCTGGGTATCATCGGCATAGCAGTGAAAAGAAATGCCATGCCGATGAATAACATGGCCTAATGGCAGCAAATGCAATGAAATGAGAATAGGCCCAAGGATAGAACCTTGAGGTATGCCACATTTGATTAAAGATTTGGAAGGTACATGATCACCAGCCGCGACAAAGAAGGATCTGTTAGAGAGATATGAAGAAAACCACTCCAACGAAGTCCCAGAGATACCAACCCAGTCTCTCAATCTGTCAATTAAAATAGAGTGGTCTACAGTGTCAAATGCTGCACTGAGATCAAGTAAGACCAACACAGAACATTCTCATGCATCAGCATTCAGTAAAAGATTATTCATCACCCTCAGGAGGGCAGTTTCTGTACTGTGGTGTTGTCTCAAACCAGATTGGAATTTTTCAAAAAATTTTGTTTTTCTCCACTACATTGAGAAGTTTTGTTCACACCACTTTCTCCAGAATTTTGGAAATGACTGGCAGTTTCGAGAAGGGTCTAAAATTATTTAAGACAGAAGGATCAAGATTTGGTTTTTTAAGAATAGGGTAAACACATGCAGTCTTAAAATAGCCAGGGACACATCCAGTACAGAGAGAGCTATTTAGAATAAGCAGCTGATCAGGGCCAATAGTCTCAATGACCTCCTTGAACAGACCGGTGGGTATGATATCTAAAGGACAAGAGGAAGGTTTCATATGCGATACAATGCGTTTAAGATCCATCAGTGAAATTGGTTTAAAAGAGCTCAATAAATTGACATTCAAATTGGGACACTGTATCTCAATGGAAGAGGCAGCCAGGAGGATTGAAGATCTAATATGGTCAACCTTTTCAACAAAAAATGACAAAAACTGCTCACTATCAACGTGTGATGAAGCAGAGGCACCAGCAGTTGCAGGATTAATTAGACGGTCAGTAGTTGAAAAAAGAAACCGAGAATTGTGACAATTAGTTGCAATTAAATCTAAAAAATACTTAGCTCTAGCATTTTTAATCATTGCATTATAAGAGGCCGTTAAATCCTTCATCTGCTGGTAATGAACATTGGCAAAGAGTGCCATAAAACTTCCTTTGTCATGTTAAATTATCCTGAAAGGGCTGGAGACTCAGCTAATTTCAAGGCTCTATCTTCTTGGTTAACATTTTTATGGGCCCCTGAACATCACTACAAATAGGCAAATTGGAAATTTTGTCAAAATATCTGTAGCCGCTGCTCCAAGATGGAGCATACTGCCAAAGATGTTTCTGGTGTGCTTTGTTTAGCCCAAAGGAAGGTTCAAATTAATGGTCTACCCATCCCCACAGGCGTCTAATTATTAATGTTAATCCACTGTGCAAACAGGAAAAAATTAGCCCCCACCCAACTTTGGGAGCAAATATCTTGAAAAACCAAAAAAGTGCCAGACCAAATACCTCAAAAATTTTCTCACCTTTAACTGAAAACAAAACAGGTAAGATGAATTTGGCACTGGTCTGGTTTAAAAATTAAAATAAGCCTGAATTTGTAAAAACATTTTTCCCCATTGTACTAAGATTTCTTGTCACTGCACGTTTAACCAACATGATCACCAGGTGGAACTTTCACATTTTAAAAATTTGGGTGTTCCAGTATCAGATACAATCGCAACTTCTTTGGCACATTGAAGCAGTTATCCACAATATTCCTTCAAAAATTGGTATTTTTCCTCAAAAATGCTCCATTTGGTACCTGACTCGTCCACTTCCAGGTGGCGCTGTAGCCATATCGATAAAAATTGTGAGCTCAAACTCCGGGATTTTCTGTTTAACATATATGGCCACCATTCTGCCAAATTTCATGCAATTCTGAGATGTCAACTCCACTAAGTATCTTAAAAGTGCCATTCTCTCAGAATATGGCTCTTAATATCCCCCGCAATAAGAATAAAAAATGGTATCACCTTCCAGTGGAAGCAGCCATCAACCAGAAGCCAAGATTAAGTCCTGAGTGGCAATTTCGCAAAGGAAGAGGACAAAATAACCGCAGAAAGCATAAATAGTACATTACGAACACAAGAAAGACACTTCTGGTGCCAGAATATCGGCAAACATTGAGCATATCAAAGTGTTCACCATGGAAATCAAGGTGAGCTTGGGGATTACTTCACTTTGCCGGAAGGAAATGTTTTTGTTTGTTGGGGGTGGGTGCAGGGAACTCACCTGTGTTGTCCTACTCACTTGTCTCCTATTGGAAGGATAGGGGCACTGAGATAGACAGCTAAAAATGACTGGAGAGACATAGCCCTGGCCAGGCACATTGAAAATACTGCTGAATTAAAAGTGATGGGTGTATACTTCACAGAAATACTGTCTGAGGAGGAGTTTTGAGACAGCTACGGAATATAGCCCTCGATCATGGCTTCTTGATGAGGGTACAGGGATGCAGGAGAGATGAGGCTGTGAAGAGACAAGTAGGCGGCCCAACACAGAAAAGCAAGTACAAAAGCTAAAAATGTAACATTACAAAATGTACACAGTACAGAGACAGCATGACAAGTTCAGACAATAGCTTTAGGGCATCTCCAAGAGCACAACCCCACAACACACAACAAATACAGAAAAACAAAACTTTTTTATTACATGAGGAATACAATAAATCATGGATAATCCAGACACTTTAATAAAAAAATCTATGAGCATATTTAATGCTAATTATCAAAGGTATTACATGATCAAGTATAAAATATTTTCAGTTTTAAAAATAGGTATTTTTTGGCATTGCCTCTATTAGTGCAAAACACCAGAACAGACATGTTGTCAAGCTTTTTTTCATGGTCTTCATTTGATTCATTTCTAATCATACATATTTAACATACATTTCAAGGGATGCATAACCTTATTCACTCACACAAACAAGGTAGAAAGTGCCCGAAGATATTTCTGAGTCCATAAGAAAATTCCTTCCATCTCACCATAAAGATCCATTTCTGCAGTTTGACAAAAGCAGTGTAATAATATTAAAGTATTGAAATACACAGTTTTAATGTCCAAAAGTGGCAGTTTCCTCAATGCATTGAGCGTCATACCCAGACAACAGTGAGGGGGCACTGCCTCCTAATGGCTATTTTTTGTAACTGCCCAATGCACTTTAAAGTCACAGGCCAGCACCCACTCAGGTCCAGTGAAGACAGGCAGTTAGCGCTGGACACCAGGCGCATGACCGTTCCATCAGAAATGTCGCAGCGGGTCATGCTGAGGTCATGCAAGCGCTGCAGGGGGATGGGTTCGGAAGGCAGGAGGGACCTGCTGCACACCAAGTGGAAAACGTCATCCAGTGGGCAAGGAAGGGCAGACAGGGAGACCTTCTCCAGTAGGGGGGACCCAGCTAGCAACACCGCCAGCGGCCATTTAAGGGCTCTCCAGGACATGGCAGGCTTTGTCTGACCCTGCTCTAAGAAGAAACTTCAGAACAGAAAGACTTCAAATTCTGGACAGTAGTACTTTCACCAAGAATTTTCAAGCTCTTCAGAACTCAATTTGAGTTTTATCAGTATCTAAAGGGTTAAATGAGTCGCCCAAATTTTTTGATGCAGTTTTCTTCAAAGATATTTTAGTCATTCTCCACGCCTATATCAATCCAACATTCACTCATTTCAGAATCATACTTATGGGGAATTTAGAGTCACCATATAGCTTCGCATGCGTGTCTTTAGACAGTGGAAGGAACCTGGATCATCTGCAGGAAACCCAAGCTAACACCGGGAAAACAATTGAAGTCGACACAGAGAGATCCAGGATGGCAAACCAGCTGGACCAGAAACCTCCTTACTGCAAGACAACAACCCTAGCCACTGCTCCACCATACCACCCAAAAGGTTTGCTCCATGAATCAAATACGGATATTACATGAGTCCGTCTCACTGAGAAAGGAGTACAAAGAAGACAAGCCCAGTTAAGCAACCCCTCAGGACGTAGACAAGGGCTGCTTTACCAGCTCCAAATGATCAATGATCCCACAAGTTTCACTCGAACCCCATGAAAGCACACCTCAGTCAGCTGGTATAGATAATATTGAGCTTCTGATAAGGGTTGAAATAAGAACCTGAAGGACGGCAGGCCTCAGGAGCAGGGTGGGGCAGCCCTGGTGCTGAGTCTATACTCACTTGAGCTTAAGACACTGTAGCAGGGGAACACTGGGAACATCTCTAAGGTTAGCAGCTATATCTTCTTCCTCCTCCTCATCCTCATCTTCCTCTTCAGCTCTGCTGGGAGACTCGGCGTGGATGTGGAGGGTCCTCAGTTTGGGGCAGGAGCGGAGCAGCTGGACGAAGGAGGCATTTCCTTCAATCCTGATCCCCTCCAGAGTGAGGGAAGTAAGTGAGTCTCCAACTGCCTGAATGACAGACAGGACTTCATACAGGTCCCCAGCCAATTGCAGAGAGAGGTTGTGCATCTGTCCCGCCCACTGGGCCATGGCCGGGGTGGCAAGGAGTCCCTCCTGCTCCTCGCCGATCAGTGCGAGGGAGTGCAGATCAGGGCACACGAGTCCAAGCTCCTTCAGGGCTCCACAGGACACGCCCTGAGCATCCTGCAGACTCAGGGTCAGTCGCTTTTCAGTGCTGACCTCCCCCTCTCCACTCAGTCCTTCACTCACAGAAACCATCCTCCCTTCATTTCCACCCACAGCTCCTCCATCATCCTCCATCACTTCCTCGTCCTCGCTTTCGCTGGTCACCCACTCCTCCTCTTCACCTCCATTTGAAATCTCCTCCCTCTCTCCCCCAATCTCACCTCTCACCCTCCTCCCCCACACCTCCCCAAGGCTGGGCACCCCAGCCCGGATGGCGAAATCATCACTGTGGGCGAACTCCCGCCTTGCTATGATGCAGCAGGCCCTGCCCAGGTCCTCCAGGGCTGCCCGGGCCAGGAGCGGCAGGGTGAGCAGGAAGAAAGACTGCCACCCAGGCTCTGTCTTCCTCCTCCTCCCCAAAGCCGATGTCCCGGGCCAGGAGGCTGCGGAGGCCCAGGCCAGTGTAGCCCCCACCAGGCTGATAGGCGAGAGGGAGCAGCCCCATAGGGGCCAGGCAGTGGCACTGCGACACATCCAGGTGCTGCAGGGCGGGGCAGCCAGCGGCCACAACCCTGACCACCTGCCCATCACACAGGGTGCCTGCCAGAGAGAGGGAGCGCAGGCTGGGCAGTGCCCCTACCAGCTCACACAGCACTGCAGAGCACAGCTGCTGGGCTCCAGAGAGATCCAGGCACAACAGGGACTGAGAGTGTGAGTGAGGGGAGGAAGGGAGGGGGGGAGATAGCAAGAAAGCGAAGGAAGGAGAGAAAGAGAGAGACAGAGAAAGACAGAGAGTGAATAATTTACATTGGACATTTTCTGTATGTCATACCAATAGTGTTCCAGTAGTCCTTCCATGAAACTTTAAGAGTGAAAGTAAATTAGATTCCTAAGGATAGAGGGCACAGTTTAAGAGGGAGGGAAACTTAGAACACTATCTGTTTCATCTATGTTTTTGCATCATGAAAGTAATTACATATTGACCATATTTAAATACATGATTTTTAAATCAAGCACATCTGCAACACCAACAGCGAGTCAGGAAACAGCCCAATTTATCAGTCTGTCTTCATTCAGGTGTTATTTGAGGTTCTCAGCACTGACCGGGCGTCGCACCCCGATGAGGTGGCAGAGCCCAGGGGTAGCCAGGCTGGAGCAGGAGGCCAGGAGAGGCGCCGTAACTGGGGCAGCAAGCAGGAGGTGCAGCGCTCCCCGAGTGAGGAGGTGGCGCGATGTCAGGAGGGAGAGCAGCTCTTCTATTAGGTGCCCAGCTGAAAAAAAGAGGGTCATAGGTTCCTCATGGCCAACTCGTGGATATCGTGAAAACCCTAATGTCCTCATCGTAGTGACTTCAAACTCAGTTGCAGTAGCATGAAAAATGTTATTTAGATATCGATCTGCTAACAGCCGAATGAGTGAATGAGCGAGAGATTCCTCTGCATATCTGAGTCCCCAACAATAACTCGTTTCCACGCTTTGCGTATCCTTGAGTTAAAGAAGGGAGGGAGGGATAGAAACAAACAAGGAGAGAGTCCCTAAAACTGTCTGTTCAGAGGCTGCTTGTAAGGGGTAATGAGGCAAGAACCACATAAAATGATAAAAATTAAAAATGGCAGCAAATTTGGATTTGCAATGTTACCCAGCAAAGTAGAAAAATAATGTTGTTGAAATGTGTGACTCATTTGAGAAGAACGACATGGATGGACACAGAGGCCTATGGACTCATACTCAAGCATGTGTACATGGACGGACACACAAATATACAAACCCCAATTCCAATGAAGTTGGGATATTGTGTAAAACGCGAATAAAAACAGAATGCAATGATTTGCAAATCTCATAAACCCACATTTTATTCACAATAGGACATAGACAACATATCAGATGTTGAAAGTGAGAAATTTTAACATTTCATGAAAGATATTAGCTCATTTTGCAATTGATGGCAGCAACACATCTCAAAAAAATTGGGACAGGGGCAACACTGAAAAATTAAGTGTTACTCATAAAAAATAACTGGAGAAGCATTCTGCAACTAATTAGGTTGGTTGGCAACAGGTCAGTAACATGACTGGGTATAAAAAGAGCATTTTGGAAAGGCAGAGTCTCTCAGAAGTAAAGATAGGCAGAGGTTCACCAATCTGCAAAAAACTGCATCTAAAAATTGGGGAACAGTTTCAGAAAAATGTTCCTTGATGTAAAATTGTGAAGACTTTGAATATCCCACCATCTACAGTACATAATATCATCAAAAGATTCAGAGAATCTGGAGGAATGTCTGTGCACAAGGGACTAGGCTGAAGGTCGTCAGGCGGCACTTCATAAAAAACAGGCCTGATTTTGCACTGGAATTCACTGCATGGGCTCAGGAACAGAAATTATTGTCTGTGAACACAGTCTGCCATGCAATCCACAAATGCAAGTTAAAGCTGTATCACGCAAATAAGAAGCCATATTGTGAACAAGATTCAGAAATGCCGCCGTCTTCTCTGGGCCAAAGCTCATTTAAAATGGACTGAGGCAAAATGGAAAACTGTTCCGCGGTCAGATGAATCAAAATTTGAAATTCTTTTTGGAAACCACGGACACAGTCGTGCAGACTAAAGAAGAGAGAGAGCATCCAGCTTGTTATCAGCGCTCAGTTCAAAAGCCTGCATCTCTTATGGTCTGGGGTTGCATTGGTGCCTATGGTGTGGTCAGCTTTCACGTCTGGAAAGGCACTATCAATGCTGAAAAATACACAGAGGTTTTACAACAACATATGCTCCCATCCAGACAATGTCTCTTTCAGGGCAGGCCTTGCATATTGCAGCAAAAAAAAAAAACAATGGTAAACCACATGCTGTATCCATCACAACAGCATGGCTTTGCAGTAGAAGAGTCCGGGTGCTGAACTGGCCTGCCTGCAGTCCAGACCTGTCACCAACAGAAAACATTTAGCGCATCATAAAACGAAAAAGTCTGGCAAAGAAGACCCAGGACTGTTGAGCAGCTAGAATCCTTCATCAGACAAGAGTGGGACAACATTGCTCTCCCGAAACTCCAGCAATTGGTCTCCTTACTTCCAAGACGTTTACAGACTGTTGTTAAAAGAAGAGGGGATGCTACACAATGGTAAACATGGCCCTGTCCCAACTTTTTTGAGATGTTTTGCTGCCATCAAATTCAAAATGAGCTTACACAACGTCCCAACTTCATTGGAATTAAGGTTTGTACACACACTTGATCATAACAGACAGAACTGGATGGCTGACACTCACGCAGCATGTTGAACGGTCCTATAACATATCGGAAGCAGAACTGATCCATGTATTTTTGTGTGTAGTCCTTGGCCCAAACATCCTTCATGTTCTCAGCCAAGCTCCACAGGCACAACCCAGTCAATGAGCCACATCCCTTCTCCCTCCGCCTGAAGCGTTTGACATTCCCTTTCCGTGGTCCTCCTTTGACCGAACTGGACCACGAGGTTCGAAACAAGGGCATCTCTTACCTGCTGTTCAGTGAATACATAAAACAACAAATGAATGTCCTTCTGCTTACCAGCACAACACAGCCACAATGAGCTTACTTCTGACCATGAAAACTAGTCATGCAAAGCCCTACACTGGTATATGCTGTCATGGAAATTCAAATTTGTTGCATATGCGGAGAGGAATGAAGACAAGCTGTTTCTCCGAGTTGCAAATGCATTGGTCCTTTATTCTTGCAAGAAGGGAAAACAATACAACCAGCAACACAGGGTACGCCTCCCAGTAATGCAGGAAGAGTTCTCCAAAGAGGAATCATCATCATAGCACATTTATACTTCCTAGGCGGAGACTTCTAGAATATTCTGTGGCAAGCAGCCAAGCAGCTTATATGCTATGCTAAGCACAGCTGGGTGACGTTTTCCCCCAGAGACAGACACCTTATGACCTCGGGTCATAAAAAGGACAGTTTTCTCACTTCTTTAACACTATGCTCAACCGGATTCTTGTGGTCTAGCTTATCTTGCTTAAGCATTGCTCGCACATGTGTCTTATGAACCCATTAACCTCCACTTATCGCTTGGGACTTTCTGCAGTTAAACAGTTCCCCTTTCCCTGTCTACCATGTAGAACAGAACAACACTTCTTTATTTTCCGTAAAACTCTTAATACTGATATGTGATATAGTTAAGACATTCAAGCAATAGGCAAATCTTTATTGACACATTTTCTAATTATTGTAACAGGCAATTGAAGACAGGGTTTCTCTCCATATGCGATCTAACAGTGATGAAACAATGGGCTAAATTCAGTACAGTGGCGTTTAAAACAATTATTAGTCCTGACCTGTTCGCAGTCATTTTCAAAATTAAAGATTCACTCTGAGAGCACTCCACACTTAACAGGTGCTGCTAGTTCTCTGGGATTGGGTAAGATGACAACCATTCATCTGGCCGTGTATTTGCTGCAGTAATCAGCGTTATTCAAAATTGCATATCTGTCGACTCTCACGGATATGGCTTGAGTCTCACACTTTTAACTCGGGCCGGTAGGCCACGAGTCAGCCACGAGTCTAAGTTTCGGCTCCGTTCTTCTTCTTTTTTTCGGGGTCACGATTGTCCTGCTCATGGACGCACGCGGTTTCACGATTGGCCCATAGATGTATATATATATAGACCACTACATTGCGGATAGGGTACGCTCAAGTGAAGCATCTGTTCCAGGAGCGTACACTCCCATTCATTTTCGCCTACTGTAAAATTATATTTTCAAAAACACTTGCGTGCGAGTCGGGGTGATTTTGGTATCGCTGTGCAGAGCAACATTTTCTCTCCCTAAATATGTGCTTTTTCGGAGGGTGGAAAGCGGCACACTTATGGGAAGATCGAAATGTGACTCGGTGTCAACGTTGAAGTGCGAGCAGAAAAGTTAACGAGACGAGGCTTTTAATTACCCTCTGACAACATCATTGCTTGGAAGTTTTCGCCGTTTCACAAGCGTCGATGATTGTCCGTATACGTTATCAAATTACTCTCTGGTTTCCTCACTTCATTGTACCCTGGTTGAGCATATTTGCCGTTGACCGAATTGTTCATACTGAATCATATGGCTAATGCCAACGTTGTTAAAAGGAAGCGCTAGTTAACTCTGGCTACTCCTTTACTAAGCGTCATCTTTGCCCCTGTCCCATTATAACACTGCTCTCAAAAAATAATCACAGCACAGCACGGATCAAGGGGATAGAGAAAGGTTTTTTTTTTCTCCTGACTTCTAACAGCCAAGCCTTTCTCCCCCCTTGTCTTTTGGAACACTGTATTAACAGAGAAAGCGACTTGTCCATTGTTTTAAATATTATGCTGGTAAGAAATATTGTCCTTGGATGTCTATTGCAAGTAGCTAGCTAGTTAGCCACCTTGTTCATTTTACTGACTGCTTATGCAATCCCCGCGACGGTAAGGGTACCAAGGTAACTCGCTGGAGACCGTTATCGATCGCGTTTGCTTTAGTCAGCGGTCTATTTAAGTCAATGGGACGGCCAATTACCTAGCTAGCAAGCGAACGCGATTTTTTCTATTAAAGTGACAAATTTGCACTTCTACGTTAACTTACGCATGAAACGTTTTATTACAGCCCTTCAAATGACTATTGCTGCAAAAGGCAGCCGCATATCTCGGCATTTTAATGCTTATATCAACTTATTTGAAATTGGCCTCATAGGAAACCATTCATTTTTATGAAGTTGGATGTATTAATATGGCGGCCGGGTGCTTCACTTTGGATAATGTAAATATGACATCATCAGCAATCTAGTGTTCTAAATATATATCTATGGATTGGCCCAGGCCTAGACCCAGCCCGAGTATAGGCTCTGAGGAGCCTCTTGTTATATTTAGTTGCCGAGTGCCACTTTTTTTATCAAGCCAAGCTGTTGAGTGAAAGGCGATATTTCATTGGAATGTGGATCAGTTATGTTTCAATCAGCGCGAATTTAGGAAATTATCACGCGGAATTGAACACTTTATGTAAGTTTTGGGACCATTCCATCTCAAATGGACCAGTAGCCTGGGCATTTGTAACCACCATCTCTCAGATTGTCCTGATTTTTCCACCAGCAGTTGCTATATGTACATGGACAAAAATCCCCAAATTTTGGCTGCCAACTCCACGTGCCCTCCCACTTTTTTCAAACCCTTTTTTTTTGCAATAAATCAAAAACTATAGCGCCTATTGGCACCAAAATTGGCACTCTTATGTAATTTTTCATGCTGATTCTGAATCTGCAGTCAAATAAATGATAGCTCCTATGGTTCAGAAACTATTGGATGAAAACCCTTTTTGTGGGTCCCGAACTTTGGCCCCCCTTACCTCAATGTTGCCACCTGATATCAAAATGGAACTTGTTTTATGCTCATCATCATCATCATCATCACTTCACCTCTATAATATCAAAAAATTAGAGAGGTGTTCTGCTTTGTTTTGATGTAATCTTCCAAAACGTAAAATAGATATTTTGTGAAAACAATATCGCCATGTATGCCCCTACACTCACATGCACGTTACGCAAATATATAGAGACTCATACCAAGAATACTTTTTGTCTAGCTTTTTCATGGAAAACTTGTCCTGTGTACATATCTGCAGTTATGCTGCTCAAAGTCAAATGTGATTACCATTTCACTCTCAAGTCACACCTTCTCCATCAAAGTGGATGTAAAATTACTGAAGCATTCTTCTATCTGTTTTATTTCAGAGTCCTCCAGTTCGCATTGGCATCCACTGCTCCCTGTCGCTGAGGGAACTGACACTGAAGTCAAAAAATGAATGAGGGGGACCCAACAAACCTCTTTTCTGGCAGGCCAGAAGAGGTCGCCACTGGGCTCCCTGCGATGCATAAGGTTGACCAGTAAATCCTGCCTTTCATCACATTTTTCTTCAATACACACGTCTTTCACAGGATCAGTCATGCACATTGATCTCAAAATCACAGCCAACTGTCAACATGGGGGATTTGAAACCAGGGCAGTATGCTGCAGTGGTATATGATGCAAAGTGGTATATTGTGTGTATTGAAGAAAAATGTGATGAAACATTTCCCTATCATTTTGTTGCCCGGGGGTGGAATTTGCGTTTAAATTCGCTGATTCATAATGCATTATTACGCAGGGCTAGAGAAATAATGCGTAAATCTCTCAATGCGCAAATTGCGGGTTTTTTCACTTGCTTGCAGGTCCGCGGGTTTTGCTATTCAAATGGGGCCGGACCCGGCAGATGCGGGTCACTTGGGAGCTAAGCACCTATACTCCCACAGCTTCATTATCCCACGCTAAAGTCAAGTAGCATAGTACTGGGCTAACTAATGGAATCATGTCATGCATAAACGAGCTTGGGATGTTGAGGGAAGGAATGCCTCAAATATAAGCGTCACTTCTGTAAAAAAAAAAAAAAAAAGTAGCGTTATTCAGTTCCCGATACAGGCAGTGCCCTCAACTGACGCCAAAATTTAGCAATTTCGAGAAACTCCTTCCATCACAGATTGACATAAACCAAAATTTATCTGGGCTGCCATTGGTGCATTGAGATTTTCAATTTTGAAAGCTCATTTTTGAAGAAGTCAAATTTTAGCCCTCAGGAAAGTGACCTTTCTACGAACCTAAGGGGAAAGTAAAAAAAAAAAAATCATAGCACTTAGCTTAGGAACATAGATATTTCGATTTTTTTTTTACCTACCCGCAGGTCTTCTGCCTAAAAATTAATTCATATAAAACTGTCAAATCTGAAGTGGTCAAATATTACCTTGTAAAAAAAAAATCCACCTGAAGCTTTGAAAAAAAAAAAAAAAAAAAAAAAAAACCAAGCAGTTAATAAAGGGGACAGCTGAGGACCTGTGAGACTACTGCACTGGTGTGCGCTGAGGGCACTCTCCTCTCTTTCTATCCTGGTAAGAGTTACATTGCACTCTTCTCTGACGGAAATAGCGCACGCCTTTAGAAGATATCAATTTGTTGGCAATTTCTTGCATGAAATAGCCTTCATTCTCAAAACCATAGTAAACTGAAGAGTGTCTGGACAAATTTCTTTCGGGCCATTCCAAAACCAGAACCAAACCCACAAATGCTGCTGCTGGAGATGTTAATGTAGCCAAAAGAAGGGCAATTTTATTGGCATAATGGTTTTCAGCTGTGCTTACATAATTGAAGACCTGTGTGCAAGAAGTACTTAAGTCACAAAATGTCAATTTTGAGATATTGATGGTCAAAGTTTTCAAAACATGATGTAGTATACTTTTTTTTTTCAAGGTAGGTTATTATGGACTTGTGCGCTAGTTCTGGGGGCTAAACATGGTTAGTCACCTTTTTTTGTGGAATGATTGTCCTTTATTACCGAGAAATCGAGAAAAGTAGTTTTGGACCTAGATACTTTTTGTGACAAAATGGCTGGACTTAGGTATAATTTCCACTTTTTGTGGAAAAAAAAAATCACAGACTTGAGTACTTATAACACCAAAAACCCTTTATTGCTTAGTTTTCAATACAAATATGTTATTTTAGCTCAGCTTCCTTGCTTTTGTGCCTTTGTGATTAACACTAATATAACTACGTAAAATCCAAAGTCACTTAGAAAAATGAGAAATGAACATTCAAAATGCAAAAAGACCTAATTTTGGAGAACCAGACGTCTTTCAAACAGCACCTCCCTTCTACTTAAATGATTTCTTCAAAATCCTCACTTAAGTAATGTTAATAATAGCAAAATCTACTTCTGGGAGTATGAACAGTCCCTTGGTAACCACGGTAAGCCCTCAATTCCGGTATTTTGATTGGCCAGTCATGGACTTGGGCACTTACTGCACAAATTTTATAGACTTGAGTACTTCTTGCAGAAAAATTTAGTGGACTCCGAAAACACCATATGACAATAAACAGGGGTGAAGCACTTTTTTCCCCCTAATTTTGGTATCAAATGATTCTTTTTTCAGTACAGATTCCAGGACTGGTGCCAGCTCGATTAAAAAAAAAAAAAAAAAAAAAAAGTGACTTAGGTACTTCCTGCACGCAGGTCTTCAATTGCACAAGGGTTATATAATGATGAATTAGCTTTTTAAAATGATAATTTAGAATTCGCTAACACCATGTGCCATTGGAACACAGGAGTGATTTTTGCTGACAGTGAGCCATTATGCGCCCATGTACATAACAGAACATAACATAACATAATCATGAATGGCGAGAACAGGCCGTTCAGCCCAACTACGCTCGCCAGTTTTTTATACTATTGTGAATATATCCCTTCAGATACTCAATGACTCAATGGTATCTAGCTTTAAGTCAAGCCTACTCTTGAAAACCCCCAAGGTCTCTGCCTCAACAATATGGTCAGGCAAGCTATTCCACATTGAAATTACTCTTTGGGTGAAGAAATATTTCCAAATATCAGTGCTAAATTTACCTTTGGTCAACTTCCATTTGTGACCCCGAGTTCTACTAACAACACTTGGTCGAAGGAATCCTACATTATTCACTTTGTTAATCCCTTTAACATATTTAAAGACCTCAATCAAATCACCCCTTAGTCTCCTTTTCCTAAGACTAAAGAGATTAAGGATCTTCAGCCTCTTCTCATAGCTTTCATGTTTTATACCTGGAATTAGCTTAGTGGCTCTTCTCTGAACTTTCTCTAGAGCCTCTATATCTTTCTTAAAGTATGGGCCCCAGAACTGCACACAATACTCCAGATGTGGTCTGACAAATGTGTTGTACAAAAGAAGCATCACCTCCTTAGATTTGTACTTAATACTTTTGGCAATGTATCCCAGCATCCGATTGGCTTTTTTAACTGCTACGGCACAATGGCTAGAGCCTGTGAGGGTTTGGTCAACAATCACTCCCAGATCTTTCTCGTGTGGAGCAGATTCCAGTTTTAAACCTCCCATGAAGTAATCCCGTCTAATGTTTTTATTACCTACATGTACAACTTTACATTTCGCTACATTAAATTTCATTTGCCACATTTCTGCCCAACTCTGGATTCTATCCAAATCATCCTGAATCACTTTAGTGGACTCTAAATTATTTGCCAAACCCCCCAATTTAGTATCATCTGCAAATTTAACTAATCTGCTCTCAATATTCCTATCAAGGTCATTAATGTAGATGAGGAACAGCAGGGGTCCAAACACCGATCCCTGGGGGACGCCACTCCCCACCATACCTAGCTCAGATGAGATACCATTGACCACCACTCTTTGTGTTCTGTCCTGTAACCAGTTTTGAATCCACTCCAGAATACCTCCTGTAACTCCAATGGAGCTCATTTTAAAAATTAGTCTCTTATGCGGTACTGTATCAAATGCTTTCTGAAAATCCAAGTATATGATGTCATAAGCCCTGCTCTGGTCATAAGTCTGGGTGGCCTCTTCAAAAAATTCCAGAAGGTTTGTCAGGCATGACCTTCCCTTACGGAAACCATGTTGGCTATCCCTCAAGATACTGTTACATTCAAGAAATAAGTCCAGCTCATCTTTTATGATAGATTCCAATATTTTGCACGCAATACAAGTTAAACTGACTGGCCTGTAATTTCCTGGCTTAGTACGGTCCCCTTTCTTATATATTGGTATTATATTGCCCTGTTTCCAATCATTTGGTATTTCTCTGGTTTCTAAAGACCGTCTGAAGATGGCGGATAGCGGCTTAAAGATGATCTCACCAACTTCCCTGAGCACTCTAGGATGTAAGCCATCAGGACCCGCCGCCTTATCTGCCTTTAGTTTATGCAACTTGTCTAATACTTCGTTATCCCTAACCTCAATTTCCGCTAAATAATCTTGAGCATTTAACATGCCCTCTGGCCGAATAAAGACTCACTCTGAGGTAAAATTCTCAACAAAGTAACTGTTTAAGGCATCCACAATATCCTTGTTATCATATAGCAGCGATCCATTTTTATTCTTTATGCACTTAACCTGCTCTTTGACCTTCCTTTTTCTGCTACAGTACTGAAAGAAGCGCTTAGGGTTAGTTTTTGCCCCTTCTGCAATTTGTCTTTCATACAGTCTTCTAGCATTCCTCAGCTCTTTTTTGACCACAGCCCGCATTTTACAGTATTCAGCCTTAGTGTTCTCATTGTTATCCTTTATGTACATTTTATAAAGATTCCTCTTTTCCCTCAAAATCCTACTTAATACTTTTGGTCATCCACTGAGGATTCTGCTTTTTCAGCTTACTTTTGGACATCTTTGGAATGAATTTGCATTGTGAATCAAGTAAAACCCCCTTAAATCTTTCCCACATCTCATTTACAGACTCACAGTCCAGGAGTGTCTCCCATTTTATTTCACTTAGATTTGAGCGCATCCTGTCAAAGTTTGCTCGCCTAAAATTGAAAATTTTTTGTTTTTGAATACACCTTTTTAACTTCCCATGAAACATCAAAATTAACAGCAGAGTGATCACTTGTCCCAAGTGGCTCCAGTGCCTCAACATTGCTAATTCTATCTGGGTCATTACAGAGCACTAAGTCTAAAATTGCCTTCTCTCTTGTCTGTTTATTAACATACTGCATCAAAGAATTATCATTTATAACATCTAGAAATTCTTCCTCCCCCCTACCCTGTCCTTTCACCATTTCCCAATCGATACCAGGATAATTCAAGTCTCCCATATTAATAGTCCCTCCACCTCTACAAGCTTGCGTAATCCTCTTCAAAAGCATTTCATTGACTGTACTGTCCAACGCTGGTGGCCGATAGCATACTCCTATGTTTAAACCTGTCTTGTGTTTGCCAATGAGCCTGACCCAGATATCTTCACAGGGCAAGGAATGTTCAATTTCAGGAATTTCCTGTACATTTATGTTTTTATTCACATAGATTGCTACGCCCCCTCCTCGCCTATTACATCTATCCTTCCTAAAGAGCTTATAACCTTCTATATTATATTCATCTCCATCCTCTTCACTAAGCCATGTCTCTGTAATCCCAACTATGTCATAGCCCTCACTAATCATAACGGCCTCAAGCTCTGGAAATTTATTTTTTATGCTTCTTGCATAGTCCGGTAAAAATCAGTCGATTCCAGCTACAAACAGACATTTACTACATTAATGATGTCTTTACCGTGTTTCTGATCAATTCAACATTATTTTAAATGAAAAGGGTAATTTTCTTTAAAAAAAAGGACATTTCTCCTCGATTTCAAACTTCAGAACTATGGTTTAAGCTACATTCATTCTGCATGTATTTACCGTGCGCTCGCTTCTCTTAAATGCACACAGGCCTACAATAAGGTGCAATAACAAAAGCATAGCCTACTCAGCGCATGAATCATAAATCATAATCAGACAAAGCGACTGGGTACAAATCCAGTCAGGGCGCTTTAAATGTGGAGTTCGCATAATCTTTTTTTTTTTTTTTTTTTTTGCGTGGGTTTACTCCGGATACTCCAGTTTCGTCCTACAATCAAAAACATGCATGTCAGGCTGATTTGAGACTGTAAATTGCCCATAAATGTGAAAAATACGTGGTGTGATTCCTACTCTTGTTTCTAAGAGTGCGAAGGATGACACGATATAGCTGTAAAATAATGCACTTAAGAAAGTGTTGTGAAACAGAAGGCTAAGCAAACAAACAAACGAATAAATAATCATACGATTATGAAACCTGAAAAGTGATTAAAATTTTCCAGAGGGCGTGGCCGGCTCTAGAAAATGAAAATATGACACTAATGTCAGCTACGGGAAGCAACCTTTGCGCTACGAGATTCCTAACAAGGTAAAATACGTTATTTTAGTCCCATACACATATCTAATAGAACAGAAAATAAGTAAAGAACGCACTCAGTCAACTTGCTCGCAAGTTACTTCAGTTGAAAGCTAACCACACCGAGCATAGCTGTCAGCTAATACAACGCCGTAAGTACAGTAATTAAACACCCACAAGCCTGAACACATTAACTACCATTCGTACAAAGACTTTCAAGCTTCTAAGACGCGCAGAATCTATCTGAGACCCACCAGATACCCCAGACTCAGCCAGTTCGCGTTACCTTTCCTGGATCCAGATACAACTATTTTAGCTTGCTGAGTGAAATCTCGCGATACTTGCATGTAGAATTGACGAGAACTGAACGCGAGATCTAGCGCAGGAAGCAAGGAGGCGTCAAGTAGCTAGCTGACGTTAGCTAGCTACTAGACTGTAAAAGTTTTTAATTATGGTGAGAAATTCATATTTACTAGCATTTTAGATGAAAAAACGATCCGGAATTTCTGGCGAAAAACATGTCATTTCTACTTTTTTGTTGAATGAACAGGTGTGTCTTAAGGTCGGAGTAGGGAAGCCTCGAGCGAGAAGTACAAGCAATTGAAATTGTAGTTGGCTAAATACCATGCTTTCGGTTTTAATTAGTTGCCTTTATTAACTTGCTGAAGAGCATGTTCCTCTGAGTCTTTTTTTAATAAATCACTTTTTAATGTTAAGCAGTGAACGTTCAGCGGATATGGTGTTAGCTAATGCATTATTTTTTTGGCTGGCTCGACTCTTGCACAACTAGGGATTGCTTACTGCAAGATGTAAACAAGGCCGCGAATAGCAACTTAGTATTTTGACTAAAAGGCCAATTTTTAATTGCGGAAATACTAGAGTGTTCTCCCATCAGTCATACCAACAGTAACAGGCAGTAATTTGCTCTCTCTGTGTTGAACTTCTCGGCGCGTAGAACATTTTTAACTTGCGAATGTCACTCCATAGTATTTGAACTGCTGTGTAAAAAGTATATATCGCATGTGCTAGAGAACTGTCGCTTTGCTGCTTCCAGCTAGTCGAAGTGACCTCAGGAATCTGCTCGCTTAGTCAAGTGACGTGCATTTTTTATGTAGCACAAGTAGTTTATTTAACCTATCACGCGGCACGTACCAGATTATTGCCTCACATTGTGCCGGTGCAGGGTGATTTACATGTACAATTTGTCACTGCGCAGCTATCCAGCGCAGGTCTTTGGGGATCCATTAAAAAACTAATCAATTTTTGCTGCTCACTGTTGAGCCACATCATTCAAAACCTAACACTGGGTTAGATCTGAGTAATTTGGAGTTCAAGTCAATGCCTTGAACTTTGACTTGTTCCTCAAACCATTTCTGATCAATGTTTGCAGTGTGGCAGGGTGCATTATCCTGTTGAAAGAGGTCTCTGTCATCAGGGAGTACCGTTGCTATGAAGGGGGGTACTTGATCTGCATCACTGTTTTGGTAGCATCCACATGAATACCAGGAGGCAAGGTTTCCCCGCAGAACATTTTTCAGAGCATCACACTCCCTCCACATTCCCTTCCTCCCACTGTGTGTTCCCACAGCACTTGGTGCCATCTGTTCTTCAGGGAAATGATACATATTCATTCAGCCATCCACATGATGTAAAGAAAACGTGATTCATCAGGCCAGGTCTCCTCCTTCCTTTGCTCCATGATCAGTTCTGACTCTCACATGCCCATTGTTGGTGGTTTCAGCAGTGGACAGGGGTCAGCATGGGCACTGGGACCAGTTTGCTGCTTGTAGCCCCACATACAACAAACTGCTGCACTGTGTGTTCTGACAACTGTATCAGAACCAGCATTACCTTTTTTGAGCAGTTAGTGCTGCAGTAGCTCCTCTGTGGGATCAGACCAGATGTCTAGCCTTTGCTTCCCAAGCGCATCAGTGAGCTTTGGGTGCCTATGACCCTGTCATCGGTTCCGCGGTTGTCCTTCCCTCGACTAATTTTTGGAGGTACTTACCACTGCATACTGGGAACACCTTACAAGACCTGCTGTTTTGGAAATTCTCTGACCCTATCCAGCCATCACAATTTGGCCCCTGTCAAAGTTGCATTGATGCTTATGTTTTCCCATTTTTCTGCTTCCAACACAGGAATTTTTAAGATACAACTATTTACTTGTTGCCTAATATATCCCACCTCTTTGTCAGGCACCATTGTGTTATTATTCGCTTCAGCTGTCAGTGGCTATAATGTTGTAGCTGGCTGGTGTATGGATGATGTAGCACAGTGTGCTCAGAAGACCATATCTGGGATTAAGGTGCTAAGTATTTACGCGTTTTTATTACTGGGTGTATGCCAAGCTCCTGACCTAAGTAATTTGATTGCAAGACGTCAACTATACTGTCATAGTTCAGCAGTAACTTGTTAACCTGTACAGTGACCTGTGATTACTTTGTTTAAAAATGAGCCAAATTCAGTCACAACCTATACCAAAGTAACCAGGATAGGATTATATGAGGCTAATGGTTCTGTGTTTGAATTCTTGGGAATAAAAGTGGGTAGGAAGGCAAGGAATGTTGAAGGCCATCAGATGAAAGGAGTCGGGTTTTCTTCTGAGTTTTTTTTTCCCCAGGGCACTTGGATGAACACACTTACTCTGTTGAAGAGGGAGCATAGGGCCTGTAATGACCACAGCAAGTTAGAATATCAGTTGCAGATCTTGGCTTCATTGGCACTAGCTGGGCCCCTTATTGTCTCTGTTTCTCTGCCCTCCAGATGCTGCTGCATGTTCTGTTTGAGCATGCTGCAGGCTACGCTCTCTTCGCCGTCAGAGAGGTGGAGGAGATCGGCATGCTGCTGCCACAGGTCAGATGATGCCCATACATATCTCATTATTTATGTTTTCTGATGTGTAGATCACTGTCTGATCTCTGTGTGTGTTATGCTGGTGTACAGTACATTGCTTCTGCTTATTTCAGAATTCATTATTCCTGAGAATTGTTCTTTAAAGTTGAATGGAATTCATATCAAGAATCTGTTCTTCTGTGCAAGTAGCAGTTCATGTCTCAACTTGTGCATGTTTGCTTTATAATTGCTGCGCATCCATGTAATGCTCTTGTTTATAGTTGAATGTTTTTCTATACCACTTTACCTAAAACTACATTATTTTTCTGACTTGCTACGCTGTGCACAGGTGGAGGAGAGCATCCTGAACATTGGGAAATTCAACTCTGTGGTCAAGCTTTCTGCCTTCTTCCCTTTCAAGTCAGCCCAGTCTGCCCTGGAGAACATCAACGCCATCTCTGAGGGTAAGAGAGCAGCCGGGGTTAGGGAGTTAGCCAGGTGATTTAGGACTGGGTTAGAGCATAAGCTTTTACATGGACCTGCTCTTCCCAGGTAGAAAAGGGGAACCCTGGGCTTGGAGAGTTGGATGGGCCTTTATGGTAGTGTTTGTTGCTACGTTCCTCTTTTATGTGTGCTGTTTGTGCTGGCTTTCGATAGTATTGTGTTCCTGTAAAGTACAGAGGGTAGTTTTATCTCCTGTGGTAAAGTGACCTGCTCTCTATTCTCCAATCTCAGGAGTCGTGCATGCAGACCTCAAGCTCTTTCTGGAGACAAACCTGCCCCCTGCTGGTAAGAAGAAGAAGAACGTGCTGGGGGTGGGCGATGCGAAGATCGGGGCGGCGCTGCTGGAGGAGCTGGGGTTCTCCTGTCAGACCGGAGGCGTGGTGGCTGAAATACTCAGAGGTAAGGGGTGTGATGTCATCAGTCAAACTCGGTTTTGATTGGCTGCTATGTGGCGTCCCAATTGTCTTTTTCTCATTTTCAAGAACTGACCCAAAACTTTTTAGTCTTTTAGGTGTTCAATGCCGGTGTGGTAAAATCTTTTATCCAGTCTTCCCTCCCATCCCCCTCCTCCATCGCTAGTTAGGATTTTGTCTTTCTGTTTTTACTTTTTTATGAGGAAGATCAGATATGATTAGAATGTTCCTAAGTGAAGATTTTGATGCTGATATAACAATCTCTTCTGGAAATACAACTTAATTTCGGTCTAGGGCTTTGTCTCTGAAAACATCTTACAAAACTCCTTCAAAGGACTTGTGCTGCTTCATTCTTTGAGGAGTGGTAGTAAATACAAATGCATGCGTCCATATTGTTTTAGGCTGGGTTCCCGTTTGCGTTTGCGTCCCCACTTCTTTTCCGGAGTGTAACTCCAAAACCGTTTGCATGATCTTAACGAAATTTTGCATACTTACTACTCAGGTCCTGAAGTGGTGCCTTTTGGTATGTTCCTGTCTGTCCTTCCGTCCATCTGTCTGTGCGGACGTCATAAATTTTTGTCTGGAGCATAACTCCAACACCGTTTTCATAATCTTAACCAAACGTTGCATACTGACTACTCAGGTCCTGCAGTGGTGCCTTTTGGTATGTGTCTGTCTGTCTGTCCGTCCGGTGGGTTAGGCAGGGAAGGGGGGCCGTCTGTTTTTACGAGTAAAATCACATTCTAGTTAATAGACAGTTCAACCTCCCCCCTCCCCCAGTTCCATCCTGCATTACCATACTTCCTGCGAGTGGTTACCTCACATCCTGTCCCATCCTCAACCACCACAGCCTGCTTTTCTTTCAGGCGTGCGTCTGCACTTCCACAACCTGGTGAAGGGGCTGACGGCCCAGGCAGCCTCTAAGGCCCAGTTGGGCCTGGGCCACAGCTACTCAAGGGCGAAGGTCAAGTTTAACGTCAACCGCGCCGACAACATGATCATCCAGTCTATCGCTCTGTTAGACCAGCTGGACAAGGACATCAACACCTTCTCCATGAGAGTGCGGTACGCCGGAACCTATGTTTACACCTCCGTCTCTGTCTCTCTAGTCTATTTTTCTTTCTCTTTCTCCATGCATTGATCTCCTCTCCTGTTTTATATATTCAGAGTATGTATCTCAGAAGATTCAGATTTACTGATGTAGATACGTATCATTTCTGAGTCTTCATGTCCTCATTTGCCCTGTAAATAGACTCCTGTATAAATGACTGTGGGAGAATGGATGTAGGAGCACATCTGTTTCACACTGAAGGTATGTGTCTTTTGTGACCTCTTGCGTCTGTCTGCAGTGAGTGGTACGGGTATCACTTTCCGGAGCTGGTGAAGATCGTGAGTGATAATTCCACGTACTGCCGGCTGGCGCGGCTCATCGGGAACAGGAAGGAGCTGTCAGAGGAGAGCCTGGAGGCGCTGGAGGAGGTGGTGATGGACAGCGCCAAGGCTCAGGCCATCCTGGAGGCCTCCCGCAGCTCCATGGGTCAGTACTGCTATGGTCACTTGGGCCTCTCTACCCTCGTATGTTTAGTATATCAGTGCATGTGTATGTGCAAGGCTTACTCACGTCAGATACTTAAACGAAAATGCTTTAGGATTTAACATTTTGTGCATTAAACCAGCAGTTAGATGTCAGGGATCTTGGAAAATTATTTTTGAGAAGCAAATAATTAAACCTTTGTAAAAATGATTACTTAAAGTCCACAAAGTCCCCGTGCACAAGCCTGTCCAAGTCAATCAGGTACTGGCGAACAAAGCGTTTCGCAGTTGCTTTGTCAGTCTGCGAACCTGACGAAGCAACTGCGAAACGCTTTTTTCGCTCCCAATAAAGCTCTACTAATGGTGATCAGTGTGCAGGGACTTTTTTTGGTTTTGTACATACTTTTTAAAAATGATGTTTATACCACTAAAATTGACTACTTTGTTTAAGAACTCTTCTGCCTTTTCTGTTGGGATGGTAAGATCAGCGGTCAAATGTTCAGCTGAGAACATTCTAGTCTCATATTTCTGATATGACATGTGCCTGTGACTGTGCACTGGACACTTCAGGTATGGACATTTCCCCCATTGACCTGATAAACATCGAGAGTTTCTCCAGGCGGGTGATCTCTCTGGCCGAGTACCGGCAGGAGCTGCAGGAGTACCTGCGGTCCAAGATGGGCCAGGTCGCCCCCAACCTAGCAGCACTCATTGGGGAAGTGGTGCGTAACAGTCTCCTACCTTCAGCTATCCTGTCAATGGCAATCATTCTCCCTCTCTCAACTCCCTTTTTCACCTTTACCTGTGATTGGCCAGTAGACCTGCCACTCTCATTACTACCTGTGACTGGCCAATTCAAGGGATCACAATTGATTATCATAACCTGGCGATGGGTGGTACTAGAATATTTGCGTCGTGATACTCTCTTCCGGTGTCTGCACGCAAAATTGGTTTTCCCTTTGCATGTTCATGCTGCTGGCAAAGCAAGTGGGTTACTATTTTGGAACTGTTAATGTAATTTTATTCTGGAGACACAATCTAATAACAGCTTTCTAGTGTTTCTGTATAATTATGGGATTCCATTGTGAAGTACATATGGTAGCTGTATATCGTACACTGACCTGGCGTTGCATTGCAAGCAAAAAGTATTGGTTACTGCGTTTACCAGAAGTGCACTTTCCGACACAAATAATCAACCTCTCTTAACCTCCCGGGCGTCAGCCAATCACACGCAAGGATTTGGAGAGAATAGCAGTAGCACCACTGGCAGCGAAGTTCAGAAATTTAATTGCGATTCCTCATATAGACCTGCCATTCTCACCTCCGGCCTCCAGCTGAGGGACACATTGCACATTGCCGAGACACAGGGTGGGACATCGATTTAACCGTTAATTGTGTTACTGGTCTGGTCCTCAGGTCGGAGCGCGCCTCATCTCTCATGCCGGCAGCCTGACCAACCTGGCAAAATACCCCGCCTCCACCGTCCAGATCCTGGGGGCGGAGAAAGCCCTGTTCAGGTACTGGCCACACCCCCTGTGGGTGTATGCAGCACAGCACAGCCAATGAGAGCCCTGGATAAGAAGAGTATGTGCTGTTAATCGGAAGCCCTTTATGTGCTCTGACTCAGGTCCACTGCAGTGAAATCAGGCCAATGAAAATTAAGTCTCAGAATGCTCTGTTTAAAATATTGACCCAGACAGTTTGCAGTTCCAAAGACTGTAATTGAATAGACTAGAATGAAATAGTATTGATCTGAATGGAATACAATGTACCGTATTGATTTTCAATGGGGAGCTTTCTGATCATATGCGGCATTAAAAATAAAAGTAGGTGCTGGAAAAGCAACTCACAGATATGAGCTGTAAGGTTCAGCCTGATTAAGGGTGTGTTTAGAGGTGACTGTGCCTTTTCTCTGTTCCTCCAGGGCCCTGAAGACTCGGGGAAACACGCCCAAATACGGCCTGATCTTCCACTCCACCTTCATCGGTCGCGCAGCCGCCAAGAACAAGGGCCGCATCTCCCGCTACCTGGCCAACAAGTGCACCATCGCCTCGCGCATCGACTGCTTCTCAGGTGCCTGCCGGGTTAAGTGACTGCGAGTATGAAATGATATGAGTGTCGGAGCGTTTGGGACCTGTGTTGCAGCGAGGTGTGGGGTAGGGCCTGGTGAAATGGGGCGGGGCTTAAGGGGGGCGTCTCCAGCCTGTGTGCAGTGATGCTCGTGGTCTGTATCTCACTTTAATGTGGATGTTGAGACATTTTAACCTGAGGCAAACCTGCAGTCTCTTACGACCAGGTCTCATCTGTGCTACAGGCAGTCACTGACATCTCTCTTCTCTTGTGTGTTACCCTCTCTCTCTCTCTCTCTCTCTCTCATGTATTTTTATTGGCCCCTGTCTACCTTCTGTGCATCTCTTCATCCCTTGCTCCTTCTCCTCTCCTCCTCTCCTGTCATCCCTCTCCTCTCTTCTCCTCCATCTCACATCTCTCTCCTCCCTCCCTGCTCTCCTTTCTTCTCATCTTACTCTGCCATCCCTTTCCTCTTATCCCTTCATCTCCTGTCTCCACTTCTCCCATCACTTTTCAACTCCTCACTCCCTCCTCCCCTCCTCTCTTCTCCTCCCTCTCTCCCTCCCTCTTATCCCTCCTCTCCTCTCCTCCCCTCCCCTCCTCTCTCTGTGATACTCTGCAGAGGTCCCCACCAGTGTGTTTGGGGATAAGCTGAGGGACCAGGTGGAGGAGCGCCTGTCCTTTTATGAGACGGGTCAGGCGCCGCGCAAGAACCTGGACGTCATGAAGGAGGCGGTGGGCGAGGTCAGTGCTTAAACACCAGCACCTGTTAATGGTCATACGCAGTTTAGAGCATTATTATGGGAAATACTAGTGTCTGCTGCCCACCCTTAAACTCCCTCTTGCTCTCTAGGCTGCTGAAGCGGTAGCTGAGATCAAGCGAAAGCTGGATAAGAAAGAGAAGAAAAGGAAGAAGAAGGAGAAGAAGAGGCTGGAAGCACTGTCTGCAGCTGCGGGAGAGGAGCAGGGACAGGGCACACAGGCGGAGGTGAACGGAGAGGTCAGCAGGGCGTCTGTGGGCTGGGGGAGTGAGTGAGAATACGTACACGCTTACAACAGGCAGCCGTTACTGGGGCATGTCTAACATTAACACCTCACACCCCACACTGCAGAACACGGACACGCAACCTCCCACAAAGAAGAAGAAGAAAAAGATGCAGGAAGCTGAGGAGGAGGCGGAGACTAACGACCAGGTGAGCAGCAGTGCTAATGCGCTCTGTGGTGCCCTGTACTGTGCTGCATCCTGAATGGAAACAAGCTGTGAAAGGGTCGGCAACAGCCAAGGTCAGTCATATGGGGCTGAGTGTAACTGGGAGGAGGTGTTGGCGAGAGAGGACGGCTTAGGTTCAAGTGACATGTTTCTTTCAGCCGCCACCCAGTGTCTGTGGTGAAGTGGGGTAACGTTAGCTACTGGGTGCCAGTGCAGGTGTACAGCCAAAGCAGGGGACTGTAGAGTATAAGGAGAGCTGCTGGTAGCTCACTCCATTGTCCATTACATTACAGCTGCATTGTTGTTGCATCCCCTCCTAGGCAAACTGTGTGATGGAAGAGACTGAAAGCCCCTCAAAGAAGAAGAAGAAGCAGCAGCAGCAGCGGGAAGAGGAGGCGGTGGCTGCTGCAGGAGAAGCAGATCAGGGGGCGGAGCCTGATGAAAATGGGGTGGAGGACCAGCCTCCTGCCAAGAAGAAGAAGAAGCGAAAGAGCGAGGCAATGGAGGCAGAGCCTATGGCCGCTGAGGAGGAGTCTGCCCCAGTGGAGAAGAAAAAGAAGAAGAAGAAGAAGAGCACAGAGGAGGCGGGCGAGTAGGGGGGGGCAGTACTGCACTCTGGACTGCAGCGGGCTCTCTGCTTCTCAGCAGTTCTACCGCCCCAAGTCAGGAAAATTTGGGACAGTTTGTTCATTTAAATTAAAACTGAAAGCAGTGATTTTGAAATTAACGATACTTTTGATCTGTATTATGCTGAAAACAATATAACGGCACATTAATTGATGTTTCTCCACAGAAATACTATTGATTTTTCAAAATAAGCACATTTCTTTTTTATTATCCCCTCGGCATGTAATGTGGGGAGATATGGTCATCAGTGTGTCCGTCCATCTGTAATCATTTTGTTTCCGGAGCAGAACTCGAATACCGTTCAGTAATTTTTAGTGAAACTTGCTGTGCGAATTATTCAGGTCCTAGGCTTGTGCCTTTTCATATTTTTGTATTTCTGAGATTACATTGCGGGGGCCGGGGGGATACGTCATCATCTGATGACTCTTGTTATTATCCCCCGCAACGTATTAAAATGAGCTCCATCTGTCCGTCCCTCTGTCCGGAGCCATAACTCAAGAACCAATTGTTGGATTTCAACAAAACTTCAAAGGCAGATACATTATGACATCACAGTGTATCATGCTGAAAAGTAGGTCACTGGGTCAAATGTCTGCCTGTCTGTTGTCATTTGTTGAAATTTTCAGTGCTGTTCTGTCATATGTTCCTGTCCAGGCTGTAACTCTCATTATTTGGCCGATCGTTTTCTAACTTGGCAGGTGAAAACATCATGACCTAGAAGTGTGTCATGAACCAAAAATAGGTCATTAGGTCAAATGTCCGTTTGTCCGTTGGCACTTTTCATCTGTAGCTGTGTCGCTATGGAATATATTCCTGTACGGGCTGTAACTCTCTTATTATTTGGCTGATTGTTTTCAAACTTGGCAGGTGAAAACATCATGACCTAAACATATGTCATGAACCAAAATAATCATAATGTGTGGTTGCGGGGTATATGGATGACTATGTCAGCTTGTTAATTCTTGCCTCATATTTCAAAAAAAGTTAGGACAGTTTTTACCACTTTTTACAACACTTAATAAATATGTAGGAAATTGAGATTTCATTTGAGTTAGTGTTTCCAGTAGTATTATGTCTCATTCTTTGTGCAAACAAGTGAGCAGCAGTTTAGGGTCTTTGTTGTCACATTTTGCATTTCAAAATGCGCCAAATTATTCTCTGTTGGGGACAGATCTGGACTGCAGGCAGGCCAGTCCAGCACCTTCACCCTCTTCTTATACAGCCATTCCTTTGTATGGGGAAAATTGTAATTGATGAAATTAAATAATCATTTGGCTTCTAATTGGTAAAATTTTTGGATAAATTGGCCTCCAAAAATAGCCATTTGGTCATGACAAATTAAAAGACAAGGCTAATGGTAATGAGCCAAACTTGCAGTATGTAAAAGGGGAAATAAGTCACCTCCACTAGTATACGTAGGACCCCATTAATTCACTATCTTCACCAAATCTGTACCCTTTTGACAAATATTTGCATTAAAGCAGTTTTTATCCTATGTGATGTAGCCCTAGTTGGGACAGTGTGGTAAATAATCCTTTAAGATATGAAAATGAACTAATTAAAACAAATGGCTTCATTAAATAGTGATTGCAGTTGCAGTTGGATTAAAATCCAGCATTCCTAGGGAGATTCCCTGGACTGACAGAGACACGCAGTGCCATCTGAGGGATTGTAGATTACGCTTATTTGGCCTAAGCTTGTGCCCTTGCCATTTATGCGTTTAAATTCCCGCAGATTCCTTGAATCTTTATTATCAAATCATTTGGCATTTCAAATCACATCATTAATTTTTTTTTTTTTTACCTTTACTAATCCATAATTGCCCCCATCCCATCCCATCCCATCCCATCCCATCCCATCCCACAAAGTGGGGCAGGGAATA
The DNA here is from genome assembly GCA_029692085.1 of Gymnothorax javanicus. Lineage (NCBI taxonomy): Eukaryota > Metazoa > Chordata > Actinopteri > Anguilliformes > Muraenidae > Gymnothorax > Gymnothorax javanicus. The sequence continues at coordinate 29,257,851 of CM056194.1, read as the reverse complement.
TGGCAATGGAGCTTGTCCATCTGCCGTCCGTATGGATAACTGGGGGCAGGTTTTCTCAAACTGCGTGATCTAGATCAGGGGTTCCCAAACTTGGTCCTGGGGCCTCCCTGTGAATGATGGTTTTTGTCCCAACCATAATTGCCATCATAGGACTTAAACAAGCTGTTAATTTGTCCAAATTGGGTGCATTTTGTGTTTAAATGTGTTATTTGCTATTTTAAGCCAAATTTTGATAGAAATATCCATTTGTGCCATGAAGAATAAAAGACCAAATAAAGACCCTTGCATATCAAGTTTTTTTTTTTTTTTTTTTTTTTCCTGTGGCAAGCAATTTCAGGTAATAACATTTTTAAACAAATCAAATCAAGTACTGAGAAAATCAGTAACCTCCAAATTAGGTTGCTGAAGACAGGTGATTAGAGTTCTTTCAAAATAATTTGCTTGCATTCAATCACAAAAACATAACATAAAACAGGTTTGATTGTCATTTGCTTGTTCAGTAAATTGTTAGTTTTTGCAACCATGTGCCCATAGTTTAACCAATTAGGAACCCATTGATTTTTTCTCTTTGATTGGGTACATTTTTCCCTCTTTTTATGCAGTTGTTACTCATATATTGCAATGTGGATGCGGAATTTATTATGCTCTGTTTAGTATTTGTATGCATATCTGTCAAAATACTGTTTGTCAAGAGAGGATAAATTGCTGCTCTGAACAAAAATGCACCTAATTAAGACAAATTAACAGCTTGTTAAAACCCTATGATCGCAAACCAGGGTGGAGCAAAAACCAGCATACACAGGGAGGCCCCAGGACTGAGTTCGGGAACCCCTGATCTAGATAAATGAAATTTTGTGTGTGTGCTGCTAGTCTTGATGTGGAATGGAGTTGAAAATGGGATTCTGTGGAGGCAGGGGATTTTTTTGACCATTTTATTTTGTTCTAGAATGTGTTGCAAGCCTGAATGGCAGGAATGTATGATTATAAATAAAATAATGTCGACCTGACAAAACCTTAAATATCCTGTAAATTGAAAGTCTTAATACCATATGCAAAGAAATACTATTGAAATTTATAAATCACTGCCTTCTGTTTTTATTTGTATTTGCCTTTCCGTACCTTTTTCCTGAATTGGGGTTGTATTTTTTTAATCAGCTAACATTATGTATATTTTTAAGCCCCTGTGTAATATATCTTGTTGCTATGTCAATGTCCTGCTTTTTTTATGAGACTGCAATATGGGCTAAACACGGAACGGTTCTGTGGCTGCTTACTGACTATGGCTACATTTATTAGTAAACATTCTTATTCAGATTGAAATTACTTGCATCAATGAATCCGACTGTGCAGTTTTACTTACCCGAAACCTAAGTTGCAATGAGAATAGATCTGTCACATGCACACTCTCTCACATCCAGCATTTCTATGTAGCTACTGTTGTGGTTTAACTTATTATTTTCACCTGGTTTTCCATCTGGGTGAGACCAAGCTATACTGGTGGTATGGGTATTCTAAAAACATGAGAAACATAGTCTCGGTCACAGACCAGTTTTTTGCAGATGCCGCCATGTTTGTCCGCGTGCGAAAATAAAAAGTTGTGGAATCTTAATTGTGCGTGGGTCCTGCAAATATGTGCTGATGGGTCCCAAGTGCAGAGGCAATCTGATGGAGAGGTTACTTGACCATCGAACTGATTATCAGATGTACTCATGAATTTCATGCAGGTCGAGGCGTATACCTGAGGACAGTTCATTCCAATGAAGCCTCAATCTGACTACAAGAGCTACATGTAAACATGGCTACTGCTGCTTATGTGCCAAGTTTTCATCTAATTCAGATCCCCTTTCACCATTATATGAGCGCCCAACTGGCTGCTGAAGAACTCTGGTCATCATAGATCAGTGTGAAAATGTGCTTGTAATCTGTCGTTGAGACCAGGTACATAGACTTACGGATAATATACACATAGGGAGTCGTGTTCATGAACCATTTTGATCCATTTCAAACTTCCGGTTCAAATGTGAGATCCAAGCAGCTCTGATGCAGCCCCTGAATATAAAGCTGAGGATATGTAAATATTTCCCTCTCATCGCTCACCTCTGAAGTCAAAATTTCCAGAATATTTCACGAACTTGGAGGGTTCAGTCTCATTGTTTTCCAGGCTGTCACATTTCATGTTTTAGTCCTTACTTGCACGAGCAAGATTTTAGTAGCAGTCAGCCTCTGAAGCGGCAGTACCATTTTTTTACACTTTGATCCGCTGGAAATAATTGTCAAAAATCTTGTCTTAAATCTGATTGTAACTGCCTGGGATTTTTTTTTGTTGGAAAGTTGCTTTTCCTCTGGACCTAAATAATATTTTATCAATGAATAAGTTTAACAGCAGCTGCAGAGTGAGTTTAATTTGGGCAATGTTCAAGGTAGAAAAATTGATGCAGCAGCAGAATAGAATAAAAAAACTCAATTGGAAACCCTGCCAAATAAAATTTACTGGCAGTGGTTGGTATGAGAATCTCTGTAATTCTAGGTGCCTGCTGAAGCTGTATTTGTATCTGACACTTCCGTCCAGCTCATCTAGTGAAGTTGCTACTACTGCACCAGCACTACCCTACCCTGGAGCGCACCATCAGAAGTGTGTGAAGCAAAGTAACTGAAGGAAGCGCCATTCGGCAACATCTGAGCTATAGCTCCCCCTTGTGGAGAACCATCAGCCTACATGATGCGAGTCTCACAAGCCCAGTCTTCACAGCGCTCCGCATCTTAAAAGCAGCCATAGCCAGTTCTCATATAGTCTTAAAACCTGGAAGGGCAAAGAGCGCTACTTCTGCTTGCTATAATGCAATTAGCTCAATTATTTACCGGAACGAATACTGTAATATTTTATTCATTTTTTATCGTGGTTGATTGGATTTTGTTCATAGGCCAGCATTGTGGTATTTTATTGTGCTCGGATCTAAGTTAATCAGTTTTGGAGTACGTGAATAATCAGCCAGTTGAGCCGTGTTAACAAAAACCTGTATACACACCAACCCTCCAAGACTGGACTTGCCCACCCCTGCTTTAATGAATGTTGTATAGCGCTGACATTTTTGAACTGTTCTGGAATAAGAAATGAGTGTATAGGTGTATTTTTTTTAGACAACTTCATTAAATTTTTGAAAAAAAAAAGTCTCGTTTATGCCTATTTTGTTGCACATGGGAAACAACGGTAAAAAACTCATCTTTCATCTTAAGAGCCAGAGTCTGTAACTTTGGACCAGCTCATAGAAGGGGGTGATATATCACGTTCCTGTAGGCCACTGAAGTTTTTTGTGGGGGTAGATATTTTTTCCAAACTGACAAAAATTACTTTTTTTATCAGAAAATCGCTTCGAGTGGATATTACAGCCCTTTTTTTAGGTAGGGGTGAAAAGGGCCAAAATAGTGACATAGTCAAAATCTGGAATTTGACCTTCGAATATTTTGGTGCGCCCTCAGTGATCCTCCTTGATCTTATGGTATATGAATGTATGGGTAGAGTTCTTTCATTTAGCATTATAATTTTCAAGGTTTACTGAGGGCGCCGCCTATAGGTGGCGCTTCAAATCATGACAATTTGCATTTTGGGCTACATTTGAGACCCTCCCAGGGCCTGCGCCCTCATTAAACCTTGCTAATTTATGTGTATTTGGATACATTGGGCCTGTTTCTTTCCAAATTTGCATAAATAGCTGTGGCTTAGTTAGGGCGCTTTTGCATAGGTGGCGCTTTTTATGGCAAGAACGCGATTTTAGGCGATTTTCATTTGGCCATATCTCAGTCGCCCCCTATGGGTTTCAGTGAAACTTGTTTTATTGTGTTTCTCTATATCTCTGCTATTCATGATGAAAATATGAAGAAGGCTTTTTGCCTCTTTGTGCTAAAACGTTCACACCAGATCACACTCCACTTTAATCAAGAAAGACAAAAGGTTAGTTCTCAATGCTCCAATAGGCGGCTCATATGGCAGGTGGCAGCACTGCTGCGACCACATGTTTTGATGGCATGTTCAGAGAGTGAATAGAGCCGTGGAAATCCTGCTTTATCACGAACATCTTCTGATTTTAAGACCTGCGAGCAGTACATCGTTCCATCTTTACCTTGTAGGATATTGTGCTAACGATTAGTTTTGCTCCCAAGATATTAGATCATATATTTCTGATTACATTGTTGAATGGGTGTGGCCTGTGTATATGCATAATGCATGCAGCAATGCAGAATGTAAAGACAGGGTCCTCAACCCCCTCTGAAAAGTACTATGGTTACCGCTATGGTTTGAAGTAATGCAGAATACTTTGCTGCATGACTCATTTGATGAATATGAATACTATAAGGACCCCCAAGGACCAAAAAGCTAGGTTTGCCTCTGCTTTGGTGCATACAGAGTTTACTAATACTTTATGTCTCTTTTTTTATTTTATTTCAGTTTTAAAATTTTAAAAATTGTTGCTTTTTTGAATAAGTTCTCTTGCCTCAATGCTCTGAAAACGCTCAAATAATTCTCGCCACTGGTTGGTGGGGACTAAAACAAAAATGGGCATTTTTCGGTGGTGGTGCTTGATTGTGACATACATCAAACTTTGGCATGTAAAGGGTTAATGAGTTAAAAAGCCTTCTTGAAATTTTTATAATTAATAGCAGAGATATAGACAAACATAATAAAACAAGTTTCACTGAAATCCATCGGGGGCGCACTGAGATATGGCCAAATGAAAATCGCCTAAAATCATGTTCTTGCCAAAAGAAGCACCACCTATGCAAAAGCGCCCTAACTAAACCACCACCATTTATGCAAATTTGGAAAGAAATAGGCCCAATGTATCCAAATACACATAAATTAGCAAGGTTTAATGAGGGCGCAGGCCCTGGGAGGGTCTCAGATGTAGTCCAAAATGCAGAAAGTCATGATTTGAAGGGCCACCTATAGGCAGCGCCCTCAGTAAACCTTGAAAATTATTATGCTAAATGGAAGAACTCTACCCATACATTCATATACCATAAGATCAAGGAGGTTTACAGAGGGCACACGAAGATATTAGAAGGACAAAGTCCAGATTTTGACCATGTCACTGTTTTGGCCCTTTTGACCCCTACCCTAAAAAGGGCTGTAATTTCCAGCCTGAAGGGATCTTCTGATAAAAAACGTAATTTTTGTCAGTTTGGACGAGATATCTACCCCCACAAAAATCTTCAGTGGCCTACTGGAACATGATATATCACCCCCTGGTTCATAGTTACAGACTCTGGCTCTTAATATTTTCCAGAAAGACTGCTAAGAGGCATAACTGCCTAGTATCTGTTACTGCGTCAAAACTGAGTATGCTCTCTTCTTTTATTATTATTTAAGGAGTTTGAGAATCTGGCTAGCAGTTGGTGAATCTAGTATGAAGATGCTGGATTTTTATGGAATAAACATACTCTCTTAGCTCCAAACAATTGGTTCACCAGTTTTTTTATCCATCGCTTTTCAGACCTCCCTACTTTGCCAGTAGTAACCTGGTATTTTCAAATCTATTGCTTTCCCATGCAGATATTCACTACACAGGTCCACAATCACAATCACTTGGGAAATTGGCCGTAAATTAACCATAGACATCCTGAAAACGGTTCAGAATTTTTATTCAGTGGGCAATAAGGATTAAAATGAAATAAAATATCAAGTTGACCAATGATTTCCCCCCCCATGGAGGACGTACTGCGGAGGAGCATAGGAGTCTGTATCAGGCCCCCACCCCCCATCTTTGACAAAAATAACGGGCAAAATCTAGGAGACCCAGGCAACCAAAAAAAAAAAAAAAAAAAAAAAAAAAAAAATGACCTGAATATTAATGACAGTTTCCATCATTCATTGTGTATAAAAAAAATCCCATTTTCATGGTGCTTGCCAGTGCCCCCCCCCCCCCTTTATTTTTAAAAAGTTATATTTTTAAAGTTCTCTCCTTAAGTTTTCTTTTTTCTCTTTAATGCACTTTCATCTTTTCTACAACTTTTGACAAGTAAACAAAAACATCCTTCAAAAACAAAAATGCAGAAACCACATTTCATGTCCTACTGTTACATATACAGTATATATATAAATACATACATAAATATTTTACATGTACAACGACAGCCAAAAAAAAAAAAAAAAATAAAAAAAGAAAAAGTAAATGAGAGCTGAGTAAAGGAGGGGGGTGTCGGTAGTGTGTGTTTTTTTAGCTTTATACCACGAATGGATCTGGGCAGTCAGTACACGTGCCTTCCCCTTGCTTGGGGTACACAGAGGTAGGAGGTCTCGTGGGGCCCCCTGCTCAGTTTCCCCAGTAGGGGGAGCCACCGTAGCTTGATTTGGTGACCTGGGCCTTCTGCTGCATGCTGCTGGATTGGCTGCGCTGGCTGGGGCCGCCCTTCAGGGAAAGAGAGAGAGGCGTTATAGAGGAAGTGCTGTGCTGTGTGAGGAGGAGTGACTCAATGCACGGACAGTATTCATCTGTGCCCTCAATCGAGGGCCAGACTGTTGTTTTTACCGAGTCTTGAGTTGAGCTGATGCATTTCATTTTCTCTTCTCAATTTTATTTATTTTTTTAAATACAAATTTGGCATCTCTAATCCCACCCGAATCTGGAATGCCCAATTCGAGAACTATGTACAAGGCTTGCTCGTGTGCGACCCCTTGTTGCCAGCTCAGGAGAGACAGTTAGTTCGCGGCTCTCCTCTGAAGCATGTGCCAGTCAGGGATCAAACCCGCACCGTGGTAGTCACTACTGCTCCGCGAATGCGATGCCTTAACCGAGTGAGCTAACGCGGCAGCTGTCTCTTCTCAATTCTTATCTCAGGTATATGCATTAGCATAGAGGCTAACCAGGCCATCATGAGCCAGGTGAATACGTGTACAGAAACGTATGCTACCCTCAGGTCAAAACATTAGCACAACTGCCGATTCTGTATAGGGTGGTGCCGTTTTCATGCGTTATTACAGCCTTAGGTTATCAGGTCTACAGCTTAGTGCAGCCTCTCATGTAAAAATCCTGTGTGAAATGTATAACATGCCATACAGAGTATGTTAGCCTAGCCTCTCATCTGACCATCCTCTGCAAAGTGCATAAAGGTACACATGTAGCTGTACTGTTTTCAGGTGTACACAGAGTGTAGGGGCTCACCTGGCCGTCTTGTGTGAGGTGGTGGTGCAGGAGTTGGGAGTGGGGCTGCTGGTGCGCAGGGAGGATGTGGAGGAAAGGGGCGGGGGCATAGCCAGGGGCTCCGCCGGGGTTCAGGGGTCCTGTTCCACCCAGCGCTGAGGGTAGGCTGAAAGGTGGGGGGGTCCCGGTGTGGAATCCCTGTTTGTCAAAGGACTGCGCAGTGCAGGGGTGGAGGGGGGGAGCAGCAGTGAAATAACATTAGAACAAACTGGCAATCACTCATCCTGTTGCTCAAACATGCATTCTTCCACTATATCACACTAAGCTGCTTTGGATGGAAGCCTGTGTGACGTAAGTGTCAGCCCATATGGTAAAGAAGATAGGAATCTGCAGTGCATTTTTTCCAGTCGTAAATAAATAACCAATTTGAACATCACATAATCCTTTCACTTACAGCAGGTGGAGGTAAGATCAAATTGTGTCGAACACCTGACAAACTGTGAAACCTGACCATCTCAGCATTGTTGCAATCGCGTCGTTCCTTTAATTGTCATGTTCTTGAACGACTCGTTTTGATTCCGATGCCCCTTTCAACATCACATGGGAGCGAGTCTCAATTCCATACTAAAGCCTAGTATAAACATGTTTACGAGTTAGGCGGACAACATTCATTTTGCCCTGCGATGGGCTGGCCAATGAGTGCAGAAGCTCATTTTCACCAGCTCACCTTCTGCTCAATACAGCGCATGGTTAATGAGGGGAGAAAATGGTAAGACTGGAGACTGGCTGCAAATGCCACATTTAATTATTATTTCCTTAAAAGCTTAAAACCTTATTTACTGACACTTGCGTTAAATGGAATTGTCCTCAATAGTAGAAAATAATCTAATTAAGAGAACTATCCATGTGAACTGTGTCAGAATGAGTCGGTCCCTCTCCCTGCTTTCCTCTGAGCTCCTGTGTGGCTGGGGTCCTTAAAATGAGGCTCGAGGGCAGCAGTATGGCTGGGGTTCTTATGCACCCCACAATGGGCCTTTTGCAGCAACCGATCACGTGACACCTTTCCGCATAGCAACAAGTCTCTGGTGGGCAAGCTAACCAGACATTCCTTGACAACACGAAGTGCTAGAGTGATCAGGAGTTCAATACCAACAATATAGAGTCTGTTTATGTAATTTGTATTTTAGTTGACGGCTTGGTTTTCCAGATATAGTTTAAGTTTTCCAGATGTAGTTAAAGTAAGTTCAGATAAATTGTTCAACAGTAGCTGGATTTTTAGAGGAAACAATGAGCGGAGACCAATTATCAAGATCAATTGCTTTGCGCTGGACGAGATGTTCTCAGGTATGTTTTCAACGGTTTTAACACTCATATTTATACCGCCGATCACCCCAGATTTTGTAGAACTTCAGAATTTGACTTTGTAGAGTATCCAGGCACTCAACTTTCACTGATAAAAATAATTGGTTCTTTACGATCAGGCCATTTTGCGTCCAAATATGCTCATGTGTGAAGCAGTGGCAGCTGGTGAACTGTTAACAGGGGAGGCTCAAACAATCTCTTTAAAAGAATGATTGGTCACAACCTTTTTCAATCATTCATTTAAATTACCGTTACAGAAACTCCGAAAACTCAACATTATCAGGCGTGGCCAGTTTTCATTAATAACGCATACCGATTATGACTCCGGACTTCCCACGCTTTTCTTTACTCAGCGGTTGGAAGCAATGCATGCGTTTCACGATCGTTTAAATGAAATAAGATCATTTGAAACGTCTTTATACAATTCCATTGCTTCCAATGACCTTATTTCATTTAAACAGTTTAAACAATCATGAAACATACGCATTGCTTCCAACCCCTGAGTAAAGAAAAGCGTGAAAGTCCAGAGTCCTAACGCAGGTGAAACTGATAAACCTCTATGCACAAGGACCTCAATTGCGTGCGAGCATCTCTTACACATGTTGATTGAATAATTGCTGACTACAGCAGGGGGACGTAAATATACTACTAAAACTGATGCGGAATGCGAGAGAGTTGACAGGTGTGCGTTATTAATGAAAACTGGCCACACCTGATAATGTTGAGTTTTCGGAGTTTCTGTAACGGTAATTTAAATGAATTATTGAAAACAGGTCGTGACCAATCATTCTTTTTAAGGGATTGTTAACAGTTCACCAGCTGCCACTGCTTCACACAAACTTATTTGGACGCAAAACGGCCTGATCGTAAAGAACCAATTATTTTTATCAGTGAAAGTTGAGTGCCTGGATACTCTACAAAGTCAAATTCAGAAGTTTTACAAAATCTGGGGTGATTGGCGGTATAAATACGAGTGTTAAAACTGTCGAAAACATACCTGAGAACGTCTTGTCCAGTGCAAAGCAATCGACCTTGATAACTGGTCTCCGCTCGTTGTTTTCTTCTAAAAATCCAGCTAGAACAATTTATCTAAACTTACTTTAACTATATCTGGAAAACCAAGCCGTCAACTAAAATACAAATTACATAAACAGACTCTGTATTGTTGGTATTGAACTCCTGATCACTCAAGCACTTAGTGTTGTCAAGGAATGTCTGGTTAGCTTGCCCACCACAGACTCGTTGCTATGCGGAAAGTTGTCACGTGATCGGTTGCTGCAAAAGGCCCATTAATTGATCCATTGATACCAATGGATGGGCGGGTATTTAATTTGCCTGGCTTCATAAGTTCAAGCTGTCCAGATGAGGGGAAAAATTTGAAACAGCAGTAATACTGGTCTGGGGGCCACATGAGAATAATGCTACTAAACAGGAGAGCCAATGCAGGACCTCACCTGGGTCTTGTTGTAAACAGAAGTGGTCATATCTGGTACTCCGGCATTGCTGGACGTCACAGAGATTCCTGTGGGAAAAGGGGAGTTCTTTGCGATTATTTAAACAGCACTATGTCTGAACAGATCACATGACCTCACTATAGACCTTCATCACCCAATACAGACCCAAATTACAGCCCATAACCACATTACAGACCCAGCTTACCCTCAGAACCTAATACTGACCCAAGTTACAGGCCCTCATAACCACACAACAGGACCTCACAACCGCACTGAAACCCAGCCTACAAGCCCTCATCACCACAGACCATGCCTACAGACCCTGACAACCATACAACTAACCCAGTCTACAGACCCTCAAAACCACACACAATTACACTGGACCCCCCCAGACTAATGCCAACCAACATACTGTTCAGCTGATATTTGTATTTTTTGATCAGATCTTGGTTGTCAAGGGCGAAATGCAGCCAATATGTAGGACCAATATACAGTATGTAGCTGATGTGTTTTTCTTTCTTTCATGGTGCACTAGAGCTCAGTCGGCGTCAGCACACCACTTTTTCAGGTGAGGCAGTAATCATGACAGAACTTCAGTTTCTTCAGCTTGGCCCAAAATAACAGCCTGAAGTGCTGAGAGAGCAACTTTCGTCAGAATGAATGTGTGGCTGGTTTTGGGACATAACTAGGTGGTGATTCACATGCTTAAAAGGCCAACGTTACACTGAACTGCATTCCTAGTGTAATCTTAATTTGCCCATGACATTCGCTGAAAAACATTATTTGTTTAATCAAGTTATGACATTCATGTAGATGCCTTGCAGGAATGAGGCCAGTATACTGCCCTTCCAGAACAGCGAGGCAGGGTGGAAATTCAGTGAGGGAAATGCCCAGGCCGCTTCACGACTACAATATCAAACCAGGGTATTATGAATTTATATTTCCACAATCATAGTGAATGGGCACTGAAACACAATCTATATTCTTCTCCATCTGACACCCTCGTCCTCCCGTACATTGTGAAGAGGCTTACAGGCCATTTCATTTCTCCTTTCCCTTGAGCCAGAGTGTGTTGCTCCGTTTAGTGGGCAGAGACTTCACTGAGGAAAACTGCTGGAAACAGATTTGGTAGAGATTCTGGTTGACAGATAATCTGATTTCACAAGGGACAGTAAATGCAATTTCTGTGTTTGATACCTTAATACTGCCAAATGGGTGTTTCCAGCACTTTCTCTAGAGTTTCTCCCTGCCCAAAACTTCCCGCAGTTTTCACTCAGTCAGAGCGCAGCGCTGGTGGAAGACTGATTAAAACTGCCAAGGAATAATAAGGTAGCTTCTCTTGCTACCCTTCTGAGCATTGTGAATGAAAGTGTATTGGCAGTAATGTAATTCATTCATTGTTGGCGGTCCAAATGTTTGCAAGATTCTAATGTTAACCATTAATAACATTTCCAGCTAGCAGGCCATCAGCAAGCCAATCAACAGCCAGATGCATCCAGCTTAAGCCCATTCCGTACTTGACAAGGTACTTAACCCGCCATCACTTAGCTAGCTAACACTGTCAGTTATGAGTGCCAAATCAGATAGAAAATGCATACTTTGGACAAAGCTGCACTTACATTTAACCCTGTAGTTTAGCTAAGTGAAGCAGAGGCATTTATTTTCATAGTGAATGAAGTCATTGGATTAACATCAGCGATTTGAGGTGACAATAGGACTTCTTATGAGGGCAGGCTGGGTAATGATAGCGACAGCTTAACGTCATTCATCATGTTAAAAAAAACAAGACAAAAAAAAAAAAATACAAACTAATCCCAATATTTCAGAAATGTCCAGCTTAAATTTAATGTTGTTCCCTGAATCTGCCTGCTCCTCTGTCTGTGGAGGGTTTTTAGCACAACAGGACACATTTATGACAGCAGGAGCTCCCTGGCAGGTGCGGACACAGAGGCTGCGCTCCTTGTTTTACAACCGGCCCCTAACTGACCGGCAGTTTTGAGATGTTTAGTATTTGACCATCATTCAACATCCAGTACCAATGGTTATGTAGCTATTTGTTTTATTTTTATTAATTACTGCAATTTTCAGAAATTTACTGTAGTTAACATACAGTACTGATGTTTATTTAGCTATTTACTTTCATTTAAATTTGATCAGTGCCCATTTCTGAGCAAAACTGGCCGACAATTGGACACTTCTTAGTAGCTTGCAAATTAATATCGGTGTGCAATCTGTAAAAAAAAAAAAAAAAAAGGTCCATTTTCACCTCAGTACAGAAATTCAGTGTCAAGACGTTGCATCAATAATTGGTGAATCCCCAGATTGGTATGAGTCTCACACACTGGCCGAGCACTACCTCAGATCCTCTCGTGACCCACTCTGCAAACCCAAAAGTGTGAGTGCGTGTGGGTGCCGTCTCACCTTTCCCCTGACTGGCTGAAGCAGCTTTGGCCTGTGCTTGCGAGGAGCTGCTGTAGCCTCCCTTACTGTAGTCCCCAGCGCCTGGGCCCTGTGTCAGATCGTCAAACCCTGCAGGGGAATGAGGGGCCAGTCTGTCAATGAACCCTCACAATGCACCCACCACAACAAATCTATTAGCCAGAGATCTCCCACATATACACCTCCATTACATCGCAGCTCAGGGCAGAGTTCTCCGGAATGTTCCGCCCCCGTTTAGGCGAGCGTACCTGAGGGGTAGGTGTGCTGTCCGTATGCCGGCTGCTGCTGCTGCTGGAACTGCGTGGAGGGGTTCCCCAGGCCTACGCTGTGCTGCTTGGCCGAGGTGGGGGGCATGAACATGGTGGGGCCGTACTGAAAGGCGCTGGGCACTCCGGGCACGCCGGGGTAGTAGGGCAGGCCGGTGTAGCCGTAGCCAGGGGGCAGGGCTGGGTTGAGGAAGGCCTGCTGCCCGCCGTGCTGCCCCTGTTGCTGGGGGGCCTGGCTCTGTGCGCCACTCTGACCCTGCCCCGCCTGCGGGGGCGGGGCTGAAAGACTGGTGGGCGGGGCTGGGGAGGCAGAGTCTGCCCGACCAAACTTCGTCACTTCACCTGCGGGAGGGCACGATGGGGGGAGGGGGGTGGTTTAAAACAGCTGTGTCCTGATACCTGCTCATGGTCAGAACTTTGAAACCTAACAAAAGAATCAACTGAATATTAAGGAGTTTTCCACTGAAATTCAAGGATTCAAAGCGCTATTTTAGCGCTTTAGCCAAAGGACATTATGAAGAACGTCATATGGTTTCAAAAAAACCACCGATTAACATCGCAGAGGAGATATTCCTCCATGATGTTTATTGGCCATTGGCAAACCATCTTACATTCTTCATATCCTTTGGCTAAAGCACTAAAATACTGCTTTATGGTGACTGAGAAACAGCCCACAGGAGGGTCTGTGCAGCAGTTAAGCCAATTGCCAATTTGATACATGAACAAATGACAAGCACAATCACTGCTCCTCCAGGACCCAACCCACCATGAAATCTCTCCTCCATGATAACTTTGAGGCAGAGAAACTATCCACAGTTGAAAGGGCCCAAATCAGCCTGAGCTCACAGTCAGGCAGCAGGCTAGTGAAAAAGGGAGACTGTAAATGTGAGCTTTCTCCTGCAGCTGATAAACCAAATGGGCCTGGCTAGCTGGATGCACTCATGGTTATACCTAATCTTGCTTTCTGTCCTTGCTTCCCAACAGGAAGAGATGCAGCATGGGCAGTTACAGGGGTGAGAGATAAGATGCACAGGTCTGAGAAAGTAAGGAAACATGAGAACACCGGGGCACAGATGGCTTATTCTGTAAAGCTAGCCAATTTAGCTGAGAAAACTTTGCTACACAACTGAGCAAAAGCCACAAGATCGCAGTGAGGACAAAATAAGGAGGTGGGTAGGAGGAACAGCTCATTTTATCAAAAATAATCAGTTGTGTGAAATTCTGCAGTACTTTTGACCTGGCCTTGCAAAACTGACTCGTCACAACACTGCGGCATTTTCAGGGGATTGGGAGATGTAGCTGCCTCACTAGACCATGTGCTGGAGGAGCACCTTGCAAAGGCCACTGTATTTAAAGCACATTGCTGACACTGCTAAACAAGCTACGCTATACAGCCAAAAGCATGTGGATATTTCACAACAATTTCATTAGCATTTTTAAAAAATTGACATTTTTTAATTCTACATATTGGACACTTTAACTGCGGTTGGAACGAATGGGTTTATATAACTGAGACAGACTTTCTGCCTTTATTTGAGGGTATTTTTTCTGATAAAATTCCGCTCTAACTGTTGCCCCTTCTGCGCCAGTTCCTTTCACCCCTGGCACAATGTGGCACAACCCTACCTCAAAAAAAAAAAATTTCCGATAGCCGCCACCCCGTGTGAGTGTACGCGTGCACACGCATGTAAATCTCTACTTCATACATTTTAGTTCAAAGAGGAGTCTGTTAAAAGACACAACCAATGTTCATGAGGAAAGCAGTTTAACTGAAAAGCAGTTGGGTCATTTATCATCTCCACAATGATCAAGTCACTTAAAAAAAACTGAATTGTTGCATATCCACACCATTCACAAACGTACAACAATAAACATGAGCGCATATACTCCAGAACGATGGTTCTACAGCGATGACCCGCAAATATGACCAGCAGTGAAAATCTTCACTTATTCCAGTGAAAGCAGTGCGCCAGGAGCAGAAAAAAAGTTGTAGCAAAAGTCTACTGCTGACGAAACCTACTCCGCGTGGACAGTGTTAAGCTCTGTACACCTGCTGTAAATCCAGCCAAACACCCCAGGGGAGTGTATTACAGAGTGAGTGAGAGTACCTGAGTAAGGGGTATTGGCTAAACTCCCGTCTCTGCCTGCCAGTGTAGCAGCTGGGCCAGGGAATGTAATTCCGTAGTAATCCTGCACAAAAAACAAAGCCATGAGGCTCTCCACACAAAGCACACAGATCACAACCAATCAGGGGGTCACACGTCAAAGGTCACAGGTCACGCACTCACCATGGGCAGCCGAGACTGCAGCATCTGAAGATCCTCATAGCCATAAATCTGCTTTGGGTGGTAAGAACACAGCCAGGCGTCACAGCGCAGCAAAGGCAGTAATTCTCATTCAGCAATTACTGATATATTTAGCAAAAGCCCATATAGTGCTGCATACAAGCCCATAGTGGCATTATACATGGAACACATAACCGATGACAGAGGGAAAACAGAGCGGGCATGGAATTCGAGCAGCAAGTTGGCACATCTACAGCTCTCCTTGTAAAGCCTAATGTTGATGAAACACTGATTTTTTTACCATAACATAAGATGGATGTATAGTTACATCACAGTAACCAAAACTTAACAGATAAAAACAGTTACAGGTCCCCACCAGTGACAGAACAATAGAGTCCAGTGTTTGAGATGCATGATGTCATAAGGACTGGGCACTAATTGAAAGAGAGGGTGGGAGTGGTGCCGAGGTTACCGGGTATGCAGGCAGCAGGCCGCCGGGGCCCATGATGTACTGGTTGGGCAGCAGAGGGGGCACTCCCTGTGCCAGGTTAGGGGGAGCTTTACCTGCAGAGAAGGAAAGCACATGCTTCAAATCCATACAAAAAGTTAGCTGGATTTACTGCCTGAATACCACCAAGTATTGGTTCGATTCATCAAAAACAATAAATAATAATGCAAAGGGTCGATTGCTATGCCTCTGCCTGCCATAGCCCCCATGAAGTCAGGTGTTTCAAATCACCCTATGAATTTTTTTCTTACCTCATTACTATTTATAAATTGCCACAGTCTCAACTATTTTTGGAATGTTTTGCAGGCCTGAATGGCAGGAATGGATGTATATTAACAAATAAAATGAAGTTGACCAGACAAAACATTAATTTATTGTCTTCACATTGAATTGTTTTTCATTGCAGTCAAACTAAATTTAGAAATCACCGTTTTAAATTCTTCTGTGAATTTTCCATGCTGTCTGAGCATTTTCCAGAGTTGTGGTTCCGCATTTATATTCAAACCTATTATCCAAGAGAATTTTAAATGTGAACCAATGTCAGGAGGTTGAGACATTTTCTCAGGAGAGGAGAGTCTAAAGGTCACAGATACGCACACATTTGCACACATTAAAAGAGCACAGCCTCTGAGCTCCCTCTCTTACCCGAGGAGGAGGATGGCAGGGGGGCTGTCCGGCACACAGAGGGCACAGTTGTCCCGTTGGCGGTCAGGCCCAGCACCCCGCTGGCGTGTGCGCTGCTGGTGACGCTGACGGCACCACTGCCTGCAGGCCCACCGTTACTGCTGAGAGGGGCGGAGGAGGGGTGGCTGATGGAGGCGTCCACACTGTTGTGCTGTGGGAGGAAGGAGAGGGGCGACCCTGAGACACACTGGTGCGGCTGGGCCTTACTCACATGTCCAGAGCTAAACCCTAATGCACAAGGTCTCACATGCAGCTGGAGCCCAGCCCAACACACGCTGGGAGAGAAGAATACACTGTACCCAACTTCATTTCAAAAATACACTCCTTTTGACAACACAGTCACATTGAGCGGAGCATCTTTTGAAAACATGAAGTCTCAGTTTTTCATCTCATCCACAAACAATAAGTTTTGGCAAACTGCACAACCCAAAACACTCATCTTAGTTAAAAGAGCCTATATGTCTGCGGGAGAAATAACCTTCCGAGGCAGCTGGATTTGTGAGATCGTGATTACGTAAGGATTCATCTTGACAGGCTCCAAGTTATCCGTCTGTGTCCAAACCACAGAGGTTCAGACCAATCAGCGCCCTATGGGGCGTGGTTTAGGTTCTTTGGCAGCGAGCAGTGACTTTTCATTTGAAAATAACAATGGCGACCCTTCAAGTATTTAGCCTAGATGGTTCTGAAGCATCAGTTACATTAAAACTAGAGGGTACTTCCGCGTTGAAAGAAGAGCAAAGAATGGCACTGAAGGCTTTCCTCAATGAGAACGATTTATTTTGCTTGTCTCCCAACTGGCTTCGGCAAGAGTTCAATTTCATTTGGGGACTACAACGCCTGCAAGAGTCAAAGAACCAATCACCTTAGAAACCAGTTGGGACATAATACTGTAATGATTATTGTGTGCCTGTAATTTGCCCTCACAGAAGATCAAATCAGAGAGGCTAGGAAGCAGGGAGGCACCGCTTTGCAGCTATGAGGTAATAACATCCTCCATCAGTGATGCCAGCAGGTGTTTGGTAGCCCTGAATCATATTTACTCAACGAGAAATGGTGGAATATTCCATCTTCGGATGCGTATTGTGAAAACCAAGTAGGATTGCTGTTGATGAGGTTCACATCATGTACAAATGGTAAGTTCAATGACCTTGTAGCTACGTCGTTTCACATTAAACGATTGTATTGGAACTGAAAGATATTTGAATCCATTAGCTAACAACTAGCATATGCAACTTGTTCATTAGTACAGCAACAGCATTATACGATAATGATGAGATGATTATGTATGATGCACGAATGTATGATACACCTCAAACAACAAATACAAAATACAAATACAAAGTGATAAGCTGGCTGACAAACGAAAGCCCCATATATTGCTGAAACTTTATCTGAACTATCATGTTATAATATTAACCTTTAGCATGCTAAGTTAATTTAAGCCTATTGCATGCTGGCAGCTGAGTTCTGGATCAGTGTAATATAGCCTGCAACTAGCTTATTTTCAAGACTGATCCAGATATCACACCTACTGACACTAAAAAGTTTATAACTAGATTGTTATTTGTACAATCTTTACCAAATTTGAACTATATGTTGTTTGTGTGTATGTACACATGTACATTTGAAGGTTAGGTTACAGAAACCCAGGAGCAGCCTTTGATAACCCAGTCGGGGAGCACTGGGGAACATGTACATTTGAAAACATGAACATAAGTAAACATGTACACATGTACAAATGTGATGTACATGTGTGTGTATGTATGTACATTACAACTGTAGTCACATACACATAATACTGATTTTTACATATGTAACTTATGTATACAAATATTAACATGTATATTTTATTGGCTTTATTTACACATGTACATCTACTGGTGCAGTTCTGGAATGCACCGTGTCTGGTAGTTCACCATGGTGTGAGACCGCTCAAAGCACGGAACCGGACACAGTGGCTTCTCACATTTGACAGATGTACTGAGTCTGGTGACGTTTGGCTCCAGGTTCGTTTGGTTCGTTAAAAAAAAAAACGAAAAACACAAAAAGGGAACTATTTGATGCAGTATGAGTGTACTGGTACTGTCAGCGTATGTCAGTATATAATACTGAGGATTACAGCGATCACAACAGTCATTTTACGTTCGCATGTATGATGAAAAATGGCTAGATTTGCAATACCTGTCCAACAAGAATTGTCTACATAGCTAGCAAGAACAATGCAAAACAGACGTGGGACACAAAATCCATAATATCAGCATTTAATAATCTGTCACATTTGGCAATGGTCGTATGCATAGCCACGGACTCTCCAATGCTCGCTATCAGCGCGACCGCACTCATACTGCGTCATGTACTCACTCTAAAATGAAGTTATATTAGCACTTGCCGCTGAAATGATATTTGGATCTTCCGAAATTGTTGAGAAGTCAATGGTCCTAGTTGAACAGCGAGAATCCAAGTCATCTCGAACATAACGGAGGCCATACCTGACAGAAATGTTGACTGATAATCCGTTATAGCTCCTTCAAAAAAGCAACTGATCTGGAAAGCAGAATGACTCTAAATGGGAAAACTAATCATCCGTATTATTTTGAAAATAACACTTGTTTCTACCGCCCGAGGTGCCACGGAAACGTCCGACTTGAAAGTAGTTCCGACCATTTCAGCCCCGTATGGCACTCATACGGCGAACATTATGGCACGGGTGTACTGGTACTGTCAGCGAGACGCGCATATAATACTTATTTATGAGGGAGGGCATTCCTAAACACAGTTCTTCTCGTCGAGGGATCTCACCGGCAGTCAGAACAGATATAAACAAACATGACGACTGCGGTCGCCGGCAGCTGCACAGAATAA